>VTFQ01000022.1:16410910-17138410 GCA_036281575.1 Ancherythroculter nigrocauda | reverse complement strand
AGCTTAGTTTTTAACAGCAGATGGCATTACTATAAACACTCGTACACTGCCTGCTTCCAGTTCCTTTACACACACTACTTAAACCTGAAATAATCATTCTAACCTCCGGTTTCACAGACAAGGCATAAGCTATTACTAGACTTAAAAAACACTGACATATCTTAAAATATTTCAGTGTCATTTTGTCTCAAGATGCACACCAGTAATGTTTTTCTAGTGAAAGTTTATAAAAGCTACTTAAATGCCTTAAAGGGTTAGTTCACCCAAAAATGAAAATTCTGTCATTTATTACTCACCCTCATGTCGTTTCACACCCGTAAGACCTTCGTTGATCTTCGGAATACAAATTAAGATATTTTAGTTGAAATCCGATGGCTCCGTGAGGCCTCCATAGGGAGCAATGTCACTTCCTCTCTCAAGATCCATTAATGTACTAAAAACATTTAAATCAGTTCATGTGAGTACAGTGGCTCAATATTAATATTATAAAGCTACGAGAATACTTTTGGTGCGGGAAAAAAACAAAATAACAACTTATTTAGTGATGGCCGATTTCAAAACAATGCTTCAGAAAGCAACGGAGCACAGTGAATCAGTGTGTCGAGAATCGATGTATCGTCCCAGCCCTAATATACTAGTCTTCTCATTAATCTGATATTAATACAAAGTTCTGTCATGAAACTCTAGATGGCACAGGCTCATAAGTCCGTAACCCAATCTGCTTGCAGTTACATCCTCAATAGTGCACAGCTGATTAGTTCATGTTGCATTGGTAGCCACTGAGCTCGCTGTTCAACATTCAAATTCTCGCTTATTGTTTGCTGTTTGCAGCGTGCTTTCAGAAACCCTCCACCTTCCCCAGCTCCACCTGTATAGATCTGTACTCTGTCACTGATATATTGTGCATCCACAACCACAGACTTAATCATTTTTAATCTTTCATTTTAAAGCACACCCGCCATTTTTTTATTTGTTCTTTCATTTTTCACACATACTCACTGGGTGCTTTGTTCTTGACGCTAACCAGGGATTCCAGTAGTTTGCTTCTTGTGCTTTTCTTGTTTAAAGGTTGCTTATGTGTCATAAGTCTCTACTGTACATCCACAACCTGTACAGTGAACCAAATCAACACATTGTGCTCAGCCGGAAGGCATATGTTAGTAAAGGTCTTAATCAACAACATGCACCTCCTCTGAATTATTTATCTGGCAAACTGCAGGAGAGAAGAAAGTAGTGATGATGGTGCGCCGTCACCCCATCTGCCAACATCTATGTTGTCTTTGTAAAACGCACGGCTCTTTTACAAGCAAACACCATTAGTAGTGTTCAAATCTATCATCGGCTTTGTTTTGACTTGTTTTTCCATCATAGTGCCTCTGGCAAGCACAAATACAACACGCAGTTGTTTTTTAAAAGCCTCAAAAGTGCAACACCCAAAAGTGGTGTTTGCATTCTGTACATTTTGCACGTCATTACTCATTTTGTCTTGTTGTGTCACTTTTGAATGCACAGCGACAAAAGGTCTGTTTCGTACTTTTATGGTAGCGAGAGCACAGGCCGTTCTCTGTTGGTCTTGGATTAATGAAGCTTTTGTGAAGTGTGCGCAAGGCAGAAATGGACACCACTCTTATTGCACAGACAGACAGAGGCAAGCTCAGCTTCACCTTTAGGTCGACATACCAACATACACACAAATATAGATGTGTGTGTGCCCAAAATTCTTGTCCAAAACACTGCATTGAGCTGTTCAGCAGGTTTGAGCCCTAATATCACACACACACACATTTGATAGCAAGCCCACAGTCACACAGTAAGCCCTGTTTCAGAGAGGAATTGGCTTTTCCACACTAACCTTGCCTAACTATTGTGTGCATTTGTGTGTGTGTGTTATAGGCGAAAGCGAGAGAAAGACAGAGGCATAGGGTCTCTTGTTTCTTAGCCTAAGGGAAGAGAGGGGTGAGAAATCAATGCTACACTAAAACGAATGTCACATGGCACTCTGCACTCATCTGACCTTGAAGTCACTGATCTCTCGCTCTCCATGTTTCCCTCCCGCACTCTGTAACTCTCTCTCTGCACACAAACGCTTCCTTGATGCATGTTATTTTAACCCAATAACCTTGTGACATGCATGTAAAAAAAAAAATAGTTTGGCTTGGTGTTATGTAACACTCACAATGACATTTTTGTTCTTGCATCCACCGATTGGTAACTGATTAAACTCACCTGCAGACATTTACATGTAATTCTAGATCTTGCCCGCAAAAAAGGGGAATGCACATTTGTATTTGTTAACAAGACCAGATTATTAAGTTTTAACATGACAAATGTGTTCTTGTTCATGTTTGTGTCCCAAATTTTGACTTTAAATTAAATATGAAATGAAATTGAACACTATTTGGCTCCATTCAAGATTTACTTTTCATGATCTAATAACGATCAAATGGATAAGATAAAGTGATGTCTTTTTACTTGCTGAATCTTGTTTCACTTGAAAATACACTACCGTTCAAAAGTTTAGGATCAGAAAGATTATTTTTATTCAGCAAGGACACATTAAATTAAGCAAAAGTGACAGAAAATACATTTAAATAGTTATGATTTGTTTCACATAAATTGTTTTCCTGTAAACTGTCTAATGAAATAAAATATATATATTTTATCCCTTATATATATCCCATCTATATAATCGCATACAAAATAAAAGTTTGAGTTTGCCTAATATATGTGGGTGTACTGTGTGTAATTATTATGTATATATAAATACACACAAATTAATGTATATATTTAAGAGAAATATGTTATTTATGTACAAAATATTTTTATTTATATATAATATAAATTATATAAAAATATAAATAAATACATATACTTGTAAATATTTCTCAAATATATACATGAATGTGTTTGTATTTATATATACATAATTACACACAGTACACCCACATATATTAGGCAAACTCAAACTTTTATTTTGTATCACGATTAATCGTTTGACAACCCTAATATATACACATACATATATATACACATACACATATATATATATATATATATATATATATATATATATATATATATACACATACATATATATATATATATATATATATACACATACATATATATATATATATATATATATATACACACACACATACATATATATATATATATATATACACATACATATATATATATATATATATACACATACATATATATATATATATATATATATAACAAATGAGCATATTAGATTTTTGATTATTATGATTTTATTATGATTTGTGAATGATCATGTGACAGTGAAGACTTGAGTAAAAGCTACTGAAAATTACATTTTAAAATATACTGAAATAGAAAACAGTTATTTAAAAATTAAATATTACAATGCAATACAATATTGTGGTTTTACTGTATTTTTGATACCCAAAACTTTTAAATGGTAGTGTCTTTAACATTAAAATAGGTATAATGTCAACATGAAATCAAATTAAGACAATTTACTGATTCAAGTTCCTGGTCTTAAAGGGTTAGTTCACCCAAAAATTAAAATTCTGTCATTAATTACTCACCCCCATGTCGTTCCACACCCGTAAGACCTTTGTTCATCTTTGGAACACAAATTAAGATGTTTTTGATGAATCCGAGAGTTTTTTTTATCTCCCATTTTTGCCCACAAAAAGTATTCTCGTTGTTTCATAACATTAAGGTTGAACCACTGTAGTCATGTTGACTATTTTAGCAATGTTTATACTACTTCTCTGGACCTTGATTGTGGTAATTTTCTTGCTTTCTATGGGAGAAAAAAACCCTCTTGGATTTCATCAAAAATATCTTAATTTGTGTTCTGAAGATGAACAAAGGTCTTACGGGTGTGGAACGACATGGGGGTGAGTAATGACAGAAATTTTAATTTTTGGGTGAATGAACCCTTTAAAAGAAAAAGAGATATATTAAATATAACAAAATATATCTTAATAACCTTGTTATTAACTAAATGTAATAACCTGGTTCTCAAACTATTTTCTTTTTGGCTGACATCACCAAGCCATTTTATTTTTCAGTATTTTTCTTCCCTCACCTGTCATATAAGGGCCAATTTTTATAGTCCAAATAATTTTCTTGTATTTCAAGTTTCACATTAATGTGCCATTTTCCGGAAGGAAATGGATTGCTAACGTCACATTATTTATTAACTTCAAACAGAGGATTTTGCATTTCTGAACTGTAATTATGAGGGAGAATTTGGGAGCCTGGCAGATTATTTTTGCTGTACATTAGCAAAGTACAAACAGCAGCATGATGCCTTGAACTCTGACTATGAACTCAGCTGTTTGCATGTAATTCCATGCATACATTTATATTCACAAATGTGATTATAGAAATATGCAACCGCACCATCTGGACTAACCTGTTTCCTGATGTTCTCTGAATTATGACTGTCCTCTTTATGAACTTATAGGTTCTCTTCACCACTTTCACATTCTTTCTAAACTTTAACTTGCAGTGCATTCCCTTTACATTCATTCCACATCAGACTCATTTTCTGACTAACCTGTTTGAATTGTTCTGTACAGTCTACCCTTTTTCATGCTTATTGCGCAGGCAAATACAATACCATGAAATAGTCCATAGTCATGAAAAATCTTGCAGTGCAAAGCATTTTATAATTTTACAACGGTGTTGTTTATATGGTAAAGCAGCTGTGTTATCTATCATGAATGCATATATAGATGTTAGTCAAAATAGCTCACTTTTTTCAGGTTTTTACACACAGTAAGCAAACTATTTAAGTCAAAGTGTGTTTTTTAAAGTCATTCTTATCACGTGAAGTTATTGTATCTTCTCTGATGATGCAAGATGTAAGATATATCTTACTTTAATGCTACTTTAATGCTTCAGATTTAAGTTTCACTTTCAGACTTTGTGTGTTGTAGGTGAAATGTTTTTTTTTTTTTTCAGATAAATACATTACAATATGGAAGAAAAGCAATGTTAAGTATCTATTCATAAGTTTCAACCTGTTTTCCATTTGATCTAGTGAGATCATCTGAAATATATATGTATGTTTCCAGCCTTGGAGACTGTAGGAGGTTAAAAAAAAAAAGGTGAGCAGAGCAGCTGTCTGAGGCAGGATAGAGAACAGAGCGAGTCTCTTATACAGGGCCGGCACTACACACTGTAATTTTCACCAATTACTTCTACGCAAACACCTGCACAGAGAGACAGAGATCCCCAGAACAGATGCAGCCTGTGTGAGCTGAGACTAATATCTTACAGAAAGAAAAACCGAATATGTCCAATAGATAAAACTTGGGAAATGTCAAACACAATAGAGGGAGAAGATTTAGAGAATTAATGTTTTCAATCTAAATGGAGTTTTAAGTGAATGTGTCTGATAGATAAAACTGGTGAAAAGTGAAACACAATAAAGGGAGAAAATGTAGATGATTCATGTTTTCAATCTATATGGAGTTTTAAGCAAATGTGAAATCTGTGAAAGTGCTTCCAGCATCCCAAATGAAAGCCAAATATGTTTACTTTTATCTTACTCTATAAACACGTTAAGTTGTAAAAGTCTATAATGTGTGTGTGAGAGAGAATTAAAAATATGTGTTGGGCATAGTGGGCAGAATAATACAAGAGCGAAAGGTTTAATGTGTAACTTAAATGTTTAATGCATTAACATTTCCTGAACACGCCAGTGTTGCTGTGTCTGGCTGCTCAAACAGACAAAACAATCCTGCATCTTTCGTTTGTTTTGCTGTAAACATGTTGGCTTACATGAGTCCAGGTTTGTTATAAGTGGCCAAAAATTACTTTTTACATATTTTATGTATTACACTATAGTATAATGTACTATAGTATTGAAAATTTTTGGGGGGAATTCAGCTAATCTTACTTATATAGACCTTGTTATTTTTGAACATTAAAGAATTAGTTCACTTCAGAATTAAAATTTCATGATAATTTACTCACCCTCATGACATCCAAGATGTTCATGTCTTTCTTTCTTCAGTCAAAAATAAATTAAGGTTTTTGAGGAAAACATTCCAGGATTTTTCTCCATATAGTGGACTTCAGTGGTTACCAACAGATTTGAAGGTCCAAGGGCTCTCCCAGCCAAGGAATAAGGGTCTTGTCTAGCGAAATGATTTGTCATTTTCTAAAAAATATAAAAACCATAAAAATGCTCATCTTGCACTAGCTCTGCGATGTGCCACGCATTATGTAATCACGTTGGAAAGGTCACACGTGATGTAGGCGGAAATACAGAGCAAGTGTCTAAGTGAACGTGCAAAGACTAAGTCAAACGCCCTTTACAAAAAAAGGTAAAACAGCGATGACGGATGAGTTTTTCACCCTTCCGCAGTACTTCGGCCTACGTCACACGTGATCTTTCCAACATGATTACGTAATATGTGGCGCATCGCAGAGCAGTGCATTTGTGGTTAAAATATATAATTTTTATTTTTTTTAGAAAATGACCGATCGTTTCGCTAGACAAGACCCTTATTCGTCGGCATCGTGTAGAGCCCTTTGAAGCTGCACTGAAACTGCAATTTGGACCTTCAACCCGCTAAACCCTGTTGAAGTCCACTATATGGAGAAAAATCCTGGAATGTCTTAATTTCTTTTTGAATGAAGAAAGAAAGACATAAACATCTTGGATGACATGGGGGTGAGTAAATTATCATGAAATTTTAATTCTGAAGTGAACTAATCCTTTAAACTGGGATAGAAGAAAGTATTTAACATGGAAAAAATAGCTATGTTTACATCCAAATTTGCAAATGTAACTTATGCGCAAAATCGGAATATAGCATAAAACATTTGGACCCCATTGGTCCCACTTTATATTAAGTGGCCTTAACTACTATGTACTTACATAAAAAATAAGTACAATGTACTTATTGGGTTCATATTGAATTGCAAAACACTTTTGCTGCTTTTGAGGTGGGATATGGGTAAGGTTAGGGAAAGCTTTGGGGGTAGGGGTAAGGTGTAAGGGATGGGTCAACAATGTAATTATAAATGTAATAACATAAATTAATTACAGATGTAATTACATGCAGGTGTTTTTAAAATATAAGTAAAATGTAAAAACATGTATGTACACAATAAGTGCATTGTATCAAATGATTAATTTAAATGTAAGTACATAGTAGTTAAGGCCACTTAATATAAAGTGGGACCGCACCATTTCCATCTCATGTTCTAGAGAACAAATTTGTCATTCCCTGGGAAATTCTCCCAAAATATCTGTAATAAAAATGAATGAATTTTTTTTCCTACATCATAAATGACTTGCATCTCAGAGCGCGCAGACGAAAGGCAATAAACGTTGTCATGTTATCTTTCGGATGCCTGATATTTGGGAATGCAATCATGTGAGATGCTTCTGGGAGGGAATTAAACCAAATTATTTTGATGACAGACAGGCATTTGGCTCAAAACAACATTTGAGATGCTCTGCGATGCGATTGGTTTGCTAGTTAGTCCAGTTACACAATCACATCCACTTTTGAGGCAAAATTTTTGTGTCTTCTTAAAGATGAAGTGTTGCCTATTAAAGAGGATCTGTCTGTTCCTCATCCTTCTACCTTCATTGCATGCATTTGTTCAATCTGAAAATAATACTTTGCTCAATTTGTTTACCATAGAAGCTGGTTGTTTCACCAGTTTTAGCATAAGAGTTAAAAGTAGAGCTATGCACACATTACGACACATCTACTTAGGCATACCAGAGGGAAGTGTGTTAATTAAGCAGCAACCGGTCTGTGTGTGAGGGAGGTGACCTCTCTTGACAGATTAATAGACCGCTGAGGGAACCAAGCTACTGAAAAGACACACGCACACTGTCTGTTGAGACTGGCACACTTATTCATTTCATATTAATATTGATGACGTAAAACCTTATCATAATGACGTGTTTTCTGTACACTCAAGTCATGATTTGTAGACAAGTTGGAGTGGTGAATAGACTACATTAGTAAGGCTGTCAATCAAGTATATGAATGGTGTACGATTCTGGATTTTTAGCAAGCGTATTAAACTTCCAGTATGCCACTCAATGCTTTCTTTCTTCCATCCCCCCTTTCTACTTTTTCCTCATTTTCTCTCCATCCCCTCCCTTGCTGCATGGGCTCATTTTTTCCACTCTCTCCAGGGAAACATTTTTTTTCTGTAGTCATATGCCTTTGAGTGTAAGAGGTTTATGTTTGACTGAGTAAGTGCTTTATTAGCTGATATTAATGCATTTTTTGTCATAGTGTGCGTGTGGTCCCAGACTATTTTTTGATCTTTCACACTCTCTCTATTATAGCTGTACATGTTTGAGTATATAACACATCATCACCATGCAGAATAGAGGCGATAAAAACAAATATTGCCAGATTTTTCCCCACTATACATGAGAGTTTGTGTGGGAGCTTTTACAGCTGGTTCCAATTAACTCAATTTACCATTTTATGATGATATAATTCATGTATTATATAATTTGTGGAGCAAGGCTCTGTCACAACCTTCAGCAATGATCTAAATCTACTCTGTATCATTATTTAATACTGTGTGTGACACAGATTAGTCCAATAACATCCATTTTTAGGACAATTTTAGGGCATGCAATTTCTAAGCTTTGGGACACCAAGTGTTTCAGAGCATTATATCATAATATAACACATCCATAAAAAGGTCTTCACAATGAAACATTCTTTATTTTGGGTTGGGACATGAATATTTTATGTTTTGAAACTTACAGAGAAACATACATGCATTACCTCTGTCATTTTATGGTGTTGCATACACAGACTAAAGTTTCTGGTTGCCCTCCCTGCAGATGTAAACAAGTCACTCATGTGAATGGTTTTAACACTTACAAGTGGTTTCAACGCCTAAAAGTGTGTCAGATCAGCAAATCGACCATCAAGCAACATCTCGATTAGTCTCTCAGTACACCATCATGGGTGGTTTTACAAATAACAAATAATAAACACTTCACTTGCTCTTAGCGATTATGAGACAAAGCTATCCAGACACAGAAAGCTGCTCTATCGGTGTTTTAGCTGTAGTGAGGTTTTTTTGTTTTTTTTTGTGGACTTAAAGGGTTAGTTCACCCAAAAATGAAAATCCTTCATTAATTAGGCTACTTACCCTCATGTCGTTCCACACCCGTAAGACCTTCGTTCATCTTCGGAACACAAATTATTTTTCATAAAATCCAATGGCTCAGTGAGCCAGCAAGATAATTAACACTTTCAGATGCCCAGAAAGCTACTAAAGACATATTTAAAACTGTTCATGTGACTACAGTGGTTCAACCTTAATGTTATGAAGCGACGAGAATACTTTTTGTGCACCAAAAAAAACTAAATAATGACTTTATTCAACAATATCTAGTGAAGGGCGATTTCAAAACACACTACTTCATGAAGATTCGAAGCTTTACGAATCTTTTATTTCGAATCAGTGCTTCGGAGCGTGTATCAAACTGCCAAAGTCACGTGATTTCAATAAACGAGGCTTTGTTACATCATAAGTGTTTTGAAATTCACCACTGGAGGGCGTGACTTTGGCAGTTTGATACACGCTCCGAACCACTGATTCGAAACAAAAGATTGGTAAAGCTTTGAAGCTTCATGAAGCAGTGTTTTGAAATTGCCCTTCACTAGATATTGTTGAATAAAGTCGTTATTTAGTTTTTTTTGCCGCACAAAAAGTATTCTCGTCGCTTCATAACATTAAGGTTGAACCACTGTAGTCACATGAACTGTTTTAAATAAGTCTTTAGTAGCTTTCTGGGCATTGAAAGTGTTAATTGTCTTGCTGGCAAAAGCAACTCTGATTCAACCAATGGCATGAGTTAAGGGTGGAGCTATCTTTTTGTCTGACCAATGACAGATGAGTGGAATGTTCAGGAAACCTGTTTGATAACAGACATAATTTTTGCAAGTCAATTTTGATTGTTAATGTGTGACAGATTACTATATACAAACTGCACTTCTGCAATTTCTGTTTTTCATTCACTTTATTTTCCATTGTGTGCAGTGTTTATTTAAGCCCTTAATCCCTGTGATTAATTTGTGAAACCAAGTAAAGGCCAATTGTGTCCCAGAATCCTGGCAAAGCTCTGTGAACCATTGTGTGTGCAGTAATACCAGCAGGAATCTGGTCCTACCTGAGTGGCCGGAATTGGAAAATGATGTAATTTGCTGGCTATGAAAAATAACAAATTATTTAGGTTCTGCTCTACCATTGTGCTTATTAGGAAAACAAAACTGGCTGGTCAGCCGCAGTGAGTGTGATGCAAGCAGAAGCATCGGAACAGAGTAGGTTTCACACAGTTTTGCAATAGGAAGTTGAAGCAATAATGCTGAAACTTTAGTGAATTTTGAGGGATTTACTAACAGTTCTTTTCAACTGCTTACACACATTTTCAAATCTTTGCCTCATGTTAAAAAAACAAAACAAAATTTACACACAAATCCAAGAATTGCACACACTAAATGCCTCACATCTCTTGCAAAATGAAGCACTGCATTCAAAATATCACAAACACATCTCAAAAGCAAACATTTGTCTAACGTTGCAAACACCTTTGCCATAATATTCTATTTTTGGATATATCATATACACACAGTTATTCAAAACCTAAAGCTCTTCTTTCATGAGCTCCTATGATGTTGAAAAATTCACGGTAAACACGAAAGCAAGATTGAAACCAAACATTTATATTATATTATATTATATTATATTATATTATATTATATTATATTATATTATATTATATTATATTTCATTATATTATATTATATTATATTATTATATTTTTTTATTTTTTTATTTATTTATTTTTAACTGTAAGCATCAGAAACAATGGTTGTGTTTGAAAAAGGAAATCAAGATACTTCCTATTAGATTTTTGTGTTACATAGAGAAGTGTGTGTTGTGCAAAAAGTGTTTTATGAAATTGAAAACTGAGTCAAAGGCTGAGAATTAGTGTATGGTTTTGCAGATTTGGTGTGTGGTTCTGGTGTTTGTAAGGATTTTGTGTGTAAGCAGTTGAAAAAAAATGTAAAGCTGACAAGGAAAATATATTTACTACTGCAAGGCTGCATTAAATTGATTAAAGATATTTAAAATGTTACAAAAGATTGTTATGCCAAATAAATGCTGTGCTTTTGAATTTTCTATTCATCAAAGAATCCTTGGTTTACACAAAAAATATTAAGCAGTAGAACTGTTTTCAACATTGATAATAATAAGAAATGTTTTGTTGTTGTTGTTTTGAGCAGCATATTAGAAGGATAATGTGACATTAAAGACTGGAGTAATGCATTTTTTATGCTAAAAATTCAGCTTTGTCATCACTAATAAATTACATTTTAAAATATATTAAAATGGAAAAAAGCCATTTTAAATTGTAATAATATTTCAGAATATTACTGTTTTTACTGTATTTTAAATGCAGCCTTGGTGAGCATAAGACACTTCTTTCAAAAACATTAATTTAGGTCTTCTCGACTCCTAATCTTTGAACGATAGTATACTGAACGTTAAAATAGTTTTTTGCCTGCACAACACTTTTTGTAGTTTATGTAAAATCCCAAAAAATCCAAACCTCCGAGACCTATTAAAAGTGCTTTTATTTTTCATTTTTCTAATTTAGAATTTATTACAAATTATATTCTTAGCATAACAATTTAAGAATTAAAAATGTGCATATTTCATCATTTCTCCACTGTATATCGGGAAGGATGAACTGAACACTCGGTATAGCTCACTTCCTGTTTCTTCTCACACATATCTACATCACGCATGTCACATTTTGCACATCTTCTAAGAAATACTGCGTTATATCATTGCCTATATCAGTGTTTGTTGCCAAAGCAAGTGATGCTTCTACTGTTTTTGAGGGGGAAAAAAACAAACAATTTCTTTGGGTGAGAAATGTCTGCCAACCTCCAGCAAACTCTGATCTTTATCGATTTTCTTTCTTTTGTATGCAGGCACAGTGATCTCTCACCATGGCTCCGTTCCTGCGGATTGCCTTCAATGAATTTAATCTGGGAGACCTTCCTCCTATGACAGAGGAACCGTTCTGTGCCATCAAAATGAAGGAATCGCTCAGCACAGGTCAGTAAAGCTTTTAAACAGAGCATACTGCTTTCTGTCAAGTAAAATTCACATTATGGGATTGTCTTCTCAGCTTCTCAAGATATACAGTATGCAGTGCTGCCTTAGAATTTGACTAAAATGTGGAATCTTAAAAGGCATCATGATTTCATTAGCATTTCTTCCTCTCTTTGTCCACCCAGAGCGAGGGAAGACGCTGGTCCAGAGGAAGCCCACCATGTACCCTGCATGGAAATCCCCATTTGATGCACACATCTATGAAGGCAGAGTCATACAGGTTGTCCTGATGAAGACAGCAGAGGAGCCTCTGTCGGAGGCCACGGTCGGGGTCTCTGTCATTGCCGAGCGCTGCAAAAAAGGCAATGGTCGTGCAGAGTTCTGGGTGGACCTGCAGCCCTCTGGGAAGGTGATGATGTCTGTCCAGTTCTTTGTCGAGGATACAGACCTAGGTGGGTACATGTGTAAGGGTATACAATGTTCAAAAGTTTTTAAAAGATGTCTATTAAAGGGTTAGTTCACCCAAAAATGAAAATTTTTTCATTTATTACTCACCCTCATGTCGTTCCACGTCCATAAGACCTTCATTCAACTTCAGAACACAGATTAAGATCTTTTTGATGAAATCTGAGAGGTTTCTCTCCCTTCATAGAGATCTAACGCAACTACCACTCTAAGGTCCAGAAAGATAGGAAAAACATCTATAAAGAACTCCATGTGACTCCAGTGGCTTAAACTCAGTTTTATGAAGTGATATGAGTGCTTTGTTTATGCAAAAAAAAACATAATTTACCATTTTATTTACAAAATAATATTATCCAAAGTGAGTTCATGGAACAGTGTCAGCTCTCACGTGAACATAAAACGCATACATCGTGATGCTCACGTGAACACTCGCACGTGTGCGTTGAGTTGAGGCGCGAGTCTGTAAATAAAACACGTCGTGATGCTCTCGTGAACACTCGCGCGTGTGCCTTGAGTTGACACCTGATTCTGAACACAACACGCATGTGCCGTGAAGCTCTCGTGAATGCGCATTGCAGATCAATATTTTTGGTAAATTATGTTTTTTGTGTAAACGAAGCACTCGCATCGCTTCATAAAATTGAGATTAAACCACTGGAGTCACATGGAGTACTTCATTAATGTTTTTCCTACCTTTCTGTGCCCGGTTGCATAAAGCACCTTAAATTTTTCCCTTAAGTATGACACTTAAGGCGTGATTTCCCCTTAACTAAGGGAATGACTTAAGGGTGTTGCATATAATCTCTTAAACTGTTCACTTAGGTAAGGGAAACCGTTAAGTGTTTCACGACAGCAACCCAGGTTTTGCCGTTATAAAATTCTACTGTTGCCATGGACAGGTTATTTGTTAATACATATCGTGGTACGTTTTCACAGAAAACAACATAAGATGGATAAGGAAAACAAAAAAGAAAACCAAATATGAAAGAGAACGACCAGACGAGAAACTCAAAATGATAGTTTACTCAAAACTGAGATTTCTGCCGTCATTCACTCACCCTCATGTCGTTCCAAACCCATTTCATTCATCTTTGGATAACAAATAAAGATATTTTTAATATTCTCTCATCATTTATGTCCATTTATTGAAAGACATCCATATGATTACGGCTGTGTCGGAAGCTCAAACGTGCGCGCAAGAACCAATGAGGTTTGTTTTTGCGTGTGATGCACGCACGTTTGCGCTTCCGTTGACCATATAAGATATGTGCTACATATGTGATTTCATCAATGTTTATGTGAATAAACCGCTAAAGTACAATTTGTTTATCATATAAAGCGGTCGATCGTGTCTCGTTAGAAGACTTGGATTGAACCTGCTCACTCCGTGTAACACTTAAGGTGAAGTTTTCCTAACCTTATGTTATACTTAGGGAAATGACGGTTAAGGGGCTTTATGCAACACTTACGGTTTTTTTAAGGGATTACTTAAGTGAAAAATACATACTTAAGGGAAATTCTTAGGGTTTATGACGTTTCACCTAAAGAAACCCTTAAGTAAAACTTAACGGTTATTTTCTGCAACTCCCTTAAGTTTAAGGGAAACATAAGGGCGATCTTAAGGGAAAATTACACTTAAGGTGCTTTATGCAACCGGGCACTGGACCTTGGAGTGGTAGTTGCGTTGGATCTCTATGGAGGGACAGAAACCTCTCAGACTTCATCAAAAAGATTTTAATTTGTGTTCCGAAGATGAACGAAGGTCTTACGGATGAGTAATAAATGACATAATTTTCATTTTTTGGTGAACTAACCCTTTAAGACCCATTCACACCAAGAATGCTAACTATAAAGATAACTATATTAGTGTGCACGCCAGCGATGATATCGTTCTGTTTATTCTAAGCACGTGTTTGTCTGTCACTTTAAATGCTCAAGCTCGTTACAGCAGGATTGATTCTGATTAGCTGTCAATGTTTTTATCATTCATCGGCTGGATAAAATCGTTCTGAAAGTGATTCCAGCGATATTGTTTCTCTGTGCCGTTATCGTTATGGTTGTGATGTGAACTCTGCTATTCTTTAATACTGAGAATGATTTTTAAAACTATATAACTTTATTGTTATCTTTTTCGTTATCGTCCTTGGTGTGAACGGGCCTTAATGCTCACAAAGGCTGCATGTATTTGAACAGTAATACAGTAAAAACAGCAATCTTGTGGAATAGTATTACAATTTTAAAATGTATGTCTTCATTGTCACATGATCCTTCAGAAATCATTCTGATTTGCTGATTTGAAGCAATTCTTATTATCGATGCTGAAAACAGTTGAATGTCTTTATTTTCACTTTTGATCAATTTAATGCATCCTGATTCTATAAATGTATTAATTTCTTTCACTTTACTAACCCCAAACTTTTGAACCAAAGAAAATCTCTTTCAAACCTTTTTTGTATGTCTACTTTAATTTAAGATGACTTGCATAAACTAAATAATCTTTTTCTGAATCAAGTTCTGCCTTGATTGGCAAAAACTAATATTTTTAAAACCTAAATTTGAAAGCCATAGAAGCCTTGTGACTATTTCTATAAGTAGCAGCAACTCCTTTTGTTTCCCTTTGTTCTACTTTGGCTTTCCCCTCTTTCTTTAAATTCAGTCTTTTTTTCCATTATCTCACCACCCTCAGATACCAGCTCAGTCCTGTCAGCTGGTATCTGTCTTGTCTATGCTTACTCATGCTGTCTTACTCATGTTTTCATGCTGGTACTTTGTTTTCAGTCCTCTTTCTTTCATCAAATTATTTATTTATTTTTACCATTATAGCATATTCAATTATTATATCTCAAAATATACAACTGGTTGTTACTGCACTGTAAAAACATAGATTGTCACAGTGATATTTTGGAAAGGCTTGTCTTTATACTCCAACAGTAATTGTCATAAACTCTGGCACTGTGCCAGAGGGCAAAACCATCAACCTTAACCAAGTTTTGTTTCTAACTCTCAGCAGGAAATGAGTTGATAGTAATCTATAAAAATGCTGAAGGCATCATAAATGCAATTATCATTATGCACCACATATTTAGTATCTGAAACCAAGGGAAGTTAATGTTTAGGCGGTTGCACTTTATTTTACAGTATGTGCATTTAGGTGTACTTACAATGTACTTAGCTAAGAAAGTACTGGGTAATATAAGGTAACTACATGGGTTAAGGTGAGGTTTAGGGGTAGGTTCAGGTTTGGTACCTAGTTATTACCCAGTTATTGCAACTACTATAATATGTTCACAGTATGTACATGGTGAACAGGACTGTAAAATAAAGTGCTACCGTTTAGGCATAAGTTATTAATAAATATCTTATTTAAGGGACATTTATTCCAAAATTGTGCCCGTGAACACGAAAGACGTTATTTAGCAGGGTTCAATTTATAATTTCTATTCTATTTTACCTTTTCATTTTATTCCCTTTTTTTTTTTTTTTTTTTAGAAAATCTAATTAATTTTGAACACAACAGTGAATAGATTGACACTTTTCATTTTCTGGTAAAATATCATGTAGCAATGTAATGTCATTTTAGTTTGCAAGTAAAGCTCATTTTAATTCAGTTAAGAAAAATAAATTGTCTATTTCAAAAGACCCTGTTTTGACCTGCTTCACAGATTCAAAGTCCTCAATGACTGCGAAAGAGGAAGATGGCATCCTCACAATAAACAGAAGGAGAGGAGCCATCAAACAGGCCAAGGTTCACTTCATCAAGAACCACGAGTTCACAGCCACCTTCTTCAAACAGCCCACCTTCTGCTCAGTCTGCAGGGAGTTTGTGTGGTTAGTAAATAAATAAATGGATTAAAGAAAAATGCTAATACAGATGCCCTTTTATTGCACAGTAATCATCCCACATCTAACAGCACACACTAACAGTAAAATATAATATTTAATAACTAGTGTTAACTAGAGAATACTTTTGCCACCATTCATCATAGTGTGTTTTAGGTGGATGCCAGGGTTTCCTTTTTTTAATATTAAATATGATATTCTGAACTGGTCCCTACTAGTTCTGATTCTACTGCACTTGTTTGCTAAAATATCAGAGAAAACAATTCTCATTTGGGTGTACTGTAATCTCCATTTTACATATAAGGATTTATTAGTAATATTTTACTAGGGCACAGTGGTATTTCACCTGGTCCCATGTGTTAGCAACAGCAGCGTCTGTTAATGGATAGTGGTCGTGATCTAGGCTGCGAAAGCAAAGTTTGCAGGTTCAATACCAAATTGGAATGACCCAGAAACTAGAGAGTTACTGAGATTACAATGCAGCTCTGATGTGCCCTTAAGCAAGGTACTTCTCAGTCAAAGTGACGCATAGTCCTCTCATTGCCGTACTATAACAGGTTAGTCCAGGGAGATGGGATCCAGCGAGATTAGTCATTTTGACTGAAAAAAAAGCTTCATAAATTACCAGTAACTGCATGACTAACATTAGACAATTAAAAAATATTATTTCATCACTATTTTAAATCTGAAATGATTCAAAATTGTATCCCATATAGGCATAAGAAAGTAATATCTGTAATAATCAGAAGCGCCTGACAGCAATAATCTTTGCGTGAGTGTTTGTAAGTCATAGTATTGGATAGCATCTGTGTTTGTGTGCGCAAGCGCGCTCGGACTTTCCTCTGATATTTCAGCCGCCTCAGCAGAGTCTCTTGGGCTGTCTCCTTCCTGTGCAGCATGAGACAGATTGCTGTGCTTTAGTGCTTTGTTCACACTGTGTATATAATTTACTGTATATGTGTTGGAGAGAGTCAGTGCTCCAAAGTCTCCCTAATAAGAGTTTCAAATTTATACCATTTGTGTACTAACAGTCTATTATCACCTGCTGTGTAGAAATATCATTAATCCAACACTTTTTCTTTCTTTTTTTTTTTTGCATTCTAGGGGTCTCAACAAGCAGGGCTACAAATGTAGGCGTAAGTATCTTCACAGCTTTCGTGATCTGTTGTAGACACTCCCATCTGTTTCTTAGTAAGAACACACATACTATACTATACATGTTAGAAGATTTGTTCTTTGAACAACAAAATCAGTCATATGTTACATTTTGACCTGTTTTTTACATAAATCATCCTCCTATGTGGAATTATCATAATGGGCCCTTTTGAAGATATTTTGTACCATTAAATTAATCAGAAGGCAATTTGCTCACAATACACCTCGCTCTTTTCCAGAATGCAATGCGGCCATTCACAAGAAGTGCATTGATAAGATCATTGGGAGATGCACAGGAACAGCAACCAACAGTCGAGATACAGTGGTAAGCTTTAGAGTCCTGAATCTCTGACATCGGATCACACTTGATCAGGGCTCTTCAACAAGGGGGTCGGGACCATGACAGGGTCCGAAGCAGTTCTATAGGGGGTTGGTCTGTCAGTTGTTAATTGATCTAAAACCAATTTAAAAAAAAATAAAATATGAAAGCAGTATTTAGCAAAACAAAACTTACTGTTGATGCAATATTAGTTTAATTTATATCATATATATTATAAAAAGCTAGTGTGTGTATATCTATACACACACTACCAGTTAAAAAATTTGGGATTAGAGTAAGAAATGAATACTATTATTCATCAGACACATTAAAGGCAATTAGAATGTTACAAAACATTTCTATTTCAAATAAATGCTGTTCTTTTGAACTTTGTCGTCATCAAAGAAACCTGAAAAAATTCATCACGGTTCCCACAAAATTATAAAGCATCACTGTTTTCAGCATAGATAACAATAAGAAATATTTTTGAGCAGCAAGTCAGCATATTATAATGATTTCTGAAATATCATGTGACTCTGAAGACTGGAGTAATGATGCTGAAAATTCAGCAACACAGGAATGAATGACATTTTTAAAATTTTTATTTTAAATTGTAATAATATTTCACAATATTACTGTTTTTTTTTACTGTATTTTTTGATCAAATAAATGCAGCCTTGATGAGCTGGATTTAAAAAATGTCTTTTAAATTTTTTTTTTTTAAAAATCATAATGATTCCATGATTGTTATTCCTTTTGTAAATACATATTATATATGATTATGTTATGGCTTTGCACTGTAATATCATATCATAAAGTATGTACAGTACAGTCCAAAAGTTTGGAACCACTAAGATTTTTAATGTTTTTAAAAGAAGTTTCGTCTGCTCACCAAGGCTACATTTATTTAATTAAAAATACAGTAAAAACAGTAATATTGTGAAATATTATTACAATTTAAAATAACTGTGTACTATTTAAATATATTTGACAAAGTAATTTATTCCTGTGATGCAAAGCTGAATTTTCAGCATCGTTACTCCAGTCTTCAGTGTCACATGATCCTTCAGAAATCATTCTAATATGCTGATTTGCTGCTCAATAAACATTTATGATTATTTTCAATGTTGAAAACAGTTGTGTACTTTTTTTTTTCAGGATTCCTTGATGAATAGAAAGTTCAAAAGAACAGCATTTATCTGAAATACAAAGCTTCTGTAGCATTATACACTACCGTTCAAAAGTTTGGGGTCAGTAAGAATTTTTATTTTTATTTTTTTGAAAAGAAATGAAAGAAATGAATACTTTTATTCAGCAAGGATGCATTAAATCAATCAAAAGTGGCAGTAAAGACATTTATAATGTTACAAAAGATTAGATTTCAGATAAACACTGTTCTTTTGAACTTTCTATTCATCAAATAATCCTGAAAAAAAATATTGTACACAAATATTTTGTACAATTGTACACATTAAATGTTTCTTGAGCAGCAAATCAGCATATTAGAATGATTTCTGAAGGGTCATGTGACACTGAAGACTGGAGTAACGATGCTGAAAATTCAGCTTTGCATCACAGGAATAAATTACTTTGTCAAATATATTTAAATAGTACACAGTTATTTTAAATTGTAATAATATTTCACAATATTACTGTTTTTTACTGTATTTTTAATTAAATAAATGTAGCCTTGGTGAGCAGACGAAACTTCTTTTAAAAACATTAAAAATCTTAGTGGTTCCAAACTTTTGGACTGTACTGTATCTCCCTGATGCCTGCTTAACTGTTTTGGGCGTAATGGTCAAATTTTAACAAGGACTTGGAAAAAAAAAAAAAAAAAAAATCACTTGCAGTTCCAAAGGGCTAGTCCTTCTGTTTCCAATTCCAATAATGAACAGAGCTGGGGATCAGAGTCTATCAGTAATCAATAGAAACTCATGACATTATAAAAGCAGAGCAGCCATGCTGTAAATACATCTGTGTCATTTTGCCTTCTTATAACCAATTGATCACACTTAACATCTCGGCAAAGTTTTTAGCAATACTTTGGTCCGGAGTCTCTGATTACATTAGTCCCAGTGGGCAGTTCTGGGGTCCATGAGGCTATCAGAACCATCATGAGGTGTTTTAAATGTTGCATCTGTGCCCACGAACATTTCGATTCAGCCTGATGCTAATGGTTTCTGTATTTGCTGCAGTTTCAGAAGGAGCGCTTTAAGATTGACATGCCGCATCGCTTCAAGACCCATAACTACATGAGTCCGACCTTCTGCGACCACTGTGGGAGTCTGTTGTGGGGAATGGTCAAACAAGGCCTCAAGTGTGAAGGTAAGGAAGATGTTGTTTTATTGATGGTTGTCTCTTATTTGTTTTCCCCTTTGTTTCACATGTATTTATCTCTTTCTCTGTTTTTAATATCTAATGTAACTAACTCTCTCTGTTCAGAATGTAGTATGAACGTACATCATAAATGCCAGACCAAGGTTGCCAACCTCTGTGGAATCAACCAGAAGCTCCTGGCTGAGGCTTTGACTCAAGTTAGTCTGGTAAGTGATTCAACCAGTTGCCCTGCAATAACATTTGCATTTTATGAACTTAAAAGATCATTTTTGGGATTGTGATGTATTTTCATGTGTGGAATTATGTTTGACATGTTCTCTGTATTATTACTATGTAACAAACTCCCAGAAATAAAGCAGACAAAATCTGACATGCTTACTATTTTCATTTACTGTGTTTAGAAATCTTCCACAAAGCGTCCAGATCCCACTCTGTCGGAAATTGGAATCTATCAAGCCATAGAGAAAAACATGCCAGTGGACCCTAGTGGTGAGTTTCCATTACTGCATATTCCCTGCTGCATTATTGCTCCCTTTAGCTTTATATATTATATATTAGATATATTATATATATGTTTTTCATTTGAAAAACATATTCAGACAATTATATCACATTTAAAAAATTGTATACATTTATTTTAATTAGGAAATATCTAACTGTGACATCTGCAAATAAAGTTTTTCTCATTTCTAATGTCTTTTCTGTGCCAATTTTGCAATGACTTTCATCAAGCTGGTGTCATTGTGATTTTTAGTGGATATATGATGTCACTTTTTCTCAAATTAATTTTCGGTGGCAGCAGAATCTTAATAAAAACATGAAAAACCAATAAAAATCAATGTTTTATTTCACTTGTGGTTATTAATGTGTGGACATATTTGTGTCTATAAGTGTTAGCGGAGGCCTCTCAGTATGGCAAACTATGGGATGATACGACCCCTGCCCCTCCCAGCAGCACCGTCCCATCCCGCGTCTCCATGAGCAACTTTGTGTTCCATAAGGTCCTGGGCAAAGGCAGCTTTGGAAAGGTAAGAAACCCACAGGGTACAGATTTCTACACTGATTTATTATGAAGTCCAGTCTTTAAACCGTTCCCATGTCCTGTTAGGTGTTGCTGGCCGAGCTCAAAGGAAAGGGAGAATATTTTGCTGTAAAGGCCCTGAAGAAAGATGTTGTGCTTATGGACGATGACGTGGAGTGCACAATGGTGGAAAAAAGAGTGTTGGCATTAGCCTGGGAAAACCCTTTTCTTACACACCTCTTCTGCACCTTTCAGTCGAAGGTGAGTGCTCTTCCACGTAATAAATTTACACGTACAATACCATTTTCACAGTGTTTTCACAATCATAATAATAAGAAATGTTTCTTGAGGAGTAATTCGGCATATTATAATAATTTCTGAAGGATCATGTGACACTGAAGACTGGAGTAATGATGCTGAAAATTCAGCTTTGCCATCACAGGAGTAAATTACATTTTAAAATATAATAAAATAGAAAACAGATATTTAAAATTGTATTAATATTTCACAGTATTACAGTTTTTACTGTATTTTCCATCAAATAAATACAGCCTTAGTGAGCATAAGAGAATCGTACCAACCCTAAACTTTTCAATTGCAGTTTATACAAGGACGTACAAAGACACGCACTAATATGCCCTAAATATTGTTGCAATGATTATCTAGAAGACTGTATTATGTCTAGGTGTTTTTATTTATTTATTTAATTATTATTATTATTTTGGAAGTGCTAAGATACTGAGGAATATGGAATGTGGTCCTACAAAGTGAAAACTTTTTCTGTCAAATGACGTAAATCAAATGTTACACAAAGCAATTAGAGCATTGCTTTGTTATCATTACCGTCATGTATGCTGAAGAACTAGTTCGCCCCATTACACTTGCTATGTTTCCATGACTTATCAGCATGTCAGCCTTGGCATGTATGAGGGACAATGGGTTTGACGTTGAACATTATGAGAATGGCATGGAATTTTGTAAACACATGAATGATGTAAGTAATTTGAGAGTTTATACCATATGATGAATAATGTTATATAGCTTTGAGCAGACGCATATCTGTGTCTTTGCAATATGGGAATGTATGGAGGGGAATTACACAAAAGACTACTATGTGAAATTGCCTCGCAGTCAGTTTTTAAATTTATTTCTTTCTGTCAGGCTCATACAAATATCTAACCATGATAATTTGCTTGAGAATTATGTGTTGTGGTCAATATATTGTCACAAATCACTAACTCTCAGTAATGATGCTGATCTGTGTGTTCATCAATAGGAGCACTTATTCTTCGTGATGGAGTATCTGAATGGAGGAGACCTGATGTTCCACATTCAGGATAAGGGGCGTTTTGATTTGTACAGAGCCACGTAAGTGACATGCCTTCTGAATAAATGATCTCTAAACAGGTTTTTTTTTTTTTTTTTTTTTTACATCAGCAAGTGTTTTGGTTAAATCTGTTTTCTATCACAGGTTCTATTCTGCTGAAATCATCTGTGGACTACAGTACCTCCACTCTAAAGGCATTATATACAGGTGAGATGAATGTTCCTGTGGTCTGATGACTGTGGATTCTCTCAAAGAGATGCTCCCAAAATTGATAAATCTGTTATTGTATATTTACACTCATTGAAGAAACTCTTATGATTATGATTATCTACCATCATGATAGTTTCCATCTATCTATCTATCTATCTATCTATCTATCTATCTATCTATCTATCTATCTATCTATCTATCTATCTATCTATCTATCTATCTATCTATCTATCATTCAAAAGTTCAAGATTTTTTTTTAAAGAAATTAATACTTTTATTCAGCAGTGATGCATTAAATTAATCAAAAGTGACAGTAAAAACATTTATAATCTTACAAAAGATTTCTTTTTCAAATAAATGTTGTTCTTTTGACCTTTCTATTCATCATAGAATCACGCAAAAATGTATTATGGTTTCCACAAAAATATTATTCAGCACAACTGTGAAATCAGCAGTAGAATGATTTCTGAAGGATCATGTGACACTGAAGTCTGGAGTACTGAAAATTCAGCTTTGCTATAACAGGAATAAATTATATTTTAAAATATTGTCCCCTTGGAATTATAAGGTTCTATCTGACATTTTTGTCAAAATTGAGTTATTCACATATTCTTATTCTGTGACAACTTTAATGTTGTGTACATTTTGGGACTTTTTATTTAGAAACAAAAAGGTTCTGTCTACAAAGTTTCAAAAAATATCTCAGAACTGCTCAGAATGCAGATAGAACCTTATAATTCCAAGGAGACGATATATTATGATTGAAAATAATTGTTTTAAATTGTAATAATATTTTACAATATTACTGTTTTTACTGTTCTTTTGATCAATTAAATGCAGCCTTGGTGAGCAGAAGAGATTTCTTTCAAAAACATTAAAGGTGCTACAGAGGATCTTTTCGTCGACTGAGAAACCAAAGACTGTTAGTGAGTTTTTGAAATGAGCGCATGCGTAAGAACAACCCCCCTCCTTCACAGCTCATTTCGAGGGAACGCCTCCCAAAAGTCGTGCACGAGTATTGGAACACGAGTGTTTACCACCGGCAATCGCTGTGTCGTGTTAGTGGATTCATTATGTCGGACTCACCGCAGGTAACTCATAATCTGCAGTTGTTACTCCTGTCTCCTGACAAAAACATTGTATGCAGCGCCTGTAGAGTGTGGAAAGTTACTGGAGCGTGCAGCCGTGCTCGTCTCTCACAAGGAACGTCATGGCAGTGATTGACAAGCCAGAGGGCCAATCGCGTAATAATCGCGTAAACGATTGGCTGATGTTTTTAAGGCCCTACCTCGTGCACAGATGATGTATATTAATATTATTCCTTTCAGTGCACCTAATAAATAGTCTTTTATCAGTTAGTAAAGACAGTTTCAAGTAACATTGCAAAAATGTATAAAACAAAACATCCTCTGTAGCACCTTTAAACAATCTTACCGACCACAAACCTTTGAGCCATATAACTCTCATATGGACTTCATGTCTTTTTTTCTCTACCTAATTAGAGATTTAAAGTTGGACAATGTGATGCTGGACAAGGATGGACATATTAAGATTGCAGACTTTGGGATGTGCAAAGAGAACATGCTTGGAGAAAACCGCGCTACCACATTCTGTGGCACACCAGATTATATTGCTCCTGAGATCCTGCTGGGACAGAAATACAGTTTCTCTGTGGACTGGTGGTCATTCGGCGTGCTTCTCTACGAGATGCTGATTGGCCAGTCGCCATTCCAGGGCGATGATGAGGACGAGCTGTTCGAGTCGATCCGCATGGATGTACCTCACTACCCACGATGGATTACCAAGGAGGCCAAAGACCTGCTGGAGAAAGTGAGTCTGACCCACTGATTTATCTTAATGAACACTGTCAGTATTGATGCTTTATGGAATCATTTACTTGCTTGTACTGGCCTGCCACCCTTGCAGGAAGTTTATGTTCTGAAAAATTGAAATCTGTGCCTTTTACATTTTCACAGTTATTTGAGAGGGATCCCACCCGGCGGCTTGGTGTTGTGGGAAATATCCGCGGACATGCTTTCTTCAAGACAATCAACTGGCCTGCACTGGAGAGACGAGAGGTGTCTCCGCCATTCAAGCCAAAAG
The DNA here is from genome assembly GCA_036281575.1 of Ancherythroculter nigrocauda. NCBI lineage: Eukaryota > Metazoa > Chordata > Actinopteri > Cypriniformes > Xenocyprididae > Ancherythroculter > Ancherythroculter nigrocauda. The sequence goes on along the minus strand of VTFQ01000022.1, from coordinate 17,113,492 downwards.
TGGTAAGATTCTGATTTTTGATTTGAACAAAAGCTTGTGAAACTATTGTGACATAACTCTGACAGATCAGCCAGGTTATAGATTATTCATTTATTATTCAGTGTTGTTACTGATAACTCAAACGAAAAGAGAACAATTTTTAATAGTTTAATATATATATATATATATATATATATATATATATATATATATATATATATATATATATATATATATATAATATATACAGTAAAACCAAAAATTATTCAGACGTTTTTGATATTTTTGTTATATTTTTACTAGTGGGTGCAGGACCCTATAGTTAATTTATGTAAGTGAGGATAGCAAAATAAAGTAAACTGTGACATAAAATTCTTCATACAGTGGACAACCAGTAAAATTTATAAAACTTTGGAACCAAAAATTATTCAGACACTTTGACCTGACCATGTTTTGCTTAAGTGTTATCTGATATAATTAAGATTATTTTTTTCTGACACAGTTTAACTCTGAGATCTTGTCATATTTTATTACCATTTTTTTTAAACCATATTGAATATAACTGTATTAATGAATGAAATGTTCAAGCTGTCTGAATAAATTTTTGTTGACTGTATATATATATATATATATATATATATATATATATATATATATATATATATATATATATATATATATATAAAGGGCTGTTCAACGATAACCGTGGTTATCGTGTACAAAATAAGAGTCTGTGTTTACGTAATATATGTGTGTTTGTTTTGTGTATAATTATAATATATAATATATATAAATACACACACATACATGTATATATTTAAGAAATATAAGCATGTATGTATAAATATATAAATATATTTATATTTTTATATATTTAAATTATATATAAATGTAAATATTTGTATAGAAATATAAGATATTTTTCTTAAATATATACATGTATGTGTGTATATTTATATATACATAATAATTATACACAAAACAAACACACATATATTACGTAAACACAGACTCTTATTATGTACACGATAACCATGGTTATCGTTGAACAGCCCTAATATATATATATTACAGTACTGGCCAAAAGTGATGTCTGGAAGGGAATATATTTTCGATTAAAACCATCAAAATATGAGGAAAATATATTTTTTAATCTTTTTTAAATATGAGGGAAGAACAAAACACTAAACTTAGTTAAGGTATTTATCTGACAAAATTATTTGTCAAAAAAATGCAAAGTACAGCTACAGGTTTAATTTTACTGTGTAACATAATGCATAAAAAACAAAGCTCACAGGAAAAAGCATACATTGGCTTCTGCATAATAAGTTATTAATATTTAATTGGTTCTCTTCTGTTTTGCATGTTTTCATAATTTCTTTGTATGGCAGCCTGGCCAAAAGTTATGTTGGCACAATTTGACATGTTTCATTGCGATATCACAAATAAAACAACTGACTGTAAGCACATCTACGCAATATGCTTACAAAATCTTTAACACATTTTGAATAAAATTTGAATAAAGGGTAAAGATGTCACAGATGACATCACTTTTGGCCACTACTGTGACTAAAATAATTTAAGTTTGCTGTAAGTTGAAGTACTAAAACTAAAATTAAAAATTAAAGCTAAATAGAAATATTTAAAAAATGACAAAAGCACACAACAAAATTGCTAGAACTTGAACAACAAAAAAAAAAAACTAAAAATAAAGGCAAGTTCAAAATATGAATAAATACTTTAATAGTCTTTAAATAACACTTAATGCTATGAGGGCATTATTCATTTTATGACTGAATCTGATTCATTGCTTGTAATGCAATATAAATATAAATAATGCAAAGTGATTCTGTGTTTGTTTAACAGCTTATTGCATATGGTGTAGGAATGTACTGAACAAATCAAATAGTAAAATATCTGTCATAAATGTTTAGCTAGTTTAGCAGTTAATGACAAACTAATAACCTTTGCCTTATGATGACATTACAATAACAGGAAATCTCTTTTAAAGGGGTCATATCATGTCATGAGGAATCAGATTTTCCTTAATCTGTTGAGATAAGAGTTGGATTTACAATGGGAAAAAAATACTGTACCTTTAAGGGGAAAAAAAATCCCAGTCCAAATGGAAAATGTATTCAGCAACTTTAACAAGTCACTGATGTCATACTGCAGATTGCCACACTTACAGTACACGACAATAATGCCTTGACAGAAACTTGACCCGCCCACTCATGGCACTGTTATTCCTACTATTCCTATCTCCAGTATACTAATATTCCTAAACTGCAAAAGAACTAATGATAAAAGTAAAATGTGGGGAAATCTGACAAACCATGATTTACTTATTTTTTTGGCTGTTCTTGGTCTTATTTGTTTGTTCTGCTATTGCAATGTGGATAAAAACAACAGACATTGTGATCTTGTGATCTAGTCACCAACAGAAAGTCTTGAATGTGACTTCAGGATTATTTTCTTACATCTTTCTTCCTCTACTTGCAGAAATCCCCCAACGACTGTAGCAACTTTGACCGGGAATTCCTCAGCGAAAAGCCCCGTCTCTCTCAAAGCGACAAGAACCTGATTGACTCTATGGACCAGACTGCCTTCAATGGCTTCTCTTTCATTAACCCCAAAATGGACACCATTCTGGAGAAATGAGACATTTTGGCCAGGATCCTCAAAACCTGCCCCACTCAAATCATAAATGGCATACAGGAGCCAGGAACTCAACCAGTGTTACACTTGGTATACTTTCTGGATGGTGCAAATAGATAATGCCGTATTTATGTTGTCTTTTAATTAAATGATCAAAACTTTTTAATCAAAAGAGCTTTAATGATGTTATTGTAATATCCCTAACATAGATATACATATACATACTATCAGACACACATATTCACAGACAGAAAAAATGAACTTGACAAAAAGGGACTCTGAGAGAAAGGGACTGTATAATATGCTGGGACTTTGCAATTTGATTGAATAGTGGCCTTCTTAACACTCGTGTTCGCCCTCATACGTTTCATTGTTAAACTCTCATATTAAGGTTTATTTGTGGGATGATTTGTATCTTTTCTTTATTGTTGATCTGAAACAAGTTTTACAGTGTAAGATGTAATTTTACGATGCTGATTTTCCTAGTGTGAGCTGACATAAGCTCTGCTGAACGTACACAAAATAGTGTTTTTTCACTATGGATCTATAAATAATGGAAGTCTTGTGTAAGTGAACCTAAAACCTCTGCACTAAGAAAACTTTAGAAATCTTCTTGCTAGACATCTTGTTCATGCATAGGTTTACTTTTATGGTACTGTAATAGGTAGTATATATTGGTACAGAATATCGATGGGTGGAGGATATACATCTCCTGAGCAAGTGAGAGTATAAATATATGTACTGTTATTTAATGATGGTATTTTAATGAGGTATGATAATGTATATAACAATATATGTATATTGTTCTGAACTGTTGTTACTGTTGGTAATATGCTCCTTTTTTTTTTTTTTTTTTTTACTGAATTTACTCATCAGCACTCAACACCATTAAAGGTTTCTTCAACTTTAATTTTGACTTTTGTCGTGTTGCGTTTGTGACAACTTCACCATAGTAATAATAGTTTCGGCCAAAATCCCATGTTACCGAGTAGCCACTCAAAATGAATAAAGTTTTAAGGAGATTACAATTTATGTTCAAACACGTATTGTTTTGATCATTTTTTTTCTAAGGAAGTGACAAGGAGGAGTTTGTTTAGTGTACTTTTCGCTGAGCCATCATCAGAGACCGTCACAGACTAATTCGAAAATATTGAAATTACTGCCATCTAGCGGATATAGCTTTAAACTGCATGTTAAGCCTCTTTACACCTAAAGATCCAGAAGCATTTCAGCAAATTCGGATCCATCGTTTATGTGCGTAACTAAAATGTACTTTTGATGTGTCTTAAAAAAAAGCTGTTTATGTATTTTACACAGAAGTGCCAACTCTAAATGAAAGTGCAGCCTGTCTTGATTTCATGTGAACATTTTTACATGGCGGGTGTAAACAGTCACATGACCAGAGCTGTTTAATTTCAGTTTGTCCCTCTGAAAGATGTCTGGGTCAAAGCTTCGTGGAAGGAAGCACGTGAACATGTTAGTACACAGATGTGACTCGATATTCAATGCTTATAATATTTTAAAGAGGTACTAATAATATTGCAATTTATCTTTCTTTTATAAATCATGTACTTGTAAACGTGTCCGTTGTCACATGTGACCAGTGGGGAATGTATAACTGATTGATTGACATTATATTTTTTCAAATATTCATTTATTTTTTGATTATCTTTTAATGTTTTTGCCCCAATTTCTTGATAGAAATGATTAAATTATTGTACTTTTTCTTTGTTTTCACCTTTCTGGTCCACACTATATAGTTCTAAGCTAAAATTGTGACCATAAAGCTCATACTTTCATTTCTACAACTTTAACCATTTTTAGAAAAGGCATAGTTTGTTTCCTTTTGGCTGTTTTAGGATGAAAATGCATGTTCTTACTTAGCTGGGTAAATTATAAAGGTCTTAGAAAATAGTTGACAAAAAAATTGCATTATATAACAAAGATTACATAAGTGTGTAAACCAAACATTTCAGAAGTTTTTATTTATTTATTTATTTTTTAAGTAAATTAGTAAAATCCTTTCAGTTTGTTTCTTTTTTCCAGAGAGAAAATCCCTGTATTATAAGATAAATATTTTATCAGTACATTATGAGGATGAATGTCAGGTAATCAAAGCTCATTCTTTTTTTAAAACATATAACAAAATATGATGATTGTTTTCTATGTTTGTTTTGAAATGTTGACAGGCAGATTTTGTTCAAAACAAAGTTTTTGAATGAAACATTTACCTTCATTATGCCATATAGGGATTAATCATATATAACATGTTAAATCACGGTTAAATCCACACAGAAGGATCCAGAAAGATTATTTACACAGGGGAACGGGCTGCTCGGCGTGGCGCAGTTGTGCGATAGATTAAGCTCTGTTTAATGGTACATTCGAGCCAATAGGACAAACACTTTCTGTACTGAACAAAACGGCAGTGAGGCTGGGCGGAAAATGTTGTATACCACAACATAGACTTCATTCCTTCCCACTAACTTAAATAAATCGTTAACCTCCGCGCAGTGAAGACCTGAACAGGTTATGACAGTTGTATTGAATATTGCGTCTTATTGTTCAGTCTAGGAACAGTCAAATAAAAGCTGTAATAAGCGATAAAAGTGCTTTTCAACGTTATTGCAGTGTTTCGGTGAGGCATTGTAAAAGAAATGTGTTGATAAATGAGGCAAGTTCGCGTATTTTATCGCTGAAAGCCAACAAATATCAATCCCCGTGCTCGTGGATGAGAGGCTCGCGCGAGAGGCGGCGCATGCGCACTCACACTTTGTGCCATATTGGAATGAGGTCGTGAACGACTAGGCGGAAAAAGACACGGCATCTAAAACCGACTTGAAAAACTCCTCACTGGTAAGAAACGAAATGCATTCCCAAATATTTATGTATTCTACCCTTTGCCCTAATCAACCTTGGCTTTAACGAGCGATTTTGCGTTGCCTGCATCTTTTTTCCCGTCTCCAAAAAAAGGTGACTTGTGCTCGCTCGTATGAGTGCCTGGCTCTATTGCTCAAGCTATGACGTTTCAGTAACTTGACTTGGTTACAGGCGTTTTTAGCATGTGCACGAAATCAGCCGCACTCACATCAACATTAAAAAGCCTCGCGAATCAGTGCAGAGAAAATGTTTCATGTCTAATAATGTTGAATTGCACGATTTGTCTCTCGGAATGAAAGTTGCCCGATCGGCGTGAATGTATTAAATGCTATTATCCAGTTATATGTAGCTAGCCGAACACACTGCGCTTGACCAGCCAACTATCAGCATCTCTTATTGGGCGGTTTCTATGAATTACACTCACTAAATCCAGTCGTGTTATACATCAGCTATCGGTTATGTTTATCGTTACCTTCTATATGGCGTTTATTTGAGCTTCGGTTGCACATAACACTGATGCATTATTTTTTTATTGTAAATAATTGTTATTTTATGCTGTTTTAGTAACATGTATGTTTAAATGATAAAGATGAATTGTAGCTTCCTCAAACACTTTTTTTTTAGAAATTGATGACAGTGTCATTCTCTGGCCGTGTTACATAATAGAAGTTGTGTTGTAAGTCACCATCAGAACTCAAGCTCTTCATTTAGCCTTAAATATACAAGACTAATATGTTTTACTATTATACTATAATTCTTAATTTTATTAAAAGAAATGTTAATTTATCCAATATAAAAAGCTTAAAAATATTATTCTAATGAATGTCCTCTCATTTTGCAAAACTGTACATGAATAATTCGCTATGGACACTTTGAATAGTTAGAGGACCTGACTGTGGCTGGTGCACGTGACGGCGGTCACTGCGTCATTTTTATCTTCTTCTTTCGTCTTTATTGCTTGTGTTTGTGAGTATTTACGGGATTTGATCAATGGAGGGAAGTTGTCTTTAGCTCGAAGTGATGGAGCGGCAGACTTTGGCAGGAATGTGCTGAGGGTTCATAGACACACCAGAAATAGATTTCCGCTGTCCTGGGGTCTCCTCATTCCCTCATGTGCAATGTTGTAACACCATTATCACCATATATATGTATATATGTGTGTGTGTGTGTGTGTGTGTGTGTGTGTGTGTGTGTGTGTGTGTTTAAATCAAACGTTTTCCATATGTTTGTCACTTTGAATTAAATGTATATAATGCAAAGAGGAAGGAATGGTTATGGGATAGTAATGATTTTGAATAGGTAATTTTAATTACCACAAAAAAATCCAATCCAAAATGAGCAGAATTGGTTGTAACAAGGGCACTCTATGTATTTGACATTATTCTACACTTTAGGGACTCGTTGTAGATTTCGAAACTACTTTATTTTGTTATAGACAAATATGGGAATATTATATCAAAATTTGAGACGTATAGCACAGAAACACAGGGTTACAGATGTTGAAACAAAGTGTTAAACTCCTCAGTCTCACTTATATCATTTCAGTATCTTTCCCTTCTGATTCTGCCCTTACAAAATCACCATGGTAACTGTAGTTTCTGCCAAAATACCATAGTTACTACAATATCTGTCGTGCTCTATTACTCTTACTTCTATAAAACCATAATAAATTAAAATATAATGTACTTCAAATAGTATTAAATGCTTTGAGAATCTTTGTTTTATTTAACTTTATTATTTTTTTGTTTTGTTTTGATGACAGACTTATACTAAGCTCCGACTGTAACTTGAGTTACGTAATCAGGTTACTTTTTTCAAGTAACTAGATAAGTAATGCATTTAAAATATAATGTACTTCAAATAGTATTAAATGCTTTGAGAATCTTTGTTTTATTTAACTTTATTATTTTTGTTTTGTTTTGATGACAGACTTATACTAAGCTCCGACTGTAACTTGAGTTACGTAATCAGATTACTTTTTTCAAGTAACTAGATAAGTAATGCATTACTTTTAAGTTTACAACAAAATCTCTGAGTTATGTTTTCATTTAAGTAATGCAAGTTACTTTGTTTCCCTATTATTGACTGACAGCTCTCCTGTCCCCATGTTGAGAGAAACCAAGAGTAAGTGCAGAGGCGATGTGTGTAAACGTGATGTTATTGTAGTTCTAGACTAAATGTGAGCATTTACTCATCTCACTTGCACAAAAACAGATTCATTATTCCTCAAAATGAATAAAAACAGTGAAATGCAATCTCAGAATATTGCAATAATTAAATATATAAAATTAAACAAATATACTTTATGTATTTAATCTCACTTTATTAACCAATGCCTTTGCTGCTGACGTTCGATGATCCAATTCAACCATACTTAAAAGCAAAAATGACTATTCATTTCACTTTTGGTGTGAAAGGGCCTTTACATTTGCCAAATATAGAACTTTTTTGTTGTTATTAAAAAAACAAACAAAGCAAGCCCAGCCCAGGTGAGAATAAGTAAAGCAAAAGTCATGTAACGCATTGCTTCCCATAAAAGTAACTAAGTAATGCAATTAGTTACTGTTTTTAAGGAGTAACGCAATATTGTAATGCATCACTTTTAGAAGTAACTTTCCGCTCAAATAGTGGTTTTTATTTGAGCGGAAACCTTCGTTACCATGGTCTTTTTTTTTGTAAGGGTAATTTCTTCACAATATGCTTTAAAGTTCAGTTGATCATGATACTGAGGGACAGCGACATGGCTTTTTAAACTCTTTTCAATCCCTATTGGAGAGCACCGTGACCCCCAGCATATTGTGTCCGTGGCCCGCGCTGTGCTCCAGGGCTCTGGGATGGTGCTGGAGTGGAGGAGGGTGGACTGAAAGAGTTGATCCCAGCAGAGCAGGAGGGTCGTGGCCCGCCAACGGCTGTCAGGGGGAATGTCTGACTCTCTTTAATAGAGACGTCAACCTTCACAAAGACAGCTTGACAGCTCTGGATGAATAGACAGAGTTAATGCAACTTTGTAAGCCGTTTTCTTTCTTTTTGGATTTTTCAGACTGCATGTTGAGTTTGAAACGACTTTCAAAGTTGTTTTTGGCTTTTTAGTTGAGTTTCTAGCTGAATATCTTTATTTGGTCTCCATATATACAGGTATGTTGCTTGCATTATTAGAGACTTTAGCAAAACTATCCAATCTTTTTCATTTCGCAATGCTATATTGGGGAATTGTGGTGCATTTTTGCTTCTCAAAGTTGATGCGGGGAGTCTGAGCGACAGAAATGGCTTTTATCTGTGCAGCTACGCACTAAGGATTCCTCCTCCCACTTACTTAAATTGACTAGGCTGTGTGAAATGCGGCTTGTGCAAGTCTCCTCATGTTTCTGTCATGTCATTCGCACACAGTTTCTCTCACACACGCAAATATTTTTATAGAAACGTGTTTATATTAATTGTAATTCTATTATCATAATTTATCTCTCTTTGTTTCAATGTTTGTTTTTCTCTCATTTGTTTTCTTCTCCTCCTTATTATTCATGTAGAAGCAGTGTGATTGTCCTCCGGGGGCTTCAGACATGAGCCTTGAGGCGCTGGAGTCTGGTAAGCTATTTATGTTATTTGTGCTCCGTTGCTAAATAAATTGCAGAAAAAGAATACGATAGTCCATCCTCTGAACCTTAAAAATACAGTATTGAGAGCTTATGGCTATATCGCACGTATTTAGATTGCTTTGGCACAGTGTTTGTCCTTGACGCAAAGTGGTGGATGCAAAGGTCACTTGAGAATTTGTGCGAGTTCCTGCCTATGATTACTATATATATATATATATATAGAAGCATTCACTTTCACGCTCTGTTGATATGGTTTGATGTGAGGTGATGAGGCTGTGTGGAGAGAGCTGAGCAGACTTTGCAGTGTATGAGCAATTGGTCATTCAATGTTTCAGATGCAGACTCTGGTCAGGATGTGTCAGAGTTTAACTGGGATGACTACCTGGAGGAAACCGGGGCACTTTCTGTTCCTCATCATGCGTTCAAACACGTGAGTAAATGGGGCCAGCTTGTGTTTGTTCTACACCACTATTCTGAATTTTACAATATTTGTTAATCAAATTTGAAAGTGATTAAATACTGCTTAAAAAACATGTTTTTCCATTAAGCTAATGTAGCGAGCTGGAGTAGTCTGATTCACTTTTATGCATTTACATACAACTTACATTGCATTCAAGGTAAATAGTTCATGCATTCCCTGGGAATCAAACCCATGTCCTTGGTGTTGCTGCGTGAGCTAGCGTAATGATTCATGAACTAATGACTCCTTTGAGCTTTTTTTTTTTTTTTTTTGAATCCACCACTGAATAATCTTCAATTGAAAATCTGAATTGAATCAGCTTAATTAACTTATTGAGACATTGCTTTCCGGTCACGTCCAATGGCAAAAACAGAAATGTGGTCTGCACTGAAGCCAGCAAACAAGAAAACTGTCATTCACCTTTTAAATTTTACTCAGCTTTACAACATTGGTCAAATCCTGAAGTCAACCCTCAGATTAACTCGCTATGCATTAGTGATGTATTCCTACTCTCATGGGAACTGTAAGACCAATAAGTGACCATTTACATCTTAAATAATTTATTTACTGGGTCAGGAATTAACCAGGGTATGGAGCAACAATATTACTGATAATACCACCAAAATTACGGTGAACGTGATTTTATCAAGTACAACATGTTCCTGGATCAACATTTTTGTTGATCCTGGAACAACATTCCAATCAACCAATCTGATTTGAGGGAAAAGTTTAGAGTTTATGTCAAGTTTAGGCTTATAACCAGGGTTAGGTGCTTCTAGGTCAGTGTTATTCACCTATCATTTCCCTCTGATTTTAGGGATAGATTATGGGTAGGGTTAGGTTTAGGGGTAGGAATAGGGTTAAGACTAAATTTTCAGACAAGAATGTTGTTCCAAGATCAACAAAATATGTTGAACCAGGAATATGTCTTACTTGGCAAAATCACGGTGATTGAAATGAAAATTATACCGATATTTAAAGTCAGTCTGATGGCAAACAAGCCTCTAGTCCATTCCTTTGATTTTAAATCTTTTATACCACTGATATATTTCATCATATTCTGTATGCTATAATACTATAATACATTAGTGCCCCTGCAGAGGTCACTGAATGACCTATACCTGTCAGATTACTTCTGTCGCAGAGGCAAAAGTTGTTGGCATTGATATTATACAGCCATTTGTTCACATAATGTATTTCAGTTGAAATATTTGACATAAATGGGTGGCATCAATGTGTTAATATGGATAAGGACAAAAAGCCCTCATTAAGGAGAAATGCCCTTGAAAATTAATTCCTGAGGGCAAATATTCCCCCTTAAGTTAATTTCTCTGACTGAATGTATGCTTCATGATTTAAAGGTGAAGTATGTCATTTTTCTGATGCTAGACATGCAAAGACAAGTAAAATGTATGCATTGGTAGGTTCGTCTGTGCATCTCGACCAACCCATTGACCAACCCGTAGTTGATCTGAATGCTGGCCAATGGCAGACGAGGGGATTGTTTGTCAAACCTGTTTCAAAACCGTTGTGTTGTTACTGTTAACTAAAACTAAAACTATAAAAAAATTCAGTAATTGAAATAAAGCTGAAATTATATAATAATAATATTAGATGAAAAAAATTAAACGTAAATGTGAAATTTTGCCTTGGCAGCTAACTGAAATAAGTTGAATTTGAAGTACTAATTTTACAAAAACTAAAATAAAATAAAAATAAATTAAAGCTAAATAGAAGCATTAAAAAAACTAATAAAATGTCAAAAGAACAACAAAATGACTAAAACTTAAATGAAAACTGAAAATATAAAAGTAAAAGCTAATTCAAACTATTAATAAATAATATAATGGTTTATATATAATATTAAAATAACACTGTACTAGTATTACTAAAACGAAAAAATAAATTAAAGGTGCCCTAGATTCAAAAATTGAATTTACCTCGGCATAGTTGAATAACAAGAGTTCAGTACATGGAAAAGACATACATTGAGTCTCAAACTCCATTGTTTCCTCCTTCTTATGTAAATCTCATTTGTTTAAAAGACCTCCGAAGAACAGGCGAATCTCAACATAACACCAACTGTTACGTAACAGTCGGGATCATTAATATGTACGCCCCCAATATTTGCATATGCCAGCTCATGTTCAAGGCATTAGACAAGGGCAGAAAGTCTGGATGTGCACAGCTGAATCATCAGACTAGGTAAGCAAGCAAGAACAATAGCGAATAAAATGGCAGATGGAGCGATAATAACTGACGTGATTCATGATATCATGATATTTTTAGTGATATTTGTAAATTGTCTTTCTAAATGTTTCGTTAGCATGTTGCTAATGTACTGTTAAATGTGGTTAAAGTTACCATCGTTTATTACTGTATTCACGGAGACAAGAACCGTTGCTATTTTCATTTTTAAACACTTGCAGTCTGTATAATTCATAAACACAACTTCATTCTTTATAAATCTCTCCAACAGTGTAGCATTAGCCGTTAGCCACAGAGCATAGCCTCAAACTCATTCAGAATCAAATGTAAACATCAAAATAAACACGGTACTTACGCGATTAGACATTCTGCATGACGAACACTTTGTAAAGATCCATTTTGAGGGTTATATTAGCTGTTTGAACTTTTTTAATGTTGTTTAAGGCAAGCGGAGCTCCGTGGGCGGGCGGGGAGCGTGAGCATTTAAAGGGGTCGCAGCCTAAATCGGCTCATATTTAATTATGCCCCAAAATAGGCAGTTAAAAAATGAATTTAAAAAAAATCTATGGGGTATTTTGAGCTGAAACTTCACAGACACATTCAGGGGACACCTTAGACTTATATTACATCTTTTAAAAAAAAGTTCTAGGGCACCTTTAAAGCTAAATAGAAACATTTAAAAAAAATAATAAAAATGACAAAAGAACATAAAATGACAAAAATTAAAATAAAAACTGAAAATAAAAAAATAAAGGCTATTAATAAAAAGTATAAAAAAATAAAATAAAATACTATAATAGTGTACTGTGTCTTTTGCAGGTGGACCAGGGCCTGGAGACAGGTCTCACTCCTGGTATGAAGCTGGAAGTGTGTGTCCGTACGGAATCAGAAACCGCGTACTGGGTGGCCACAATAATCACCACCTGCGGACAGCTGCTGTTGCTTCGATATGAGGGTTACCAGGATGACCGACGTGCCGACTTTTGGTGCGACATCATGACCGCCGACCTGCACCCGATCGGATGGAGCAAGCAGCAGGGTCGACCAATGAAACCTCCTGAGGGTGAGAATGGCGACTGAGCAATTTCACTATGCTTTCTAATTTATGATGATTAGGCATTAATTGTTTCGTTTAGTCACTCACCTACTCAGGAGAACATTGTGGCTTTATAGGTAAAGATGATTTGAATTTGGGCTCTGCAGAGGTTATTCTCTCATTTCTGAAAAGCTTTGTATGCATCATCCACATTTGCATATTTCTTTATGTACTTCAAGTGCTGTGTTGCTTGCAGCATAGTGCTAATTCCTGTAGGTGGATGTTCACAGTCGATTTGTGGGCATATTCAGGAAATGGGGGAGGGGTGTTTGTGTTGGGGCTTTCATTTAGCTTACAGCCTGCTGATGGGCACAGCCTTTACTCCTCTGAAATTATTAAAGGACCCATTTTAATACTTAAAGCTTCTTTTATTAATACAATCCTGGAAAAGAGTGCAGTATGTACAGGCTTGGGGGAAGTACAGATGGTTGCTGGCATTTCGCTTCTGGCTGTCTGTGCCTTATTGACAGCTGCACTTATGGCCCAAAATAACACGTCAATGGTGAAGCCATCATAAGTGCAAAATGACACAAATCTGTCAGCAGGATAGTCTGTTAGAAGATCTGCAACTGTTTGTTCCTTAAATGTGGCCCTGAATTTGTGCTCAGGTGTCCGTGAGAAGCACCAGGACTGGGAAGCGTTGCTGGAGAAAGCTCTGGCTGAATCCTGCAGTGTACCTGCTAGTCTGCTGGAAGGGGTAAGAGATATGCCTTAAATGTAAGAAAAAAATTATAGAAAGTTAGTCATTATTGCAAAATAAACTGATGAATTATTATATTGAAATATAAAAATGAATATACTGTATATTATATATAAATAAAATAATATGATATTAAAATGAATACTTCTCCAAGTCAACTAATGCCATTTTTAGGTCTTTTAAAGTTGCACTGGTATGAATAAAGAGGGACCTCAGAGTGATGTGAGAGACATGAATGGACAGTGGTTAAGTTTAACAGTCATTATGCAAAAAGATTTGATAGCTTAATATTGCAGTTGACCAATCAGAATCAAGTATTTAATTATATTGTATTCACACTACCATTTAAACGTTTGGGGTCAGTAAGATTTTTTTTTTTTTAAAGAAATTAAAATGTTTATTCAGCAAGGACACATTAAATCAATCAAAAGTAAAGACATTATTTCAAATAAATGCTGTGCTTTCTATTCATCAAAGAATCCTGAAAATATTGCATCACAGTTTCCACAAATATATTAAGCAGCACAACTGTTTTCAACATTGATGATAATAATAAATGTTTCTTGAGCACAAAATCAGCATATTAGATTTCTGAAGGATCATGTGACACTGAAGACTGGAGTAATGATGCTGAAAATTCAGCTTTGTCATCACAGGAATAAATTACATTTAAAAATATAATAAAATACAAAAGTTATTTTAAATTGTAATATTTAAAAATATTACTGTTTTAATTGTATTTTTGATCAAATAAAAGCTTTAAAAATTTTACAACTTCCTGACCCCAAACTTTTTAACGTGTGCGTTGCTTGTCTTTCAAAGTTTATTTAATAACTAATTTAAAAACAACAGAGGTTGACCCAAAGTGCTGTACAGTTCATAACACAAAATAATAAGATGAAGAAATTAGACTATTAAAAACATGAGAATTAATAATAATTGCAATTAATTGCAAAAGGCATGAGTTTTTGAACTCAATGTAACCTCAAACAGTAATAAAAACTAAGGAATAAAACATTGTCTTTGACACACTGTTTAAGAAGTGGCCATTAAACTGTTGGAGGTTAATCCATATTACTTTTTTCCCCCTTGCGTGTGTGTTTGTAGGCCCAGCGTGGCTGTAATCCTATAGATCTGTTAAGTCCAGGTCTAAACGTTGAGCTAGTGGACCGTCAAGATGCTGGGGTGGTCTGGTCTGCAGTGATTGAGGAGAATGTAGGGGGCCGCTTGCGGCTTCGGTATGCCGGCACAGACGGGCTTCCTGACACCCAATCCATCACATGGGTCTTCTACCTGGACCCTCTGCTTCATCTACCGGGCTGGGCACAGGAGCACAGCTGCACTCTCAGACCACCTGCAGGTGAGGGTTTCATAATTTTTTAAAAATCTTTATGGCCATCAAATAAAAAAAACCCTTTCTAAATTAACTTAATAAATTTCAAACCTTTGTAGTTCATTCTGTATACTATGGTATATAAAGTTTTTAAAATAGGATGCAATACAACGTGTATGATTTTGTTAATAGCATGGCCATTTTTCAAGTTTATGTGCTCGGCACTATACTACATCCAAGCACTAGCTAGCTTTTGAAAAATGTAAGTGGTCAGTGGAGCTAAAACCATGGAAACAGAAGCAGAAGCTGATAATAAATGTATATCTTGAGGATTGTCGTTGCTGCATGTTCTGTAGCTAGATGATTCCAAACAGAGTAGTGAGTGAACAGACCAACAGGACTCGCAGTTGAATCTTCCTGACCTATTAATATGCAAATCAATTAGATTGCTCCATGCTGAGGCTGAGATCATGCACAGAAAGGTAGGTTGCTCAAGTTGTCCTTGTACACACTAGAGTACTTTTACCCTGGGAGACCCACATATTACAGTTTAGCTAATCAATAGTAGGGATTGGTGGATGGAGGAAGGGTTTACGGGGGCTTAGATCAGAGTCCACTAACTTTATAAAGATAAAAGTATGATGAAGTCAGCAGATCTGATTGTGTGTTTGTGTATTTTTTCTTTGTAGCTTTGCTCCCCCTGCACACTGAAGCTGAATGGGAGGAGGTGAAGAAGACAGTCTTCTCTCAGGTTCAGGACTCCAGCATCAGCGAGGAGTTTTACAGGGTCAGTAAATACTGATTAACTACCACATGTTTGCTAAAACTTGACTCTGACCCTCAGTTTGCTTGTTTGATCCCTGTTGGTGTGATCCATAAACTGGAGAGTTAATGGAGATCCACTGTGACCTTTGTGACCTTAAGCTAAGCACTTCACAGCAGCTTGCACCAGGTTGATTGTCCTTGTGTCCCCTGCTCGGACACAGAAATCTGGCTGCAAGGAACATTGTGCACGCACATCAATGGACTGTACTGAGTGATTTGAACGTTCAAAAACTAAAGGTCCACTAGGTAGTGCACATGCACTGAACAAGTTGCATGTTAAATTGTGCACTAGACAGAACCAGGAAATATACCCGAAGTATACCACTTTTTACCAGAAGTTCAAAAAAAGTTTTTAAGAAGCTGTGTGAAATAAAAATGTCTTTTACTCGTTTAAAGTAGAGTTGTGTGTATCTCTTAACCCCTTCATTCAAGTGCTCATCAACGTGAGTGGCCTCACATGATTTGTTGTTGTTGTTGTTGTTGTTGTTCTGTCCACTCATGTGGCACATGTGCGACATGCAGAGTGTGCCCAATTAGAAAAACGGCTGCATGCGCACAGTACGCATGTACTATGCTGATGATGAAATTTCTCAGACGCACTGTACACGTGTATGCGGTGTACGCTACTTTTAATGAAGTATTTAATATGCAATACTTATTATGTAACCTTTTCATAAGCAAGCAAGACTAGTACGACATACAACATTTGCCAAAATGTGCAGTATAGCTTCAACAATACACTGCGTGCAATGCCCGACCTTTCATTTCAAATGAATCATTAATAATACAACCCAATTTTCAGCTCTTAACTCATTATTTAAAGAGTCATGTCCTATAATATGCATTTTTCACAAAATTAGATTAGAATACAGAAGAAGACGGTAACTGGAAGCTACTTGCTGAATTAAGCATGCAACATAAAGTCATGTGACAGCAATATAGTGTACTACTTGAAATGTTTGTTGTTGTACATATTCAGTTTCACATACTAATTTTTAAAAAAAAACTAAATAGTTTAAAGTTGCTCCAAGTTTTCTGGCATTTCAAAATGATTTGAAATTTTTGAAATCAAGAAACTGAAAATGAGGAGTACATTACTGGAAAATATATATTGATCAGTTTAATCTGATCAAACTAATCCAGTTTAATTTAAAGGGTTAGTTCACCCAAAAATGAAAATTCTGTCATTTATTACTCACCCTCATGTCGTTCCACACCCATAAGACCTTCGTTAATCTTCGGAACACAAATTAAGATATTTTTGATGAAATCCGATGGCTCCGTGAGGCCTGCATACGGAGCAATGACACTTCCTCTCTCAAGATCCATAAAGGTACTAAAAACATATTTAAATCAGTTCATGTGAGTACAGTGGTTCAATATTAATATTATAAAGCGCCGACAATATTTTTGGAGCGCCGAAAAAACCCCAAAATAACGACTTATTTAGTGATGGCCGATTTCAAAACACTGCTTCAGGAAGCTTTGGAGCACAAATGAATCAGTGTATCGAATCTGCTGTTCGGAGTGCCAAAGTCATGTGATTTCAGCCGTTGGCAGTTTGACACGCGATCTGAATCATGATTCGACACACTGATTCATTTGTGCTCCGAATATTCCTGAAGCAGTGTTTTGAAATCGGCCATCACTAAATAAGTCGTTTTTTTTTTTTTTTGGCGCTCCAAAAATATTGTCGGCACTTTATAATATTAATATTGAACCACTGTACTCATGAACATGAACCGATTTAAATATGTTTTTAGTACCTTTATGGATCTTGAGAGAGGAAATGTCATTGCTCCCTATGAAGGCCTCACGGAGCCATCGGATTTCATCAAAAATATCTTAATTTGTGTTCCGAAGATTAACGAAGGTCTTACGGGTGTGGAACGGCATGAGGGTGAGTAATTAATGACAGAATTTTCATTTTTGGGTTTCTGTATTTTTTTTTTTTTTTCAATGTTTGGATTTACTGGTTGTGTTTAACAATTATGATTGTTTAATGAAGGCTAAAACAAATCTAAATGGTGTTGCCAGTATAAAGTATGTACAGTGCAGTATGTTAGTATGCTAATATGTCATTAGAAACTGCCAATATATCAAGGTATGTTTGATTAGTGTTGTCAAAAGCACCGACTTCGATACCAAGTTGGTACTAAAATTTTAAAAATGAGCTGCTTTGACCACTGTTGAGTGGATTCATAAACAGCTCTGATTGGCCATTGTGTTCACGCGCTCATTAGATATGTCTGTGATTGGCTACAATAATCAACACTTCAAAAACATGTTGTAAATAGTCATCAATGACGCTCTTCACCGAAGTTTACGAATCCGCTCAAAGCTTTACATTTTTAAAATTTCAGCATTGAAGTCTGTACTTTTGACAATACTATGTTTGATACAATAATAATATGGATGAAAGGAATTCAGAAATTGCTAAAATGCTTTTTCTACTATATTGTTTCTACTTTATTTTCTAAATTATTCATATTGATAAAATATACGCTTGTTTCTGTATTCAGGACAGATCAGCCATCACTCCGCACTGCTTTACTGATGGGATGAAGCTGGAAGCTGTGGACCCATTAACTCCTTTCACCATCAGTCCTGCCACTGTGGCGAAGGTACCGTAATAGACTCCAAAGTAGCTCCCCTATCCTCTCATTTTCTCCAAAATGTGGTCGACACACTAAACTGCTGTAGTTTGGGCCTGTTACCCTAATGCTTTGCTGAATAGAATTGCTAATAAATAAAGCTTTGTAACAGACTAATTTAGTGTAGATTTGATTCAGATATAACAAAACTGCTTTACCAGAAATGAATACTGTTTTTTAGTTAGTATTCTATCAAACACAACTTTTGTCTCTTATTTATCATTTTTTTTGTCTAAAAAACGTCCTTTGTGCTGTGATTAATCGTTAGATGCAATTAATCACAATTAATCGATTTGACAACACTATTTTATACACATGAAGGTCAGATATTATTTTCTGTGTAATTTTTACACTGAAGGGCAGGTGTTTTCCATTAACATGGGTGTATTCCAGATAACGGAGTTGATGAACAGGAACAGGAAAACCAGTCGTAGCCTGTGCCCTTATTCTTAGCTCCATTCATGTATATATGCTGTGATGATTTACCTGTTTGTTTATGTGTGTGAGACAGGTATTTAATGATAAGTTCTTTCTGGTGCGGATGGACGATATGAGAGACGAGGCACAGAAAGAGGGAGGTGGACGCTCTTTCCTGTGTCACAGAGACAGTCCAGGAATCTTTCCCACGCAGTGGAGTCTAAAGAACGGAGTCAAGCTCAGCCCTCCTCCAGGTCTGGAGATACAACCTCCCTTTAATCGTCATATACAGTAAAGAAAGTATAATAACACAAATGACTGACAATATATTAATAAGAGGGACTTAATGGGAAGGTGGCCCATCCTTTCCTTTTAAAACTACTTAATTTCTTAGAATGCAGTCCTACAAGTCCTAAACTGTCTGTAGGGAACATTGCATTGTTCTCGAGCAGAAAAACTTTGCATAAAGGTTTATTGAGATCTGGCGATTGGACATGCCACCAAGCATTTAACTTATCCTGCTGCCCATGAAACATTTGTGTCCTGGGAATATGGACACGAGCAGTGTTTTTACTCTAGGATGCTCCATGTCATGAAAAACAGCCTCATTCCTTGGCATTTATACTGCCCAGCAGAGCAGTCATTAGATCTAATGGCTGGTGTGGGATGGCTGGCCATGATGTTATGGATCCCTCCTCATTTTAACAGCTGGAAACACACCTGAGGCTTTTGAACTTTGCCAAACATAAACCCATCTGGATGAGAAATCCATAAATGTGATTCATCATTTTGTTTTGTTTTGATGCAGGGTTTTTTTTGTTTTTTTTCTTGACATCAAGTTGTGTCGATATATCTATGGTTTTGGTCTTGGAGACACTATTTGACCTCTTTGGACCTATGTTGCTTTGAGCGCTGCCATGTCAAAGTGTTTCTTGTTAGATCTCTTTTACGCCTCACATGCTACTAATTGCCAATCAACATATTGATTAGTTCATCCTTTGAATTGCCATTGGGGTTCTCTTTGTGATTTACTTCAAAGTGTTGTTTCTTCTAGCGTTTTGTTTATTTTATAATCTATATGTATATTAGGGAGACAGTCATGCAGTTGACAGTTTCTCAGGTGCACTTGTTGACCTTTGTGTGTGTTTATGTGTGTAGGGTTCCAAGGTCAGGACTTTGACTGGGCGGACTATCTAAAGCAGTGTGAGGCTGAGGCAGCCCCTCAGCAATGCTTTCCTCCAGTGAGTTTCTCTTTCTGCTTTTTTAAAGATGGGTCAACAGCATGATGGTAACATTTTTATATTGATGTAAACATGTTAGTTTTACATTTTTGAATTAAAACTCATTTTGATAATTTTTGGGTATAAAATCTAAACTGTAAACCCACATTCTAAAAAATAGCTGTAAAAAAAACAAAACAAATTTACACAGTAAAATACCATATATGAATATAGCCTAACGTAAAACAATGCATTATGGGTAATATTTGTTGTTTCCGTATAGGCTTCTTTCTCAAACTATGAAAAATGTATTTTACTGTGTAAATTTTAGTTTTTTTATGGCTATAAGTGAATTAAAGGATGACATTTTTGAAAAGAAAACTCATAATCAATCAATTGAATAAGTCTAATATATCTGATAAAATATCAGATTTTGATTGATATATATGTATGTATAATTTATATTTGTAAAGAAAAAATCTAAAATGTTTATAAATATAATAAAGACATGTAAATAATGTGTTAAATAAAGTTAAGAGTTTTTTCAGCATTTTTTTTAAAATAAGTTTTCCATTTTAATACATAATTTCCATTTTAATACATAATTTATTGCTGTGATGCAAAGCTGAATTTTCAGCATCATTACTTCAGTGTCACATGATCCTTCAGAAATCATAATCATATACTGATTTGGTGCTCAATAAAATTCTAATTAATATCAATGTTGGAAAGTTGTGGTGATTAATATTTTGTGGAAACGGTGATAATCTTTTTCAGGATTATAACATTATAGATGTCTTTGCTGTCAATTTTGCTCAATTTAATGCACCCTCGCAGAATACAAGTATTCATTTCTTTTAAATTATTTGAATTTTTTGTCCAATCTCAGTTATTGATAGCATTTTGTTGCTGATGTGACTTTCTGACATTGAATTACTTTTCAATTTCCTTGTAGGACCCGTCTGACCAGTGCATTAAGGAGTCCATGATGCTGGAGGCCGTCAACCCGCTCTGCCCTGAAAACATTCACGTAGCAACTGTTACCAAGGTCAAAGGTCAACACATGTGGATTCGTTTTGAAGGTGTGACGTCAACATTCTTCTTTATGCAGCATGGTAGCTCTGAAAGACCAAAAAATAATTAGGCAATGTCTCCTTGAACTGACTTCAGAGTAAACTAACAAACCCGAATCCTTGATTAAAAATAGCAAGACCAGTAACGGACTAATTTAAGACTAGGCTTAACCCTTTATAGACATCACAGAAGGTCAGTAGGCATGAGGATTAGTCTCATTTATCTTTCCCTCCCGTTCCTTTCTCAGGTCTGAAGCAAGCCATCCCAGAGATCATAGTTCACACAGACTCCATGGATATTTTCCCAGTGAGCTGGTGTGAAACAAATGGCTATCCTCTTCAGCACCCTTGCAAGCCCAAAGGTTAGTGTTACAGCACAAACGCTCGATTTCAGAGAATGTTCAAGTACTGTGTACACATAAATTGAAATTTATATTTGAAATGGCTTGATAAGATATTCAAATTCATGTTTATTTGCAGTGGAGAAACAGAAAAAGGTTGCGGTTGTTCAGCCAGAGAAACAGTAAGTAAGACACAAAAGTGTTGAAATTGAGTTCAGGTAGTTTTGATTATGAAAAAACACTCATTTATCTCTTGCATCACAGCCGGGTACCATCCAAAGACTCCTCACCTGATACTACCAAACAACTGATTAACAGCAGTCAGGCTGAGATTGGTGAGTGCCAGATATACATCTGAACACTTGCACACATGCATGGTCTTCCTTGTCAGATGTTTACAGTCATAAAAGCTCAATGCTCTCTAACATGATACTATTTTAATCTTGTGTGTGTGCCACCAGCAGGCCAGGCGAATGGGAAGTACTGCTGCCCTAAGATCTATTTTAACCATCGCTGCTTTTCAGGGCCCTACCTCAATAAGGGCCGTATTGCAGAGCTGCCCCAGTGTGTGGGACCTGGAAACTGTGTCCTGGTACTGAAGGAGGTTAGCCATAACAGACTGCTTGTTTGCAACACTATTTAAATGTGTTTGTCTTTGTGGCAACAAAAAGAGAGATATCCATATTAGTAAATGTTATTAATAGTATATTAAGTCTTAAAACTTCCTATCCTGCTAAAACTCGAATGGAAAACTAGAAGAATGTGCACAAGTCTGTAATGGTGATTTGTCTAAAACACCCTTAAAGGGATAGTTCACCCAAAAATGAAAATTCTGTCATCATTTAATCACCCTCAAGTTGTTCCAAACCTGTATGAATTAATTTTTTCTGAGAACACAAAAGAAGATATTTTGAAGAATGTTGGTAATCAAACATTGTCTTCCATAGTATTTTTTTTCTCCATACTATGGAAATCAATAGGTTCCATCAACTGTTTGATTACCAACATTCTTAAAAATATCATCCAAGAAAGAAATGCATAGCCCTAATTTATTTG
Organism: Ancherythroculter nigrocauda; assembly: GCA_036281575.1. Taxonomy (NCBI): domain Eukaryota; kingdom Metazoa; phylum Chordata; class Actinopteri; order Cypriniformes; family Xenocyprididae; genus Ancherythroculter; species Ancherythroculter nigrocauda. The sequence goes on along the minus strand of VTFQ01000022.1, from coordinate 17,090,999 downwards.
CATGTAAAATCTGTATTAAAAGTATATATGAAACATAATTATAATAAAAATTCTCCTGTTAGTAATTTATTTCATTAGATGAACTATAGGCCATAGCAACTTATAGTGCATTAATAGAGAATGTGCCATCACAGGTATGCTTTTATCTCTGAACACCGCTCAGTATCTGGAGTCAGAACTATTCCATTTTGTTAAGACTTATGAATACCTTAGCTCTGTGTGTGTTCAGTACTGACCTCTTGACCTATGGCCTGTGCAGGTGTTGACACTGCTGATAAATTCTGCCTACAAGCCCAGCCGAGTGCTGAGAGAGCTGCAGCTAGACCAGGAGGGCCGCTGGCAGGGTCATGGAGAGACACTTAAAGCCAAGTGAGTAGATCGTGCCTTAAGGCCCGGGTGTACTTCATTTTCCGCATTCTGCTCCGTCGCGCGCACAGTAGTGTGTTTGCATAGCTTTCAAAGTATACTCAACCGCAGATAAGCATGGATGGATGCATTCAGTACATATGCTATACAATTGCTTTTTTTATACTCTACCAGACGTCAGAGGGCAGAACTGAGTCATATCATTTAAAGGAAAAGCAACGGATCTGCTGTGGTGACAAATCAGGTCCTCCTCGAAATTGGGACTTTTAATAGGCACTCTCTTTAGCACCCGATTACAATTCCTACAAAATCATGTTTGAACTACGTTATAATGACCATTAATGTCTGTATTAGTTAGCTTATGTACTAGCATAGCATACAGATACCCAATTAGCCTGATAGCTTAGTTTATACATGTATTCACAATCATCTTTAATGTAATTACTTGTTAAATTAAGTGTTAAATGTCCAAATATTTCAGTTATAAAAAAAGTAATGATGTTTATTTATTCACTTAATAGGCTATTATTAATAAATTTAATTAACAGTTTATCAAGTGAAAGAAAATTAGTTTTATTATGCAATATATAGTAACCTTTACATATTTTAAATGAATATCATTCATATGTACTCAGTATAATCATTAACTGATAGTTGATAGAGACACGATCTCGAGGAAGGACCCAATTTGTCATGACGCCGCTATTGCGTGCAAAGTTTAGAACAGGGGTGTCCAATCCTGCTCCTGGAGGGCCTGCAGATTTTAGCTCCAACTCTATTAAACTCACCTGAACTATACTAGAAACTTCCAGGTTGTTGTGTTGAGGTAAACTCTGCAGGACAGTGGCCCTCCAGGAGTAGATTTGGACACCCCTGGTTTAGAAGAAGAACCAAAACAAAAACAATGCAGTGCTTCCCACAGGTTTGAAATATACTTGCGGTGGTAGCCGGGCGAAAAATCCTCCTATTACCCACGACACAAAAATGGTCTACTACATGTGACAAACAAATAATGTGTGATTTTTTAACAATATTTTTATTTATTGAAATTAATTTTAATTACATAACATATTACATTTAATTACATACTAATATTATGCATTATTATGCATTGTAAATTATGCAAAATTACAGCATTTAAATGGTTTACCTTTTCCTATGTTCTCCTTGCTGTCATATAGTGTCTCTCTTAGTGAATGGGACACAGATTTTACTAGTAATTTATAAAATTAATAATATATGTGTCAAATAATGTTCTTAGTGTTTTCTTCCTGTGGGGGAGACTGCAATAAATTACTATGAATTAAATGGAAATCAAATTAAATACAATTTATTGTGTAACCAAAATACCAATGATGCCCAAAAGAAAAAGAAAAAACTTAGCGTGTGACTTTTAATTATAAACAAGCCCGAAATACACCGGGACTCTTATTTTGAAATGTCTGTACTATTGCAGGCTGATCCTTCAGATAATTACAATCGTCTAAAACATTTTATATAAAGGCCATAAAGTAGACATTGTAATAATTCATCAACCTGAGTTCATTAGCAATCGCTTTGCATAAATCTGCGCTTTTCATTGATTGAGAATCACTTTGAAGCAGTCTGAAGCGCTGTCGCGTGAGCTTGTAGAACTCGCAACAGCGCCCCCTTGTGACTTTGCAAAATGCAGCACCCGTGGGAATGTTAGCGGGAGTAAACAGTTCTGACGCACACATAACAAACAGGTACGAAACGACTAGTTAATCGATCACGGGTGGTTTCATTATCTTGCGATATATTGTTTATATCTTGATATAAAAGTATAAGAGGATAAAAATAATAAAAGCAAAAATGTGTCTCCGAATATACTTGGGTGGCCGTTATTATATGTGGGCGGCCCGCCCAAGTAAAGTCTATGTGTGGGAAGCACTGCAATGTAAAACCTATTATGTATCACTTTTTTTGAACTCTTCGACTACTACACAGTACATCACAACTGTGCATAATTTCACCTAGTAGACTCTTGTGTCTCAATATTCACCTTGCACATGCGCTATTGTACACGCACTATCCGTGTGGTCACAAAAAATGGACAATGCGTGGACATCTGCAGACCCTCCAGATGGCAAAAATTATGTCCCACGGACAGTGTGCAAGACTGTCGCAGAACACGGACGGCCGAAGTATACTTTGGGCTTTAACGTTTCTATTCTGAAAAAATGAAGAAAAAAAACTGGTATCTGAGGTATCTGGTTGTGGCGAGCAGGGCGGGCGAGAGCCGTGAGGGAACGCCCTGCTCGCCACACTGGTCAAAGAAGTTGATGAGACAAATTATGGAAGTTAGGCTTATACTTTTAATATAATAATTTATAATCACATAAATAATATAAATAGATTGCTCTTGGTTTCCTGACCAGTCTGTGTGCTTCACAGGTACAAAGGGAAGAGCTACAGAGCGACAGTAGAGATTGTTCGCACAGCAGACCAGGTGGCCGATTTCTGTCGGAAAACCTGCATTAAGCTGGAATGTTGTCCCAACCTGTTCGGCCCACGAATGGTCCTGGAGCGATGCTCAGAAAACTGCTCTGTGCTCACCAAAACCAAATACAGTGAGCATCACTTAAACCATTTTCTCTACCATGTCTAAATCAGTAGTTTATTCTGGTATTATTGGCTTGCTGGATAGTACAGCACATTTATTACAGTTAAAATATATAGTTTATAAATTGTTGCAGATATTACTATTGCATATGGGCATATTTTGTGAAAACACTCCCAGGTCACATTTCAATCCTCACTCCCCAATAACAACAAAAAAAGTAAAAAGAAATTACATTTGAAATTACCATAATGTGCATTTTGTACTTTTTTGTAATTCCTATTATTTTCAGTGATTCTCTTTATATTTGTCTTTTTTTTTTGCTGTATTACAGTAAAATGATTATTGTAATACAATATTATTTATTTATTTTACAGTATCACAGAAGTGAGTACACCCCTCACATTTTTGTAAATATTTTATATCTTTTCATGTGACAATGCTGAACGAAATGACACTTTGCTACAATGTAAAGTAGTGAGTGTACAGCTTGTATAACAGTGTAAATTTGCTGTCCCCTCAAAATAACTCAACACACAGACATTAATGTCTAAACCACTGGCCACAAAAGTGAGTACACCCCTAAGTGTCCAATTTGGGCCCAATTAGCCATTTTCTCTCCCCGGTGTCATGTGACTCATTAGTGTTACAAGGTCTCAGGTGTGAATGGGGAGCAGGTGTGTTAATTTTGGTGTTATCGCTCTCACTCACTGCATGGCTGTCATCCCAGAAGGAAGCCTCTTCTAAAGATGATGCACAAGAAAGCCCGCAAACAGTTTGCTGAAGACAAGCAGACTAAGGACATGGATTACTGGAACCATGTCCTGTGGTCTGATGAGGCCAAGATAAACTTATTTGGTCCAGATGGTGTCAAGCATGTGTGGCGGCAACCAGGTGAGGAGTACAAAGATAAGTGTGTCTTGCCTACAGTCAAGCATGGTGGTGGGAGTGTCATGGTCTGGGGCTGCACGAGTGCTGCCAGCACTGGGGAGCTACAGTTCATTGAGGGAACCATGAAGGAGCAGAGCATGATCCCCTCCCTTCGGAGACTGGGCCGCAGGGCAGTATTCCAACATGATAACGACCCCAAACACACCTCCAAGACGACCACTGCCTTGCTAAAGAAGCTGAGGGTACCTTAACCCTCGAGCATCTGTGGGGCATCCTCAAATGGAAGGTGGAGGAGCGCAAGGTCTCTAACATCCACCAGCTCCGTGATGTCGAGTGGAAGAGGACTCCAGTGGCAACCTGTGAAGCTCTGGTGAACTCCATGCCCAAGAAGGTTAAGGCAGTGCTGGAAAATAATGGTGGCCACACAAAATATTGACACTTTGGGCCCAATTTGGACATTTTCACTTCGGGGTGTACTCACTTTTGTGGCCAGCGGTTTAGACATTAATGGCTGTGTGTTGAGTTATTTTGAGGGGACAGCAAATTTACACTGTTATACAAGCTGTACACTCACTACTTTACATTGTAGCAAAGTGTCATTTCTTCAGTGTTGTCACATGAAAAGATATAATAAAATATTTACAAAAATGTGAGGGGTGTACTCACTTCTGTGAGATACTGTAAATCATCATAAATTAAAGATAACTTAAAGCATACATTATCATGCTTTATTAAAGCATATATTATCATATATATATATGATCTATAAACACTTTACAATTTAAATAATACATAATTTCTGTTCTCATTACATATAATATTATTCACAATAATATATCATTTTTGTTTTGTTTGTGTTTTTTCTTCTTCTTAATTTTCATGAAAAAAACCTTAAATGTCCTGAAAATATGATCATTGTATTTATATAAAATAGAATTTCTTTCTCTCTCTTGATTTTGGGTTGAAATATGACCTGATTTTTTTTTATTATTTTTTTAAATAAGTTTTGTGAAATTCACCCATATGAATCATTTAAATTACATGATAGTATAAATTACTTGCTGTTATGCTTATAGCATATTACTATGGGAAGAAGAAGAGCAGGCGTGTGGGTCGACCTCCCGGCGGACACTCCAACTTAGAGGGTGGTGTGAAGAGACGAGGCAGGAGGAGGAAGAGGAGGAAGCAGCTCTTCGTCCACAAAAAGAGACGTTCTTCTGCTTCAGTCGACAACACTCCGGCAGGTTCCCCTCAGGTAACAAGAGCTACACGGTGCAGAAGTCTGAAAACACTAGTGAAAATACTTCTATTTTGCATTTTTTATTTAATACAAATGTGTCCATTTCTAAACATTATCACCATAAAAATTTAAGTGAAAAGATAAATACATTTTTCTTAGAATTGTTTACATGCTCAACATCAGAGATTTGATTAGTGACCAGTCCAGAATCTTAACCATTTCTACCATACATCAAAATGTTTTACTTTTAGTTCTCTTTGTGTTTAACCCAGATGTTCAATGTAGTCTCAGACTTTTGGACCACACTAAAAACAAATCAAATATGTTCTGAGTAACTGCTCAATAAGAACCATCTTCCTCGATCTGTTCTAATGTGGTCATTAAAATGTGAAATGCACAATCTGGTAAATGTCATTGCCATTAAGGTTCAACACATGAGCAGAATTCAGTTCTATCATCACAGCATCAAAGTGAGCATCTCGGTTGTTAATATTAAATATATGTAGGTTAAATCAGGAGGAGCATCAAACTTTGTACAGTATTTCTACAGTGTGTACTAATGTTACTGTCTGGCCTCACAGGGCAGTGGTGATGAGGAGGATCTGGATGAGGATGACTCCCTGAGTGAAGATACAGGCTCTGAGCTGCAAGACGAGCTGATGGATGACTCTGAATACTCAGAGAAGAAGTCGCAGCCCCCCACTCCCTCCCCCTCCCCTCCAGAAACCCCCCGTCCCACACGCAGACGGCGCAAAGCTCGCTCACCTTCCTGCTCGGATGATGAGAACAGACCTCCTTCACCCAAGGTACAACTATGGCAATATATAACTATTGGATAATTTTTTTTTATCAGCTAGTGTTGTCAAAAGTACTGACTTTAGTAGCAAAAATCTGACCATACCAGCATTTTTCCCCCTAGCATTTTGAGTGCTGTTGAGCAGATTCTTAAACATCTCTGATTGGCCTTTGTGTTCACGTGCTCAACATATAATGATCAACGCTTCAAAACATGTTGTAAGCCTTTGAAAGCAGGCATCTATCAGCGGATCACTAATATATCCTCTGATAGATGGATTCGTTGATGTGCAGTACTTTATATATTTGAATAATTGGAAATATCATGGGCCCCTTCTAATATCGTCTTTGACAATGAGGAGCTTCAGAGTTAGAAACTGCTGGTTTACAGTATACAAAATCGATATTTTTAACGTTAAGGAAAACAACTGACTGTATTTGTTTTGTTTTGTATATGATAACTCTATGCAGTACTGACTGATTTCCTGTGTCTCTTCTGAAGAGTCCACGTACAGAAGTTCCTCCGAAGCTGTGTTTGGACAGCAGTCCACTGGAATGGAGTGTCACGGATGTTGTGCGTTTCATCAGGACCACTGATTGTGCTCCGCTGGCACGCATCTTCATGGATCAAGTAATTGAACACACATTAACATCCAGTCACAAGTGGTCAGATAAGATAAATCGCTGTTTATACCTAGTAGTACTCTCTAACTAAGTGTTCATGAAAAAAGTTTCACGAAGACTCGTGCCCGTATTTGTTTGGGCTTTTATTTTCTCTTAAAGCCGTTTGAGTTGACACCAAAAATTAAACTCCTTGTCCTAGTGTAATGGTTGATTGACAGGAGAGAAGACTGCACTTCATTGATGTCCGGAAAGCACCAGGATTAGGGTTGACACTTTGTAAAATGTCCCCACACATGTCCGTCAAAAGTCATTTTAAATATCATAGCCATAAATTAAATGGTTAGTTCACCCAAAAATTATATTTTTTATCATTAATTACTCACCCTTATGTTGTTCCACACCCATAAGACCTTTGTTCATCATGAAATCCGAGAGGTTTCTGACCCCCCCCCATAGACTGCAACGTCATTACCACTTTCAAGGCCCAGAAAGGTAGTTAAGCATCATTAAAATAGTCCATGTGACTACAGTTGCTCAACCTTAAATGAAAATTCTGTCATTAATTACTCACCCTCATGTCGTTCCACACCCGTAAGACCTTTGTTCATCTTCGGAACACAAATTAAGATATTTTTGATAAAATCCGATGGCTCAGTAAGGTCTTTATTGACCGCAAGATAATTAACACTTTCAAATGCCCAGAAATGTACTAAAACATATTTAAAACAGTTCATGTGACTACAGTGGTTCAACCTTAATGTTATGAAGCGACGAGTTATCGAATGTTATCGAAGCTTTACGAATCTTTTGTTTTAAATCAGTGGTTCGGAGAGTGTATCAAACTGCCAAAGTCATGTGATTTCAGTAAACGAGGCTTCGTTACGTCATAAGTGTTTTGAAACATTTCGAAATTTCAATGGTTCATGTGACTTTGGCAGATGAACGAAGGTCTTACGGGTGTGGAAAGACATGAGGGTGAGTAATTAATGACAGAATTTTCATTTTGGGGTGAATTAACCTTTTAATGTTATGAAGCGACGAGAATACTTTTTGTTCTCAAAAACAAAACACAGTGCAGCGCTTGAAATACTGGCCATGATTTACCTAAACCTAAAACAAGAGAATGCATTAGTGTAATGTGGCTACAAATTAATAAGTTGTGGAAATTATTAATTTGTAATCAGGTTTTCTTTTTGTTTGTTTTTTTACGTCATCTGCGGAGCTTTGCAGGTTTGAATAATTGAATAGCAAAACGCTTTGGTCCCCATGTAAACCTGAACAGATGTTTTTACTAGGCGTAAATATATTGCATAAATTAAACTTCATCTTTTGACTCGCATGCTTATTTAGGATCCTACATCTGTACATTATTAAATCTCTTTCTCATTTACCTTCCAGGAAATTGACGGTCAGGCGCTGCTTCTGTTGAATCTTCCCACTGTACAGGAGTGTATGGACCTGAAGCTCGGCCCTGCCATCAAGCTGTGCCATCACATCGAGCGGGTCAAGCTGGCATTTTACCAACAGTTTGCCAGCTGAGGGTGACCGTCTGTAGAAAAGAGTAGGGCATTTGACATTTTAGGTGACTTTCCTAATGTTTGTGATCTTCCTTTTGCTCTATGGATCATAGAACCTTTAAAATCACTTAGCGCTTTAGACGCCTCCTGTTCCATTAGTTCTTCAGCAGGCGCAGTCGAGATTAACTACTGGAGGGGCGTTTTTCAACAGGGTCAATCTGGTACTTTTACAGCTGGGCTCTCCATCTCAAATCAAGCCTGGACTAGTGTTTAGTTTGTGATCATTTTCTCTTTTTTAAAGATTAGTACAACCTGGGTTCAGCCAGTGTTAAACCTGGGTTGGAGGAACTGTGTCTGCAACAATAAGCAAAGCTCTTCACCTGTTTCTGAAACCTTTATTAACTGTAGAGCGGATGACAATGCAATTACCTTAAGCACAAAAAAAAAATTGCCCATGTACTGTAAGTGTATGCAAACTTGTACATACAGGAGCGTGAATGTAAATACTGTAAATAACCAGATGTTAATTTTAGTGGGACTGCTTTAATGTTCCCATTTCGGTTTGGTTTTCTATAACAGCTTGGGAATTACACTGTAACACAACAGTGCAAAAGATGAGGCATGATATGCCTGATGCTGCCATTTTGGTTTCTGTAAATACTAATAAGCATTTGCTCATCCTAATGATGCATTATTAAATAAAAGTGCAGAGTAATAAAAAGTAATGAGGTGTTGGTTAAGACATAAGCACAAATACTTCAGGTTACGTCTCTGACTGTGATAGGGAAAATATAAATTGTGGCAAATCCAGGGTCTGTCAACAACACCAAATTGAAAAGAGTCTTGGACTCTTACAAACATGTCTGCTTGTAAAAGTAATGCTTTTAATATAAAGTAGAATGCAGCATATGTTTAAATGCATATACTGCATTCAATCATTTCAGGGGCCTCTATGTTGTAATGGTCTAAATAACTGGTTTGGTCTTGCATTGCAAAGCTATTCCCCTACACAACCAGATAGAATCATTTGATTTGTTATCTACGGATTGTATTTGAATTGATAATGAGATATGCAACGGTCTCCCATATCCTTGATTTAACAGTCCATTTTCCTTGAACCTTCTTTAAGCATTTGTGCTGGAATGAGAACGATGAATTCGGAACCTCGTCTTGCCACATTCCGCTTTGTTCATTTCTCCTGTTTTTCACCCGTTTAATGAAAGGTTGTTGAATTAATAATTTACTTTTGATTATATGTTGGTGGAAAATGTTATTTAAAAGAAAATAAAATGAACTGAATCTTGCCTTTTGGTTTCTTTTTCAGGGGGCAAATTTAAAGAAAGTTAAAGGGGTGTTTAAAAAAAAATGAATGTATTTTTCATAGTTAGAATATGCCTTATAGACCATTAACATTTAGGTGCATGTTGAATTATAATTGTACGGTCTCTTGTGTGTACACTACTGTTCAAAGGTTTTGTTCAAAAGTTTTTTTTCAAAGAATTATTTTATGCTCACTTCAAGGCAGTATTTATTTGATTGAAAATAAACAGTAATATTGTAAAAATATTATTAAAATTTAAAGTTTAACTGTTTTCTATTTATTACTGTGATGCAAAGCTGAATTTTCAGCATCATTACTCCAGTCTTCAGTCACATGATTCTAATATGCTGATTTGATTATCAGGAAACATTTCTTATTATTAATGTTGAAAACAGTTGTGCTGCTAAATGTTTTTTGTGTAAACTGATACATATTTGAAGATGAATAGAAAGTTTAAAGGTGCCCTAGATTCAAAAATTGAATTTACCTCGGCATAGTTAAATAACAAGAGTTCAGTACATGGAAATGACATACAGTGAGTCTCAAACTCCATTGTTTCCTCCTTCTTATATAAATCTCATTTGTTTAAAAGACCTCCGAAGAACAGGCGAATCTCAACATAACTGTTACGTAACAGTCGGGATCATTAATATGTACGACCCCAATATTTGCATATGCCAGCTCATGTTCCCAACATTATGAAAGGCATTAGACAACAAGGGCAGAACGTCTGGATGTGCACAGCTGAATCAACAGACTAGGTAAGCAAGGAGAACAGCGAAAAATGGCAGATGGAGCAATAATAACTGACATGATTCATGATAACATGATATTTTTAGTGATATTTGTAAATTGTCTTTCTAAATGTTTCGTTAGCATGTTGCTAATGTACTGTTAAATGTGGTTAAAGTTACCATCGTTTCTTACTGTATTCACGGAGACAAGAGCCGTCGCTATTTTCATTATTAAACACTTGCAGTCTGTATAATCAAAGTCCCTTTAAGACAAGTCATTTCACTCGGCGGCCATCTTTGAAACGCCTCTCGGGCATCATGGGCATCATGCAATCTCTTTGAATGGGGAAACATCAAATTCTCCAAAACTGTTCGCCAACCTTACGATTAAATTTCATATTTGAAATCACCAATAAAATCTAACAACAACCGGCTCATAAATTTAGTTTCTAAACGCTCGAATCATGACAAAAAAACTATTTTTCAGGCTGGATCAAGCTAATGCGCATGCGCAGACCTAAATGCGCGTCTCTTCGGAGGCACGCGTCTGACGCAACGGCCGCTGAAGTGACTCAAAGACTTTACCAGTCGGCGATTGGCTCTTATTTAGAAGGCGGGGTTTATTCCGCCATATTGCGCGTTACACTTTCTCCCATTCAAAACAATACGAGTGACACGTCTTGTGTTATTCTATAGTCTTTGGTATAATTCATAAACATAACTTCATTCTTTATAAATCTCTCCAACAGTGTAGCATTAGCCGTTAGCCACGGAGCATAGCCTCAAACTCATTCAGAATCAAATGTAAACATCCAAATAAACACTGTACTTACGCGATTAGACATGCTGCATGACGAACACTTTGTAAAGATCCATTTTGAGGGTTATATTAGCTGTGTGAACTTTGTTTATGTTGTTTAAGGCAAGCGCAAGCTCTTGGGGCATGGAGCACCAGATTTAAAGGGCCACACACCCTGAATCGGCTCATTTCTAATTATGCCCCAAAATAGGCAGTTAAAAAAATGAATAAAAAAACATCTATGGGGTATTTTGAGCTGAAACTTCACAGACACATTCAGGGGACACCTTTGACTTATATTACATCTTTTAAAAAAAGTTCTAGGGCACCTTTAAAAAAACAAATTTGAAATTTCTATTTGAAATAGAAATATTTTGTAACAAACGTCTTTACTATCAGTTTTGAACAATTTAATGCATCCTTGCTAAATCAAAGTGTCAGTTTTGTATTTATATATTATAAAAGAGAGAAGTGTTATTTTCTTGAAAAAATAAAAAAATATGCACTCATTAATTGTAACAGTTATAGACCCCTCACTTTCTGATAGATAGATAGATAGATAGATAGATAGATAGATAGATAGATAGATAGATTAATTAAACAGCAACTGTTACATTTTGATTACAGCTTACAATTACAATTGTGACCAATGGCTGGAAAAATTGTGTACAATACTTGTGATTCCTTACTAGAGAATAAAATTGGATTAAACAGGTTAAATAAATTAATTAATTTCACTATACAAATACGTTCATTTTGACGTTCAGTGAGTGAACTCTTAAGATTTATTTTAGAATTGCATGAATTGCACCTGCTGCTGCAAGGGATCTTCTAAAACTACATATCCCATCATGCTCTAGTACGACGTGACACCGTGATGACGGAGTAGATCGTCGCGTAAATGAGTGGAAACGGCACCTGAATACAGTGGGAAAGGAAGTGTCGCTCCTTTACTGATAACACCTTTTTACCAAATACGTATGTGAGTAGTTTGGACGGCGACCTTCTTCATTCTGAGCGGATTCACAATCAACTCTTCTCCTGGAAGCAGCGGTGGCAGGATTTTCCTCAGCTGGTTTGCTAGCAAGACCGCCTGACCGGACTCTCGCTATAAAAAAACACAACTACCCAGTCAGCCGCTTAATATTTTGCACTTCTAAACGAGTTATAACGGCAAGTGAAGTTTTAAACGCCTTATTTCTTGACCTAATTTAACCGTAACCGTTTGACTGCTTTAATTTAACCGTAAAGCCACATTATTGTAGTCTGGCAGCTAACTGCACGCGCTCTAAATAATCTAACCGATAAATGTCTCCATGACAACGTGTGTGTTGTAGCATTGAGCATCAATGTTACACATCTGAGTATGTAGCATGTTTGCTCCGTGCTGAAGAGGATGTTTATACATCACAACCTGCTGACAGATATTAGGTAGCTCACAGCTGGATGGCGACGCATCGAGGTCCAGTATGAAACACGATACATCTGCGCTTCAGTAACCGCGACTGGAGGCTCATAAGAGAGCCTTCATTATGTGCGATAGCTGTGTCATCGTCCTTTCGATCACCTCCACTATCCGAGACTGAGATTTAGTGGCTCTTTTAAACACTCGTGATCCAGTAGGTGTTGCGCAATGGCGGGTGTTGGGGGCAGTGTGCTTTCGCGGGGTCAGCTGCCGTCTGCATCCTCCAACTCCTCACCCACTGATCCTAATGCCCGGGGCTGCTCCAGCGGGGACTTCATGGACACTTTCGGCATCTTCCTGCAGGGCCTGCTGGCAGTAGTGGCCTTTAGCACCCTTATGTGTAAGTATAGGGCATCTTGTCTTCATGTAATGAGAATTCTGTTTTCTGAATGTATGTTGTAGACAGTGTTGGGTGTAAAGCATTACTAAGCATTAATGCATTACTTACTGCAGTAAGTTAGTTACTGCTATTTAATTACTTTTCCCTTGAAAAGGTAAAATAAAGGATTACTATTACATTTTCTGTAATTTAATTAGTTACTTTTGATGTAATTGCATTAATACAATTCTAGTGAATTAAACTTTACGTCTAATGTTAAAATGTTTTAATGAAACCTCCCTTTAAATACATTGTTCAGTTAAAGAATAATTTATGCAATTTTATATTATCTAAGAATTTGTAAAGAGCTTATAAAATGTGTAAAGGAGTCCCTCCGTCACACATACAAATGATCTGCTGCGTGGAGACATGGTTCTGACACCTGTACCGAACTGTGATGGGCAACAGGCTATGAAAGAAAAAAAACTATGTGCGAGCATTCTGTCCTTTTTAGGGTCTCTTCTTTCTGTTTTTGGTTTGTTTACATGTCTTTGGTCCGTGTTGCGTTCATCATTCGATCGGCACCAGAGTTTGTTTGGAAGCGGACCGAGACCCATCTTTTCAGCGGTCTCGATCCGCTTGTTTGGTGCGCACCAGGGTTTGGAAGGCAGCGTTCACACATGCTCAAATGAACCGCACTAATAGAGCAATCGCACCAGGGCTCATTTTAATCAAACCAAACATGCCAAGTGTGAACACACTCTTAGGGCGCGTTCACACTTGTAGTTCGTTTTTTTTGGTTCATTTGGTCCGGACCAAAAAAGAACCAAAAAAAACCCATTAAGTCCTGGTCCGATTAGAGTTCAGACTGAAAATTTTATCACCGAACCAAAAGATGCCGAACCTAAAGGCATAGGGATACATCACAACCTAATTGGTCGGATTTTATGACGTATTGCCTATTTTGAGACGGGACTTGCCAAACAATGTTGTGTGCTAAGGTAAATGTGGTCGTTGTGTGTGCGTGGCCTGCATGTGATGGTATTTTGGCCAGCTGGGAACTCGTGAAGAGCTTATAAAATGTGTAAAGGAGTCAAAACAGTGGCGTGAATCCAGCCGTCACACACACAAACGATCTGCTGCGTGGAGATGCACGTCTGATGCCTGTGATGGGCAAACTCACGACTATGATGAGAAAAACCTATATGCGTGAGGATTCTGTCCTTTTAGGGTCTCATCTTCCTGTTTTTGGTTCGTTTACATGTCTTTGGTCCGTGTTGCGTTCATCATTCGATCGGCACCAGAGTTTGTTTGGAAGCGGACCGAGACCCATCTTTTCAGCGGTCTCGGCCCCCTTGTTTGGTGCGCACCAGGGTTTGGATGGCAGCGTTCACACATTCAAATGAACCGCACTAACAGAGCAATCGCAGCAGGGTTCATTTTAATCGAACCAAACATGCCAAGTGTGAACGCACCCTTAGTCTGGGACTAGGCTTAAGCCCGGTCTGTGAAACTGGGAATCAATGTTTTGTCCTCTTTTGGGAAGCCATAGAAATGATATTGTGGATATTTTTTCTTTTGCTATTGGAGCAAATGGGAATGCAAAAATTATATTTGTTGTTGTTTGTTCACCACCACCATAGAAGTTAACCCAACTTCTGCTTCTGAGAACCCTGGGAATGTGAAAAGGGTGCATCAACAAGCGATTCATAGGACAAGTCCTCGTCCTACTTTTTCTGATAATCCGTTACAATTGGATGTAAGAAAAGATTTGTTTTTACTTCCATTTTAATCATGACTTTAAAGGGACTTCAAACAGTTCAGATTGACTCATTGAAGACTTGAAGGTTTGGTTCCAGAGGCAGGCAGGTCACAGCATGTCAGTGAGCTATGCATTGCTGACACTGACTGTGAGACTGTGTGTGAGCACTTTAACAGGGTTCATAACAAACCCCATATTGTATTTTCTTTGGCTTCTGATTGGCCACACCATCTCAGATGTGTTCTTAAGCTGTGTAGGCCATTCACAGACCCTTTTGGACTCTCACTGACAAGAAAGAACCTGCATCAGAAAGACTAAAGGGCTGCCTGTACCAAGAACAGTAACTGTAACCATAAACTTTTAAAAATCACTCTAAATTGAGTCAAAACTACATCTAAAACAATAACAACACAGAGAAAAGATATCATTGAGTTTTCCAAGCACTGAGCGATTAAAAACATTGGGACTTGTTGACTAATAATTGCATGGATTATTTTGTTTATTTTGATTTATTTCTACGCACAGGAAAAATTCTCATGAAAAATGTCCACCTAATTCACAACATTTGTACGCACATAATGGTAACAAATTTGGTGTATTCTTAATTATTGACCACATGGCCAAGGTTAATCATCTCCATATAAGGGCTTATCTGCATAACGCTTCCTTTACAGCTGCAAACATAGAATTACTGGATTATATCTGTGAAATTTCATTAAATGTGAAGTTTTTAGTTATCATTCTTGATGTGAAAGGACCTTAAAGGGTTAGTTCACGCAAATATGAAAATTCTGTCATTAATTACTCACCCTCACTTCGCTCCAACCCCGTAAGACCTTCGTTCATCTTTGGAACACAAATTAAGAATTTTTTGATGAAATCCGAGAGCCGTCTGGCCTCCGATAGACTGCAACACAATGACCACTTTCAAGGCCCAGAAAGGTAGTAAAATAGTCCATGTGACTACACTGTAAAAAAAAATTCCGTAGTTTTTACAAAATAATTTTGGCAGCTGTGGTTGCCAGAATAATTTTGTAAAAAAAAATGCAGAAAAACTGTAAACACATTTACAGAACAAACTGTAAATTTTACAGTATAAAACTGTAATTTAAGAAAATTTGAATGTAAACCAATAAATTCAACAATGCACACTACTACTAAAATCTTTAACCTTTAACATATGACAACCACCTAATGCTGGTGGTAAAAGAGAAAGCCACATGAAGATTCAGAGTTCCAGCTTTTCCATGAGCTGAAGTATATACTAATATATAGAAGATGCACAGAGTCATTCACGCAAACGCAAAACACCATCATGGTAATCCACAACACTTACATGCAATAAACATTCATTAAACATCAGAAGATGTAACATAAAACCCTAATGTACATAACTGATAACAAAAACTATTAAGAAACATGATTTTTTAAACAAAATACTTTCAAATGTGGATTGTCAAACAGGGAATTGTGGGAATATCAGTTTACAGTTTACAGATATTGTGGATTTTTTTTTTTTGTTAACCTGTTAACCTATTTACAATTTTTTTCCGTAGCCTTTTTACAATATTTTACCGTTAAAATCACATTAATTTTTTACAGTGATTCAACCTTAATGTTATGAAGCTGCGAAAACCTTTCTGGGCCTTGAAAGTGATGTGGCCTTGTGTTGCAGTCTATCAGAGGCCAGACAGCTCTCGGATTTCATCAAAAATTTCTTAATTTGATCAAAAAATATCTTAATTTGTGTTCTGAAGATGAACGAAGGTCTTGCAGTTTTGGAGCAACACGAGGGTGAGTAATTAATGACAGACTTTTTGGGTGAACTAACCCTTTAAAGGGATAGTTCACCCAAAAATGAAAATTTTATGTTTATCTGCTTACCCCCAGAGCATCCAAGATGTAGGTGACTTTATTTCTTCAGTAGAACACAAATGATGATTTTTAACTCCAACCATTGCGGTCTGTCAGTCGTATAATGCATGTCAAGACATGCACCGACAAATCCAAATTAAACCCTGCGGCTCGTGACGACACATTGATGTCCTAAGACACGAAACAATCGGTTTGTGCGAGAAACCGAACAGTATTTATATCATTTTTTACCTCTAAAACACCACTATGTCCAACTGCCTTGCACATCCGGTTAGTGAGGTCAGAAAACGCGATCTGATAACAGAAGTGATCTCTCGCGATTTGCTTCAGTGAGTGCGAGACATCACATCCGTTGTCCCTGGTGCTAAGCAGATAAACATCAAATTTTCTTTTTTGGGTGAACTATCCCTTTAATAACTCAATAGACTAGATAAAAACATAAAATATTACTACAGCAGTCCAATAGAACAGGGTAAATTAGATGTGTGAAATTTTAAGTTGAATGTCATCTACTCTGTGGTTATGCAAACTTTATTGTAAAGAGTTGGAGATTGTGTTCAGGAGACACGCAGTTAATAGCTGTACACAAACAAACAGCCATTGTGTGAAACAGGCTGTCCTTTATTTGTGTGAACCATTGGGTCACGTTTGGCAGCTAGGGTGCTGCACTAGCGGTTTCCACTGCTCAAAAAAGCAGCAATTCTCACTTCTTTAAAAGCAACACTTGCAAGCAACTGCAGTCATTTTTATCTTTATTAATGTCCGATGCCACTTTTTTTGTTGACAGGATAGTATATTTAAAACTTTAAAATTCAGTTCATACACCTCTTCAATGAGCTTGATTTTAATTTCCTAATTTCTTTAATTAAAATGTATTTGCCATAATCTTATATTATTTCTCAGAAGAAAATCTTTTAATGAATATTTCAATTCATTTGCAGTTTTTGCATTTGAGTGTAGGAAGTTCTTTAAACCCATGGTGAAGCAGTTCCTCATTCATCTCTTCCCCTTTCGAAATGTTAATGTTATGCACCATTTATTGACCTGTGTTTTTGTTGCACTATATCAGAGAGATCCAGCAAAGAGTTTTTAGCATCAGCACTACTCCGATGTGGCAGATGTTATTGATGACCACATTTTTCCTGCTACCAATATGAAAGCTTCTGTTTCCTCTCCACAGTGAAACGCTTCAGGGAGCCCAAGCACGAACGGAGACCCTGGAGAATCTGGTAAACCGCCATTTTGTGTCATTAGCAAGCACTAGATTCTTAAACACATGCACAGTCAATGCTGCACTTCACTGACCTGAGATTCATCTAGCGGCCCTCTGTAGCCCTTAACGGTGAGTTCTAACCAGGTCTCCTTCCTCTCACCGCCCCCTCCTCCCCTTCACCTCTCTCAGGTTTCTGGACACCTCTAAACAGGCCATAGGGATGCTGTTCATTCACTTGCCAATGTCTACCTGTCTGACCTCACAGAGGAGGACCCATGTTCACTGTGAGTCTGTGTGCGCGTCGTTGTAAATGTTCCCCCCACACATCGTTGTACTTCCCACAGTGTTTTGTGTCTTTGATTTTTACATATTTATAATCGGCTGTGCTCAGTAACCAACTCTCTGTGTTGTTTCCATAGATATCTAATCAACTTCCTGTTAGATGCGACACTGGGCATGCTGGTGATCTATGGTGGCGTGAAGGCCGTTAGCGCTGTGGTTGAATGGAGACAGTGGGATTCGCTGCGTTTTGGAGAATATGGTATGAGCCTTAACATCAGTTGTTTGGAGTATATTAAAAGTCCAGTGGGAACCGTGATTTTATTATGGACTTGACACTTCCACTGAGCTTTTTTTTGTGAATGTGGCCTCATATACAGAGAACGGGCCTCGGACTCATGGATGGGAAATTGACTCAATCCTTTTATTCCTAAGCATTGTCTGATTTGAGTTCACTGAATGAAACTCATTTGGAATCATGATAGAAATCTTGTTCTTCACAGACTATGATGACTGTCTGAAACCAAATAATCAGTCTAATCAATGACTTAGACAGCGTTTTTTGTAAAGGCGCTATAATCTCATGATCTTGAACTAATTTAGATGAGCTTTAGAGGAAATCAAGTGACTATTGAAGACTGAAATGCGCATTTGTTGGTAGAAAATATGTATAAATTAAATTACTTTTTTCAGACAACCAACATCAACACCATTATCTTTTTTTGACTAACAACTGAACTGCACATACAAGGTTATTGGATCTCATAGGAAGTGAGATGCATTTATGATGATTTATGAAGAAATTCGCATTTTAAAGCGGCGATTCTCAACTTTTTATTCCAAGGCCCCCCATTGCCCACAACAATATTCAAAGGCCCTGTGACTTTCTAGTCTTTGTGATTTACTTGTTTGTACTGGATTAAAGGATTAGTTCACTCAATTCAAATTTCCTGATAATTTACTCACCCCATGTCATCCAAGATGTTCTTCAGTCTAAAAGAAATGAAGATTTTTGAGGAAAACATTCCAGGATTTTTCTCCATATAGTGGACTTCAACGGCTACCAACGGGTTGAGGGTCCAAATTGCAGTTTCAATGTAGCATCAAAGGGCTCTACATGATCTCAGCCGAGGAATAAGGGTCTTATCTAGCAAAATGATCGGTCATTTTCTAAAAAATGTTTTAAAAAATTACTTAATATTTTTTAACCACAAATGCTCATCTTGCACTAACTCTGCAATGCACCACGCATTATGTAGTCACATTGGAAAGGTCATACGTGATGTAGGCGGAAGTACTAAGCAAGTGTTTACAAAGCGAATGTGCAAAGACTAAGTCAAACAGCCTTTACCAAAAAAATGATTTAGGACAATTTTAAAGTTAGAGGAGAAAATTAGTTTTTCGCTTGACCTTTCCAATGTGATTACGCAATGCGTGGCGCATCACAGAGCAGTGCAAGACGAGCATTTGTGGTTAAAAAGTGTATATTTATATATATATATATATATAACTTTTTTTTTTTTTTTTTTTTATAGAAAATGTCAGATCATTTTGCTAGATAAGACCCTTATTCCTCAGCTGGGATCGTGTAGAGCCCTTTGAAACTGCAATTTGGACCTTGAACCCATTGGTAGCCTTTAAAGGGATAGTTCACCCAAAAATGAAAATGTGATGTTTATCTGTTTACCCCCAGGGCATCCAAGATGTTGGTGACTTTTTTTCTTCAGTAGAACACAAATGATGCTTTTTAACTGCAACCGCTGCCGTCTGTCAGTCAAATAATTGGAGTGGATGGGAACTACTATAAGAGTAAATAAAACTTGCTTAGACAAATCCAAATTAATCCCTGCGGCTCGTGACGACACAGTGATGTCCTAAGACACGAAACGATCGGTTTGTGTGAGAAACCGAACAGTATTTATATCATTTTTACCTCTAAAACACCACTATGTCCAACGGCGTTCAGCAATCGCTTGATGTCTGATCGCGCTCTGACAGCGGCAGTGATGTCTGACACTCATTGAAGTATATGCGCGAGACATCACTGCCGTTGTCAGAGCGCGATCAGACATCACCAAGCGATTGCTGAACGCCGTTGGAAATAGTGGTGTTTTAGAGGTAAAAATTATATAAATACTGTTCGGTTTCTCGCACAAACCGATCGTTTCGTGTCTTAGGACATCAATGTGTCGTCACGAGCCGCAGGGATAAATTTGGATTTGTCTAAGCAAGTTTTATTTACTCTTATAGTAGAAGTTCCCATCCACTCCTATTATTTGACTAACAGACGGCAGCGGTTGGAGTTAAAAATCATCGTTTGTGTTCTACTGTAGAAAAAAAGTCACCTACATCTTGGATGCGCTGGGGGTAAGCAGATAAACATCAAATTTTCATTTTTGGGTAAACTATCCCTTTAAAGTCCACTATATGGAGAAAAATCCTGGAATGTTTTCCTCAAAAACCTTCATTTCTTTTAGACTGAAGAAAGAAAGACAAACATCTTGGATGACATGGGGGTGAGTAAATTGTCAGGAAATTTTAATTCTGAAGTGAACTAATCCTTTAAGGATAAGGATTTTTGGTCCCACTTTATATTAAGTGGCCTTAACTACTATGTACTTACAATAAGTACAATGTACTTATTGGGTTCATATTGAATTGCAAAACACTTTTGCTGCTTTTGAGGTGGGATATGGGTAAGGTTAGGGACAGGTTTGGTGGCATGGGTAGGTTTAAGGGTAGGGGTAAGGTGTAAGGGATAGGTCAACAGTGTAATTATAAATGTAATTACAGAAATTAATTACAGATGTAATTACATGCAGGTGTTTTTAAAATAAGTACAATGTAAAAACATGTACACAATAAGTGCACTGTATCAAATGATTCATTTAAATGTAAGTACATAGTAGTTAAGGCCACTTAATATAAAGTGGGACTGGATTTTTTACTCACAATTTCTACACAATATAATTTTAATTTTCAAAAATCAAAATATTTTTGTATGTTCATGTATATTCACTATTAAAATGCCCCGATTTCATTCATTTACATGACTTTTCAAAGTCTAGAAATCACTTTCAAAATTAGGCTTCCTCATATCTAGCTTTTTCAGGACAGTGAGAATCCAGGTTCTTTAAAGAAAAGTTGTTGAGGGGTTGAATTGGTTGCAGTCCGTAACTTTTTTTTGTATTCAAAACTTTTATATAGTGAGTGAGTACATCAAGAAAACAAATAAGAAATTTTATTTTAAAACATTTTAAGTCATCTCAAGGCCCTCTTGAAAGTTTGCTCATGCCCCTTGATTGAGAACCACTGTTTTAAAGTGTTGTATTATTTGTAATGTTTGCATGTAGGTGAGCCGGTTCAATGCAGCGCCTGGGCAGGTCAGTGCGCTCTCTACATCCTCATCATGATGTTTGAGAAGGTCATGATCATGCTGGTCCTCCTCATCCCACAATGGAAGAAGGTCAGTCAGGTGTCCAAATTCTAATGGTTTGTGGTTCATCTTCAGAACTTACTGACATATCTGAAGAAAATGTATTATCATATATCATTATAGTACTGATTTAATAACTTTAAATGGTAATAGCGGTTAAATTAATATTCCACCCAAAAATATCTGAATCATTGTAATGTATTTGTTTTGGTGTTTGTGTGTGTTGGACAGCTGGCTACACTCAACCCCATAACCAACCCTCATCTGGAGTTGGCTATCGTCATGCTAATCGTCCCGTTTTTCGTGAATGTAAGTGACAATCGCCCTTCATGTTTCACCACTGTTTCAAAGTTTTGGGTGAGTAAGATGTTAGAAAGAAGTCTCTTATGCTCACCACAGCTGCATTTACTTGATCAAAAACATGGTAATTGTGAAATATTACAATTTAAAATAAGTTTTTAAATTGATATATTTTAAAATATCATTTAATGATATTTTCTGTCAAAGCTGAATTTTCAGCATCATTACTCTAGTCTTTAGTGTCACATGATCTTTCAGACATTATTCTAATATGCTGATTTGGTGCTCAAAAATATTTATCAGTGGTGGAAACAGTTGTGCTTTTTTTAAGGATTCTTTAATGAATAGAAGTTCACAAGAACAGCATTTATTTGAAAAATAGAAATCTTTTGTAACATTATAAATGTCTTTACTGTCACTTTGATAAATTTAATGCATATTGCTGAAAGTATTTTGGTAATGTTATCCTTGCATTGGTAATTTTGATGATATTGTGCATTTTTATTGTAGTGTTTTGTATATATTTTTGCTATGTATCAATTTTTTCCTCACTGATTGTTTCTTGTGTAGAGAAGTATTGGCAGCTTTTTCCAAGTCTAATAATTCATCAAAAGTATGATGGGTAGATCTGTCTTTGTTTTAACATTTGTTTGTGTGTATCCAGGCTCTGATGTTCTGGGTGGTGGATAACTTCCTGATGAAGAAGGGCAGAACAAAAGCCAAGCTGGAGGAGAGGGAAGCAGGAGATGACCCTCGCGGCAACAGCAAAGTGCGCTACAGACGGGCAATGTCACACGATGACTCTGAATCAGAAGTAAGTTACTCTTGCTGAACCAATTTGAAGTGATAGACATAAGGAAGAAAAAAATACTACCAGCTGTTAATTGAATAAAACTTTTATTAAATTAACTACATAATTTGTGACATTAGCACCAGCAACGTGATCTGGTCTAAATGATTCAATCACTTTGACCCGGGTCACACTCAGTTTTGTAACTTAGATGATTTGTATGTTTTAACCACAAAGTAATACATATTTGCTCAAATAAATCACAACTAATGACAAATTAGAACGTTTAAATGGAATGTATAAAACTTTCAAAACAAAGTCTGGACAAAGGAGACCTGATACTGCTTCTCAAATATCTTTGAATGACAGTATTAATATTTTGGGTTTCCCCTGACCCACAGTGCCAAATTCAAAATCATTCCTCTACCCATGTCCTTGATGGTGCATCCCTTTTTCACTAAGTACATTTGCATGACCATTACATGCGTAGGACTGTTCCTCACTTTTTCCCCAACACTTCAAACCTGAAGCATATGTAACCATGGGAAGTCAGTAATTTTACAATCTAATGAAGCAGTTGTACCTTCAAGAATGGGCTACACAGACCACAAAACATCCAGTAATGAACTCTGGGAACACTTGATTTTCCAAGGAAGACAGAGTGTTTTCTTTGCAGAAAGAAAACAGAATTCAGCATGTGGTTTCCTGATATTTTCTTGCTACCAAATTTTTCAACACCTGTCAGCAGTGATAGATTTGACAGAAGGCAAGTCATTTGAGCAGGAGACAGTGAGAACAGCAGTCACTTTAGTGTAGCATTTCCATCCACACACCATGTAGGTGTCAAATATTATAGTCAAGTGATAGTCCATCTTTCTCACTTGTAAAGGGATGAGCAGCTCAGTCAGAATGCAATTGAGAATGTTACCTATTTTACATATTCATGTTTGCAAGGAGAATTCCACTTTTTAGGATGAAATGTGATCACCTGCTTGTTTTTAAAGAAGATGATTAGCTGAACTGTCTTTGTTTAGCGCTCTTCCTCTTCTGCTGGTCAGATCCTCTTCTCCGCAGATGATGAAATGGAGGATTCAGATGGTGACGACGATGTACGAAGAATCACAGGGCTCAAGCCTGTTAAGAAAAAGAAGCACCGTCTTGGTATTCCAGTTTGAATTCAAATCAGTTTGGATTTGAGGCCTCCCTCGTTCCCATGACCCCAACTCATTTACCAGAGCACAGATCAGCAAGTGAGGGGCATGATGACTAAGTCTATGAATTGTGGGGTAACGGACCCAGGCTCCAGTGTATGAACACACGAGAGGACCCTCTTGACATTACCAGAAAGATTTTTGCTATCCTATGCCACAGATGATTGAGGGATCAATCATCTGACCAGCCTATTGGGAGATGATCGGACCATAATTTCAGTCTGTTTTTTTGCACATTCATAATTCTGCTTAAACATCATGTGGTTCTGCAGTGGATATACAACCCAGCTACATCTTCTTGCATCGGTCTAGCATTTGAACTGATAAAAAAAAAAAGTCTAAACCTGTTCAAATAACATGCTGACACTGTTCTGCTGAGATAAGTACCTTTAACCATATGCATGTGATCGATCACACTTGGACAAACTGTTCAAGGTCACTCATATTCGGTTCCTAAACGTGTTTGTAAGTGTGGCTGCAGCAGAGAGTTTTGTGCACATCAGCTGTGAGGAAATTGTGCTGATAAATGTTACAGAAAACCATTCGTCAGCAGTGTTATGAGCCGGTATTATAATACAGTTGGTACGGTCTTGCAATGTCTGTTTTGAACCGTTAGGCAGCAGCAGCCAAATTGACAAGGTACGAAATTCCAGGGGTGGCTGTTTCATCACACTAATCTGATGGCTTGTCTTGCCGTTTGGTTTTTGAAATCTGCCTCAATTTAGTGTGTTTTTTTCTGCCATTAATGTTTTCCCTGTATTTATTTGTTTTTTTTGTGGCCTATTAAAGGGACAGTTCACCCAAAAATTAAATTCTTGCGTCATTCCAAACCTGTATGACACTTTGTTCTGTAAAACGCAAATTATATTTTGAATGTTGCAGTCCAAAAACATCATTGGACCCCATTGTATACACACAAAAAAGATTTTTTTCAAAATGTCGTTTCACAGAAGAGCGAAAGTCAGAGGTTTGGAAGAACATGAGGGTGACTAATCTATGACGATTTTCATATTTGTGTGAACTGTCCTTTTAAATTTTCATTTTTGCTACTTATTGCAGGGAAGATGCTATGTTACAGGATGTAACCTCTTACACAGTTTGGTGTTGCATTGTGGTCTCTGTGTGCGGTATTACCTTTGTTGTTGGGGGGTTTTTTGTCTTTAAGCATCACCCCTTCACCTCAATTTAATATTTACCATTCAAACGCTAAGCCAGTGGGTCTTTCTTCCAAATACTTTATCATCCACTCTTGCACTTTTCTGCTCTATGGGACATTTGATTTTATTCCAACACTAAAGCACAGATATTTGGAGAATGCATTGCATCATGCATTCTCTGCAGAAATTTGAAACAGACTGCATCTGTCAGATTATTTGTAATCTTTAATGTGAAGGGGAAGATGCCTGTAGGTTTAGAGTTGGAGTAAATGAAATTGGGAGTACAGGACCAATTGTCTTATTGTCTAACTGACATTTAATGGACCAAGTTTGTGGGAGTACTATGTTTGCACACAGTTTGGGTTTGTGTTTTACAGGGATGACTTGAAAGCAGGTTTCTGGTCAGGCCTGCTTGATGAACATGATGACTGATAAGGATTTTGTCCAGGTGGAAATGTAACTGCCTTTCCCTCTCCGGGTTTGAATCTGACTATTATTAGAGAGTGATCTTGGTTACGTTTGCAAGAGAATGAAACAAATTGGACGTGGAGAGGGGTTTTAAGTACTAAACAATATTAGATTTAGAGTTACTGACAAATCATGAACTTATGTATGCTTTTTCAATAAACAAGTGTAAAATCAGCTATTTGTGTGTGTTTATTTCATGATCTGCAACTTTTCTTCCACAGCTTGTTTGACATGCATTTATGACTTGAAAAAGAATGGTTCCTGACCAGGAACTGAATCCTAACCACTGGTACACAAGGGAGTTGTGTTATCTAAAATCTAAAAATCTAAAACAAAGGCCCATTAAAACCAAAAACAATTAGAATTTTTATTACTTATTGTATTAGAATAGGGAAGTCCACAATACAACCATAATAATAACAGAACAATTATACAGTTGGAATCGCTCTGGGAAAGAGTCTTCTAGCTGATGAACTACAAACACATTGACAGCCAATGCTCTTCATAATAAAAGTTATTGTATATTAGTGTGGATGCTAAAATGGTTATAGTTATCATTCTTGGTGTGAACGGACCTTTAATATTATTCTGGATTTAACTTACTTTATATCTTCCTCCTGAATGATATCAGGCACGTGGGTATCATCTGTTGGTTCCTCTGAGCTGTATGATGTCCCCTCTGAGGAATCCTCCATTCGTGGCCTTTTAATTGGCGTTAATGTGAATGAAGATTCGGATTTGACTGGAAAGTCCTCATCGGAGCAGGACACACTAGCACAGTTACTCACAAGAGGTTTGACTTGAATTGCTGATGTTAAACCACACAAAAGAGAAAATCAATCTGATGAAGCACAATGCAAAACTTAATTCACAAGTGAACTTCTAGTTGAAAATGTTACCTTTACTCCTCCGTTTTGGCTTTTTTTGGGTGAGTACTGCTTGGACCGCCACACTCTTCAAAACTGGAGCATTACATTGGCAGCCCACCTCTCGTGTCATTGGCTGTTGGAGAGATGCAGCAGTATAGCAATAAGGCAATGCAAACATTCTTTCTAAAGCTCTTTTGTTAGCAAGCAACATAATCGTGAACCATGGACATTTTAAGGTTTAGACATTTTCAAATGTTACCTGTACAACCTACACTGTTTGAATAAGCCACCATTGCACTTTTGTATATTATTGAGGTACATAAAATTTCAGATTTACTTACTTTCTTTCTTAAAATATTTTGAGAAAGAGAAATGTTCCAGTGTTTTTTGCTCCATATAATGGAAGTCAATGGTAACCAAAGCTGTTTGGTTATCATCATTCTTAAAAACACCTTCTTTCGTGTTCAGCAGAAGAAAGAAAGTCATACAGGTTTGTAAAATCATGAAGGTGAGTATGTAAACAATGAAAGAAATTCCATGTTGGGTGAACTGTCGCTTTAAAGACATAACGAGCGTGATTGGTCGTTCTATATGTCAGTCAGATGCCACTTCCGATCTAAGTGGGCGGTTTTTCGACAGAATAAACGGCGATGTTGACCAAGCATAACTACTTACCTTGACACTCGGTGTGGGACCAACGGTGTATATCGTCGGGATAGCCGTATCTATCAAGTTCAGAAAGTCAGCGAAGCCCATTTGGTACTGCTGTAAATTTGTGAAGCATGCTGGGGCGAAATGGCTCGCACACAAACGCGAGCTATCCGATATTCCTCCTTCCTCAAAATGCAAAAATTCAAGCCAGCGGGCTCGCAGCCACTGTACTTTGGGGAAAGGGAACAAGGTATTGTGCGGATAACAGCCCAAAACGCACCTTTTCACCATATCTGTCGCTGGCTCTGCTCACTCACTCAGTGCGTGGAAATCCGACGCTTGTGACGCGAACAGGTTCTTTTCGACTTCGTTTGAAAGAATCGATTCGAAAGATCCGGTTCAAAAGACTGTTACGTCACTCAGCAGAGCAGGCAAGAAAGGCGGAGAGCTTGATGATTGTATTTTGATCTTAATGTAATGCCTCAAACTTCTGAAGACAATACTTACTCGTGCGGGAGGGGAAGCGCCTACAGTGTACAGAGAGGGAACGGCCGTGTCTGCTAATGTAAGGTAGCATGTTATCCCCGCAGTAACCATCCCCAAATTGGTGAAGGATTCATCAGTGAAATGCCTGTCACAAAGCCGCGAGCTGCCACAAATAGCCCCCTCTTCGAAATGTATAAACTCCAGCCACTTCCTTCGTAACCAGTTTGTGGTTGGGAAACAAAATAATGTCCGTGCGTTAGAACAGCCAAATACACACCGACGAACCATGATTAGTGAAGAGAAGCGAGATCATTTAGTGGGAGGGACACTGTCGTTCTAGAGAGCATCTGATTGGACAAAAACCAGTGTAGTGCTGGATGACTCATCAATATTTTGCCTCGTTTTTCCTGGAAGAGGAGGAAAAGACTAATTTTTAAACCTGTTACTCTCAGAGGGGTGATTTAGAGGTAGAACACAGAGTTGATCATATAAACACAGATAAAGTTGATCATACAAACACACATCAACAAAAGGCCACAAAACTTTTCTCCTTTTTTCAGACAGGGTCTATATAATAGTCTGGTTAGTAACTGACTACATGTTATCTGGATTACGTAATTAGATTCCAAAAAATGAAGTACTTGTAAATGTAATTATATTAATTTTAAAATACTTGTAATCAGACTACAGTTACGTTTTTATTGATTACATGTTATTACAATGGCAGTAAATTATTCATTGATTCTCCTTACTACTACTTTTTTTACCTTTCTAAAAAAACAACAACAAAAAAACAAAAAAAAACACACACACACACACACACACACACACACACACACACACACACACAGACCAGCCAACCACTTTAGGAAGTGTTTTCTCAACATTGCATATCTAAGCTTCTGACAAACACATTAATTATTATTTGAATTATCACTCGGTGAGTCATTTAACCAAATATTCCTGTCTCTGGAAGGCTTTTGTCTTTTTCATTTTAATTTTATATTGTTAGAATTTAATTATTTAATAGCTTTTCCTTTAACTCATGAACCCCAGTCTTGAAAACATTATTAACGTGATATTTAATGTACTTCATGTTGTTGATTAAAAATGGAATATATTTTCTTTCTCTTTGTATTTTTATAATATCTTATTCAATGATAAACGAGTTAGGTCAAAAGTAACCAAAAAGTAGTCAGATTATATTACCTTAAATGTGTAATGTAATGGATTACACTACTACTAACTACAATTTTTGTCATTTAATTTGGAATCAGTAACAGACTACAATTTGTACTTTTTCCCAGCACTTGAAGCTTCACTGAAAGGTATCCGCAACACAGGTTTCGAAATGGGCAACTGGGCAACTGACTTTGAAAAAAAAAAAAAAAAAAAAAAAAAAATTTTAAATTAGAATGGCAGATAAAGTTTAGATAATCATAACATTACATTTGCTTATTGTTGGGGCATAATTTGTGGGTGGGACAGGTGTGACATATCCCCAGCACTTTTTGAAACATTTCATGGCACGGATATACCTAATGCAAAGTAAACCTCTCCAGTTGACTATCAAAGCATTAATTTAGTTTGTTTGAGTTAAATAAGAGGTGATATAGCACTGCGATGTGTTGTTTTTGAAATCATGCTGAGCGTTCGTTGCTACTGTTCTCGTGGCTAGTGCACGGTCTTCACACAGAAGAGCGCTTCAATCTTTTGCTCAACGCTGCCACGGAGACTATTCGTTCCGGTGAAATCAAAATGCACACAAATGTGTCCCTGCGCTTGATATACAATCACTGATAAACATCTTTGGTTTCAATGAGAAAAGATAGATAAATACTAGGGCGGATTAGAGCCCTAACTGACACGCTTGACAAAAATTCTTCCACCAGACCATTAGGACACACGAACATCACATGCGGCTCTATGTATTTATAAACTGACTGTAAAAACTCTCAGGACAAAAAATTGTAATGTTATTTTTTTTGTGCATTTGTCATTGTACATTTCTGAAATAGCCTTGCATTAGAATATTTTTTATAATACATATATAATACACAATACACATTTTCGCAAGATGTACAAATATATCCATTTTTGTAACAGTACGCCATTTTGATATTATTAGCATTAAAATTTGATTGGCTGCTGGAGGCCACGTTTTCTTAAGTATCTGAGTCATATTAGAGGATCTGTTAGGATTGTCCACCAAAGAAAATGCATAACAATTTTCAACTTCACAGATCATACCATAGAGTACCTCAGAGATGATGTGTTTTTGTATGCAAAACCCGGAAGAGAGTTAGCATTTTAGGACTTCCGGTTCCATCGCCATTTTAGAACGCCCGGTTCCAAAGTCTATGGGTTTTTGCTAAATCGCCTGAAATAAGGTCTGTGGTTCACAAAGCCTCTAAATATTTTCACGTTTTGATCTGTGACATAAAACACACCAGTTATAACCCACTTGTGATTTTTTTTTAAACCTTTATTGTGTCTTAAAAACGGCGGTTGCTAACAAGTTGCTAAAATGGGCTACTTCCTTTGGTGAACTTTAGACGTTATCATGATAAACAGGACATTTGGACGGCATTTCTCATAAAAAAGTGGATAAGTATTCATATACAGCGCAGATAATAATCAGCGAGCATGTTTTTAAATAAAGTTTGAGGAAGCTTGGTGGTGGTGACGTTGATCCGCGACCATGGTGTGCTGTAGTCCGTTTATAGCCTACTGTTAACTTTATATATCTGACGACTTTATTTAGGCTTCGAAATGTATAAATGTGTTAACTTGTAAAGATTATCTTAATAGACAAAACGTATAAGTGTCATAACCCTTTGTTAAACAGAGATTATTATTTGTGATTTTCCAAAAGTCTATGGGAAAAAATGCATAGGCTTTTGATCGAGGGAACCCATGCACTGCTAACTTCCGGGTTGGCCTACAAAAACATCACCCCTGAGGTACTCTATTAAGGAGTTATAATTATTTTTTAGTTGTAGCGCCCCCTATTGGAGGAATTGTATGAAACTGGGTGTGCATCCTCAGAATCTCCTGTTGTTTATGTAAATACAGCTTTGCCATCACAGGAAGAGATTCCATTTTAAAATATATACAAATAGAGAACAGTTATTTTAAGTGTAATAATGTCGAAATGTTACTGTTTTTACAGTATTTTTGATCAAATAAATGCAGCACGGTGAGCATAAAAGGCATTTTAAAAAAATCTTTCTGACGCCAAACATTTAAAAAGAAGTAGTGTACAATCACAATGACTGAAGAGAAAACAGTTTCTGAATATCTATTTTTATTCGCACACATGGCGATGGACCTGACTCATTCACAAACACTGACTCACCACCCCAGAAAAGTGTGTAGTAGTGATTTGGTTATATAATCTCTGTGTGTTAACATCTCTATCATCATGCACATTTGTCACTACCAATTTATTTATTTACTTTATTAATCATTACAGTTATGAATTATATTGGTTAATGTTATAAAACAATTTAGTTTAGATTGATGTATAGGGTTGACAGTATCAGCTGTCTAAAATTACCTTATTCTTACATTTACATCTGCAATGCTTTGATTTTAACTTGTAGCAACAAAATATATTTAAACATATGATACATCAATGAAGCAGGAATAGGAGAATGTTTTGTCTGTAATGTGTTCAGCTGTTCATAGTAGTCATACTCAGAAAGAGGCTTTCTGACCCTGACTGCTGAGCTAATAATATATAATGATAAGAGAGAGGGGGGAGGGGGGCACGCTGAGCTGGTAACAAGGGTATAAAAGAGACAGGACGAAAAGACAAAGTACACAACTTGTCCAGAAACCAGACCGCAACCATACAGAATGTCTCAGGTGAGATGTCTTTACTCATTAGAAATAAAAGTATATGATTCTGTAACTAAGTGCTAACTAAAGCAGACGTTTCTCTTTTTAAAAATGATATTTCTATCAGCCAGAGGTCAAGAAGAAGAAGCGGCCAGTTGTAAAAGAGGAGGATCTGAAAGGAGCCCGCAGTAAACTGGGGCTGAAAGGAGAGGTCAAGAGCAAGACATATGAGGTCATGGTCGAGTGTGGTGAGTTTTCCATCATATCCGAGTTTTGACAGTAAATAATAAACAAACTAGCTGTTAAAGTTGATTAGATTAGGGATAGTCTTTGAAAATTATTACATATAAAAATCTGACAACTTTCAAATTCAGTCAGTAGAACTTTGACCGTTTTTACCATTATTTTGATTACTGTACAAAAATTGTACTGGTATATTGTACTATTGCATTGTATAACACGATGATAATAATAATAAACAATTATTGCATACTATATAGTAGTATTGTTAGCATTGTTTTTGTTGTTGTATTAATCTTTTGAAATCGCTTTTATTTTTATATTTTTAGTTTGTTCATTTTAGTTTAATTTTTTGTAATTTCTTTTTGCTTTTGTCATTTTATTACTTTTTTTATTGCTATTTGGGCTTAATTAGTTTTTTTTTTTTTCAGTTTTAGTCTTTATTTCCAGCTAATATTTCAACCTATATTTATATTTTAGCTTTATTTTAATTTACAGAAATGTTCCACTGCAGTCAACAATTTTATCCTTTAAAACTCATCTTTAATAACCAAAACTAAATATTTAAATGTTTTTTCCTCTGTGAAAATTTCTTCACGCCTTAAAATAGCTTGAATTTAGCATACGTGGATCTATGAATGTGCAAATTATTCCCTGCCTCCACTCACACCAGCTCGGACTACCTGATCCACTAGGTCAACTCTAGCAAACGCTACACAATGGCAAATATTGGTTTAATTCACCCATATATGTTTAAACCAAAACTGATTCATAAGAAGATTCCACTGTTAAAAAAAATCAGCTGAAATAATGCTGGCTTGAGCAGGAGGAAACACCATGGATTAACAACCTCGTAGCTCACCGACTGTTGTGATTTGTTTTGCACTTCTCGGCCACCGTACTCTCTACAACGCCGGACACATGTGATTAGCCTTTGGCTTTTTCAAACAGCTAATAATGTGTTGCTAATGATACATTGTTCCCGTTCGCCATCTCAGCTGCCTTCTAACAATCACCATGATTAGAAACGCTTTGAACATCATAGAAAGTCGGTGGAGAAAGGAATATAGTTGATCATAATATAGTAATATACATCATACATACACACTACGTTGCAAAAGCGGGGAAAGAAGCGTCTTTTGAATACACGACACTTCTACAACATCTATGATAACACTGGCTGAATTATTTGGCATTTGACACGGTAAACTGATAAAACACAAGAAAAAGAGGCTTACCGGTGCATCTTCTGCACGATGGTTGGTGCTGGCTGTGTCCCCAGAGTAAATTGATGGAATCGCGTTGGGCTTTAATATAAGTTTACTAGCAAAACCCAACTTAGTCATAATAAAATTTTCAAAACAGTTCTCTGGGAAATGCCTGCTGCAAACATAGGTCCTCGATGGAAGTTTAGCAGGGACATTACAATTATTCCCAATGAACTGCACCCATTTAGATCGGAGTTTCTGATCATTTGGTAATATATGAAGGCTCACCATTTGTCCTTTCTGAGCTTTGCACCCGACAACAGAACACGTGTCAGCCATCAACATGAAAGTAGTGAAAAATATCAACAGAAAAAATATACCGGGAAAACCTGGCTTCTCTCGAGACCCCCTGTTTCACAGTTAATAGCCCCGCCCCACACGTTGACGTGCGGGCTATAAAACTTCATTTTCTCCACAGTTAGTCTTTAATAATCTTAGTTAACGACAATAACAGTGGTTTAAGTTAACGAATCTGTTTGTGTGTGTGTGTGTGTTGTAGAGCGCATGGGGAAGGTGGCGCCGTCTGTGTTCAGCGGAGTTCGGTCTGGAGGAGAGACGGTGCTCGAGAAACCCAAACCTCCATCAGGAAGCGTGTTTGGCAAATAATGAATGGACAAATGCTCTGATAGCGCATAGAGGACGGTTTTAGCATCCACCTCATGAATTAACCAACTGTAATGTGGATACTGATGTTGCATATTTACAAGTATTAGTGTATGTTTTTATACTGTTTGATGTTGCTATACGTTTCTCTCAAATTGTCCTTGAAAAATGTATGTGCTAGTTTCTAGTGTCATGTTTTCTATATAAAACATTTCCTAAATGCATCACTGAGTCGCCGAGTATCATTTCTCTGTCGTGCCGTTTATGACCAAGTCTGTCATTTCAAATCACGTGAGCAAATATTACATCACATTGTGGTTTAGTACACACACAAAAAAGTGCTGCCTGTGCAAATATGGGGAAGGAGGGTGAAGTACAAATGAAAATTGATGCTCATTACAGGATGTAACCACACTAATAAGATTTCCTTGTCATTTTGAAGGTAAAATTATATATGGGTGGTTGTTCATTATATCCACAAGACTAATCTGAGTGTCATCAGGGAAGAAACTCCCACAGCTGCTAAACAGCCAGGGATATTTACATCAGCTGGTGAAGAAACAGAAGCCCATCTGTACATCAGTTTACCTGACATTTCACTGTAACCTGGATAAATAAAAACCTTCACAGTAGGGTGTAATCTGTGTAAATAATTTGTAAAAGTTTTACATAACTTTTAAAGTTTTAAAGGGATAATTCACCCAAAAATAAAAATTCTCTCATTTACTCACATTGATGGCATCCCTGATGTATATTAATTTCTTTCTATACCTTACACACACCTATCGTTTATTGATATTGATTCATCCAGGAGGGTAGTATAAATTACTGTCTCGATTGTTGTGTGTGGTTTTTCAAATGTCAACCGAGAAGCACCTATTCACTTGCATTATATGGACTCACAGAGATGGATTATTTTCCTAAAGTTCTATCCCTATAGTTTTTCTCAATTGCTTTGGCTTAATTCTTGAATGAGAAATTCTCATTGAGAATTCACTTTATTTTTTTTTAAACAAGTTCAGATCTCTGAACAGTTAGTTTGAGCAGTTACATATGAGCAAAATGAAGATGTGAATGTGTATGGTGTTAGGGGAAGACATCAGAGTGTGTGAATATGAACAAGCAACTGCATTTTCAGTTTATATCTAACATTTCTACAAAAATAAATGTACTGTATAAATACAAATGTTCACTTTATTTTTGTGTACTATGCACTACAAATGCTGGGTTAAAAACAACCCAAGTTGGGTTGAAAATGGACAAAACCAGAGACTGGGTTGTTTTAAATGTTTGCCCAACATGCTGGGTAGTTTTATTTAACTCGTCTATTGTTTAAAAATTACTATATGTCTGGCTTAAAATTAACCTAAAATAGGTTGGAAATTAAAAGTAGAGACAACAATAATAATCAAAATGTGCACATTTATTAATAAGTAATTTAGTACATTTTTATTGTTTAATTATTATTAATTAAACATATTAATGATCATTTATTAAACATATTAATAAATCTTCATTTCCAATTCTAACATACTTTGGGTTCATTTTAATCAAGCAATACAGTCATTTTTAAACAACAGTTGAGTTAAAAAAAACTACCCAGCAGGTTGGGCAAACATTTAACCCAACCACTGGGTGAAAACAACCCAATCGCAAGGTTTGTCCATTTTCAACCCAGCTTGGGTTGTTTTTAACCCACCATTTTTTAGTGTAGTATTGACTTTTCCCAGTAAATGTTTACCTACTGCTGAAATCTGTATCTAAAAAGCTCAGTGATACATAAGAGCATTCAGCAAAAGACAAAACTGTCAACAAAAAATAAGTAAATAAATATAGTGAACATTTTAGCCAGTGTGGCTTACACAATGACAAAAACACTTATTATGGTGGCATTGGCCAATTTACTGACAAAATAACTAGGTTTTTGGAGAGTTACTAGATTTTGCAGACATGCATTAGAGTTCTGATGTTCCAGCAAAAATGTTGTGACAATTGCACTTATAGGTTAGAGAAGATTTAGACCAAAGTGTCAAAGTGATTGAGAAAGGGTGCAATATCAGAAGGCCTGCAAACTTTGATACACATTCACTGAATGTTGTACAACTATAAAAATCTTAGGTAAAATTTAGGTTTATAAATGAGCAAAGATAATATTAAAAAAAATAGCTGAACTGTCCAAATGTGCCAAAGCAGACAACTGCAAATTCAGGTTTGACTAAGGAAGAATGAAACTTATTATTGTAACCAAAGAGGAAATACTACAATATATGCATCTATACTTTTTCTAGTCCACAAATGACTTGATACAAGTAAAAGAATAATAATAATAAAAAAAAAATCATACCATACAATTATGATAGATCCTTTTCAACATGTGCCTGTGTTATGGTTCAACTTGGGACTGTATCAACAGATGCAGCAGCAGATTTGTCGAATGTGATTTTCCACACTCGACGAATAAACAAAACTGTTATTTGTAATTGTTAGTATCATTATTGGACTGTGTATTTCACAGTTTAAGGGAGAGTTTTAACATGTTCATGTTGCGCCTCGCAAGCCACGTCCACGTTATTTTGAGACATTTGTTTCAATGGAGTTTCATTACAGTGCTGGTTTATAGGCCTAGGCAGAGTTTCTATATAGCTATATTTATGGCTTATTTAGGTGAGGTGAGCAGCAGTATCACTGTGGTTATACACTTATAAAGTGACATGTAATTGATTGTTTAATTATGCTGCCATTCACAAAAATTGAGGGAAAATTAGGTTGCTGTACTTCGAGCCTTCGCATCTCCAGTGGTTATAACTACAGCCTGTTCCTTCATTCATATTGAAAACAGGGTCATTACACTCTTTAGGAGCATTTAAAGAGAAAACTGCAAGTTATTCACATTACATTCAAGCTATGTTTTATGAGATCATGGGAATCAAACTCCTGAACTTGTTAGTGTCATACTTTACTATTTGAGCTACATAAAATTGACATTAAATAAAGTCTAGTGTTTATTTAGGGGCAGTCGTGGCCTAACGCGAGTCAGACTGGTAACCGAAGGTTGTGGGTTCGATTCTAAATACCGGCAGGAAATGACTGAGGTGCCCTTGAGCAAGGCACCTAACCCCCAATTGCTCCCTGGGCGCCACAGCAAAATTGGCCACTGCTCCGGGTGTGTGTGTTCACTACTCGTGCTTCCTAATGTGTGTCCACTAACTTGGATGGATTACATGCAAATTCCGAGCATGGGTTTCCATACCTGGCTTTCACATGTCACTTTCACTTTATTTTATTCATCAGCTTAATAGCATTGGTAAAGACTTTATTAACAAGCCACTTTAATGAGCCATAACAGCTTTAATTATTGAAATTGTGGAAAATTCCTTCCCATGATCATTTACACTTTGGCTTTGAATCCTGCACTAATCATCCCATTTATTGTGTGTAAAGGGGGGGTGTAAAGCCCTGGGCTGCAGCCCATGATGTAGTCAATATAATTTCTAATATTCTAACAGGTTTCAGTCATAACCAGATCAGATCAATCATAAATCCAGGATAGGCCAGGGGTTTTCAGACCTGTCCTGAAGCACCCACAGCACTGAATATTTTGTATGTCTCCTTCATATAACACACCTGATTTAACTCATCGTCTCATTAGTAGAGACTGCAAGACCTGAAGACACTACACACTGATTCTTGAGAAGTGGGACAAAACAGGATGCAATATTGAAAAAAATAAACCTTATACTCATGCAAATTAAACTACATTTATGTATCTTACATGTAATAAGCTAATTATCTAGCTTCCACCAGACCGCCTTCTATATTCAACTTAGGACGAAGCGTTTTGAACTGCGAGTGTTTTTACACTTTCTTGCTAAGTTGAATACGGAAGGCGGTCTGGCGGAAGCTAGATTTTTTACTTCATAATGTGTTGAATATGGATTTTTTTTTTAATACAAATGCATCGCTTTACGTCAGAAGGACTTTAAAGCTTAGGAGCATCAGGGTAATAATTAATTTAAGCCTTATGGTCCCTCAACACTAACTCTGCTAGAAGTGATGACTATCAATCCACAAAAGCAATATATGCTGTCAGGTCACATATTTAGTATTTCTACAATATTAGAAAAACTAAATACTATTTTATATTTGATATAATTAAAAAAAGACTTGAAAACCACAAAAATATGAAGACTTCATGTTGAATGTCACCACCGTCAGACAGAAAATCTTATGGTGTTGACACTGACGGTGTTGACATATTAGGCATTTCTTTCACAAAACAAATGGAGTTCATGTAGTAGCCATTTTGTTTTCTCTGTTGATGCTAGAAGCTAATAGAACCTGCTTCAGGAGAAAAAAATGATCTAAAAAATTCAAATAATTTGCTCAGAAATTGGAAGAGGGTGTTGACATATCATGGTTGTGACACAGGAAATATTAACATTAGGATTTAAAATATTCAAAAATGATAAAACTTACTAAAGCCTGTCTGACATTGATGTACTCTGCAGAGGTGGAATGTGGCAAGGGGTTCCTTCAGAGTGACAGCTGCCCCTGATATTCCCTGATTTTATTACATTTTAATAAATGTCTGACAGCGTTGACAAAAAGTGGGGACACAAATTTGAAATCTCATGCATGTGTCACTGAAAAACAACCTTGCTCTGACATAAGATATTATTAAGTGTTGCTTTTGATAAAACAAGCTTTTTTATCATTAAAAAACGTTTATCCATTTCATTGCATATGAATAATTGAACCATTCTCTGTGGACACACTGTTTTAGATGTAGTGAGAAGACAATAAGTGTCATACATTTGATATAATAATGATACAATTAAATTAAAGGGGATAATTGTGATAAATGCATTTTATTATTAATCCCTCATAACATTTACAACAAATTATTTTTAAACCTAATAGCAGTTACAATTGCTGGACATGTTTTGTCCCATCTCTCAAGAATCAGTGTACAGACACATATATCTGCCTGTGATACACTAGCGATGCTAAAAAAAAATACAATTTTGCTCTGAATATGCTCTGACAGGTTTAATCATCATGTTAAGGGGAGCGCGTGGTTTGTGGGCGTGACAGGAGAGCATGCCATAGTAAACTTACTATTTCTTCTGGCGTTAAATATTTAGGAACCCGAAATGAAAGCGGTTCAATATTAATACAAAATGTTTATAAATAATGAGAAATAACAGCTTTTAACCTGTACTTTCTAGAATATCCCATGCGACGAATCTGTCGACGTGGAAAGTCAGATAAAGTTATCTGCTTGCACGCGCATTTCCCTAGTTGATCCATAACAATAACCGCCTCGTGTTATTACATTGTTTGATGCAGATTTTGTACTTAGAAAAAAACGTACAAAACACATGCATTTTTATACAACACGATAAGCATTGAACAATGACTTAGTAACTGGTTAATTTTAACTGTCTGCTCCTAAAACTGAAAGAGTAGTGTTGGGGATAAAATCTTGCAAAACCAACATACACAAAAATAAAGAATATTTCAACAAACACTTACCAAAGTTGTGGAGACGATGACGATAGGTTTAACAGGAATTGGTACAGCATCTTTGCTTAAAACAAGGCGATGTGCAAAACCGGATTCTACCGATCCCAAATTCACAAAGCTCTCCGGTGTAAAATGTTTGTTGCAAACATATTTCTTATGTGTATTGGTAGGCCACAGCAAACCTGCCGCCTGCACCCAAAATTGAGCTCTTGCGTCGCGGGGAAAGGCAAACAATACTTTTGTGTTGTTGCACCCAAGAAACACACACTTACGACCCATGTCGCTGAACGACAACAGTGAGGGTTAAACAGACAAGAGAAGTGAGACTTTCTAATGTTTAATACGGCGCAGTGCTTGGATTGAACGAGTTCTTTCTCGTGAATAATGTGGAAAAACGCTCAGAAACTGATGACGTAACAGCGTACTCTCCAGCCACGACAGCCAATCACCACTCCGAACTGACGCATGTACCTCACATTTCGTGACGTTTCTTCAACTTGCTTTTCAAACCGGAAGAACTAAATTCTTCTTCTTCTAGCTTTGTGGCTGATTGCAACCATGTCACATGCATACCACAACATACTGTACCGGAGTAAGCAGCATGGATTATGGGAAGAACGAAATGGCTCCAGAGAACGCAAAAATAACTGTTTTCAGCTATGTGCAACCTCTACCTATTGACATCTCAAATGTTTTAGGGTTTCATGATCCTTTAAGAATAAGCTACTTGGTGGTGGTAAAGTCAGATTCTAAAATAATAATAATAATTAGGAGTATTATGTCTAAACCCCAAGATAAAATAGTTTTTTTAAAAGAAGACACTGCTTACTGCACATTAACAGAAATGTTAATATGAATATGTATAACAAAAACCATGCGTACTTACAGGAACTGGATGTCTGCACCTTTCTGTCTGGTGAGAAAATGCATATTCACTACACATTTCAGCTCCAATTAAATAGCTTACTAATGCAAAAAACTTTGTTCTATCTCAGAAAGTGAACTTTACCAATCAAACATTAAACCAAAAGAGGTTGATTATGGAATATGCATGATAAAACTATAATCTCTGTGATCCGCTAAGTGAAAGCACAAAATTTTTGCTTTATAGAAGCACTAATATTCACGAGACATTGCATTTTTAAAACAGCGTGTTTATTAATTTCATTTTAAAAAATAAAAAAAAAAAAAACTAAAAAGGACTATTTCATCATCACTATAAGAAACAGTACGGAAGCACTGAGAGTCTTTGAGCATTTCTAGCTCTTCAAGTATGTTCGTTCTGTTCATATACCAGGGGACTGTGCCTCGAGGAGGGCATGGGGCCGGAGATGAAGAGGAGCCGACTCGGCTCACCCCATTCGGTCAAACTCCAGATGCCTCCTCTCCAACAGAATCCATCTTTTCCTTCATTCAGCAACAACTGCAGTGAAGTCCAAACAGCAGCAAACGGTTTTGAGTGGGAAGAGTGAAGCAATGAGCACAGGAAATGAACTGAGTTAGAGATGCACATAAGAGAAAGAGCGAGATGACAGTAGCAGAGACTCAGAGAAATGAAAAATACAGCTTAAAGTTAGGAGGGAAAAGAGCAGTTACTATGGTATTAAAAACGAGGAGAGAGATCTCCATCCAGTGCATGTTAAAACCACTCCAGTCAAGTCAATGCAATGCAACACTCAGGAAATTGCATAAATGTATATCCTAACAATTAGAACAATGAACAACACGACTTGCATCATTTCCAACAACAAATAATAGGAAACTCAGCAATACAACTTATGTAGACGGAAAAAGATCATCAAAATGTAAACAAATTCACTCCTTCGTTGGAAAAAAAACGAGAAAAAGAGGTTGTAGGATTTGTCCGTCCACCACTCTTGTGCTGCGTCCCTCCATCCCTCCGTACTAAGTGCAACTGAGGCAGTGTTAGTCCATCTTTGAATCAAAATCTTTGAATTCCCACCCTCCAGTCCCTTCATGAAATGACAACAACAGCAGCACCCCTGCAGGTCATCTGGGGTGCAGCAGAAATCGGTCTAGGTACTGTGACATGGCTTCCCAATTCCGCCACAGGAAAGCCAAGATAATGACAAGGAGCAATGTGGAAAGTGTACGGCTACGTGTTTTCATCAGTGGTACTACACAGTTTGCGACCGTCGAGACGAACACTAGGAGTACCGCCATGACGGCCAGCAGCACGTTGATGAGTTTGCCGAGTAAAGTGCGTGCTGTGGCGTTTTCCAACCCTTCCAACTGAACCACTTGTTGTTGCTGCTGTTGAAGCTCCATCTTAGAGATGCGCGTCTGACAGGCCTCCAGCGCCTCCTACAGGAAGTGAGCGAGAAAGGTGTTATGAGCCAAGCTGCCTTTTTACCATCTCTGACAAACAACACACCGGAAGTCATTCATTTCCAAAGGAGAGTAGTACGGAGGCTGCATGGAGTTCGGATAATATGCCTATGCAGAATTTTTGGATCTGATGCGCTTTCTTTGGGTTGAAATATTTGAACTTTTGCACCTAAACCATACGTGACTGCCTCACTAGATGTGATGTATTCTAATCAAATCTATCAAAGTCCCCCTGTAGTCAACTTTATCCCTTAAAACTCATCGTTGATCACCAAAATGACATATTTAAATGTTTTTTTCCTGTGAAAAATGTTCTTCATGCCTTGAAATAGCTTTAATGTAACTCTACACCCTTGCTTCATTCAGTATATGCGTATATATGAATATGCTAATTAGCCCCGCCTCCACTCACTTGCACAACATGAGCTCAGAGATCCAGTCGGTCAACTTACTGAGGTAAACGCAACATAACATAATGCTACCGCTTTTTACAACGTCAGACACATAACTCAAATTAATGTATGATTAGCTTTTTGCTTGACTACGTTATCACAGCTAATAATGTGTTGCTAATGTTACATGACTCCCCTGCTTCAGACCAGTCATAGTTAATGATATGCTAAAGCCCGCCAGCACGTTGATGTGATTGGTTACAAGGTAGTTTGTGACGTCACAAACACCAGCGATTTAAAACCGCATTTTTGAAACTGTCTTTAGATCACTGCAGTTTTAAAGACAAAATGCTCAGCAATAGTGTTGACTTATGATTTGTCTTATAGCATATTAAAAACAGCACATAG
The DNA here is from genome assembly GCA_036281575.1 of Ancherythroculter nigrocauda. Taxonomy (NCBI): domain Eukaryota; kingdom Metazoa; phylum Chordata; class Actinopteri; order Cypriniformes; family Xenocyprididae; genus Ancherythroculter; species Ancherythroculter nigrocauda. The sequence continues at coordinate 17,049,221 of VTFQ01000022.1, read as the reverse complement.
ACATATAAACAACATTAAAAACTTGATTTTCACCACAGGGGGACATTAACATGAGATGAGAATTACCTAGATTTTTTAAAATACTAAAGTGTCTTTAAAACTATTTCTGTAAAATTGGTGGTTATTAATCATACCTGAAACAAATATTTTATAATTAAATTATTATTTACATTGGTTAGCCCTAGAAAACCTTCTGTTTCTTTTAGATGTATTGGCAGTCATTTGTTTTGTGTGAATATATTTATACATTCATTATTAAATTATTTTACCATGGTGAATAAGCTGCTTCATGAGCAACTTAAATTGCCATTCAGGGATGACATATGAAAATCATACACAAATGCTGGAGATAGCTGAAAGCTAGCTTAAGAGAGATAATATGAAGCTAGTGCAGCTGATACACAACTTCCATTCCAGTTAATGCAAGACTTGAATGATAGTAATGGGTAACAGAGCAGAACATGTACATTTTAGCTGCATAATATCACTAAAAATAAACCCTCAAATAGGACTGAGTGAGTTACATATGGCTTTCATTATGAAAACTGAATTAGAAGACTAAACGTTGTCCATCAGATCGATACAAAATAGCTTAACAATAACAGCTAATGTTCTTTCCCATCAGAAATCCTAGCATTAGCATTCTCTTGTTTCACTTAAAAGTTTATATGCCAGAACTAAGGGTCTGTTTACACCTGGTCACTTAATGCATTTTCTCTGATTCGACAGCTATCCGATCATGAAAGACCAGGTGTAAATGCCTTCTGAAACACTTTCAAGAAAATCCAATCGCTTAAACCACTTCAGAAGGTGGTTTGTGACGCATTTCAAAGAAACTGGACAAGTGTAAATGCATGTGGTTGTTGAAACCACATAGGTAAATTTTACTCCTCCCAAAACGGTAAAAAAATAAACGTAAAAAATAAATAAATAAATGAGCGTGTTATAGGCTATATAACGTGTTAAAGCTAAATATGACAGCGATGCTGCAACACGCATCGCTGCAGATGAGTACGTCTTCAGCAAGCCGACGTGCAAACTTCTGCAAATGAAACTGAAAGAAAGTCGCAGATGGTCAACACACAATCATCTTCATTAAAAGTAATGAGACTAAATGATCTTACCAGTGCTGATGCCGCTCTCTCTCTCCTATTGCGGTCTTTGATCTTGAAATTAGCTGATGATAAATAAAATGCAGCTCATATCTGTTGCTTTAGTTATTGTTGAATCCGTTAAATTTGCATATAGCGCAGGAATTGAAGATCGTATTTATATTTGTTTTGCGGAGACATTTATGTGGCCAAATGGAACCCTTTTAACAAATCAGATAGCTATCCGATCAGTAAAAATGCATGAAGTGACCAGGTGTAAACAGGCCCTAAGACTGGTAAAAATAGTTTAAAAAAAAATCTAGGATCAGTCTTTTAAAATATCTTTGATTGAATCACAATTTTTATATTCAGTGAAAATTTTTTCCTCCTTGTTAGTTAAGGCATTACACCGCTCTAGATTCCATAACCCCTCTCACTGATGGCAAATTGTGTCCTAGTTGGAAACTTTTTCCAGGCAGCTCCCTGTACTCCCACTTTTGCTTCTGTCTGTCTGCCCATGAGCATCTTTACCTGCTTGAAGCCAAAAGTGCAGGAAGGATGGAAGTTATGTCAATACAGCTGTACAGTACAAGGTCAGTGAAATCAATAATAATAAAATTATAAATGCCATTTTAGAGCTAACATGTTATTAATGCATATAAATATTTTTACAATTGCACTGTACAATTGTATTTTTATAATACAGTAATGTTTATTCAGGACATTTCCATATTTGAAACAGGTCTGCTCACATTGCAAATGTATTCCCAAAATATTAGCAAATAAATAGAAATAAATTACCCGAAATCCAAGCAATATTTACAACATTTGATCCATTTCACATAAATCTCTATATGTTTACCATCCAGTGTTTCATGTGCATGTTGGACGGTGTTGTTATTATTAACTAAAACTATTTACTATTTAAATAATGTTCATTAATTGAAATAAAGCTGAAATAAAATAAAATTGAAGTATTAGATTAAAAAAAAAAACTTCTTAATAAATGAAAAAGGGAATTGCAACTTGGCTATGTTTAAGTTGAAGTACTAACATTAAAAAATTATATAATATTATAAAATCATATTAATTATTATAAAAAATTAAAATTATTTTATAATATTATAAAATAAAATATTTTTCCAGATGGTAAATGTCTGATTCATTCAGGAATGAATGAGTAAATGGCTCTCTTTATGAATGAGCCATTGAATCATTGGTTCACCCAATTGATTTGAAACGTAACACTGCTGTGTGTTGCTCGGAGATGCAAAACAGTTCTGTTGTGGCTTTAAAGGTAATATTTTCATTGGCAAAATTGAGCAAAAACAGACAATGTCGTATCTAAAATAAAAAACAATATTAACTTATTTATTGAACTGTTGTATAAAATCAATATCACATTTGCACTCGTATGATAATGTGCTCGTTACTCTTGTGATATTGCTTAACTATATCATGAAATAAATGTGACAAAAAAAAAAAACTCATACTGGACATTTTTGCCCTAATATCTTGACTTTTAGGATCATTCTAACTGCATTCTATAGGCTCCATCATGCAGTGAGTTGTTGCCCTGCTTCATGTCACCAATCAACTATGAAATGTAGGATGATCTACATAGGACTGGGGTAGGAAGGGTGCATTAAATAATTTTTTGAGCATTATTTTTCCATAACTAATTAATTAAATGAAAGTGTTAAATCGACAGCCCATATATTACCATTCAAAAGTTTGGGATCGGTCAGATTTTTAATGTTTTTAAAAGAAGTCCCTTCTGCTCACCAAGGCTGCATTTAATTAATTAATTAAAAATACAGTAAAAACCAGTAATATTGTTAAATTTGAAATTATTGTAAAATGTAATTTATTCTTGTGTTGGCAAAGCTGAATTTTCAGCATCATTACTCCAGTCTTCAGTGTCACATGATCCTTCAGAAATCATTCTAATATGCTGATTTGCTGCTCGAGAAACATTTACTGTGTACAATTGTACAAAATATTTGTGTACAATATTTTTTTCAGGATTCTTTGATGAATAGAAAGTTCAAAAGAACAGTGTTTATTTGAAATATAATCTTTTGTAACATTACAAATTTCTTTACTGTCACTTTTGATTGATTTAATGCATCCTTGCTGAATAAAAGTATTCATTTCTTTAATTTCTTTTCAAAAAAATAAAAATTCTTACTGACCCCAAACTTTTGAATGGTAGTGTATAATGTGACAAAAGCTTTCCATTTCAGATAAATGCTGTTCTTTTGAACTTTCTATTCATCAAAGAATCCTGAAAAAAAAAAAAAAAAAAAAGTACACAACTTTTTTCAACTTTGATAAAAATAAGAAATGTTTCTTGAGCAGCAAATCAGCACATTAGAATGATTTCTGAAGGATCATGTGACTCTGAAGACTAGAGTAATGATGCTGAAAATTCAGCTTTGCCATCACAGGAATAAATTACTTTGTAAAATATATTCAAATAGAAAACAGTTATTTTAAATTGTAATAATATTTCACAATATTGCTGTTTTTACTCTATTTTTAATTAAATAAATGCAGCCTTGGTGAGCATAAGAAAACATAAAAAATCTTACTGATCCCAAACTTTTGAAAGGTAGTGTATATACATATAAAATCACCAAAACTAAAATTAAAATGAAAAAGCATACCAAAAAAAAAAAAAAAATTATATAAGTATTTAGTATTGTGTTGGACATGAATACCTGTATGTCTCTGGCTCTCTCATAAGACTGGTAAGCGATTTTCTCCTCCATGCTGGCCAGCTCTTGTTTCAAGTTGAGAATCTCATTTTGATGCAGTTCTGTTAAATCATTCAACTGCTCCTCTAAACGCTCACACCTAACACATGCACATACAAAACAAGATAAAACAGCATAGAAAATGCAAGAAAGGGGCTTAAAAGGCAACTACAACATAATCATCCTTTCCAACACTTTCTAAACAAGCATACTGTTTTGACTGTGAAACTTTCATTATCTATACAAACCTGTGAAAACTACATAGACCACTTATTAGTGCCAGATCAGTTCCTATAGTAACATGTACCTGAATCTCTCCTCTTGCAGAGCCTGCATGATATCTGTGTAGTCTCTGTGATAGTGAGTCTTCAGGTCTTCAAAGGATTCTTCTAGTCTATTCTGGTTGTCCTTCAGTTCTTGGATCTCGTGCAGCAGAGCATCGAAGCCAGAGCTCTGGCCATGCTCCAGTGTATTACCCTTTGAGCTCGGAGGCCCTCCGGGAGCCCCTGTGGTGCTATTTGCTCCTGCTGACCCTGACGTAGCGCTGGAACAGTCATCCTCACTGCCATATTTTGGGCTGGACTGCATCTGCCCAGGTCCTGGGGTCCTAGTGCCTGCCATCCCTGTACTTGTTACAGGCTCATCACCTTGTTGTTCATCCAGAGAGTCTTTTAGGGCAGAGATGTTGTCTGCACTTCCAAATTTGTTGCGGATAAGAGAGGCAAACTCACGAGGTTTGGACACGACTGCTCCTGCGGCGGAGTGAGTGGCCTGAGAGATACTGGAGAGGCCACCGGTTACCTGAGAGAGAAAACCACAATTTAGTCAAATACATTTATCAGTGTCATTTGAAATTACATTTTACCCGAGTTGTGAGTTTCCTATCTGGATAAGGTTTGTCTCGAAGTGAGTGACTTGAAAATCATGGTCACTGGGAGTGGCAAAAAAGGCTAAAAGATTTATTTTATGATTGTAAACTGGTCAGATGTGCCTGGAAAGCAAAAAAAAAAAAAAAAATCACTAACAAGAAAACAGTGGTACCAAAGCTCTATTCCAAAAGCTAGTGAGCCGCCTACCCAGAAAGCCTCACAGGCATGCTTCCAAAACAGTCTGTTCCGAACGAAAGGCAACATTGAATCCTTCTCAGAATGCAATCCCAGTATCTATTCTCTGGTATCTGCATTTACATTTCACAACTTTTTGAAGTATTACAATCATTCAGTTATCGCAAGTAGACTTGTGCCGATATTCGGTAATGCGATAAATCGCGATAATGAATATGCACGATATTGTAATCGTCGGCACTTCAGAATACCGTAAATAATAATTTATTACCAATTATTAATTTTTTTATAAGGCAATTAAGAATACTTTACCCATCAATCGTATAAAATGCACAACACCGCTGTATTCTGCGTCAAAAGGACACGAGCTCAGATGTAAACAATCCCAATGTGCACGAGAAGCACATGGCGGAACCAGTGAAGGAGACGAGCTGAATGAAAGTGCGCGTTCACTCTCTGACAGCAGAGGGCGCTGATGGAACAGCAGCGTGCAGCGGTTACCACGGAAACCGTGCAAACAAAGTAACTGCGCTAGTGAAGTTTTTAAAATGCTTCAAACAGCCATTCATTTTTTTGTAATCTCAGTGTTGTTCATCACAGCACCAAATACTGAATACTTAAAAAAGACTTAAAAGGATATTTATTTTCAAACCTAAACATTTTTATATTTTAATCTGGACTACAACATGCCCTAATGATTAGAAATGTTCTGATTATTTGTTATTGTGCAGTAAAACTTTGAAAACATACAGCTTCATTAGTTAACATGTTAATTCATTATCACTAAACTGACAATAAAAATACTTATAAAGTATTAATTATTATTAATTAATGTTAATTTCTTAGTTACTATTTAATAACATTACTAAAATCAAAATAACTTATTTAATGGACCTGAGATAAAACTAACAATGATCAGTTGTGTTTCTAAACTAACATTAACAAAAAATAACACTTTCTGTATCAAATGTAGCTATTGCTCAATCTTAGTTAATGCATTAAATAGAGTAAAGTGTTATCTGTTGTTCTTTATAGCCTAATTCTTTTGCATTTTAATCTGTTTGAAAATTTCAGTCAGAGTTGTTTTGTTTTATTACAAAAAGATTTCTTAAACCTGTTAAACTATGACAAAAATGGTTTTGCAACTTATTTTAATATCGTGATAATACCGTATACCGTGATAAAAGCTTCATCAATTAATCGCAACATGAAAATTTGATACAGTCACATGCCTAATCGCAAGTCTTGGCCATATGCATATTGGGATTTGAACATTTGTACAATTTCAATATATCTTCAGGGCTCCAGACCTGCAACTTGCAACCTGGTGCGACTAAATTTTGTTAGAGTGAGACCTCTAACAAAACTAATAAAACTAATAAAACTAATAAATACTAATAATACTAATAAAACTAAAAACTGCCAGAGCTGCCATTTCTGTTGCATATGAGGAACATCAAACTGCAAACGAAATGATAGCAGAACAAAAACGCACTACTCATTTGTGCTGCGCAGCATGGACCGTTTATCACCTCGGACCAATAATAGACAATGCAGCGCAAGCTCAGACCATGTACTCATTAGGGATGCACGATCGTGATTTTTCATGGCCGATTCCGATACCGAATTTTTTTTTTTACAAGCAAACTGGCCGATTCCGATACCGATTTCAGAATTATTATTCTTATCAAGCAACAAACAAGAATGAATGAAAGTATACATAAACAAGATGTTTATTTGGTATTTAACAGGCTAAACTGGGTTTTGGCTATTAAAAACATTAACTGTAACCATCTGAAATTAACAGCAGTAACTGCACAGTAAGTAGCCTACATTCAATATATACATAGGTAGGCCTACTGACAAAAGCATTTAGCTTTTGTTTTTAAATTGGGTTGAAATCTTAAATGAAAACATTAACTGTAACCATGTCATTTTAAAAGGCAACAACTACATAGTTCCACAATCCAAACAACACAATCAAAACACATTCAACACTCCAAACAAAGATTTTACTTAATCCGCATTCAGCATGTTTTCGTTTTTAAACTTGGTGTAAAGAAAAAAGGTCTTTAACAGTGAAACTAAATAAAACGAAGGCTGTTTGCAGTTTACCTGCAGCATCAAACGGCATCTGCCTCTCTCTTCCCCCCGCTTCTCGCACATAGCTCCTTTCTTCCCGTTTCCACAGTAGTCATGGTTACCCCTGCAACAGAGCGCGCTTGCCGGAGCTGTCAGGGCGTCGCGCTCAGATCATCTCGTGCAGGTCGTTTCTCAAATGATTACAAATGTAGTCTGTGCACGCGGGCGCACTTCCGGAAAAAGCAGACGAAAAAAAATACAAAAAACCGATTCCGATTTATGGCCGGTCAACCGGTGCATCCCTAGTACTCATGGGCCGATATCTGATCACGCGACACCGTTACTACACAGCGCTGGGAGATCTAGTGAGGAAGCGATTGAAACCATTCAAATTCAACGCAGAATTCTCTTGTTATAAACCATATCAGTTCAAACTGCATTGACGTAGAAACCAGGAGAAGCATTGTGCCATGAATGAACAAGTTATAGAAGGCTTTTCAGTCCACAAATCACCAACATTCACCATAGATTTAATGTGGTAACGCAAACTGTAACCATGGTATTGTGGCAGAAATAGTCTAATGTGTTTATATTATTCATTTCAGGGTTTGTAAAACCTTTTGAGAGAGAAATTCATGCACTTTTCAAGAACTTTCAAGTGCTTCACACAACTTTTTCCAGCAGTTCAAAGCTCTAAATGTGAATAATTGCACTGCAGGTCGATTTAAGGCGTGTCCCTAAATTTTCTGCTAGTGCTTCTAATATTTTCAGTAAGGGGCTACTTTGGTAAGTGCTCCTATTAAAAAGTTAGTCTGAAGCCCTGATGTTGCAGCCCTAGCATGTGTAGTCGCTTATCTATGTAAAGCGTTTCAAAATTAGTCGCTTATGAGGTTCTATTTATGTTAAAACTGGAATACACTAAACTTTTCAAATCTAAAACACTGGACATTATACACTTGCCAACTTTGTAAATGTTTACAGAGGAAAACTGGGCATCATACAATAAATGACCGAGAATCTCATACAACCAGACTTTCAAGTAATTTGAACACAAACTCACACAGAAACATGGAGGCGCAAGTCATCTGCATATGACAAAAGAAATGAACAATGGCCCTGTTTGCACCTGGCATTAAGATGCATTTTGATCGATCAGATCAAGTGGATGAGGCTAAATACAGTGTAAACGGGGTCTAAAACTTTTTGAGCTTGTCCACATTCGACCACTTCCAGAGGTAGTCGAAAACACATTTCGACTAGATTGCTTTTGTAGTCTAGACACTCATGCGGTCGAATGTGTTTGAACAGCCACAAAAGACCGTCTACTCTTCTGACTTAATGCATAAACATTATGGGAAGCGTGCTAGCTAGACGGCAATTAAACTTTGCTGAAAACACGAGTTTAGTCTGAGGATGAAAAAGGTGTAAACAGGGCCAATATATGTTCTAAAATCAGCCCAAAATATCAAACACTTACTATCTTCAGACTGGACAGAATCATAGTCTGAAGCTAAAAAAATCTGAGTGTGTCCATCATGCACTATGCAATTTTCTGCAAAATCTGTCAACTTTGATTGTCCAGACTACAAATCAAGGCTACAATCTGGTAAAAGTAGTGTAGTATATGTCTTTAGAAGGCAACTGCATATGTAGGCTGTAGGCAGCTAGACAGCTCACTAGGTTTGAGAAGAGAGCTATTGACTAAACATGATCTTTCTTTTGATTCCATAATTTAAAATGGTTATGTTAAACCAACGTTTCATTAACTTTCAATCACCAAAAAGATCCAAACCTGGCTTGCTGACAGAGTACAAGACTGGTCTACACTGCTTGTGTCATACGAAAAACTTAAAAAGTCCTGTTTGATCCCCTAAAATAAATGAAAACATTTCATATCAGCACACATCTACTCCAACAACTTCTAAACAGATCCTTCAATGTTCCAAACTGTAAAGAAATGGGGCAGTCTTTACCTTGGCACCCACATCCTTCAGACCCTGGTGCATGTCTCGAAGGACATCTTTGGGCTGCCGTGGTATTCCATTGTGCTCCACCTCTCTGAGCTTGCGGTGGTAATGCTCCAGCTTCCTCTGCAGCTGCTGGATGGTCTGCGCAGACTTCTGGTTCTTCTTCTCGAACACTTGCTTGATGCGAGCACTCTGCTGTTTGTCTGCATTGTTGGCCAGCTTCAGGTACTCAGCTACATTGTCGTCTCTTGCCGTTTGTTCGATTTTGATCTGCTCTGTGAGTTTGAGAATCTTTTGCTGTAGCTGAGCAATGGCCTGCTTGGTGCGCTGAGGGTCCGGGGTGCCATCAACTGAATCCACACCGTACTGACCACCGTCTGAACTGGTTGACAGAGCATTGGGAGACATGGCGGGGCCCGAAACCTCCAAACGATCCTGCTGCAATAGGAAAAGTGAGATTTAGTGCGGTGCAGATAAAATCATGTATTTAAAGTCTTTTTCTCATGTTACTGCATTGATAATTTAAATATGTATCAATATTTTTAATTTATAGATTTACATCTCTTCTAGGAATGCACAATATATTAGTGTCATATCAGTAATTGATATTTTTTACGATTTGTCATTAAATCAGTATCGGTCATTATGAGATTTTTATTTTTGCATGCTCATTTCCCCTATTTTTCTCCCACTATTTATTTAGATTAACTTTAAGTGAGTGTTAGATGATGGCAAAAGTAATATTTTAAAGGACTAAGAATTTAATAACACCGTTATGTAACCTTTAACAAATCTGAATTATACTTTAGTACTTTATTTTTAATTCAGACAAAATTGAATTTTAATATCCGGCCAAACATGAAAATAATTATATCCGAATTTTAACATCTGTGCATCCCTAATAATTTACTACAATTCAGCCGCACATAAGTAACGAAAGGTTTCATTTCATGACCCAGCCCTAGAGAGATTAGTGACAAAAACTATTAATGTGAGAATACATTTCGCACTCCATTTTTTTCTACAAGAATAAAAAGAATAGAAATAAGTTACCATTATTGACGGTTCACTTTCAGTCCAGTCCATCTTGAAAGACGTGGCACATTTGGACTATGCGAAAGGCTACATCGTCTCAGGTGACGTTGACGTTTTAGACCTCTGTACTATGACATAGCCCTCAAAGTTCTGAGATAATGCTTGGCATTCACTGATAAAGAATGGCACACTGCACCACATCATCAATAGAGGAAAATGAAAAAGGGAACCAAAGCAGGGATTTTTTTTTACATTCTTTTGGTACTTTTAATATGATTAATATTACAAGTCAAGTAAGCTTTGGTCTTTTTAATCTTTAGTTCAACCTTGCAATGAAATGAACTCTGTCCCTTCACCCATTGACAGCTGAGTCGAAACCAGATTATCAGTGATATGGCCTTCGTAGATAAAGAGCTACAGATGATCTAAGCATCCATCAGAGTCATTCTAAACTGGCTAAGAGCCCCACCAGCGTTGTTTGATCATGAAAAAAACAAATTTATATTCCCAATAAGGTCAGTTGTTTACTGCCAATGATAAGTTCCCCTATTGCAACTTGACAAGACACACAGCCCGGGTAGATTTCTCAGCTATGTGGATACGCATACACAGGAAAACTAGGTGATCTGATCACGTGGCCAACAGCCCATTCGATAAGACCCAGACGATGCCTGTTAAGAGACATTACAGCTGACCTATGATGCCCTTTTCACACCTAACTGGTCAAGAGAGGATTTTCTCCCCCTTTCTCTGGGAATCATTGTTCTGTTTGATTAACAAAGCTGTTAAAGCCTCTTACCTCTCTGAGACAAAATGCGTTGGCCTCAAGTTTCACTGACAACAAACTAAGCTGTAAAACTTAAACTGTAATCGCAGATGGGGGATAGCAGATGGAAAAATTGCACTATTTTTTTATTTAAAAACAAAAACCAGAACACCATCCCTAAGAAATTCACTAATCTACTGAGCTAGCCAGACTAAAATAGTCATCTGAAATAAATGACAGAGCTTATGTTTGGACACTCCCCTGATAGAGGAACATTCAGGATAGCGCCACTAAGTTCTCCAACAACAGGTGAGTTGAATCACTTTGGCAGTCACCCAGACCCTGTAGTGTATCTGGTGAAAATGCTTAGCTGTTAAAAAAGGCATGCTTAAAAGCATAGTACTATGAACTGAATGCAAGCATAAATTACCCTCAAGAGACTTAATACATTAGTCTGGGTGAACATTTCTCCTGGTAAATGAATCCTAATGGTTATTTTGAGTGAGCAGCAGCAAAATGCATCCAGTAATGGAGAAATGCTAAGCAGAAGAGTAACTGGTTTTGCAACTATCCGAACTGCAGTTCTAAATAAAGTTGCTGCACCTGTCATGCAAGAGCAAACTTAACCTTGAGTCTATCCTTGAGGACACAAGAAAGCAAACAGTTACCCTGATCCCACATCCTGGTTGAAAAAGGCACAAATACATTGATTTTGACATTATACTCAATGCTGCCTGCAGAAGTGCCCTGAATTGAAGTACATCCAAAGACTTGGCTAAATATAGCAAGGCTTAGAGAACATAGTGACCTGCTACACAAGCTTCCTGACCTGTGAATGCTGTCAACCCGTACATCCATCCTGGATGTTTCTTTCAGACACATGTAGCAGTCAACAGATTGCCATCTACACTGATTACTGTTAAATTCAAATCTGACTTCCCAGCACTTTCAAACAACCTACTATCACCTCCTATTGAACACTGATCATGTGTGCTTTGGGAAAAGGCATGCTGGGATACTTTGTAAAACTCAACATCAAGGATTTTTTTACTGTGTGCCTTTTTTTTTTTAAACTGATTGTTCCAGTAGTTCAGTGCTGTTGATGGTTTTGCAATTTACTTGAGGTTATCATGTTTTGCCCTGCAAACATTTTGACTGGCCCAAACACAAAAATGTTTATATTTTATTTTAAATTTACATTTATAAATTCTTTTGATGTATGATTTTCATACTTATTTCATATTTATTTTAAATATTTATTTTTAATATTATTATCCATCTTTCACAAATTTATTTTATTTTTAAGTTTATTTTAATTTTAGAATTTTAATATTTTTTCTGAATATTTTTAAGTTTAAGATTTTCAATAATAGCTGTAAATGAAACCGTTATTATAATTGTACAAGAAACTCCAAAAATACTTTTGATGGAAATTCTACTCAATTCCACTGTTTGCAAATTTTAACCCACTCTTAATGAAAACCTTGTCAATGTTAATCAGTAATGTCATTGTACTTAGCTGCCAAGTGTTAAAGGGACCTAATATGCAAAATTCATTTTTACATTGTTTTTGAATATATTTATGTTTCCAAAGTGTGTGCGCACAACCACATTATTATGGTAAAAATCCATCCACTCTGTTCTTTTCCCCATAATCAGAAATACACTGCTCAAAAAAAATTAAAGGAACACTTTTTAATCAGAGAATAGCATCAAGTCAGTTAAACTCCTGTGATATAGATCTGGTTAGTTAAGTAGCAGAGGGGGTTGTTAATTAGTTTCAGCTGCTTTGGTGTTAATGAAATTAACAACAGGTACACTAGATGGGCAACAATGAGATGACCCCCAAAACAGGAATGGTTTTACAGGTGGAGGCCACTGACTTTTTTTCCCTACTCAGGTTTTTCTGACTGTTTTTCACTAGTTTTGCATTTGGCTAGGGTCAGTGTCACTACTGATAGCATGAGGCGATACCTGGATCCTACAGAGGTTGCACAGGCAGTCCAACTCTTCCAGGATGGCACATCAATACGTGCCATTGCCAGAAGGTTTGCTGTGTCTCCCAGCACAGTCTCAAGAGCATGGAGGAGGTTCCAGGAGACAGGCAGTTACTCTAGGAGAGCTGGACAGGGACATAGAAGGTTCTTAACCCATCAGCAGGACCGGTATCTGCTCTTTTGTGCACAGAGCAACAGGATGAGCACTGCCAGAGCCCTACAAAATGACCTCCAGCAGGCCACTGGTGTGAATGTCTCTGACCAAACAATCAGAAACAGACTTCATGAGGGTGGCCTGAGGGCCCGACGTCCTCTGGTGGGCCCTGTGCTCACTGCCCGGCACCATGGAGCTCGATTGACATTTGCCATTGACCACCAGAATTGGCAGGTCCGCCACCGGCACCCTGTGCTTTTCACAGATGAGAGCAGATTCACTCTGAGCACATGTGACAGATGTGAAAGGGTCTGGAGAAGCCGTGGAGAACATTATGCTGCCTGTAACATCGTTCAGCATGACCGGTTTGGTGGTGGGTCAGTGATGGTCTGGGGAGGCATATCCATGGAGGGACGCACATACCTCTACAGGCTAGACAATGGCACCCTGATTGCCATTAGGTATCGGGATGAAATCCTTGGACCCATTGACAGACCCTACACTGGTACAGTGGGTCCTGGGTTCCTTCTGGTGCATGACAATGCCTGGCCTCATGTGGCGAGAGTATGCAGGCAGTTCCTGGAGGATGAAGGAATTGATACCATTGAATGGCCCCCACGCTCGCCTTACCTAAATCCAATAGAACACCTCTGGCACATTATGTTTCGGTCCATCCAACGCCATCAGGTTGCACCTCAGATTGTCCAGGAGCTCAGTGATGCCCTGGTCCAGATCTGGGAGGAAATACCCCAGGACACCATCCGTCGTCTCATTATGAGCATGCTCCGACATTGTCAGGCATGCATACAAGCATGTGGGGGCCATACAAACTACTGAGTACCATTTTGAGTTGCTGCGATGAAATTTCAGCAAAATGGTCTAGCCTGCTGCATCATTTTTTCACTTTGATTTTCAGGGTGTCTTTGAATTCAGTCCTCTGTAGGTTGATAATTTTCATTTCCATCAAACGATGTGGCATCCTTTTGTTCCTAACACATTACTCAGTCCATATCAGTATAGATATCCAGCATGATATTTTTCCCCATTGAGATCTGATGTGTTTTCAAAGTGTTCCTTTAATTTTTTTGAGCAGTGTAGTATCTACGTTTACATGGACACCTTCTGTTTCAATTGGAATTATTTTATTGAAAGGGCAGACTTAATATTTATATATTTCCTAATTTAGGGAATGACGAGCATATGAACCATTGTGTCGTGCTGCTTATATTTATCAAGCAGTAAAAACAGCCCTTCCTGTGCCCAAAACAAGGCGTCTGTGGATGAGAGTCTGAAACAAAGACTGATGGGATTTTGTCCTGCTCCACTTCAGATGATAAATGGAAGGAGAACTTTAGAATAACACAACAGTCATTTATGATGCTTCATTCAACAACAACAGTCATTACCCCATTTCTAAGTCATTGCACATGCTCTGTACTTTCCAGTTTCTGTTTTCAATCCGATCAAGTGTTTACATGTCCTCTCGATCAGATTAGAAAAGGTTTAAACCCTTATAATCTGAGTTAAATTATAATTTGGAAAATTAATTCCGATTGATGTGGTTACATGACTTTTTTATTCCGACTGTGCTACTAGTCTGATTACGATCAGATTTTTATGTAAACGCAGCTTGTCTCAAAATGAGCTGTTCAGAAATGCACTCCATTGTGACGTCACAGTAGATCAGGCCCCGCCCACAACTGGCATCAGAATCTCCACCCATTTACAGCATGGTATAATAAATGATATGTGTGGTAGTTTGAGCTGAAACTTCACAGACACATTCTGGGGACACCTGAGACTTATATTTCATCTTGTAAAAAGGGACATAATAGGTCCCCTTTAAGAAATTGACAAGCATAAATCTATACCAATATCACAAAAAAACGAATGTTGAAGTTTAAATGGTATAAATATGTAAAATACAGCAAATGAATATAATAATAATAATAATAATAATGATTAAAAACAGATTACTGACTAAAATTAATTGTAATGGAAGTTAAAATATGTTAATCCATGTTAAAACCTAATCTAGGTCTTTTTTTTATAGTGTCCAATGTCACTAAATATTTGTCTAAAACATTTTTGTCAATGAAACCTTGGGAGATGATGGCTACCAATGATGACCACAGTGTCATCATGGAAGAAAACGCTTTGAGTGTGGCGTTCAGGTGGCACTTACCCGATCAGACTCCTCAGTGGAGTGGTACCCCGAGGTCAGCAACATGTCCACTAAAGCTGGGCTGCTGGGTGTGTCAGTGGTGGAGGAGGAGCGCGGCCGTCCTGCCTGCAGCAAGGTCTCTTGGGTACTGCGCCTGTGGATCTGGGGGCTGCCTTTCTGGGGGGGCTCCCCTCCCCCCCCTGCCTTGCTACGGCGGCTCTGCAGACTGGTCCCTCTCTTCATCATGGGGGGGCCTCGAATCTGCTGCAGCACGCGGCTCAGAGCTGCAGGGGGGGCGGAAGCGTGGGGGTCAGAGTTAGGGACGGCAGGCGCTTCCCCCAACTCTGACCCCGCTTCTGGAGGCTCAGGGATGGGGCCTATGGAGGAAGAGGCATAGTCGTGTGGCGAGACGGATGAGCGTCTGCGCTGAGGTTGGAAGAACTGCTTCAGACCATGGCCCAGCACACCCATGTTCTCCAAGGCATTGTGGGTTATTTTGGACAGGCCATGATCAGGCTCGGACGCCCTCCTGTTCACCTCCCGCTCTGCTCGACCCCCAGAGTCTGGCTCCTCCGCCCCAGGCTGCTCGCTACCACCCTGGTCCATCAGGAGGCGCCAGTCTCACTCAGAGGGTCAGCACAGGGGTGGGGTCAAGCTAAGCCCCGCCTCCACCAGCCCTCTGATAGGCTGTTTCAAAAGCCAGGAAGCAGAGGGTGGCAGCAGTCAGGTGGACTCTGAGAGCATACATGCATCTGTGGTTTGGCGCAAAGTCATGCTTGTCTACCACAAAAGGAAAATAAAATTGGATAAAGGATTATGTCATGCAGCTGTGAGCGATGGAACACAAGCAACAACTACATGAGCTCAAATCACAAAAGCAGCGCATTGGTTGGCTCAAAGACAAAAAGATGATGTTTTTTCAACTAAAGTCTGTTGCAGATAGATTGCATTTCCATTCAGATCATGTCTCGCCAATATATTAATGAGAGTGATGGCAGAGGTCATGGATTAAATAAGCCACGCCTTGATGCTTCTGAGTCAACCAACTAAAACTACATTAGCAATATCACTATTGACAGACTACTAGCAGTCTATAGCCATGGGTTTTGCCAAGCAAATGAGGCATGAGAGAACTACAAAGAAAACATGAGGGTTCTAATTTCTGAAATGCTCAAAAGGGTCTCTGGCTCAACATTAGACCATTTCCAGAGCAACACATTTATAGTATTTTACACAATTTCAGACCCTTTAGTGGAAATCATTGCAGAAATTCCTTAATAAATCATTATCAAAACCTCTGTGGATAAGGTCAGAAGCAATGATGCAAAGTAGGGCAGCACGATTTGAGAAAGAAAAATATCTAATTCAGATTTTTCTGAAATTTTAAAATTGTGACACTTTGAGCGCTATTGAGTGGATTCGTAAACACCTCTGATTGGCCATTGTGTACACGGCTCATCGGATATGTCTGTGATTGGCTACAATGATCAACATAGGGTTTGAATTTGAATCTGGTCTGCAACAGACACCTGCTTTCAAATACTCCCATGTTTATCTGTGTAAGCGCTCTGTGAACAGCAGTGTTGGGTGTAACTCATTACAGTAATTAAATTACTTATCCACTGAAAAAGTAAAGTAAAGGATTACTCTTCTTTTTTAGGTAATTTAATTACAGTTACTTATAATGTACTTGCATTACATACTGTTAATTAGTTCAACAGTTCTGTTTAAATCAATATTGAATTTAAAATCTAAGAACATTACGGTAAAATGTAAGCTATGTCCTAGGGAGAAAAAACTGTGCACACTCTTCAGTCAGTGCGCTCTTAACCAAAGTGCACACACATAGCCGCCTCTCGCAAGTGTCAGATTTTTGCGGTTTATTACACATAAACGTTTAAATACACACAGAGTTATGTCAAAATGCCCTTCTTGGCATATATTCGCATTGGTTACGTGAATGTGAACAGCATGTGTAACAGCATATTGTCTCCGTCCATTAGGTCTTAGTGACAGCAGCCTTTAAAACATGCTACTGTCTACTAATGGCTGTATGTATTATAAATGATAAACAACAAAAGAAAAGCTTTAATAAGGATTACTCTATATTTAATTTATACAGTTATGACTTATGCAGACTTATTTTATATTTGATTATTCAATTTCTGTGGTATTTTTACTCAAGTAAATCTACTACTAGACCGATCTGAAAAAAATATATAGCATTGTTTTATTTGTATCTTTATATATTTTTACCATGGTATCGACTTTGGTATCGAGTATTGTGCAATTTTGGTGGTATCAGTACCGACTACTAGATTTTGGTATCATGACATCCCTAATTTTTTTTTTTTTTAAAGTATTATAGTATGTTTTAATAAAGCTAAAATGTTTTAAAAAGCTATAAAAGGCTAAACTATTCCACGTTTGACTCATAATTATTAAAAGAGTCCTACTGTCTATCCATCAAGGTTTATAGGGATTTTAAGTATTAATTAGTTGAATTACTTATTGAGTAATTAAATTACTTTTCAGACAGAGTAATTAGAAAAATATTTTAAATACAACATTGATGATATAATTAGTAATCAACTTACCCAACACTGGTGAAGAGCATCATTGATGACTATTTACAATTTTTTTGAAGCATTCATCATTGAATCCAATCAGACATATCCGATGAGCAGTGAACACAGTGGCCAATCAGCAGCGTTTACGAATCTGCTCAACAGCGCTCAAAGCATCAAATTTTTTAAATTTCAGAACAGACTTGGTGTCGACGTCTGTACTTTTGACAACTCTACTAAATGATTGACAAAAAAAAACAAAAACAAGAAATATTACTATTGTAATAGTTTACTGTAAAATAAAGAGTATTTAAGAAAATATATTTTATTTTACATTACAACTGTAAAATTACAATACTAGTATTTGTCTTAATTTCTTCATTTTTAAAATGTTAACCATCAAACTTTCATTTTGATGGAAAACCACAGGGAGCCCTTGAAACTTCTCTTTTGTTGACAAGCTCTTCTCATTACAAGTATGAGGAGATGCCACATATTGTGTTCCAAGCCTTTCTGGGAAGCTGCAAACACCAGAGGATAATAAGCTACTAGTGCGTAAGAACACAGTGCAGTGCTTCACTCTTAAACATGCAGTGCATATATTTATTTAATTCAAATTTGAGATTTGATAATCGCACTAAGCCATATAACAAGGTTTGGTTGTATTTCGATTAATCGTGCTGCCCTAACACAAAGCTAAGGTGAGTAGAGGTGATGAGTGATGGGTTTGGCATTGTTAAACACAGAAGTAAACTTAGGCAAGGTGACAAACCCTCAGTGGAGCCGACCGAGGCAATACTATAACCCCAGATGGCCTCTGAACCAATCATTTATCCATCAAGCGCAACCCATCTAAAACTCTGTCCAGCTTATGTTTTGGACATGCTTGAAATAGTTTAGATTGACAAAACACTCTCTTCAGGACAATATTGATGTTGAAAGAAAAATATTATATAGAGTAACCAAGGTTTACAGACAGATAAACAGTCTCTTACCATTAGTCCAGCCTGACCGCCAATGGCTCACAGTTTGGGGTTGGCTGCGGAAAAAAAGGTTGTGAGATGAGACTTAACCCATTATAACACACAGATTATAAAATGATATTCATTCACTTCAATAGTAAAGATACATACAATGAAAAAAGGGTGTGCTCATGTTTGAATTATGATGCATGATTTTGGCAGCTGTAGTTGAGTAATTTCTGGGAACATTTACATTCTTTTTTCATTACATCATTAGATGACATGGTACATTATCTGCGTAAATAACTTTTTTTAAAATCAAATTTGCCATACTAATTTTGTTAACCGACAATTTTGCAAAAAAAAAAAAAAAAAAAACAGAGCCAGAGCTTCAGGTGTGTTGAATCGAGATGTGTTGA
Source organism: Ancherythroculter nigrocauda (assembly GCA_036281575.1). NCBI lineage: Eukaryota > Metazoa > Chordata > Actinopteri > Cypriniformes > Xenocyprididae > Ancherythroculter > Ancherythroculter nigrocauda. The sequence goes on along the minus strand of VTFQ01000022.1, from coordinate 17,030,194 downwards.
GTCTGACGGTGGAGCTCAGGCTTAAGATGGGCCTCAGATGGAGAAAATAACAGCCAGCTGTAATCCTCTTTATTCAGCTTACTTCAACACTCATGAACCTTCTTACTGCATTACCACAGAGCTTCATAATAATTTCTACACTTCATAGAGCGTAATAGTGACCAACCTTTTCCATCAGCTGTGGTTTCATTTCGCACCTATTTTTTCAGCAATCTTGACTCCAGTAGTATTTTTCCATAAGGATTTTTAAAGAAGTCTTTGTTAAAATGAAGCAAAATTAAAAGTCATTAACTTCTTTAAAGAAAAAATGTATCTTTGTTATTTTGATTTTCAAATACAAGACTGTGTACTTAACAGGTTTAATGAGGAAAAGAACTACTATCCCATGAAGCATTGCGAATGACAAGCGAATGAAAAATGGAGACATAAAACATCTTTTTATTTCTACCTGTTAAATTATTTGAAGTTATACATGTACATGTTAATGTAAAGTAAAATATGCATATCAAGGCTCTAAACTAACATTTGAGAGCAGTAGCACCGGTGCCACTAAGTTTGACAGATGGTGGCACCAGCACCTGATTTGGTAGCGCTGGGGGGATTTTTAATCATAATGTTAATTTAATCATAAAATTACCATTGTTTTGCATTAATAAGTTACTAATAATATTACATGTTTGTTTATTGGAAATTTGACAATAAAGCACTGAGCTTGAATTGAGATGCAGATATAATTAACTTATTAACAACAGTAATGAGCAAAAAACAATTTTTTATAGGGAAAATTTAAATATTCTACTCTTATTAAATGTACCATTGTTCTTTTATAATAATATCATACTGAACTAAACAACAGCTTCAGTGATTATAAAAGGAGAGCTCTTTACATGTTTTCTGTGTAATTCAGTCACAATTTGAAAAAAAGTTTTTGTTTTTCATGTGACACCCTAACTTTTTTCCATGTATTAGGGAGTGGAAATTGCCAAGTCAATAAGTGGTCCTCTGTCATCTACTGGTTATAGTGGTAAATTCATGTATCTGTTCTTTTTTTTTTCTTTTTTTTATAAAAGTGTTTAAACTTTTAGTTTTACAAATCATCACATTAAAATAACATTAAAATTGGGTAATAATTAGATCTTTGAAGTGCTGGAAAAAGTGTGAAGTCCTTGAAAAGTGCTTGAATTTCACTCTTAAAAAGGTTATACGAACCCTGAGATGGTGTGTGTGTGTGTGTGTGTATATATATATATATAAGCATTCAACTATTTCTGCCACAATATCATGGTTACAGTTAGCATTGCTACATTACATCCATGGTGAATGTTGGTGATTTGTGAATTAAAAAGCACTTTCTCCTGGTCTGCGCTGAATTTAAATGCTTCCCATTGGATTTCACTGCAATATTGCTAATTCTGCGGCGAATTCAAACATTTTCTCACTGGATCTCACAGCAATGTGAAGTAACAGTGTCACATGTTCTGAGTCTATTATTGCTTCGAACTGATAAACGGTCAACGCATTGCACTTCAAATGAGTAGTGTTTCATTTGCCGTTTGATTTATCACATATGCAACATAAAAGGCAGCTCTTACTAGTAGTCAGGCAACACGGTGGTGGCACCAGTGAGACCTCTAACAAAACTGTCACATCGGCAAGAAAAAAGGTCATAAAACGCAACCATTTGGTCACAGTCTGGAGCCCTGCATATGTATATTTGAAGGAAAAAAAAAAAAAAAAAAAAAGGTAAAAAGATTAAATGATATTCTTAAAAACAGATTATCAGAAAATGAATGGGAAAATAAATGGGATTTCATATCCAAAATCCTACTGTTTACAGCACTTCATGAATGTCAAGCTCACCATCTTTAGTGTTCAGAGAAATATACAAATGATTCTTCTTACCCTTTACAAACAGGCGACACTGCCAAAAATCATCTTGAGAGCATAAATCCCAATGACACCCAGATCAACCATCCACGGTCAAACAGAAAACGAGAAACATGTCAACATCGGCCCTGACTTAGCTAAACCCCTACACATAGTTAAGCAGCCCACACCTATCTTTAGCAGGAAACAAACCCACACCTAGTTTAGCAGTAAACAAACCCTGACCTTAATTAGTTCAGAAACACAGTATCCTCCAGATGTGGGAGTGGCATGACAGCAAAGTGATACACAGTGCTGTGAATGAACAGTTGTGTCTGTGAAGCTTTACCCAGAGTGGAGTGTTGATGTGTCCGTGTCCTACATGCATAATTAAACGGACGAATGACAGAGTGACGCACATGCCTGGCACAGCTATTCTATAACACAATCATATTCAACACAACAGCAGTTTAACAGGCCCTGCACACACCCAAGAACACCCTGGGGTGCTGTCACACCAGTTCTATCAGCCCATAAAATGATGGTACCTTCAGCAACTTGTATGAGCAACATTCTTGTCACCAACCTGTTCTAGTATTTTTGAGTTTATATTTAACACTCCTCCATCTCATCATGGTAGAAAAGGTAACAACAAGCCAGCAGTTGCATATAACAATGTGTGAAAACTCTTAAACATTCTAGAGTTGACAAGTATTCCAGTAAAGTTCCATTTTTTTTTTCCCATCATGTTCACAGAGAATATTTTTTTTACATTCATGCATTTGACAGATGTTTATATCCAAAGCAAATTGCATGCTATAAATTTGACTTTCCCTGGAATCCAATCCTTGACCTTGCTGTTGCTCGTGCCATGCTCTACCAGGCAGCAGAGTTAAAGGAAAACTTAGGAATCAGTTTGATTTATGAATCATTGGATTTGATTTAAAATCAAATTTTGTGAATTCAATTTGATTGCATAAGCAACTGGATAGAGTAACTTTTTAAAATGCAATTATAGGTTTCTTAAAATACATCCCTCATAATGTATAAAAGTAGGGCTGAAAATGGACCAGTTAAAAAAACTACTTCAGACTGTTTTTTGTACCAAAAGGAAAAAGCACTGCATCTATCCCAAAAAGATACTGCAATACAAATAATGTGTACATTAATAATGACTAGACATGGAAAGTTACTTTGAATTCCAGTACCAATTACTTACTAAAATATGTAACCATTAGTAACCTAATCCAAATGTCAATTTCACTTTGATACTTTTAGCTACTTGTATCTACAAAATACAGGGGTATCAAGATGTGTTTTTTAAAAAATTAACCATTTTTAAAGGTGGGGTATCCATTTTTTCAACAACACTGTTGGACATTGTTGATATTTGAAATCAACCTAAACAAACCCACCAATCTCTCCAAAACTCATTCTACAATCCTAAACACCCTGCTCCGAGTCGGTCTCGAACCCCGGCCTGATAGCTGCTGGCATGCGAGGTGAGTGCACTAACAATTGACGCTAAACACCTCATTCTCTAACGGTCGTCAGTGCGCAGTACGCAGTGGTTTACCTGCACAACTCTCACTATCTGGCCACTGTTACACATGTAATATGAGAGTGGATGTCTGTGTATCACAACAAAATGCTTCACGAAAAATAAAGTGCAGTTGATGAACAAACGACAAGGAAGCTAAAAAAAAATGAACGTACAGTACACAAGAGTAAATACAAACAAGAGTTTGTTGTTAGTCACCAACAGCCCCAGACAATCATGACACTCAAACCCAGTGTTACTCACATGAAAAGCAGGTTCAAAGCAGCCTCCACGTCTGTTTTCAGACCTTTCCACTTCCTTTACCTTCCCATCAGTGCTGGAAAGCTTTTCTAATATTAACGCAGGTCCTAAAGCACTTGCCCAGTTATAAAACTTCATTCCAGTGATATTCTTTTGAGCTCTTTTGCATTGTCTCTCATTTCTCTTTCTGCGTTTTTTTCTCTTCCTTGCTCGTTCTGTCTCCGCGACCATCATACACCCCCTAATGCTGATTGGTTAGACGTTTGTTGTTGGTGTCGGCCCGACTAACTTCCAAACAGTGTAGTTGAAAAAAATGGATACCCCACCTTTAAGATGACACAGCACCATAATTAACACACTAAACATAACAGGCTGCTCAAGAAAAACTGTGCAAGAAGCAATGCAATGAGCAAAGGCATTCGTATGCATGTGTATGGCTGTAGCAGCAGTGCATTAGATGGCATAAATTTAAAGACATATTTTCAGAATTCCTTTTTGAATGAACTATCCCACTCATCTTGTTGACCATCATGTACTAATACACAAAGAATTCAGCCAGCAGCCTTTGCCTAAGAGATATTCAGCAGAACAGCACCTTTATTTGTGTGATACTGCGTAGATTCTGTATACTTTAAAAATATTCCTGAGTTTTGACATATAAGCCTGTCGCTAGAAATAGCTAAACTGGCTATAACATTATCACAGGGCTACTGAAAATCTGAAGTACTGGTCCTGCTGAATAAAAATCCTTATTATTTCGCCCTCCTGTGACATAATTTATCGAAATAATTTTTAAATATTGCTGCAATTATAAGTTAACAAATAGCAAATCATTTTAATTCTACCATTTAAAGAGTTAGTTCACCCAAAAATGAAAATTCTGATAAATATTTCTTTACCCTCATGTCATTCCAAACCTGTAAGACTTTCGTTCTCATCTTCGGAACATAAATGAAGATCTTTTTGATGAAATCTGAAAGCCTTTCATGCGTTTTTAGACGCGATATGTGAACGGCCCCTTACACAGCACGTTTGAGCTTCCGCAAGAGGTTTGTTCTCACGTGTGAAGCAGGCTGGGGTTGAGCTGCTGTTTATGTTCGTTAATCAATATTTATGTGAATAAAAACCTAAAATTAAATCTGTTCATCATATAAAAGTGATCAAATCTCTTCAGAAAATTTGGACTAAACCACTCAATTCATATGGATTAGTTTTATGATCTCTTTATGAACTTTTGGAAGCATCAAAGTGGTAGTCACGTAGAGGGACAGAAAGCTCTCAGATTTCATCAAAAAGATCTTCATTTGTGTCTTACGGGTTTGGAACAACATGAGGGCGAGTAATTAATGACAGAACTTTCATTTTGGGGTGAACTAACCCTTTAAATTGATCATAGAGGCTTTATTATTTAAATGTCATATTTCAAGATGCATGCATTATATCTACAAGATTTGTAACTGGTTTATCTTGAAAGAAATTTAATCATTACACCCCTACACCTTCGAAAACACTGTATTTTCTGTGGCTGAAATGGGTCAGCTTATTCTCTCCATCACCACCACTCCCCACCCCACCCCACCCCAGTACCATTCTCATAGCTTCCCAAGGTCACATCACTCTGTCTGTATGAGTGTGTGCCTTTGAGCAATAATACAATCTACTACAGTCAAGACACTCAGGACACTCAGCACACCCAACAACAGTGGCATTATAAATCTCTATGCAGCTATCTGTCGGCATATAACTTAATTTGCAAAATATTTGTTGCGAGTTGTTCCTGTATAAAACCATACATGATGAATGACAAACAACTCTCCATACCTTCAGTTCCAGTCATCCTGCTCGTCTTCTCAACACAGAAATCTGATACTGTGGATAAATCTAAGAGGAAATCCAGAACAATGACAGTCCCTCAGTGTCACTGTCCTCTTGACACTTCAGTCAACTTGCCCCTCATAAATGTAGGATTATCACATGCTGAAAAGAGTAAAAAGGCATTTAGTTTAGTAAAGTAATACTGACTTGCCCAGAAACAGTACATTAATATCATGTAAATTAATACTAGTGTGTTAAAAATGACAACAAGTCGATCGAATTTGATCAAATTTATACTTATCTAGTGGACCATTTTACACTCAAGCATTTGAAAACAAGCAAAAGCAAGTCTACTCAAGACATTAAACATGATTGTTGACTACCGTTTTACACCAACCGGATGGGTTGGTTTAGGCTTCTTGCGGTCTATCCGATGGTCAAACAGGCCCACACGCTCATAAAACAAAACCAAGGTCTGATCAAAAAGACATTCTCAAAAACTGCAACGGAAACACAAGACTGGCTAACGTTAAGTAAATGAAGCTAACTCTCTCGTCGTGCCATTACAAACTCGAGCTGTCACTGTCAGATTTCAGCATGACATGTAACACAGAAGGTTAAAACATGAATACAAACCCATTTCACTTAGTGAGACAAACGGATGTGGCTGAGGGCTGAATTAATCCGATCATTTTCCTGAAATGTCCGTTGATGCAGTTGCTAGCTGAGTTAGCTGCCCGGCTAGCTGGTAAATGGACAGTTTACGCCCAACCCAGGCTAATACTATTAGATGGTCGATATAACGCGCCGCTGCACACGATCACCAGCAGAGACTGATAATAAAAAAACGGAAACACTGCGCTCAAACCATTCGAGCGGAAGGAAGAACGACCAGCCCTTAAAACTAGTTACATTATAGACTGTATGTAAACGCCTGTCAAAGTCATAAAAACAGACAGCCGACAGCATCAGCATCGGATCACGCGAATGAGCTTGTTTGGGTGGCACCACCTTATATCAGCAGCAGACAGACATACATACATACAAGATGTTTACATGATGCGAGTGGGTGGATTCCTGTTTGTTTGCGATTATATTATTTACAAATTATCTACATTTTACCAACAAGCACTCCTTACCTGAAAGAACCACTAACGTTACCTTTATAATAATAGTTATTTGCAATATAACAATTAAATCTTAAGTTTTACCATATCGGTTTAATAGAACTATAAATAATCAATTAGGTGGAAGATTTATAATCTCTTTAAGATTTATAATGTCAACTCTTTGGTAATGCTTCTACTTTCTATTACGATGATGATGATGAAGATATTCTGACTATTTTTTGACTGTAATATTAAGATTTTATGGTTTTGCTTTTGTTAACACCTTTATTTTGTTAGCTAAACGTATTCATTTATCTCCAAGATGCACATTTTTCTGTTCAGACTAGTGATACATTTCCAAATCCCCTATTAACGTTAACAGTTATTTTTGTTTGAATGTTACGCTACAATGCAATACTCTTTACTTTTCTCTATACATTTTACTAGTATTTATGTTACTTAATAAAGCAGTGAGATGTATTGGCGTAAATGTAGGTTTTGGTGGTGTCTGACCTGCTGCACCTGATCTCGCGGCGTGCTCTAGGCGAGCAGCGCGCGGCTAGGCTGCTAACGTCATCAGCAACACAGGCTAAAACCGACTAGCTCGCTAACAGCTCAACCCACAAACTGACCGACAGTGCCCAGCCCCACAAACCGAACTACAACATATCGGCGGCGGCTTCGAGTTAACGTTGTAAATGTATGGAAGGCAAAAGCATGCGGGTTTTGCTGTTACAACTTACATGAGCGCTGAGAGAGAATTGTGCTGATGTCCGTTAATTTCTCCAGATGGAACACTCCCACGATGACGTCAGAAGCGCGCTCACAACGCGTGAGGGAAGCAGCAGTCACACTGCGCGTGGCACGATATGACGGAGTGACCACATCAGAGGCTCAAAAGCGCAACTTGGACTGTGGTTATTAAAATGAAGAAGTCAGTTTCACTTAAAGGAATAGTTCACCCGAAATCATAAGATCATCTTTTATTCGTCCTCGTGTTGCACGAAACCTATGAGACTTCCATACAAATGAAAGCAAAAGGTAATACACTAATTAAAGGGTTAGTTAACCCCAAAATGAAAATAATGTCATTTATTACTCACCCTCATGTTGTTCCACACTCGTAAGACCTTCGTTAATCTTCGGAAAATAAATTATATTTTTGTTGAAATCCGATGGCTCAGTGAGGCCTCCATAGCCAGCAATGGCATTTCCTCTCATTAATGTACTAAAAACATTTAAATCAGTTCATGTACAGTGGTTCAATATTAATATTATAAAGCGACAAGAATATTTTTGGTGTGCCAAAAAAACCAAACAAACAAAAAAAAACCAACTACTTATATAGGCTACACTGCGTTCCAAATTATTATGCAAGTGACATATCAGTAAGATTTCAGTACAATAAACATTCAGATTTTAGTTTTTCTAAGAAAATGTTTGTTTATTGATCCATGTCTTTTTAGATAACTGGTATAAATCTCAGACAAAATAATTTGCCAGGTCTACTTAGGTAAATGGAAACCCTACTTAGAGGTTGTTCCACATTATTAAGCAAGTCACAGTTCTCATGTCATATGGGGAGGAAGAAAGATCTTTCTGAAGATGAAAAGCATGAAATGATGCAATGTTGTGCAAAAGGCATGAAAACAACTAATATTGTGTGAAAACTGAATGGAGATTATCGAATTATCATAAGATCTGTGAGTGATTTAGAGCACAGCAGAACTCGGTCAGATAAAGGCTTATTAATGAAAGTTCCTGTCAAAAAACATAATTGCATTAAAAGGGCAGCTATAAAAAAGCCAATGTTGAGCAGCAAACAGGTATTTGAAGCTGCTGGTGCCTCTGGAGTGTGAAGAAGCTCTCCATGCAGGCTGGCAGTTGTGCGTAAAGATGCATTTTAGCCATCACTAACCAAACCTCACAAAGAGAAACATTTACAGTGGGTTTAGAAATACATGAAGACTCATTTTTAAATAGTTTTATTTACTGACTAATGCCGTACTACAATGGATGGTCTAAATGGATGGATTTCTGGATGGTTGGTGAATGGCCACCACGTTCCAACAAGACTGTGACGTCAGCAAGGAGCTAACGGGTGATGATTTGTGCTGGATTATTGGGAAGTGAGATGGAGGGTATTTAAATAACTTTTGTAAGATATGTGAAGTTCATAACTGGCCATTTTCAGCTATGGTATAAAAAGGAGGATAGTGCCTTCTGAAATGCAATGCACTATGCACTATCCCATGCTGCAAAAAAACACCACAGCAATAAAACTGTTTGAAAATGTATTTCTACACCCACTGTAAATGTTTCTCTTTGTGAGGTTTGGTTAGTGGTGGCTGAAATGCATTTTTACGCACAACTGCCAGCCTGCATGGAGAGCTTCTTGAGACTCCAGAGACACCAGCAGCTTCAAATACCTGTTTGCTGCTCAACACTGAAAGTTCCTGTCAAAAAACATAATTGCATTAAAAGGGCAGCTATAAAAAAGCCAGTGTTGAGCAGCAAACAGGTATTTGAAGCTGCTGGTGCCTCCGGAGTGTGAAGAAGCTCTCCATGCAGGCTGGCAGTTGTGCGTAAAGATGCATTTTAGCCATCACTAACCAAACCTCACAAAGAGAAACATTTACAGTGGGTTTAGAAATACATGAAGACTCATTTTTAAATAGTTTTATTTACTGACTAATGCCGTACTACAATGGATGGTCTAAATGGATGGATTTCTGGATGGTTGGTGAATGGCCACCACATTCCAACAAGACTGTGACGTCAGCAAGGAGCTAACGGGTAATGATTTGCTGCTCAACACTGGCTTTTTTATAGCTGCCCTTTTAATACAATTAATTTTTTTGACAGAAACTTTCCTTAATAAGCCTTTATCTGACCGAGTCCTACTGTGCTCCAAATCACTAACAAATCTTATGATAATTTGATAATCTCTATTCAGTTTTCACACAATATTAATTGTTTTCATGCCTTTTGCACAACATTGCACCATTTCATGCTTTTCATCTTCAGAAAGATCTTTCTTCCTCTCCATATTGCATGAGAACTGTGACTTGCTTAATAATGTGGAACAACCTCTAAGTAGGGTTTCCATTTACCTAAGCAGACCTGGCAAATAATTTTGTCTGAGATTGATACCAGTTATCTAAAAAGACATGGATAAATAAACATTCTCAGAAAAACTAAAATCTGAATGTTTATTGTACTGAAATCTTACTGATATGTCACTTGCATAATAATTTGGAAAGCAGTGTAGTGATGGCCCCATCAACTGTTTGGTTACCTATAATCTTCAAAATAGGCCTTTCTTCTGTATTAAACAAAGAAACTCATACACATTCAGGGGAATAAATGACAGAATTCATTTTTGGATGAACCATCCCTTTAAATGTAAATTGTAACACTTTAGGAACATTGTTCTAGAAATATTTAGAGCAATATACATTCCATACAATACATGATTTTATCCATTGAAGCTTATGAAAAAAAAAAAAAAAAAAAAAAAACCTTGAAATTGGGAGTAAAAAAACTGAAATCGTCCCTTTATCTGAAAACTGGTGTTTAAATACCAAGCAAACAGCTATGAAAATGACTTTGCTTTAGTCTTAAGCTTGTGTCTGTTCCAATTAGCTCAGTTGAAACAAACTACTAGTGTCTCATGAAGCTTTATTAGTTTTAAATTAACCTGGAAAAAGGAAAAGAAAAGGCATTCAGTTTTCTTTTGGCATCTAAACCACTTTGAAGTAACTCCACATTTAATCATCTCACGCGTCTCATCACAGCGTGTCTGCGATACCTGTACAGGACAGCTGTACCAGGACGAACAAAAGACTTGAAGGGTTGACGCCCATAGAACATTGGGTACATCAGAGGATAACCTGCAAACTGCTCAAACTGAGCAGCGGTGGTTGTGGAACATATAGGGAGGAAACATCGGGTACCTGGGCCGTTGTGCTGCAGAACCACTAGAATGTAAGCAAGGATCAAACATTGACATGGGATACATGTGAGGGAACACATGTTGGTTAGGGTCTTGAGGAGGAAGAGTCGTAGGAGGCACAGTGGGAGGTACAGGGTAACCAGGAGAATGTGGATGATACCACCAGGGTTTTCCAAACGGGGAAGGGTAAAATATTTGTTGACTGTCCAATGGGTCCTGGACAGGAGCAATGGTTGTTGGGGCCGGCATTGGAGTCACAGGACAAGAAAGAGTCACTTCCCGGTCACCGTACATCAGAGGGAGCTGCATTTCAGCATCCTGAGGAAGACATGAAACGTCAACTACCATACATGTAAAATCAGACAAGTGCACTCAATTATTTTCACCTTCACTTCCAAACAGCTTCCTAATGGTGCCGTGATAACCAGTGAACCATCAACAGTCTCCAATGTGAATGAGCATTTGGGAGGTGTTAAAAGCAAAGGCTGCCATGATCCATCAACTACAAGAAAGAAAAACAAAAAGCTCAAACACCTCAACTTAGATAAAATGCAAATAATTAAGGGACTTACCTTTAACTTTAACATCATCTACTCCGACGCCAAGTGAGATAGTCATGTAAGAGGGAAAGCAGGACACTGTAGGGATGAGATTACTTGCAGGGCAAGACATTTGCACCGGAGCCCCCATTACAAGCAGTGGCAGAACATAACTTCCATCCTGTTAGGAGATATAGGAAGAGAAAGAACTCCAAATCATTCAAGGATCACTCTTCACATGGTCAGAGCAGAGCTACAGTGCACTTATCTTTAGCATGCGCACTAACCTGTAGTCGGACATGACAGCCCTGGTATGGAGCAACAAGAGAAACATCTCTGCGTGCCCGCTTCAGCGAGAAACCACAGCTGGCTGGCATCTCAGACAGAGGCACTATTGACTGATCTCCTGGTGGAGGAGAGTTACTTTATGAATTAAATAAAAATAAATAATTATAATCCCACATACTCACAAGCCCAAAACATCTTACCTCGATCAACCAGAAAGTGTGGAGTTCTTGTTGCCCCTGGAATGCGCAAGGTCATTGAATCACTTCCACAATGCACAGAAGGACCCAAACGATGCAGCTTAGCTTCAGCAAGGTGGAACCGCTCTTAATATAGAATAAAGAGCACATTAAGAAATAAAAACCCCAAATATGTTAAGTTATAGCCCTCTATTAAAAAGACCCATTTTAAAAAACATTTCTAATTAACTTCTTTTGACTGATATTCATCAAACTGTTCTGCTGATTTGAGTTCAGATGTTCCCTTTTCTTTGTCAGATACTGTACCTTCAGCACCTATTAAAAGTTTGCCAAAACGGATTGTGTTTTCAGAGGCTGCTCCATAAACAGCACCAGTTTCAAAAAAAGCCCCAGGACCAGCCCTTAAAGATGAAATCAGTGTCATCACAACCATTGTGAAAAGCAAGATGTCCTTTGGCCAAAGCATGGTGAGTTTGTTATGATACCCAAACAAATGCCAAAAATTTAATTTATTGAAAAATCCTTGACTATAAAGGTTGATAAGTGTATTGAGACAAACTATGTTAGTTTTACTCACTTTTGAATCACTCGCTGATGCTGGTTGGCCAATCAAATCTATTCCTCAATCAGCTTGTTGTTTTCACCTGTGCCTCATTAAGCTGAGAGTTAACACAAGAGCCGTTTCTCAATATATGTACTTGTCTGTACTTGTGTTCTTGTGGACTTGTGAAACGTCGTTAGTCGCTGTCAAAGTACTGTTCCAATTCAAAGTTCGCATCTAGCCAAGTACAGTTAAAATCCCCGGATGTATTCTTGATCCGCCCCTTTTATCGAGGATGTATCGAGAGGTGTCTTGGATGCTTCTCAATTCTTATTTGTGCATCCTCGTTTCCTTTCCTTGCTTCCTTTCCTCGCGTCTTAGCTCCACCCCTTCAGGATGCGAGGGAAGGACACAAGGAAAAGAAGCGAGTACGGAGGAATTGAATCAAGTGGAATGATATATCCTCGCTCTCTTTAGCGTCATCAGCTGTGCTCGTGGGATCTACCCATATGTTGTTAAAGTTTTGTTATTTAAAAAATATATAATATATATTAATAAAGCAAGATGCCTGTTGAACTATGTGAGATGTAAAGTGTATTTAAACTGCATACATTAAAGCATACATTTAAATTATTGTAACAGATATGAAGGGGGAGGAGAATTTATGCGTGCGTCATGTCAATTTATGCGTGAGTCATTTCTCAACGAGAAAGACTTCAGCAAAGGATGCACCGGTGTATCCTCGCTCATGACTCCTCAGAAAGCTTCCTCACTCCTCGTTCCTCGCCTCCTCACGGTGCAATTAGAGAACTGAGATGTCCTTCAAGATGGCTGAGCTCGATCGGTTTCCAGGTCATATCATAGGATGGAGGACGGAGGAGCGAGGAGACGAGGAGGGATATTGAGAAGCACCCTGGCTGCGTCCGAAAACCTAGGTAGCTGTCTTGCTGCCTTGCTGTCTTATAAGACAATGACTTGTACGGCAGCGTTTGTGCATGAAGGCACCTCACGAAACTGATTTCGGACAGAATTCTGAGGCAGCGTAACAGATTAATGATTTTTGAGACAATTTGGTGAGAACTAAACAAAGATTTAATTACAACAGTAGTAATTTCTCGATAGAAATGATATCAAAATTGAAATATGTTGGTCAAAATCGTACATTTATACACAAACTGAGCAACAAACGCAACTTTCGGATGCCATCTTTATTTTTCTAGCTCAGCTGTCACAGAATGGAAAGCACAGGACTGTGGGATATCAAAGGCAGCTAAGGGTATCCATGCTTCCTTCAAAAATCGATCTGAGGAAGGTATCTCATGAGACAGGAAGTGAAGCTAACATTGGATTCGGACGTGCCTTGATGCCTTACTGCCTTGAAATGTGTCCTCAGAAGGCAGCATTTTCCAGTTTTCGGACTCAGCCTTCGTTTTGTTATAAATAGCCTATGCAGACATTGCAGATAATCACTAGTTGCATGACGCTAATGTTTTTGTTTGTTTTTTAAGTAAAACGAAAAGAGGCAGAGTCGTGTTTTATAACAAATTTTGTTTTATTGTTGGCTAAAATATACATAAAGAGATAACCGGAGAGGCCAGATCGAGCTGAGTGACGTTATCAAGTACGCTGCTGTTCCATTTGCAGAATCACCGGACTTGTGTTCTCCCGTCCACGGGAGTTCGTTTTCGAACTTGCCAAGTCCTAACTACCAAGGATGCAAGTCCGAACTTTGCGAACTTGGTTTTGAGAAACGCCTAAGGGCTGAATTTGGAATAGCATAGGCTACAAGCCAGAGATTGTATATAATGGGGAGATAAGAGGGTCTGTATGTCTTACCATTGGAGAAATCGTAACGGCTAACTTAATCACATGTGGCACCTCTCAGCCTATTGTGTTATGGCAGTGACGTCAGTCGCAACATTCCCTAGTCTGCCTTCTCTTAAAAAATACATTTTTATCAAGCTAAAATCTACATATAGTTTCCAACGAAAGTATTGTTTAGTGTAAAACATTCTGAAGACTAGCAAACAGGCTGTCCATTAATTAAATGATTAGCTATTTCCCCACAAAAGCATTAATCAGCATAGTGAAGCCTCTCATCCATTGACTTCCATTCAAAATGCAGGCTGCGTCCGAAAACTGGAAAATGCTGCCTTCTGAGGACACATTTTAAGGTAGGAAGGCATCAAGGCACGTCCGAAGATACCTGAGATACCTTCATCTGATCGATTTTTCAAGGCAGCATAGATGTATCCTTAGCTGCCTTTGATATCCCACAATCCTGTGCTTTCCATTCTGTGACAGTTGAACTAGAAAAATAAAGATGGCGTCCGAAAGTTGCGTTCGATGGCCAGTTTGTGAGTAAATGTACATTTATGACCAACATTTTCCACTTTTGATGTCATTTCTAGCGAGAAATTACTACTGTAGTAATTAAACATTTGTTTAGTTCTCACCAAAGCTCGCGCTATATTGCTGTAGATCATTAAACTCTTATACTGCCTCAGAAGTCTGTCCGAAATCCGTTTCATGAGGTGCCTTACAAGTCATTGTTTTATAAGGCAGCGAGGCAGCAAGTCAGCTACCTAGGTTTTCTGACACTGCCACAGCCTCTGGTCTCCTTCCCTGCGTACCGCGGGGGGCGGAGCGTTAGCTTTAGCCGTTATGCTTTTTTGACTAAAGGTTGCAGGCTTGCCTTCCAGTGGCTTTGTACAAGCATACTAGTCCAGTCAAGCAATGTCAAAATACACAACATTAGCCTTCAGTTTCTCAGACAAGGCTTAAAGGGTTAGTTCACCCAAAAATGAAAATTCTGTCATTAATCACTGACCCTCGTGTCGAAACAAATGAAGATCTTTTTCATGAAATCTGAGAGCTTTCTATCCCTACATAGACAGCTACGCAACTGACACTTTGACAAGTCAAGTAACCCTTATTTATGTAGTGCTTTTTACAATGCACATTGTGTCAAAGCAGCTTTACAGTGATAATAGGTAAATAATTTTTGCTGCACAGCAGCTCTTAAAGAAAATGGTGTCATTGTCCAACTTAAGTAAATTCAGTATTGATTCATTCCATTGTAAAAGTCAATAGTTATTAATGTAGTTTGCATACAATGGTGTCAATGCAGGCAGATCAAAAACAGTGTTAAATATCAAGTGTCCCCAACTAAGCAAGCCAAAAGCAACAGCGGCAAGGAAACCAAACTCCAATAGGTGACATCAGATGACAAACAGGTGAGAAAAATGGAGAAAAATGGAGAAGTTCTTCTCTGGCCAACAGCAAACAGTGCATGACTATGATTCAGGCAGCTTTACAGATCATAAGCCTGATTGGGATTGCAACAGTCAAAATATTTTATCCAGTTCCATGTAGTTGAAGATCGTATTCATCACGCCGGTATGGGATGGTTTGTTGGGAATCAGTGCCACTGGCTGTCGTGTCGGGGAGGCCTTCACAGGGGATGATCTAGTTGACACAATCTCTGCTGACACTCCAGGGCTGCGTTGTCGTCGTGTCTAGGCACAGGTCCTCAATTTCACTTGGATACAGCCCGAATCCGACTGACTACGGTAAACCTCGGGATAAACAGAGAGACTAATATTAGTGTAGATGCCATTCTTCTTCTGATGTAAAGAGTACACTGGGTATTATAGGAAGTGTTCCCGGTTCCGGCTGACCTAATTTATGCAGCCTAACAATCCTTTAACAGATTTGAAAACATAAATTGATGTTATGTGTATGCCAGGTTAAAGAGATGTGTTTTTAGTCTAGATTTAAATTGACAGATTGTGTCTGCTTCCCGAACAAGGCTAGAAAGATTGTTCCAGAGTTTAGGTGCCAAATAGGATAATTTTGATATTCTAGGTATTATCAGTTGGCCTGAGATCACAATAAGGGACTATAATGCGTTAAGAGCTCGCTCCAATAATGGGGAGCTAAACCATTTAGTGCTTTCTAAGTGATTAGCAAGATTTTAAAATCTATCCAATGTTTAATAGGGAGCCAATACAGTGTTGACAGAACCAGGCTAATATGGTCATACTTACTGGTTTTAGTAGGAACTCTAGCTGCTGCGTTTTGGACCAGCTATAGTTTATTTATCAGGCGAGCAGGGCAACCACCCAGTAGAGCATTACAGTAATCTAGCCTTGAGGTCATGAATGCATGACCTAACTGTTCCGCATTTGTCATTGAGAGCATATGTTATATTTTTAAGATGGAAGAATGTGGTTTTACAAATGCTAGAAACATGGCTTTCAAACTTAAAGTTCATAAAGCGATCATAAAACTAATCCATATGAATTGAGCAGTTTAGTCCAAATTTTCTTTTTATATGATGAACAGATTGAATTTAGGATTTTACTCACATAAAAACAGATATCAACTCACACATCAGTTGTGGTAAATGGAAGCTCAAACATATTTGCTTGATGTGTGAGAACCAATGAGCTTTGTTTTTGTGTGCTACAAAGCACATTTGAGCTTCCGCAAGAGGTTTGTTCTCACGTGTTAACCAGGTTCGGTTGAGCTTCTGTTTGTTGGTCAATGTTTATATGTGAATAAAATTAAATATCTGTTCATCATATAAAGAGATTGAGTCTGTTCAGAAAATTTGGACTAAACCACTTGTCACGGAAGGCACAGAGACTAGAAGGTAAGATCCAAGTGCAGCTTTAATAGGGCAATCCAAAAACGTAGTACATCCAAGCAAGAGTCACAATCCACAGAACAGTCCACACAAAACAAGAAAACAAAACAGTGAAGCCAGTGACCATAAATTAAACCTCTATAACAAAAGCAGAAACAAACTCAGTATAAATAGACAGACACTAATAACATAAATCAAGACAGCTGGGTGCAATGAAGTGATAATGAGTCCGGGAAGTGAGTATGGGAAATGAAGTCCGAAGTGGTGAGGCAATGGTCCGGCAGGGCAGTGCTAGAGGAACTGACCAGGCGGGCTCCAACAGGTCTGGAGTCCTGGCTGAGTGCCAGGGCGGTGCTGGAGGAACTGACCAGGTGGGCTTCAGCAGGTTTGGGGGTGGATCTTAAAGCATGTGTGGCGGCGGCAGGGCAGAACAAGGGGGCTCCGTGAACCGTATCAGGGAGAGCGGGCTGCTCGGTGACGGCCTCCGTGACCGTATCAGGGAGAGCAGGCTGCTCTGGGACGGCATCGGGCAGACTGGTCCGTGGTCAAAAGAACTTGAATGCATCTTCCAGGCACGCAGGACAGCCAAAACATAGAAGTTGAAGACAGCCCTCTTGGCCATGGCAGGACTGACAGGAAGAGCATGCTGGGCTGGAGCGGGCTCATGGGCTGGAGCG
Source organism: Ancherythroculter nigrocauda (assembly GCA_036281575.1). Classification (NCBI taxonomy): domain Eukaryota; kingdom Metazoa; phylum Chordata; class Actinopteri; order Cypriniformes; family Xenocyprididae; genus Ancherythroculter; species Ancherythroculter nigrocauda. The sequence continues at coordinate 17,012,755 of VTFQ01000022.1, read as the reverse complement.
GGCTCACGGGCTGGAGCGGGCTCTGGGAGCTGGAGCGGGCTCACGGGCTGGAGTGGGCTCAATGCTGTAAACAGGTACCACTTCACCAGGAGGAACAATCTGAATTCTTTATAGAAGACTGTTGATGAACTCCCAAAATCTCAGAGTCTCAAGTTCCTTCATCTCCCATGAAGGCAAAGGGTTGTCCAAACAGTCATTAAAAATCTCAATAAGCTTAGAGTCCTTCAGCTTCAACCCAACCGCTAAGGTCCAAAAAGATTGAGCCAATCCACCCACCTCCAGGCCCTGTTGGCGTAGGGCCGTCAAGTTTTCAAATCGTGCCCTCCGCTCCTTCTTAGAAGTATGAGGAACGATCCAGATAACCATGCTCCATCTGGAGATGATCGAGGTTTATGTCACGGAAGGCACAGAGACTAGAAGGTAAGATCCAAGTGCAGCTTTAATAGGGCAATCCAAAAACGTAGTACATCCAAGCAAGAGTCACAATCCACAGAACAGTCCACACAAAACAAGAAAACAAAACAGTGAAGCCAGTGACCAAAGTTCTCAGATTTCATTAAAAATATCTTCATTTGTGTTCTGAAGATAAACAAAAGTCTTACGGAATGACATGAGGGTGAGTAATTAATTAATTACACCCAATGGTTCTTAATACATTGTTTTCCCTTATGAAGCATCAGTGAATGTTTGAACCCTTTGTATTAGTTGCGTATGAGTCCTTCAGTTGTCCTCAGTGTGAAAAGATAGATCTCAAAATCATACTGTCACTGCTGTAAATATGCAAGAAGATGCTGGAAAACAAAAGAATTTGCCTGGAGAAACAGATGTAGTTGACGATGTAGTAGGCGATGACCCCAGAGGTAAATCAGATGTAGTCCCTTCATGACTCTCCTTACCTTAAATTCATACAAATAATCAGTGTTTCTTTCCTTGATTTGCTGACTTTCTTGCTGTTTTTTTTTTTTCAGGACTGACATTGCAGTGGTTGTTCAAAAAACATCACCACTGTTTAACAGAATAAAGCTCTCAGATAAATACTAACCAGTCTTTAATGGAGGTGTGGCTGCAGGCGGAGGACTGGTGACGTAATTTTCCTCTCCCACCATGAGATTCTCAAAAGACCCTTGGATGGATCCAGACTGCGTCATAAGTGTGCCATTGTGCCCTGATGCTTCAGGCTTTGTGATGGAGCTTAAAATCTGTGTGAACGCAACATGCTTTGTATCTTTAGAAGTCTTCATGTCTTATTTGTTGTTCACCTCTACATTTGTATTAAATGTCTCAAAATACATATTGACTGGAAATTTTTCAGAAGAATTTTTCTCTGTAATCGGTTTGATGGTTGTCAACAAAGGTTGGTCTTTGTTCAATCTCTCATTGCTATTTATGTGGGTATGGGTGGATGTAGTCAACTGAACAACCATTGTGGATGTGGCTTCATCAGAGGCAGTGTTATTGTTAGCTAAAATGATATCTTCATCATCTATATACTGGGCACGTTTTAGTGAAATTGGAGTGTTATGGCGAGTACCTAACTCTTCCACCTCAATATCTTTTTTCTCTGGAATGAACATGTCCATCTCCAGTGGACCACTAGAGGGCATCATAACCTCAAGGCTCTGTTGAATCCACTTCCTTCCCCAGAGCCCTCATTTATGCTAACATTGGGACAAATAGGTAAAAATCAAGTCTTTGGACAACCTATTTTCAACTCTTTCCTCAATCCAGCTTGCGTGGTGTATCGCAGGTAGAGTTTATGGAAAGCCATCAATTGCCCGAATGTTCAGGTTGTTGTGGTTTAAGGGTTGTTTTGAGATAGAACCAAGGGAAGTGACAGATTTCTGAAGAGAAGGCAGTCCAAAAATCAGAGTGAAGAGCCAAGCCTTTTTGTCCTGTTAATTTCCAAAGGCCACTGAACAAAAACCGCACCAGGAGCTAAATAGTGTCAGCAAGTTAGATCTGAATTAAAGACTTTGGAAGCTAACATTTTAAAGTGAAAAACTTTGCCCAAATTAAAACCTTAATTTATAGGACATGCAGAATATGAAAATAGTGAGAGAAAAAAAAAAAAAAAAAAAAAAAAAAAAAAAAGCAAAAGTTTAGTCCAAATTTAGGCCCCCCACCAGGGACTGTGGATAATACAATCATATTCAGCACCAGTACTTTTTTTTAGTGAACAGGTTCTTCTTACAGCTTCTGTATTGTGCCATGTGTCAATTTAGGTCCACATTTACCATGTATGTGAATAACTTGATTGTACAGTAACAAAGTACAAACTACAAAGATGTGTAGTTTATACTACACATCTTTGTAGCTTTCTTGAGTGAAAAGGATGACCTGCTAACAAGGCCAAGTGTTGAACCAACAATTTGTGATAGGTTTACAAAGTTTAAAGGTTTGTGTAAAAGCTCAAGTGGACAAATTACCTATAAATATAGATCTCTATAGACACCCATCTGTTTTGTATACTGTGTATATAGAAATATTTTCTATTAATTAAAAGTATAACTAGTGAACTTATAACAGCAGTATACAACCACACACAAAAAAACAAAAAAAAACAAAAACAAAGACTGAAGCACCTGGCATGATCCAACCACTCATTTATTCCTGTTTGTTACAGTAAATATTTGATATAATTAGATCTAGAAAATCCTGGATCTTGAGGATGCTAGGGCATGAAGCGATATTTTCCACCAGCAGGAACAAAAGGCTTGAAGGATTGACGCCCATAGAATATTGGGTACATTGGAGGATAACCTGCAAACTGCTCAAACTGAGCAGCGGTGGTTGTGGAAGGTGTAGTTGTTGCTTCAACTGGGTTCTTGGAGTGGTATATATAGGGAGGAAACATCGGGTAACCGGGCCATTTTGCTGCGGAACCACTAGAATACAAGTAAGGATCAAACATTGACATGGGATACATGTGAGGGAACACATGTTGGTTAGGGTCTTGAGGAGGAAGAGTCGTAGGAGGCACAGTGGGAGGTACAGGGTAACGAGGAGAATGTGGATGATACCACCAGGGTTTTCCAAACGGGGAAGGGTAAAATATTTGATGACTGTCCAATGGGTCCTGGACAGGAGCAATGGTTGTTGGGGCCAGCATTGGAGTCACGGGACAAGAAAGAGTCACTTCCCGGTCACCGTACATCAGAGGGAGCTGCATTTCAGCATCCTGAGGAAGACATTAAACGTCAACTACCATACATGTAAAATCAGACAAGTGCATTCAATTATTTTCACCTTCACTTCCAAACAGCTTCCTATGAATGGTGCCGTGATAACCAGTGAACCATCAACAGTCTCCAGTGAGAATGAGCATTTGGGAGGTGTTAAAAGCAAAGGCTGCCATGATCCATCAACTACAAGAAAGAAAAACAAAAAGCTCAAACACCTCTCAACTTAGATAAAATGCAAATAATTAAGGGACTTACCTTTAACTTTAACATCATCTACTCCGACGCCAAGTGAGATAGTCATGTAAGAGGGAAAGCAGGACACTGTAGGGATGAGATTACTTGCAGGGCAAGACATTTGCACCGGAGCCCCCATGACAAGCAGTGGCAGAACATAACTTCCGTCCTGTTAGGAGATATAGGAAGAGAAAGAGCTCCAAATCATTCAAGGATCACTCTTCACATGGTCAGAGCAGAGCTACAGTGCACTTATCTTTAGCATGCGCACTAACCTGTAGTCGGACGCAGCCCTGGTATGGAGCAACAAGAGAGACATCTCTGCGTGCCCGCTTCAGCGAGAAACCACAGCTGGCTGGCATCTCAGACAGAGGCACTATTGACTGATCTCCTGGTGGAGGAGAGTTACTTTATGAATTAAATAAAAATAAATAAATAAAAGATAATGGTAATCTCACATACTCACAAGCCCAAAACATCTTACCTCGATCAACCAGAAAGTGTGGAGTTCTTATTGCCCCTGGAATGCGCAAGGTCATTGAATCACTTCCACAATGCACAGAAGGACCCAAACGATGCAGCTTAGCTTCAGCAAGGTGGAACCGCTCTTAATATAGATTAAAAAGCACATTAAGAAATAAAAACCCCAAACATGTTAAGTTATATCCTTCTATTAAAAAGACCCATTTTAAAAATTTTATTTTCTAGTTAACTTCTTTTGACTGATATTCTTCAAACTGTTCTGCTGATTTGAGTTCAGATGTTCCCTTTTCTTTGTCAGATACTGTACCTTCAGCACCTATTAAAAGTTTGCCAAAATGGATTGTGTTTTCAGAGGCTGCTCCATAAACAGCACCAGTTTCAGAAAAAGCCCCAGGACCAGCCCTTAAAGATGAAATCAGTGTCATCACAACCATTGTGAAAAGTAAAATGTCCTTTGGCCAAAGCATGGTGAGTTTGTTATGATACCCAAACAAATACCAAAAATTTAACTTATTGAATAATCCTTGACTATAAAGGTTGATAAGTGTATTGAGATAAACTATGTTATTTTTACTCACTTTTGAATCACTCGCTGATGCTGGTTGGCCAATCAAATCTATTCCTCAATCAGCTTGTTGTTTTCACCTGTGCCTCATTAAGCTGAGAGTTAACACAAGGGCTGAATTTGGATTACTACTCCAGTCAAGCAATGTCAAAATACACAACATTAGCCTCCGGTTTCACAGACAAGGCTTAAAGGGTTAGTTCACCCAAAAATGAATATTCTGTCATTAATCACTCACCCTCGTGTCGAAACCTGTAAGAATTCTGTTAATCTTCAGAAGACAAATGAAGATCTTTTTGATGAAATCGGAGAGCTTTCTGTCCCTCCTTAGACAGCTACGCAACTGGCACTTTGACAAGTCAAGTAACCTTTATTTATATAGTGCTTTTTACAATGCATCAATTGTGTCAAAGCAGCTTTACAGTGATAATTGGTAAATGATTTTGGCTGCACAGCAGCTCTTAAAGAAAATGGTATCATTGTCCAACTTAAGTAAATTCAGTATTGATTCATTCCATTGTAAAAGTCAATAGTTATTAATGTAGTTTGCATACAATGGTGTCAATGCAGGCAGATCAAAAACATTGTTAAATATCAAGTGTTCCCAACTAAGTAAGCCAAAAGCGACAGCAGCAAGGATAGATCTTCTCTGACCAACAGCGACAGTGCATGATTATGATTCAGGCAGCTTTACAGATCATAATCCTGATTGGGATTGCAACAGTCAAAATATTTAATCCAGTTCCATGTAGTTGAAGATCGTATTCATCATGCCGGTATGGGATAGTTTGCTGGGAATCAGTGCCACTGGCTGTAGTGCTGGTTGAGCTTCTGCTTATGTTTGTTTGTCAATCTTTATATGTGAATAAAAGCCTAAATTAAATCTGTTCATCATATAAAGAGATTGAATCTCTTCAGAAAATTTAGACTAAACCACTCAATTCATATGGATTAGTTTTACGATCTCTTTAAGAACTCTTTAAAGCATCAAAGTGGTAGTCGCATAGCTGTCTATGGAGGGACAGAAAGTTCTCAGATTTCATTAAAAATATATTCATTTGTGTTCCGAAGATAAACAAAAGTGTTACGGGTTTGGAATGACATGGGGGTGAGTAATTAATTTATTACACCCAATGGTTCTTAATGCATTGTTTTTCCTTCTGAAGCATCAGTGAATGTTTGAACCCTTTGTATTAGTTGCATATGAGTCCCTCAGTTGCCCTCAGTGTGAAAAGATAGATCACAAAATCATACTGTCACTGCTGTAAAGGGTTCAAATATGCAAAAAGATGCTGGAAAATAAAAGAATTTGTCTGGAGGATTTTTCTGAAGAACATTGAGCAGTTTAACTGCTCAGGACAAACAAGGGACTCATGAACAACCATCACAAAACAAACAAACAGTCATCATCCATGTAACGTGTCTTGTGGACTACATGTGTACGTCTTTTATGTAAAATATCTTACTCAGGAGAGTACTTAATAAAAAATAACATGCATTTTGTATGATCCCTTTTATTTTGTTAAAATAATTAGCATTTTGCAGATTCTGCAAGAGGTATGTAAACTTTTGAGCACGACTGTATCTATTACACTAGATGGGTCATTCTCTGTTAGTAGTCCAAACAAATTTCCAAACCATTTTGGCTTTTCCTCATTCTAATAAAAAAAAGTGTAAATGTGTAAACAGTTTTAATGAAAATGGCAATATTTATGACTGTTATTGTTTTTGACTTATCTCTGTTTTTTTGCCTGCAAAACAGATGTAGTTGACGATGTAGTAGGCGATGACCCCAGAAGTAAATCAGATGAAGTCCCTTCATGACTCTCCTTACCTTAAATTCATACAAATAATGAGTGTTTCTTTCCTTGATTTGCTGACTTTCTTGCTGTTTTTTTCCAGGACTGACATTGCAGTGGTTGTTCAAAAATCATCACCACTGTTTAACAGAATAAAGCTCTCAGATAAATACTAACCAGTCTTTAATGGAGGTGTGGCTGCAGGCGGAGGACTGGTGACGTAATTTTCCTCTCCCACCATGAGATTCTCAAAAGACCCTTGGATGGAGCCAGACTGTGTCATAAGTGTGCCATTGTGCCCTGATGTTTCAGGCTTTGTGATGGAGCTTAAAATCTGTGCGAAAACAACATGCTTTGTATCTTGAGAGGTCTTCATGTTTTATTTGTTGTTCACCTCTACATTTGTATTAAATGTCTGGAAATTTTTCAGTAGAGTTTTTCTCTGTAATTGGTTTGATGGTTGTCAACAAAGGTTGGTCTTTGTTCAATCTCTCATTGCTATTTATGTGTGTATGGGTGGATGTAGTCAACTGAACAACCATTGTGGATGTAGCTTCATCAGAGGCACTGTTATTGTTAGCTAAAATGATATCTTCATCATCTATATACTGGGTACATTTTTGTGGAATTGGAGTGTAATAGCGAGTACCTAACTCTTCTACTTCAATATCTTTTTTCTCTGGAATGAACATGTCCATCTCCAGTGGACCACTAGAGGGCATCATAACCTCAAGGCTCTGTTGAATCCACTTCCTTCCCCAGAGCCCTCATTTATGCTAAAGTTGGGACAAATAGGTAAAATCAAGTCTTTGGACAACATGTTTTCAACTCTTTCCTCAACCCAGCTTGCGTGGTGTATCGCGGGTAGAGTTTATGGAAAGCCATCAATTGCCAGAATGTTCAGGTTGTTGTGGTTTAAGGGTTGTTTTGAGTTAGAACCAAGGGAAGTGACAGATTTCTGGAGAAAAGGCAGTCCAAAAAATCAGAGTGAAGAGCCAAGCCATTTTGTCCTGTTAATTTCCAAAGGCCATTGAACAAAAACTGTACCAGAAGCTAAATAGTGTCAGCAAGTTTTATCTGAATTAAAGACTTTAGAAGCTAACATTTCAAAGTGAAAAACTTTGCCCAAATTAAAACCTGAATAAACATTTTATAGGACATGCAGGATATGAAAATAGTGAGAAAAAAAAAAAGCGCCAAAAGTTCAGTCCAAATTTAGGCCCCACACCAGGGACTATGGATACTACAATCATATTCAGTGCTATTACTTTGATTCTTTTAGTGAACAGGTTCTTCTTACAGCTTCTGCATTGTGCCATGTGTCAATTTAGATCCAATTTTCCCATGCAGGTGAAAAACTTGATTGTGCAGTAACATCATTTATACTACACATCTTTGTAGGTTTCAGTGAAAAGGATGACCTGCTAACAAGGCCAAGTGTTGAACCAACAATTTGTGATAGGTTTACAAAGTTTAAAGATTTGTGTAAAAGCTCAAGTGGACAAATTACCTATAAATATAGATCTCTATAGACACCCATCTGTTTTGTATACTGTGTGTATAGAAATATTTTCTATTAATTTAAAGTATAACCAGTGAACTTATAACGGCAGTATACAACTACATACACAAAAAAAAAAAAAAAAAAAAAAAAGACTGAAGCGCCTGCCATGATCCAACCACTCATTTATTCCTGTTTGTTACAGTAAATATTTGATATAATTAGATCTAGAAAGTCCTGGATCTTGAGGATGCTAGGGCATGAAGCGATATTTTCCACCAGCAGGAACAAAAGGCTTGAAGGATTGACGGCGCCCATAGAACTTTGGGTACATTGGAGGATAACCTGCAAACTGCTCAAACTGAGCAGCGGTGGTTGTGGAAGGTGTCGTTGTTACTTCAACTGGGCTCTTGGAGTGGTATATATAGGGAGGAAACATCGGGTAACCGGGCCATTTTGCTGCGGAACCACTAAAATACAAGTAAGGATCAAACATTGACATGGGATACATGTGAGGGAACACATGTTGGTTAGGGTCTTGAGGAGGAAGGGTCATAGGAGGCACAGTGGGAGGTACAGGGTAACGAGGAGAATGTGGATGATACCACCAGGGTTTTCCAAACGGGGAAGGGTAAAATATTTGATGACTGTCCAATGGGTCCTGGACAGGAGCAATGGTTGTTGGGGCCGGCATTGGAGTCACGGGACAAGAAAGAGTCACTTCCCGGTCACCGTACATCAGAGGGAGCTGCATTTCAGCATCCTGAGGAAGACATGAAACGTCAACTACCATACATGTAAAATCAGACAAGTGCACTCAATTATTTTTACCTTCACTTCCAAACAGCTTCCTAATGGTGCCGTGATAACCAGTGAACCATCAACATTCTCCAATGTGAATGAGCATTTGGGAGGTGTTAAAAGCAAAGGCTGCCATGATCCATCAACTACAAGAAAAACAAAAAGCTCAAACACCTCAACTTAAATAAAATGCAAATTAAGTGACTTACCTTTAACTTTAACATCATCTACTCCGACATCAAGTGAGATAGTCATGTAAGAGGGAAAGCAGGACACTGTAGGGATGAGATTACTTGCAGGGCAAGACATTTGCACCGGAGCCCCCATTACAAGCAGTGGCAGAACATAACTTCCATCCTGTTAGGAGATATAGGAAGAGAAAGAACTCCAAATCATTCAAGGATCACTCTTCACATGGTCAGAGCAGAGCTACAGTGCACTTATCTTTAGCATGCGCACTAACCTGTAGTCGGACGCAGCCCTGGTATGGAGCAACAAGAGAAACATCTCTGCGTGCCCGCTTCAGCGAGAAACCACAGCTGGCTGGCATCTCAGACAGAGGCACTATTGACTGATCTCCTGGTGGAGGAGAGTTACTTTATGAATTAAATAAAAAAAAAAAAAAAAAATATATATATATATATATATATATATATATATATATATATATATATATATATATATTATATATATATATATATATATATATATATATATATATATATATATATATAATGATAATCCCACATACTCACAAACCCAAAACATCTTACCTCGATCAACCAGAAAGTGTGGAGTTCTTATTGCCCCTGGAATGCGCAAGGTCATTGAATCATTTCCACAGTGCACAGAAGGACCCAAACGATGCAGCTTAGTTTCAGCAAGGTGGAACCGCTCTTAATATAGAAAAAAAAGCACATTAAGAAATAAAAACCCCAAATATGTTAAGTTATATCCCTCTATTAAAGACCCATTTTAAAAGTTTTATTTTCTAATTAATTTCTTTTGACCAATATTCATCAAACTGTTCTGCTGATTTGAGTTTGGATGTTCCCTTTTCTTTGTCAGATACTGTACCTTCAGCACCTATTAAAAGTTTGCCAAAATGGATTGTGTTTTCAGAGACTGCTCCATAAACAGCACCAGTGTCAGAAAAAGCCCCAGGACCAGCCTTTAAAGATGAAATCAGTGTCATCACAACCATTGTGAAAAGCAAGATGTCCTTTGGCCAAAGCATGGTGAGTTTGTTATGATACCCAAACAAACCAAAAATGTAATTTATTGAAAAATCCTTGACTATAAAGGTTGATAAGTGTATTGAGACAAACTATGTTATTTTTACTCACTTTTGAATCACTCGCTGATGCTGGTTGGCCAATCAAATCTATTCCTCAATCAGCTTGTTGTTTTCACCTGTGCCTCATTAAGCTGAGAGTTAACACAAGGGCTGAATTTGGATTACTACTCCAGTCAAGCAATGTCAAAATACACAACATTAGCCTCCGGTTTCACAGACAAGGCTTAAAGGGTTAGTTCACCCAAAAATGAATATTCTGTCATTAATCACTCACCCTCGTGTCGAAACCTGTAAGAATTCTGTTAATCTTCAGAAGACAAATGAAGATCTTTTTGATGAAATCTGAGAGCTTTCTGTCCCTCCATAGACAGCTATGCAACTGGCACTTTGACAAGTCAAGTAACCTTTATTTATATAGTGCTTTTTACAATGCGACAATTGTGTCAAAGCTGCTTTACAGTGATAATAGGTAAATAATTTTGGCTGCACAGCAGCTCTTAAAGAAAATGGTATCATTGTCCAACTTAAGTAAATTCAGTATTGATTCATTCCATTGTAAAATTCAATAGTTATTAATGTACAGGTGCTGGTCATATAATTAGAATATCATCAAAAAGTTGATTTATTTCACTAATTCCATTCAAAAAGTGAAACTTGTATATTATATTCATTCATTACACACAGACTGATACATTTCAAATATTTATTTCTTTTAATTTTGATGATTATAACAGACAACTAAGGAAAATCCCAAATTCAGTATCTCAGAAAATTAGAATATTACTTAAGACCAATACAAAGAAAGGATTTTTAGAAATCTTGGCCAACTGAAAAGTATGAACATGAAAAGTATGAGCATGTACAGCACTCAATACTTAGTTGGGGCTCCTTTTGCCTGAATTACTGCAGCAATGCGGCATGGCATGGAGTCGATCGGTCTGTGGCACTGCTCAGGTTGCTCTGATAGTGGCCTTCAGCTCTTCTGCATTGTTGGGTCTGGCATTTCGCATCTTCCTCTTCACAATACCCCATAGATTTTCAATGGGGTATTCAGGAGAGTTTGCTGGTCCATTAAGAACAGGGATACCATGGTCCTTAAACCAGGTACTGGTAGCTTTGGCACTGTGTGCAGGTGATAAGTCCTGTTGGAAAATGAAATCTGCATCTCCATAAAGTTGGTCAGCAGCAGGAAGCATGAAGTGCTCTAAAACTTCCTGGTATATGGCTGCGTTGACCTTGGACCTCAGAAAACACAATGGACCAACACCAGCAGATGACATGGCACCCCAAACCATCACTGACTGTAGAAACTTTACACTGGACCTCAAGCAACGTAGATTGTGTGCCTCTCCTCTCTTCCTCCAGACTCTGGGACTCTGATTTCCAAAGGAAATGCAAAAATTACTTTCATCAGAGAACATAACTTTGGACCTCTGTGAACAGCCAGCCTCTTTTGCAATGACCTTTTGTGTCTTGCCCTCCTTGTGCAAGGTGTCAATCGTCATCTTTTGGACAACTGTCAAGTCAGCAGTCTTCCCCATGATTGTGTAGCCTACAGAACTAGACTGAGAGACCATTTAAAGGCCTTTGCAGGTGTTTTGAGTTAATTAGCTGATTAGAGTGTGGCAACAGGTGTCTTCAATATTGAATCTTTTCACAATATTCTAATTTTCTGAGATATTGAATTTGGGATTTTCCTTAGTTGTCAGTTATAATCATCAAAATTAAAAAAAAAAAAAAAAAAAAAAAAAAAAAACATTTGAAATATATCAGTCTGTGTGTAATGAATGAATGGAATTAGTGAAATAAATCAACTTTTTGATGATATTCTAATTATATGACCAGCACCTGTAGTTTGCATACAATGGTGTCAATGCAGGCAGATCAAAAACATTGTTAAATATCAAGTGTCCCCAACTAAGTGTCACAGTGTCATGATCACAAGTTGGAGTGCCCTAGTTAGCCACTAGAGGGCACTCCAACCCGGACTATTGCTTCACCACTTTTGGACTTCATTTCCCATAAACCACTTCCCGGACTCATTATTCCATCATTGCATTCTGCTGTTTTGTGTTTGATCATTTGTGTCTGTCTATTTATACCCTGTTTGTTTCTGCTTTTGTTATTGAGGTTTCACTTAATGTCACCGGCTTCTGTTTGTGTTTTTGTTTGTTTTGTATGTACTGATCTTTGGATTTTGACCCCTGCCTGTTTGGATTATGTGTTTGGATTACCCCATTAAAGCTGCATATGGATCTACCTTTTTGTCTCTGTGCCTTATGTAACAGAAACCACAATCATGCAAGGGTCCAGCATTGTGGGTTTCCGGATCTGTCCTCCAGCTACCATGACGGAGCGAATGGCTCAACTTCGGGCGTTGATGGCTCTACGCCAGGAGGAATGGGAGGTAGGGTTCTTCGCCCAGACATTTTGGACGATGGCGGTGGGGCTAAGTTATAATGATGCGGCTCTAAAAGAGATTTTTAATAAGTGTCTTAAGGACCCTCTGCCTCAATGGGAGTTGGAGGGGCTTCAAATCCTGGATTTTTGGGGCTTTGTCAATTATCTCTCCCTTAGAAGCCATTGGGCAACACCTGCTCAGCCAGAGCCCGCACCAGCCTGTGAGTCCGTTCCAGAGCCCGCTCCAGCCCGTGAGTCCTCTCCAGAGCTCGCTCCAGCCAGTGAGTTCGCTCCAGCCAGTGAGTCCGCTCCAGCCAGTGAGGTCGCTCCAGAGCCCACTCCAGCCTGTGAGTCCGCTCCGGTGCCTACAGAGGAGGTAGGCACAGAGCCACCGCCTCACCCCCGTAAGAGGAGGAAGAAGAGGAAAAAGGCTTCCTCTGTCCCTCAAGGCCCGGAGGCCTTCCCAGAGCCCGCTGTAGGCCCGGAGGCCTTCCCAGAGCCTGTGGTAGGCCCGGAGACCCCCCCCCAGAGGCCGTTCTTTGGCTTCCCAAGCGTCTTGCCCTGTCAGCGCCACCTAAGCGCCTTGCCCTGCCGCCGCCACCCAGGCCATCTGATCTTCTGAAGCCCTCCTGGTCAGTTCCTCCAGCACCGTCCTGGCATGCAGCCCGGACTCCAGATCTGCTGGAACCCGCCTGGACAGTTCCTCCAGCACCGCCCTGGCATTCAGCCAGGACCCTGACCTTCTTGGAGCCCCTGTAAGATCAACAGATCCTCAGATACTTTGATCTCCTGAGATATGGACAGCACAAACGCATACAGCCATTTGTCTCCACACCCCACAGCGTGAAGTTGCGGGAAAGCTTCTTTCCATCCTGTCCTTCACATTTGCTCCTTCGCCCCCACTTCCTTCCCTTTACACATTCTTCCCATCACTCAGTTCACTTAAAAAGATTATATACAAATTATAATGTTCTGTCAATGCAAATGAATTAACAGTCATGTTTGGTATCATTTGAAATGTCTCAGTGCAGCTGGTACAATGGTCTCGTCTACATGAAAGTAAACCAAAGGTATTAAAGGTTTTAAGAGTTTTAGAAATACTTTGGTTGCAACCATGGGTGTGCCTCTTTCCCAGGGTCTTTCATCTAAATTACCTCCTGTTCCACAGCAAGGTGTGAACCCCTGAGGTCTGTGACCCTAGTCAATGCAAATTCTGATTGTAAGTTCATGCCTCACATTGGGGGATGTTTTGTCTTGGTCTGAGTATTTAAGGAAATGTTGCAAAAGGCTCGGGGCGACTCTGTATTCAGATGAAGCCCACATTGCTGAGTGTCCAGGACACTCAGAAATGTGTATTTTTCATGTCAGGTATGCATCTTACTCTATTTCTGAGCATTTGATGTTTTGTATTGATCACCTTTTGAGTTGATTATGTAATTGGCATGATACATTTACCTGACTAATAAATTGTCACATTTGATTGTATTCTGACTTACTCTGAAATTATTGACTTCAGTAGATTACGATGTATCCATTGTTACCGCAAATCTGCGTCAGGTTGGTAACGGACTAAAGTCCAATTGAGTGGAGCATAGGGCACACCAACTGTGATTTTAGAGCTCCGACTAACGCTTGGCATTAGTTCAAGTGTACTTGGACTGTAAAGGCTAAAAGGGAATTTCCGTTTAGGACAACAGAATGTTGATCGACCAACCTAAATAGGGTGAGCCTTACCTCTGTTTATTGTAATGCTACTCTAGCTAAGTGTACATGGAAAACCATGGCATAACCAAACCAAAGCTGCTATAAGAGAAGTAATATTGGTCGGCTTATCTGTAGTAGTGGTTGTGACCTCTGACTAGAGTTAGTGTTACTTTAATTCAAGTGTATACAGATCTATTGGGGACTAAACCAAATACTTTTAGAGAAAGCAAGCATGAGAGCGGCACTCTATTAGTATAGTCAATTACCTCTGTCTAGTGACCAAGACTGGCGAGTTTGTGATCGTGGGCCCGCATATTAATGAATGGCCAGTGCGAGGACCCTGTGCGACACTGAGAACCGAATGAATGAGTACAATAAGTGTAAAGAGTTAAATAGAATATTCAAATGTAAAGCCAAATTATTATACAAATGACCAATAATCAATTGACATTCTGAACTAAAATCGAGGTCATAATAACATGGAGTCAGATAAAAGATTATTTGGAATTAAACTACTTTGCCACGCTGAAAAGACGGAATGCGCAAGAAACCTTCCCCGTCCTGTGGGAAACCACTGTTGGACCGATTGGGCGGGCCCTACACACCCGTGGTCTGTTCCTCCAGCTCCCCCCTGGCCTTCGGTCGGGGGCTCTGGACCTGGCCCACCCTCCCTCCCCCTGGTCCTCCTCCAGTCCAGTTTTTTTTGTTTGATATTTTGTTTGGTTGGAGCATCTGGGATCCGCTCCGTAGGGAGGGGGTACTGTCATGATCACAAGTTGGAGTGCCCTAGTTAGCCACTAGAGGGCACTCCAACCCGGACTATTGCTTCACCACTTTTGGACATCATTTCCCATAAACCACTTCCCGGACTCATTATCCCGTCATTGCATTCAGCTGTTTTGTGTTTGATCATTTGTGTCTGTCTATTTATACCCTGTTTGTTTCTGATTTTGTTATTGAGGTTTCACTTAATGTCACCGGCTTCTGTTTGTGTTTTTGTTTGTTTTGTATGGACTGATCTTTGGATTTTGACCCCTGCCTGTTTGGATTACGTGTTTGGATTACCCCATTAAAGCTGCATATGGATCTTACCTTTTTGTCTCTGTGCCTAACGTGACACACAGTTCCCGTATTTCCCAGGATCCTCCTGTCTCCACACCCGCACTTACTTTCTCGTCATCTCCCCATCAGCACTCATCACCTGCACCTGGACTTCATCATCAGCACTCCTTTTATAATGGTCTCACTCCCTTCACTCCTTGTCTGTTCTTAATGTTATATTGTATGTGTTTGAGTTAGGGCTGGGAGATATATCGTATGCGACTGTCACGCGCATTTCATCAGTAAAGCCGGTTCCCTGATTACCGCTAAATCGCCATCACCTGCTTTCAAATGGAGCGGCATTTAATAGACAGAACTATAGATCACTGACAAGCTACGCAATATTGCGTTCATTATCGAAGGCGATTCATCTGCGATAATGAACGTGATATTGCGTAGCTTGTCTGTGAACTACGGCTCTGTCTATTAAATGCCGTTCCATTTGAAAGCAGGTGATGGCGATTTAGCGGTAATCAGGGAACCGGCTTTACTGATGAAATGCGCGTGACAATCGCATGCGATATATCGCCCAGCCCTAGTTTGAGTGTATGCTTTCTCCTTCATTCAGTAAAGACCCTTATTTGTGGATTTCCTTGTACTGCCTCGTTTCTTATACACCAGCACCGTAACAGAAGAACGGAACCAACCGACAGGATTTCCACATTTCTAATATGGGACTTTTTCTCGTGCCTGTGCCCCCACAAAGCCTCTGATCCAAACCCTCTGTAGAAGACTGGCTCTGGACCATTCGCCAGGACGGCCACCTGCTGGAGAAATATGTGGAGGAATTAGCTGAGCTGTCTTTTAAGGTAAGCTGGCCAGATGCGATTTTAAATTCCTGTTTTCTGAAGGGTCTGGATGAGGATACGATCTGCTTCTGTGAACCTGAATGCCTCTATTCCCTTGTCGAATCTATCAATCTGGTTCTATTCCTCAATGGTTCCGAATTTGAAATTGAAGAGGTTCATAAGCGATTGTATTCACCTCGTCCAGCTCCCTCAGAAACAATGGTGGCCTGGCCAGCTCACCAGCCACCAACTTCCTCCACCTATCGCCCCAGTGGGTGTGCACCAGGGGTTCAGCCTAACCCTCAACCCGAAGCCACCCAAAAGGCGGAGGTCCAGACAGCCCAAGAAGCCTGCTCCTGCCCTCGCCGAGCCCGCTCCAGCCCTCGCCACGCCTGCTCCAGCCTTCAACGCGACAGCACCAGCCTCTCACGAGCCGCCAAGGGATGCTGTCTGGTTAATAGACTTTTGGACTTTAGGAGCCAGTAGCTCCAGCCACCGCCGAGCCTGCTCCAGCCGCCGGGGAATTCCCCAAGAAAATTTTGGGGGGGTCCAACCTGTGGGTGGGGAACTCCTGGGCAGGGGTTTCAGGGTCGCCAGAGCCTGCTAAGTCTCCAGACCCACCATGGCCATCCACGGCTCCTGACCCTCCATGGCCTGCCACGTCTCTGACCCGCCTTGGTCACCTGAACTCCTAGACCTGCCCTGAAGACCTCCGTTCCTGTCTGTATCTCCCCCTGCACTGGCATGAGGTCTCCAGCACCCATCCCCCCCCCCCCCCCCCCCCCCCCGGTTGTTCCATCCATGGAGCGAGGCCGCGCCTACTGGGAGGGGGGAGTACTGTCACAGTTCCCATGTTTCCCGGACTCCATTTTCCAGGATCCTCCTGTCTCCACACCTGCACTCACTTCCTTCGTCATCTCCCCATCAGCACTCATCACCTGCACCTGGACTTCATCATCAGCACTACCTTTATATTGGTCTCACTCCCTTCACTCCCTGTCCGTTCTTAATGTTATATTGTATGTGTTTGAGTGTATGCTTTCTCCTTTGTTCAGTAAAGTCAGTAAAGACCCTTATTTCCTTGTACTGCCTCATCTCTTATACACCAGCACCATAACACTAAGTACGCCAAAAGCGACAGCGGCAAGGATAGATCTTCTCTGGCCAACAGCGAACAGTGAATGATTATGATTCAGGCAGCTTTACAGATCATAAGCCTGATTGGGATTGCAACAGTCAAAATATTTAATCCAGTTCCATGTAGTTAAAGATCGTATTCATCATGCCGGTATGGGACAGTTTGCTGGGAATCAGTGCCACTGGCTGTAGTGGCGGTTGAGCTTCTGCTTATGTTTGTTGGTCAATCTTTATATGTGAATAAAAGCCTAAATTAAATCTGTTCATCATATAAAGAGATTGAATCTCTTCAGAAAATTTAGACTAAACCACTCAATTCATATGGATTAGTTTTACGATCTCTTTAAGAACTCTTTGAAGCATCAATGTGGTAGTCACATAGCTGTCTATGGAGGGACAGAAAGTTCTCAGATTTCATTAAAAATAACTTCATTTGTGTTCCGAAGATAAACAAAAGTGTTACTGGTTTGAAATGATGACATGAGGGTGAGTAATTAATTTATTACACCTCCTGGTTCTTAATGCATTGTTTTGTTGTTCACCTCTACATTTGTATTAAATGTCTGGAATTTTTTCAGTAGAGTTTTTCTCTGTAATTGGTTTGATGCTTGTCAACAAAGGTTGGTCTTTGTTCATTCTCTCATTGCTATTTATGTGGGTATGGGTGGATGTAGTCAACTGAACAACCATTGTGGATGTGGCTTCATCAGAGGCACTGTTATTGTTAGCTAAAATGATATCTTCATCATCTATATACTGGGTACGTTTTTGTGGAATTGGAGTGTTATGGTGAGTACCTAACTCTTCCACCTTGTAAGACTAAGGCTGGACTGTATGGACCAAGAAAGGGCTACTCTTTGAGAAAACAAAGGAAATTAACATTTGAACTCTCTTTTGCAAAATTAGCATCCCCATCCGAGACGCAATCACACTGAGACAATCACACCTCAGCAATACCTTAATCTACATTTCCCTTCTTTCATCCCCTCTTCCCCATCTCTTTTCTCTACATATGGAGATGACCTTAAATTCACCCAAAATCTATGTTCAATGTGAACAGTTATCACACAATACTATACATGTTTGGTATCATTTGAAATGTCTCAGTGCGACTGGTACAAAGGTCTCATTCCCATAGAAGTAAACCAGAAAAAGGTTTTAAGATTTTAGAGATATTTTGTCCCCTTCTGTCCCCAAAAGGTGTAAACTACTCAGTCTAGGACCCTGATTAATGCAAATTCCCATTGAGAAACCATGTTTCCATTTGAAAGAAGTTTCTGTCTTGGTCTGGGTATTTAAAGAGATGTTGCAGGAGGCTCAGGGCTCGATCCTGTAATCAGATGAGCCCACATTGCTGAGTGTCCTTCAGACACTCAGCAATGTGCATTTTTCTAATGTCAGGTATTCATCTTTTACTCTGATTGTTTCTGAGCATTTGATGTTTGTATTGATCATCTTTGAAATGATTATGTAATTGGCATGATACATTTACCTGACTAATAAATTGTTACATTTGACTTTATTCTGACTTACTCTGAAATTATTGACTCTAGTAGATTACGTTAAAGGTGCTAAAGAGGATCTTTTCGTAGACTGAGAAACCAAAGACTGTTAGTGAGTTTTTGAAATGAGCGCATGCGTAAGAACAACCCCCCTCCTTCACAGCATTTCGAGGGAACGCCTCCCAAAACTCGTGCACGAGTATTGGAACACGAGTGTTTACCACCGGCATTCGCTGTGTCGTGTTAGTGGATTCATTATGTTGGACTCACCGCAGGTAACTCATAATCTGCAGTTGTTACTCCTGTCTCCTGACAAAAACATTGCATGCGGCGCCTGTAGAGTGTGGAAAGTTACTGGAGCGTGCAGCCGCGCAGGTCTCGCACAAGGAACGTCATGGCAGTGATTGACAAGCCAGAGGGCCAATCCGCGCACGTCTTTCACAAGGAACGTAATGGCAGTGATTGACAAGCCAGAGGGCCAATCGTTTACGTGATGATCGCCTGATGTTTTTAAGGCCCTACCTTGTGCACAGATGATGTATATTAATATTATTCCTTTCAGTGCACCTAATAAATAGTCTTTTATCAGTTAGTAAAGACAGTTTCAAGTAATATTGCAAAAATGTATAAAACAAAACATCCTCTTTAGCACCTTTAAGTCCATAACCCACAAATCTACGCTCAGGTTAGTAACGGACTAAAGTACAGTTTAGGTGGAGCAGTGGGGCACACCAACTGATATTTTAGAGCTCCGACTAGCACATTGGCATTAGTTAAGTATACTTAGACTGTGTAGGCTAATAATGGGTTTTTTCCTTTTAGAGCAACAGAGTGTTGCTAGATCAATCTAAACAGGGTGGGCCTCAACCTCTGATTATGGTGAGATTATTCTAACTAAGTGTCTGTGGGTAAACCACTGTGTGATTATGTAAAGTTACCACTAGAGGAAGCTAAATTGGCAGGCCTGGTCATGACCCCTGGTTAAAAGTAATCTTACCTTAATTCGGTGTGTTCAGATCTATGGGGACTAAATAAACGTATTCTAGAATGAGCAAAGTGGGTACGGCCTCTAGAATATTAGTCATCGCTTCTGTCTAATGACAAGACTGACGAGATTGTGCATATGAGATCGTATGCCCGGCCGGTGCAAGACTCAAAGTGTTATAGGAATCCGAATGAACGAGTACAATAAGAGTAAAGAGTTAAATAGAATAATCAAATGTGTAGCTAAATTGTTATACAAATGACTAATAATCAGTTGACATTCTAAACTAAATTTGAGGTCATAATAAAAGTCAGATAAAAGTTTACTTGGAATTAAACTACTTTGCCACAGTGAAAAGACTGAACGTGCAAGAAACCTTCCCCATCCAGTGTGAAACCGCGTTTGGGCCGATTGGGCGGGCCTTACAACCTCAATATCTTTTTTCTCTGGAATGAACATGTCCATCTCCAGTGGACCACTAGACGGCATCATAACCTCAAGGCTCTGTTGAATCCATTTCCTTCCCCCAGAGTCCTCATTTATGCTAAAGTTGGGACAAATAGGTAAAAGCAAGTCTTTGGACAACCTATTTTCAACTCTTTCCTCAATCCAGCTTGCATGGTGTATCGCAGGTAGAGTTTTTGGAAAGCCATCAATTCCCCGAATGTTCAGGTTGTTGTGGTCTAAGGGTTGTTTTGAGATAGAACCAAGGGAAGTGACAGATTTCTGGAGAAAAGGCAGTCCAGAGTGAAGAGCCAAGCCATTTTGGCCCGTTAATTTCCAAAGGCCGTTGAACAAAAACCGTACCAGGAGCTAAATGACAGCAACCCAGCTAACCAAAATATGTGACTGTTACATAACTGCAACGTAATTTGGTGACCAAACTTTCGTCGTGGCAATGTAACTAGTTACGTTGTGGCAACCGGAAAAATGAAATTCCCGGATACGTTGCCACAACGTAACCTTGTGACGTTGCCAGTTAGTAACTGCAATGTCATGGCAACGTTGTGTATCAATAGTTGTGTGTTGGTAATCAGATGGTAATTTTTATATTTATTTATTTTTCTATGGGCGGACATGCAGTAGTTTAACCTAATTTATGTCCTCATTTGCCCAAACTAATTTAAAGGCTATTCCAACAGCTATGAACGATGAATGCAGACTCGAAATGAATTCAGTTCATTTATTTTGAAAAACACACAGACCATGAACAAAAATCCAAATAAAAATAATAAAATACACCCAAACTATAAATAAAAACATATAGCCTACAGCGAAACAAAATAAAAGCATTCAAGACGTTTTGCACTCAGTATTATTAAAACATATGCTATGCTAGCGTAATATTTTGCTAACATATATTTCAGATTAATCAAAGAAAGATACCATATAATCACAGAGGTAAACATATTAACAAAAGTATTAACAAAAGTACTTAAAGTAGACTGTGGGTAATGTTACTTAACCAGTCTGACGCAGTTGTTGAACTTTATTGCTGATTCTGCTTGTTAACAGCAGGTGTTCATCACTACTACTCAATCATAACTACGCTGTCCTCTCCAGCAGCTTGAATGTTTTCCCGGTTGCCATGGCAACTCTAACGGCCACCAGCACTAACGTAAACATAACAATAAAAAAAGGTTTTGCGTCTTTCCAAAGTTAACTTTATACATTTTTATAAAAGCCATTTATTCGTTGTCACCTCAGAAAAATAAATTCTTCTCTCAGAAAAATTAACTTTACTCTCTTGTCAACATACTGTGCGTGTGGCGCACACTCCATTTGTGGAGGCGCGCGCTGTATGTCACATCATTATATATAAAAAAACAGTCATCCATATTCTGACTTGGTGAAAAGAAACAATTTTTTTCTTAAGGGACATTTCAGTCTTGTGTCTGACATTTAATTACACATTTTAAATGGCAAATTCTGGTAATAATAACATATAAAGAACGTGTAAATGATGGTAATGAAATTACGAGCACATGATGTTGCTGTTACGTTACTAGTAAGTCATGGAATTACCATTATATTATGAATAGAGTACGTATCTGGAACGTCCTTGGTAATCTTATAACGTTAGGAGATCGTACTGACAACGCTGTGATATGGTAATTTGATGGTAATAATATTACGGGCATATAACGTTGTAGTTACGTTACTAGTAAGTCATGGAATTACCAATATATTACGAATAGAGTAGGTATCTGGAACGTCCTTGGTAATCTTATAACATTAGGAGATCGTATTGATGATGTTGTGAGATGGTAATCTGAAGGTAATGAAATTACTGGCATGCGACGTCGTAGTTACGTTGTCAGTAAGTCATGAAATTACCAAAAAGTACGAATACATTATGTAACTGTTACATCGTGTGTTAGCTGGGAAGTTATATCTGAAATAAAGACTTTAGAAGCTAACATTTCAAAGTGAAAAACTTTGCCCAAAATAAAACCTAAATAAACATATTATTTATAGGACATGCAGAATATGAAAATAGGGAGAAAAAAAAGCAGCAAAAGTTCGGTCCAAATTTAGGCCCCACACCAGGGACTACAGATACTACAATCATATTCAGCGCCATTACTTTGATTCTTTTAAGCCGAGTTCAGACTGCACGATTTTAGCCCCGATTTTGGCTCGCCGACAGGTTTTGAGAAATCGCCGACAAATGCCCGAAATCACAGGCAGATCGGTGCTCGTTCACGCGAGTGACAATCACGCAGTGTAAATGAGCAAAGACGCGATCTGAGAGAATCTCAGACGAGTCGCCGGCGCCCGTGAGATATTAGGCATGCTAAATGTCTGGACCTGTCGGCGATTCAAAATCCTGCTGTGTGAAAAGTGTTCTGACTGAAAACTACATCGGCGATGACTGACAGCCAATGAGAGAGCAAGATACAGAGCAGCGGGGAGTTCGGGGAGAAGTTCTAGACCACTCTCGTTGCAGAACACACAATCCTTGTTCCTCGTGTCTCCCCAACCATTTCCTCCTCCATATTCTTTTGTTTTCGCTGCAAATCAGCGCACAGGCAATTTGTATTGCAAGCTTCTTGCAGGCTACCATTTTTAATCATAATCCCAGTCTCACCTGAGAACTCTGGTCTTGCACGCGTGATATCGCATTGTTTCCTTGTCACATCTTGCGTGTGTTTGGTTGTGAAACGTAGTTTGCATGCCAGAGTTGTCGCGATTCTTCCTATTGTAAAGTCATGCAGTGTGAAACCTATCGCCAATCCATTGTGCAGTGTGAACACAGCAGCAACTGAATGCTGGCCAAGATAGTCATGCAGTGTGAAAAGAACAGTGACCCAACTGCTTGGAAAATTGTGCAGTCTGAACTTTAGTGAACATGTGCTTCTTACGGCTTCTGCATTGTGCCAAGTGTCAAATCCAAATTTACCATGTATGTGAATAACTTGATTGTACAGTAACATTGTTTATACTATAAAACTTTGTAGCATTCGAGTGAAAAGAATGACCTGCTAACAAGGCTGAGTGTTGAACCAACAATTTGTGATAGATTTACAAAGTTTAAAGGTTTGTGTAAAAGCTTGAGTGGACAAAATTACCTATAAATATAGGTATTGATCCCTCTATAATACACCCATCCGTTTTGTATACGGTGTATATTTAAATATTTTCTATTAAAGGAACCAGTGAACTTATAGCAACAAACAGCAGTATACCACACACAGAAAAAAGGAACAGACTGAAGCGCCTGGCATGATCCAAACACTCATTTATTCCTGCTTGTTACAGTAAATATTTGATAAAATTAGATCTAGAAAGTCCTGGATCTTGAGGATGCTAGGGCATGAAGCGATATATTTCACCAGCAGGAACAAAAGGCTTGAAGGATTGACGCCCATAGAACCTTGGGTATATTGGAGGATAACCTGCAAACTGCTCAAACTGAGCAGCGGTGGTTGTGGAAGGTGTCGTTGTTGCTTCAGCTGGGCTCTTGGAGTGGTATATATAGGGAGGAAACATCTGGTACCTGGGCCGTTTTGCTGCGGAACCACTAGAATACAAGTAAGGATCAAACATTGACATGGGATACTTGTGAGGGAACACATGTTGGTTAGGGTCTTGAAGAGGAGGAAGAAGAGTCGTAGGAGGCACAGTGGGAGGTACAGGGTAATGAGGAGAATGTGGACAATACCAGGGTTTTCTAAACGGGGCCGGCATTGGAGTCACAGGACAAGAAAGAGTCACTTCTCGGTCACCGTACATCAGAGGGAGCTGCATTTCAGCATCCTGAGAAAGACATGAAACGTCAACTACCATACATGTAAAATCAGACAAGTGCACTCAATTATTTTCACCTTCACTTCCAAACAGCTTCCCATGAATGGTGCCGTGATAACCAGTGAACCATCAACAGTCTCCAATGTGAATGAGCATTTGGGAGGTGTTAAAAGCAAAGGCTGCCATGATCCATCAACTACAAGAAAGAAAAACAAAAAGCTCAAACACTTCAACTAAGATAAAATG
Organism: Ancherythroculter nigrocauda; assembly: GCA_036281575.1. Taxonomy (NCBI): domain Eukaryota; kingdom Metazoa; phylum Chordata; class Actinopteri; order Cypriniformes; family Xenocyprididae; genus Ancherythroculter; species Ancherythroculter nigrocauda. Next base: position 16,988,779 of record VTFQ01000022.1, on the reverse strand, counting down.
CAAATAATTAAGTGACTTACCTTTAACTTTAACTTTATTATCATCTACTCCGATGCCAAGTGAGATAGACATGTAAGAAGGAAAGCAGGACACTGTAGGGATGAAATTACTTGCAGGGCAAGACATTTGCACCGGAGCCCCCAATACAAGCAGTGGCAGAACATAGCTTCCGTCCTGTTAGGAGATATAGGAATAGAAAGAACTCCAAATCATTCAAGGCTCACTCTTCACATGGTCAGAGCAGAGCTACAGTGCACTTATCTTTAGCATGCGCACTAACCTGTAGTCGGACATGACAGCCCTGGTATGGAGCAACAAGAGAAACATCTCTGCGTGCCCGCTTCAGCGAGAAACCACAGCTGGCTGGCATCTCAGACAGAGGCACTATTGACTGATCTCCTGGTGGAGGAGAGTTAATTCATGAATTAAATAAAAATAAATAATTATAATCCCACATACTCACAAGCCCAAAACATCTTACCTCGATCAACCAGAAAGTGTGGAGTTCTTATTGCCCCTGGAATGCGCAAGGTCATTGAATCACTTCCACAGTGCACAGAAGGACCCAAACGATGTAGCTTAGCTTCAGCAAGGTGGAACCGCTCTTAAATGTCGAATAAAAAGCACATTAAGAAATAAAAACCCCAAACATGTTAAGTTATAGCCCTCTATTAAAAAGACCCATTTTAAAAATTTAAAAATTTAATTTTTTTCTCAAGTTAACTTTGAGCGATATTCATCAAACTGTTCTGCTGATTTGAGTTCAGATGTTCCCTTTTCTTTGTCAGATACTGTACCTTCAGCACCTATTAAAAGTTTGCCAAAACGGATTGTGTTTTCAGAGGCTGCTTCATAAACAGCACCAGTTTCAGAAAAAGCCCCAGGACCAGCCCTTAAAGATGAAATCAGTGTCATCACAACCATTGTGAAAAGCAAGATGTCCTTTGGCCAAAGCATGGTGAGTTTGTTATGATACCCAAACAAATACCAAAAATTTAATTTATTGAAAAATCCTTGACTATAAAGGTTGATAAGTGTATTGAGACAAACTATGTTAGTTTTACTCACTTTTGAATCACTCGCTGATGCTGGTTGGCCAATCAAATCTATTCCTCAATCAGCTTGTTGTTTTCACCTGTGCCTCATTAAGCTGAGAGTTAACACAAGGGCTGAATTTGGATTACTACTCCAGTCAAGCAATGCCAAAATACACAACATTAGCCTCCGGTTTCACAGACAAGGCTTAAAGGGTTAGTTCACCCAATAATGAATATTCTGTCATTAATCACTCACCCTCGTGTCGAAACCTGTAAGAATTCTGTTAATCTTCAGAAGACAAATGAAGATCTTTTTGATGAAATCTGAGAGCTTTCTGTCCCGACATAGACAGCTATGCAACTGACACTTCAAAAAGTTAATAAATCGATCGCAAAACTAATCCATATGTATGGAGCAGCGCACATGACATACAAGAAAAACTTTTGAGCATGACTGTATCTATTACACTAGATGAGTCACTCTCTGTTAGTGGTCCAAACAAATTTCCAAACAATTTTCATCTATAATGGAAATTTTTTATCTATAATGGAAATGGAGAACATTTAGAACACTCAACAAGTTGTTTTCAAGTGTAAAAGTGTCTACAGTTTTAATGAAAATGGCAATATTTATGACTGTTATTGTTTTTTGTCTTATCTCTGTTTTTTTGCTGCAAAACAGATGTAGTTGATGATGTAGTACGCGATGACCCCAGAAGTAAATCAGATGCAGTCCCTTCATGAGTCTCCTTACCTTAAATTCATACAAATAATCAGTGTTTCTTTCCTTGATTTGCTGAGTTTCTTGCTGTTTTTTTCCAGGACTGACATTGTAGTGGTTGTTCAAAAATCATCACCACTGTTTAACAGAATAAAGCTCTCAGATAAATACTAACCAGTCTTTAATGGAGGTGTGGCTGCAGGCGGAGGACTGGTGACGTAATTTTCCTCTCCCACCATGAGATTCTCAAAGGACCCTTGGATGGAGCCAGACTGCGTCATAAGTGTGCCATTGTGCCCTGATGTTTCAGGCTTTGTTATGGAGCTTAAAATCTGTGCGAAAACAACATGCTTTGTATCTTGAGAAGTCTTCATGTTTTATTTGTTGTTCACCTCTACATTTGTATTAAATGTCTGGAAATTTTTCATTAGAGTGTTTCTCTGTAATTGGTTTGATGGTTATCAACAAAGGTTGGTCTTTGTTCATTCTCTCATTGCTATTAATGTGGGTATGGGTGGATGTAGTCAACTGAACAACCATTGTGGATGTGGCTTCATCAGAGGCACTGTTATTGTTAGCTAAAATGATATCTTCATCATCTATGTACTGGGTACGTTTTTGTGGAATTGGAGTGTTATAGCGAATACCTAACTCTTCCACCTCAGTATCTTTTTTCTCTGGAATGAACATGTCCATCTCCAGTGGAACACTAGAGGGCATCATAACCTCAAGGCTCTGTTGAATCCACTTCCTTCCCCAGAGCCCTCATTTATGCTAAAGTTGGGACAAATAGGTAAAAGCAAGTGTTTGGACTATTACAATATTTTATATTTATGGTCAGTAGGATGTGACAGACCATGTATGGTTGTCTTGTGAGTCCTGTGTATGTGATGTCATTGAGATGCGCAAGCACGTGAAGTAAAGTGGAAGCACTGAGAAGCATGCGGTTGTGAGATTGTTTATTAAAAGATATTAACAATAAGAGGTAAATTACTTAATAAAAGTTAAAGACTGAGTTAAGTTTGCTATCGAGACAGCAACTAATTAATTAATTATCAGAGTAATTGAACGGCCACAGAATGTCTGGTTAGAACATTACGTCTCACACCAGGGGTACTTGTAGATGATTTATTGTGCAAATTTCACATAGTTGTGTGTGTGGTTCTGTGAACAAACAATTTACAAAATATAAATAAACAATTGTACAATCACAGATTTAAATGTCTAGCTCTATGTCTAGTACTTGAATACTGGCTTTAAGTATAATCAGCATGGTAAAGGGCATTAGAGAACTAGACATAAAGCAAATAATATAAATACACACAAATATTTATATTAGATATTATTATATTTATATTTATACAGAGACAGCACTCATAAAGATAATAAATGATATTCGCCTTAACACAGATTCAGGTAAATTATCAGTGCTGGTTCTACTCGATCTCAGTGCTGCGTTTGACACTGTCGATCACAACATTCTTCTTGACAGGCTGTAAAACTGGGTTGGGCTTTCTGGGATGGTCCTTAAATGGTTCAGGTCATACTTAGAAGGGAGAGGTTATTATGTGAGTATCGGTGACCATAAGTCTGAGTGGACATCCATGACATGCGGAGTCCCTCAAGGTTCAATTCTTGCACCCCTCCTGTTCAACCTATATATGCTGCCACTGAGCCAAATAATGAGAAAGAACCAAATTGCATATCACAGCTATGCAGATGACACCCAGATTTACCTAGCCCTATCACCTAACGACTACAGCCCCATTGACTCCCTGTGCCAATGCATTGATGAAATTAAAAATTGGATGTGTCTAAACTTCCTTCAGTTAAACAAAGACAAAACTGAAACCATTGCATTTGGAAACAAAGATGAAGTTCTCAAAGTGAACATGTACCTTCACTCTTGGGGTCAAACAACTAAAAATCAAGTCAGGAATCTTGGTGTGATTTTGGAGTCAGACCTGAGTTTCAGTAGCTATGTAAAGACAATAACTAAATCAGCATATTATCATCTCAAAAATATTGCAAGAATTAGATGCTTTGTCTCCAGTCAAGACTTAGAGAAACTTGTTCATGCTTTTATCACCAGCCGGGTGGATTATTGTAATGGGCTCCTCACTGGTCTTCCCAAAAAGACCATAAGACAGCTGCAGCTCGTACAGAACGCTGCTGCCAGGATTCTGAGCAGAACCCGAAAATATGAACACATTACACCAGTCCTCAGGTCCTTGCACTGGCTTCCAGTTGCATTTAGAATTGATTTTAAAGTACTGTTACTTGTTTATAAATCACTCAATGGTCTAGGACCTCAATACATTGCAGATATGCTCATAGAATATAAACCTAACAGATCACTCAGATCATCAGGATCAAATAATTTGGAAATACCAAGGGTTCACTCAAAGCAAGGAGAGTCTGCTTTTAGCTGTTACGCCAGCCGCAGCTGGAACCAGCTTCCAGAAGAGATCAGGTGTGCTCCAACAGTAGCCACATTCAAATCCAGACTCAAAACACATCTTTTTATCTATGCATTTGCTGATTGAGCACTGTGCTATGTCCGAACTGTTTGCACTTTATTTTATACGTATTATCTTTTTATTCTTTTAATTCCTTTTCCTGTTTTTATTTCATTTTAATGTATTTTATATCTTTTATGTATCATCTTGTTATTCTGACTTTTAATGCATTTTAAATATTGCTGTCTGGTTGAAAGAGCTGGGAGAATTAGGAAGAAAGTGATTAGGTTAAAATTTGGTAAATTTGGATAAGGGGACAAACCATGGGGAAATTTAAGCTGTAGTGCATGGTTAAGATATCTCTGGATTACAGTCAGGACACTTTCCAAAGGGGGAAATTTCCAAAGGGGAAATTTGAACTGCGTTGCATAGATATCTCTGGAAGGGGGATTAGGGCTGTGTGGTGCAGTTTGAGGTGTCTTGGCAAAAGGGGAGATTGAAACTGTGTTTATCAGTTTGAAGTGCCTTAACAGGTAGCAGTCCTGTCGTGTGAGGAAGATCCATTCTGATCTGCTCTGATGGATAGATCCGGTTAGATCCACTCTGATGGACAACAACAACAACAACAACAACAACAACAACAACAAACTCCCTGAGACTTCCTAGCTCTTCCATCCAAATAGCAAAATTCTCTGTTTTTACTGTTATTTCTATTCCTTATGTTCTATTTTTATTATTCTTTTTTATGTAAAGCACTTTGAATTACCATTGTGTATGAAATGTGCTATACAAATAAAATTGGGGGGGGGGGGGGGGGGGGGGGGATACAAACTCTATACAGATGATCATAATACTGTACTGAAATATTGTCCTTCTCTGACATCCATTTCTGTCTGATTTGATGACTAGGTAGGTAGTTACAGATGAATTGCCTCCAAAAGTGAACAGCTAGCAGCTGACTATGTCTCCATCTCCGTCTGCTCAGGAGTTCGGAATATTTGATATGTCACTTGTGGAAGTGATGCTTCTCGCCACCCCATTAACAGGATGTTAGGTGTCACTGAATCTGGGTCAGCTATGTCTGAAGATGTGTAGCCGATGGGCTTGGCATTCAGTATTCCCTCTATTTCAATGAGAACAGTCCGCAATACTTCTTCAGTGACTGTTTGTGCTCCGAGGGTTACTTGCAGGGCTGTTTTCAGGGATCAAATTTCTCACTCCCACCATCCACCGAAATGTGGCGCGTTGGGTGGGTTGAACACGAACCCAATCTGTTGGTTTGCAAGTTGAGCCTGGAGCTCGGGCTGAAGAGCTGCAAAGGCATTCCAAAGTTTAAAGATTCTATCCATCAGATAGAATCTTTAACATGCATTAACCGACAAGTCTCTTAACATGAATGCAGACTTGCAGAGATTTTAATGTAGGGGCCGACAACAATCCTAAATTTTGAATTTGTTGTTCAGTTCTACAATGAGCTGATTCTCAAAATTTGTACTGTCCAGTCCTGCTCGTTTAGGTGTAAGCAGCTGCCCAGCACAACTAAAAAGGTGCTCGCATGCTGCAGAGGTAGGCAAGGGTGTGTTCAGTTTGAGGCTTAGCTTTTTCACCAAAGAAGCAGTCCCATCTCTTCTGAGGCACAAGCCAAGTATCCATCCAATTCAGATGCAGTTGGGGATGGAACAGTCTTAATGGAAGAAAAGAAGTCATCCTCATCAGAGGCATCATGCTGTGAGTCGTTTTGCTGGGTGCACTTAATGGCGTCAAGATGATGCAGGATGTAATCCATCCCTACCATATACACAAAATAGAAACATTAATAATAATAATTGCGGATAATGCTGATAGACAAATTACAGCATGTTTACTAGTGTGTTATGGACTATTGGGGTTGTCATGGTTATTTTAGAAATGAAATAAAGCTGTTTACTTGCTACATAAGCACTGTTGCATTTACTACCCTATAACCCCTCAATACACTTGTCTTTTCGAACATAGTTTCATAGGCTGACTGTGCTACAGTAGGCAAGTAAATAAATATCGAACCAATAGCTTAACGCCACATAAACCCATAAAGTAGTGGAACAGTTACAAGTGGGATAAGCGAAATGTATCCATGACTCCTGACATTAAAAAACAAAATAACAAAATTCTGCATGTTCTCAATCTTGAACAAAACCGGCATAAAATATCAGTTTCTTCAGATAATCTGTATTCATGAACAAAATAGAAATATCTTACCTGCTTTTATGACGTGGGCCTTGTCAGTCCATGATGTTTATTTTTTGGAAGAAGAAGTGAAGCACTGATGAGTTCCGGATCTTCCATAAACTCCCCAAAGACCTTTTGTAGACCCTTCTGCAGAGCATGGATAAGGGGAAGACATACCTTGATTGAGCTTGGAATCAAGAAGGTAGATGGTGGAAAGCAGCCACCCCATTTGAGTGTTTGTTTTGGACTGAAAGATTTTCAAGGCCACGGAAATAGGCTTCATCACAGTGCAGTATTCAGAGAGGTAAGAAACTTCAGCAGGATTTAGCCTATTTAAAAATTAAATGACGACAACAACCAACAACAACGTCAAATCTAAACAAACACCTTAAGTATTCCAATTAGAACACACTGAGATTGAGCAAACAGACTTACATTTTCATTTTGAATGCTGCACATACATTCCAAAGGGATGCTTCTCCCTGCTCCTTTAGGATCCGCATTACCCTCTCTGCAGCATTGTACACCGAGTTCCATCTTGTTTGGTGTGGCTGAATGAACTGCAGTTTACATTCTTCTTGGACGATCTCAGCATTGATGGCAGACCGGCTGGTTTCATTGTATAATGCCTGGCATTTTGCAAACGTTGAATGGGAAAGCTTCTTATATACCTCACTGCTGTCCTCTGCCTTGGAAGCATCCACAGTAGCCACCAAATTAAGAAGATGACACGTGCAACACTGATGCTTAGGTAGATGATACTCCAACCCAGTGTTCATGTTTAAAATGGAACAGGTGTCCTGAACCCCAACTCCTTCTCCATTTTCCTCACTCCCCAGTGTCACTGCCTCAGCAGAGTCAGCACCAATCAACTCTTGCTGATTCTGTTCACCATACACCTTAAATGCTTTGATAAAATTTGATACACTATCAGTTGCTGTTCTGACTACTTTTTCTGAGATGCCATATTCCAAGTGGATGTCATCCAGGGTTCCTGCCGAGCACATCGAATGTATGTGATCCTTTCAAAAGTCTAAAGGCAATGGAAGCAGACCTTCTTTCCAGTGTATATTCATCAATCCAGTGTGCGGTTACACTGATGTAACTCCATTGTCGTGCTGTCCAACAATCAGTAGTGGTACCTATAGCTGACTTTTGCCATCTCAGCAATGATGTTCTTCTTAACCTTTGTGGCTGCTTCCTCAATTCTCAGCTTCACAGTTGGTCTGGACATAACTGTACAGCTAGGTTGCATTGTATGGATTAGATTTTTAAATGTTGGAAGTTCAACTACGGTAAAGGGCTGAAGACTTTTGTGGACAAATTCAACTACAAGCCTGTCAATTGTGGACTGAGTAACCTGCCTGCACAACATGGAATAGTCTTTAATCTTCATCTGTTTCACAGCTGAATCATTCTGTTCTTCTGAGTTCTTTCTTTTCAAGACGCATTCATTGTATTGCTTTATTTTTTATGGATGTTTTCTCTGTAAAAAGAATACACTTCAGAATTAAGTAACTCACATCTTACACCACTAATAAACTTTTGCTAGCATCATATTTAAAAAAAAAAAAAAAAAAAACATTTATATATAAAACTGATGTTTTATGAAAGTTATTTGCCATTCATAAACTACAATTTTAAATCACCATGCAAGAACACATTACATTAACATATACATCTATAATTAAGCTGACAAAAAGTAGGTTAATACGTTTACATGTTGAGCGAAATATGTGTAAGGGGCAAAAATCTAACGATAGGTTAATGCTTAATGCACTTTGAACCCTGTTATCAAGCTAAGGGTGTCCAGCAGCTGGTGCCTCGAGTTCGTGCAGCACTGACAAAATACATTCAAATTGCACATGTATTAGAAAACGTAACATTCTGCAGTGTATTTAGTAACTGTTTAAAGGCCATTTTGCGATTTCAGTCATTATACATACAGAATAACCAGCAACAACCCCACTCCCTCTTCTCATCAATGACGATGACTGAGGAGATACAGTCTTAAGCAGTCATTGCTTGTGATGATTTTTGCGTCTTCTCTGACACTTCCATACTGCTGCATTAATAAAGCGACCGTGCCTCTCACTCTAAGCTGGTTGCTAATCGCTAATTGTTTTTGGCCGAATAATTTCAGTTGCCTGAAACATTCAGTGCATCCCTAATTCACATTGGCTCATAAAACCTCTAACACACTTTTATTTATGCCCCCCACACTATTTGTGATGTTTATTATAACATTTAACATAAATATTTAAGATATGATACTTAGCAGATATTAAAAACTTACCTCGATGTGCTTTTTTAAATTAGAGGAAGAACTCTTGAATGCTGATATTTCAACCGGTCTGGGCAAGCAAAGTAGGCATGACATAATGACACAATTGCCCTTCTTTGCCTTCACTGTAAAAAGCTCCTTCAGGTACGGCCAAGGATACTGAAGTGCTGTATTTGAGCTATTGCATGTTGAAGCATCCACCACACTTCCTTCCTCCTCCTCTTCCATGATTAAACTAAATTGGCATGTTTTGAAGTCTGTCTGATGCAAGTTTTCTATGTGCGATTTGATTGGACGGGAATCACTGGACTGATTATTCTCCTTAGCCAGTCATCATTGACAGGAAAAAATAAACATATAATGTAGCGACTGCAGGTTGAGGGAAAATAGCGCAGTAAAAGTACTGATACAGCACTAAAAATGTACTCAAGTACAAGTAAAAGTACACTGTTTTTAAACTACTTAATAAAGTACAATTCCTGAGAAAAACTACTCAATTACAGTAACAAGAGTATTTGTAATTCATTACTTTACACCACTGGAGATTGGAGCTGTTATACAGTTCAGGGGCTAGACACAGCAGTCGACTATTGCTAGGCAGGGGTTTACTAGATTTCAAGTGCAAAATCTCATCAGGGAATGATTCTGTCTGGATGTGAAAGAGGGCTGTGACCTCAGCTTCTTTATAGTCTTCTGCAGTGGCACTCAAGGGTGATCTCTCGTTTGAGTATTGTATGAGGGCCTTTAAGTAGTCTGAGAAGGTGCAAAATTGATGAGGATCTGGTAATGACATAGCAGAAGTTACCAGTCCACAGAAGGTTGACATTTTCAACTCACTGTCTTGGGTTATGTGGGATAATGGTGGCATCTCTGGCCAGTTGGCTGGTGTCTGTGTAAGGAAAGCTGGGCCTTGGTTCCATTTGCTGTCTTTGATGAGATCAGAGGGAGACTTTCCTCTTGTAATGGTATCCACTGGGTTGTTGCTCAACTGTACATAGCGCCAGGTATCAGATTTAGTTAAGTCCTGGATTTCTACTACTCTGGTCCCCACAAAAACCTTAAAGCGGCAAGAATCTGATAAAAGCCAAGTCAGAATTGTAGTGGAGTCAGAACACAGAGTGATGCTACTGAGTGGTAATGTTAGCTCTGCTTTCAGGATTTTTGCCAGCTGTGCCCCTGTGAGGGCTACACACAGCTCAAGATGAGGAATGCTCTGTTTTTTGGGGGGTGACACAGGACCTAGCTGTTACAAAGGCCACCTCTACTTTACCTTCAGAGCTCTCTATTCTTAAGTAAGCCACAGAGCCATAGGCCTTCTCTGAGGCATCACAAAAGATGTGAAGCTGCCTAATACTAGTAGAGCAGTCCAGTTCCTTGCTGTAATAACATCTGGGCAAAGTGATGTGCTGCAGGTCTTCCAACTCGCTCTCTCAGTTTCCAAGTGGCTAATAGGTCCTCAGGTAGATGTGGGTCATCCCACTCTCTCCTTTTGTCCCACAACTTTTGTACTATCACTTTAGCTCAAGTGGTGAATGGTACAATGTAGCCAAGGGGATCATATTGTAGGAGAGAGTGTCTGACTGGCATTTCCAATGAAGGCCAAGAGTTGATTCCTGGGCATTTTGGTGATCTTCACAGAGCTAGAAAATGCTTTTCTGAGACTAAATATTTCGGCTGGCAGATGGCTGATAACTGAAGGGTCATTACTAACCCACTGACGTAGCTCAAAGCCGCCAGATGCTAGGAGGCTGCAGAGTTTGTCGACTAGATTCTTGGCTGTGTTAGGAAAAGCAAAGCTCTGAAGGCAATTGTCAACATAGAATGACTTCTCCACAGAAACCCGTGTGTCCTCTCCAGGCTGGCTGTGATCTAGAACGTGCTTCTCTGAAGCAAACAAAGCACAACATGGACTACAAGTGGACCCAAAAGGCAGCACCTGTCATTCATAGACATCAGGGATTCTGTCTTTGCATGTCTCTCCAGATGTATCTCAGCAGTGGTTTATCCTTTGGCAAGAGGCGTACCTGATGGAACATGTCACGGATGTCACTACTGATGGCAATAGAGTTCTCCTGGAAGCGCAGATGGACTGCCAGGAGGGACGGACCAAGTGTTTGACCAGGCAATAGGAGCTCATTCAGATTGTGCCCTTGGTATGAGAATGAACAGTTAAAGACCACCCTGTTCTTCCCATTATGCTGCACCATGTGGTGCGGGATGTACCAGGCTTCTTTTGATCTGTCCACCTGCTCCTGACTAAGTTTGACAACATACCCAGCGTGCACTAGCTTGGTCAGCTCCTCTTTGTATGCTGAAGCCAGATCAGAGTCCTTTTCAAGCAGTTTCTCGATTCCTCTTAACTGGGGTAAGACAGCTTCCTTAGGTGCATAGAGACGGGGCATGTTCTTGACACGTAGCAGAGGAGTAGCAATTTGCTTGACACCATCAATATCCACTCTCACAGTGTTTTCTTGAAGAAGCTGAATGGACTCTTTGTCTTGGCGTGACCTGGTGATTACCTTTTCACTCTGGTAGGGTAGAACATCCATTTGCCACAGTCTTTCCACTTTAACATAAAGGTCACTGACGGTCCGCAGCGAGGTGAAGAAGCATTGATCAGGGGAAAGATGACTGCGCAATTCTTGAGTTGGACCCTGCATTGTCCATCCCAGATGTGTTCTTACTGCTGCCGGACCACCAGGGGGCCCCAGTCTGACTGGCTGTATAGGTGTGATAAGCTGGTGGCAATAGGATGGGGAAGCACAGGATGTACCTTGTTTAGCTGTTATAGTGGTAACCCGGCAAGATGCTTGCACTTTCTTTGCAGGACACTGACTGGTGAGTATGTTCTGCCCTGTGAATGACCTGGGTATCTTGTCTCACTGTGTGAAGCACAGGGCCCTTGGGCTCCCCTCCCCTTCAATTTTTCAACTGCATCATGCAGAATGATGGCCCGCTCTGATCCATCGTCCAACACAGCATAAGCCTCCATCGGCCTGTTACTATTCTTGATTAGAACCTTGATAACTTTGAGCAGCACTTAGGTTCTCTTCTCACCTCTCTGAAGCGTGCTGAGTAGTCTTGTTTTGAGTGACAAGCATACTGGCTACTGTCTTCTTGTACCTGAAGCTCATATTCCAGCCAATTCGCAAAGTCCAACAGTGTGGGAATAGCAACTTGCAGTGGGTGGGTGTATCTTTTAAAACTAGATCTGAGATCATGTGGCACTTTACTCAAGAGTCAAGATACATGTGATCCACATTCCAGCTGTACACTACCTTTTTGGCCCAGCTGCTGCAACATACTGACAAGTGAATGCACCTGCAGCCCAAACATCCTGAAGGCATTGCCGCTACATATGTTAGCACCATCAGCGATTCTTTGCAGGGCTAATTGGTGAGGTTGACCATACATTTTATTCAGAGCTCTCATAGTGTTTGTGAAGGGAAACCTTGAATTGCTATAAGAATCTGCCACCAGAAGGGCCTCCTCCAGCGTCAGATGATCTGTGAGGATTTGGAATTTGAAGTGTTCTGTGGCGTCGTCAGGCAGGATGTTCTCTATTGCAATTCTCAGCCTTGAAAACTCCCTAGGGTCAGGAGATGTCAGGTAAGGGATGGTAGGGGCTGGACCTCTGTAGATTTTCTCTTGGGTAGATTAAGGTAAGAGATGCTTTGAAGTGTATTCAGCGTGGACTGGCCTTCTCTGGTCTTGTGCCTCTTTACCCTTTCTGAAGTACTATAATCCAGAAGAAGACCTAGTTCTTCAGTGTGACTCCTCCGAGACAGGCCTGGGTGCAGCACTTCTACAGACAGGACAACCAGTTGCTTTTTGCAGCAGAGCGCTTACACCCACAGAAAAGGGGTATGCACAAATAGAAAAAGAATACCTAGTAATCCTGTTTGGGATGGAAAAATTCCACCAGTACACCTATGGCAGGAACATAGAAGTCCATTCTGACCACAAACCCCTTGTAACTATCACAAGAAAGCCATTTCTGGATGCACCTAATACCAAGTTTACACTACAGGACTTTAAATGTCGGCAGATCGCTGTGCTGTTCAGACTACGTGACTTTCTGTGGTTACACACTACATGAGCTGATGACAACTGTCACCCAATAACTTTATTTGAAAATGGACATTGGGAAGAAATTAGATTACATTTTGAATTAAATTTAATTCAAATTAAAATAATGTTATATTAAAAGTTTAAAATATTCTGGCTGACCTCCCAGAGTTAAGGCGACTGTTATTTTAGAACGTTTCCCTTTATTGTTTCCATGACGACACGCCATGCTTGTCACACGTGACACACTGCAGCCAGCTGGCCACACTGTATGACAAATGTATTGCTTTTCTCACCATATCATCAACTATCTGATATTCTGATTCTCAAATATGTGCAAGTGAGTGTTTTGTCATTTAAAAATTTAATGACCTTGACCTTAATATAAGTGAATTCATTAATTTGTCCCGAAATACATGTGGCCAGTGAAGTTGGAGAACAATAGAGTGAGTGAGCTTTATAGTTTCTTACACAATGTGTATCTGATATGAATAAGCGTCTGCAAATAATATTTGAATGGGCTGTTATTGCTGCTTCCATGGACATCAGTGTATATTTCATTGGCTGTTGCGTCGTGACACGTGATACGCCAGGATGTCGAGTCGGCCGACAGCTCCGGATGTTTAGCATGCTAGATATTTGTCTGGCGTCAGCGAGGTGTTGGCGACCCATCAGCGAGTATCAGTCATTCTATCATTCAGTAGTTCACACATACAGATTGGCGAGCGGAAAATCATACAGAAATCATAGAGAGAATTCATGCATCAGGCATTTAAAGTTGCTTACGCAGAGCAAGAGACTGTGTATACTGGCCTGGGATGAGTGTGGCTATCAGAGCATACATAGAAAACTGTGCGGTTTGCAGAGCGGTGGATGCACGACAGCAGAAAGAGACCATGTGCCCACATGACATCCCAATGAGGCCATGGGCAAAAGTGGGAACAGATTTGATTTCATTTAACAACAGAGCTTATGCTCATTACCGTTGACTATCTTTCCAACTTCTGGGAAGTAGACTATCTCACAGACACCAGCTCAAGCACAGTGATACACATGTTGAAGGCCCATTTTGCACATCATGGGATCCCAGACACAGTGATCTCTGATAACGGGCCACAGTACAGTTCACAAGAATTCAGACAGTTCAGTGCGGCATGGGAATTCAGGCACATAACATCATCTCCAGCATATCCACAGAGCAACGGCAAAGCGGAGTCTGCAGTAAGGACAGCCAAACAGTTGATGGAAAAGGCAGGGAGAGCAAAGACTGACCCATATCTCTCTATTCTAGAACACACCATCTCAGGGATTCAATGCCAGTCCTGCACAAAGACTCATGAGCAGAAGAACCAGAACATTAATTCCCACACATGACAGCCTCCGGCAGCCGGTTGTTGTACACACAGAACATGCAGTCAAAGACAACCAACGCAAACAGGCTTTCTACTACAACAGAGGAGCAAAAGATCTTAAACCTCTTCAGGAAGGAGAACAAGTAAGAGTTCAGCTGGACACGAAACACAGAACTCAATGGACACCAGCAAAAGTGATAAGAATGGCCAATAACAGATCATACACTGTCTAGATGGAAAATGGAACTGAGGAGAAATCGAAAACATCTCAGGATTGTGCCTGGAGAGAGCAGACACACAAAACACAAGTGTCAAGATTGAACAGACCAATCAGAAGATTTATCTGGATGAGTGACAGGACCAGACACACACAATGTGCACGCACACATTCAGATAACAGCAACAATGTTGTGACAACCTGATATGGCAGAGTAGTCAAGAGACCATCTCAGTTGATTTTGTTTAAATTGTTTAAATTGTTCGACACTTTAGATCTACTGTGAGTATACAGTGGTATGTTGTTGTTCACAAGTTTATTGCATACAGTGACCATAGGGCAGTTTAAAAAAAAAAAAAGGATGTTATATTTATGGTCAGCAGGATGTGACAGACCATGTATGGTTGACTTGTGAGTCCTGTGTATGTGATGTCATTGGGATGCGCAAGCACATGAAGCAAAGTGGAAGCACTGAGAAGCATGCAATTGTGAGATTCTTTATTGAAAGTGATTAACAATAAGAACCAAACATCTAACATGGACAACCTATTTTCAACCCTTTCCTCAATCCAGCTTGTATGGCATATCATGGGTAGAGTTTTTGGAAAGCCATTAATTGCCTGAACGTTCAGGTTGTTGTGGTTTAAAGGGTTGTTTTGAGGCAGTCCAAAAATCAGAGTGAAGACCCAAGCCATTTTGTCCTGTTAATTTCCAAAGGCTGCTGAACAAAAACCGTACCAGGAGCTAAATAGTGACAGCAAGTTATATCTGAATTAAAGACTTTAGAAACTAACATTTCAAAGTGAAAATGTTCCCCAAATTAAAACCTGGATAAACATGTTATTTATAGGACATGCAGGATATGAAATGGTGAGAAAAAAAAAAAAAAAAAAAAAAAAAAAAAGTTCAGTCCAATTTTAGGCCCCACACCAGGGACTACAGATACTACAATCATATTCAGCGCCATTACATTGATTCTCTTAGTGAACAGGTGCTTCTTACAGCTTCTGCATTGTGCCATGTGTCAATTTAGGTCCAATTTTACCATGTTTGTTAACAAATTGATTGTACAGTAACATTTATACTACACAACGTTGTAGCATTCTTGAGTGAGAAGAATGACCTGCTAACAAGGCTGGGTGTTGAACCAACAATTTGTGATAGGTTTACAAAGTTTAAAGGTTTGTGTAAAAGCTTGAGTGGACAAAGTTAACTATAAATAAGGGATCTCTATATACACCCATCTGTTTCATATACTGTGTATATAGAAGTCTTTTAATAGAAAAGTATAACCAGTGAACTTATAACAGCAGTATACAACCATACACAATAGAAAAAAGTTAAGGAACAAAGACTCAAGCACCTGGCATGATCCAACCACTCATTTATTCCTGTTTGTTACAGTAAATATTTGATCAAATTAGATGTAGAAAATTCTGGATCTTGTGGATGCTAGGGCATGAAGGGATATTTTCCACCAGGAGGAACAAAAGGCTTGAAGGATTGACGCCCATAGAACCTTGGGTACATTGGAGGATAACCTGCAAACTGCTCAAACTGAGCAGTGGTGGTTGTGGAAGGTGTCGTTGTTGCTTCAGCTGGGCTCTTGGAGTGGTATATATGGGGAGGAAACATCGGGTACCTGGGCCATTTTGCTGCGGAACCACTAGAATACAAGTAAGGATCAAACATTGACATGGGATACATGTGAGGGAACACATGTTGGTTAGGGTCTTGAAGAGGAGGAGGAAGAGTCGTAGGCGGCACAGTGGGAGGTACAGGGTAACGAGGAGAATGTGGACGATACCACCAGGGTTTTCCAAACGGGGAAGGGTAAAACATTTGACGACTGTCCAATGGGTCCTGGACAGGAGCAATGGTTGTTGGGGCCGGCATTGGAGTCACGGGACAAGAAAGAGTCACTTCCCGGTCATCGTACATCATAGGGAGCTGCATTTCAGCATCCTGAGGAAGACATTAAACATCAACTACCATACATGTAAAATCAGACAAGTGCACTCTATTTTCACCTTCACTTCCAAACAGCTTCCTATGAATGGTGCCGTGATAACCAGTGATCCATCAACAGTCTCCAGTGAGAATGAGCATTTGGGAGGTGTTAAAAGCAAAGGCTGCCATGATCCATCAACTACAAGAAAGAAAGACAAAAAGCTCAAACACCTCTCAACTTAGATAAAAATGCAAACTACTAAGTGACTTACCTTTAACTTTAACATCATCTACTCTGACGCCAAGTGAGATAGTCATGTAAGAGGGAAAGCAGGACACTGTAGGGATGAGACGACTTGCAGGGCACGACATTTGCACCGGAGCCCCCATTACAAGCAGTGGCAGAACATAACTTCCGTCCTGTTAGGAGATATAGGAAGAGAAAGAACTCCAAATCATTCAAGGCTCACTCTTCACATGGTCAGAGCAGAGCTACAGTGCACTTATCTTTAGCATGCGCACTAACCTGTAGTCGGACATGACAGCCCTGGTATGGAGCAACAAGAGAGACATCTCTGCGTGCCCGCTTCAGCGAGAAACCACAGCTGGCTGGCATCTCAGACAGAGGCACTATTGACTGATCTCCTGGTTGAGGAGAGTTAAATTTATGAATTAAATAAAAATAATGATAATCCCACACTCGCAAGCCCAAAACATCTTACCTTGATCAACCAGAAAGTGTGGTGTTCTTATTGCCCCTGGAATGCGCAAGGTCATTGAATCACTTCCACAATGCACAGAAGGACCCAAACGATGCAGCTTAGCTTCAGCAAGGTGGAACTGCTCTTAATGTCGAATAAAAAGCACATTAAGAAATAAAAACCCTGAACATGTTAAGTTAAATCCCTCTATTAAAAAGACCCATTTTAAGTTTTCTAATTAACTTTTGACCAATATTAATCAAACTGTTCTGCTGATTTGAGTTCAAATGTTCCCTTTTCTTTGTCAGATACTGTACCTTGAGCACCTATTAAAAGTTTGCCCAAACGGATTGTGTTTTCCGAGACTGCTCCATAAACAGCACCAGTTTCAGAAAAAGCCCCAGGACCAGCCCTTAAAGATGAAATCAGTGTCAGCACAACCATTGTGAAAAGCAAGATGCCCTTTGGCCAAGGCATGGTGAGTTTACTGTACTACCAAAGCAAATGCCAAAAAAAAAAAAAAACCATTTAATGAAAGATCCTTGACTATAAAGGTTGATAAGTGTATTGAGACAAACTATGCTATTTGTACTCACTTTTGAATCACTCGCTGATGCTGGTTGGCCAATCAAATCTATTCCTCAATCAGCTTGTTGTTTTCACCTGTGCCTCATTAAGCTGAGAGTTAACACAATGGCTGAATTTGGAACAGCATACGAGCATACTACTCCAGTCAAGCAATGCCAAAATACACAACATTTAGGCCTGGTTTTAGGCCTTAGTTCAATTAGGACATTTAAGAAGCTTTTATAAATGTGCCTTAGAAAAAAAAAACATTAAGACAATAAAAATGGCACTGACATATTTTAAGATATGTCACTGCATGTTGCTTTCAGTTAAAACAGCTCAAATATGAAGTTTAGACTGGGACTAGACTTAAGCCTTTTTCTGTGAAACCAGAGGTTAGTGTCTTTGCTTATAGTCAGTAAGTTACAACAATCACTTTATTTATTAATATGTAGTTTGTAAAAACAGGATTTAGAGGCAGCAGTACATACATTTTGGGACACGTGAATATACATACACAGTCAAACAGAGAGAGCTTCTAAAAAAATGACTATTCATTCCATTAAACTCCATTCAGTAAGAATAAAAGAATAACATTACTATAACATTAGTATAGATTATTGTGTCCATTGTTTAAAAATGCATAAATCTGCTATTTTGCATGTGGAAAGTGCTAAAGTGCTAAACTTTTTAGTAGTTCAAAGACTAGTGACGTCATCACCACTCGCTATGCTGATGCACTCGTCATCCACAGTGACTCTTGGGATGGCCGTATCTCTCTCCCACACTTTTCTAATGGTCTCTGGAGTCAACGAAGCCAGGGGCTCAATTATAGGCACTTCAGTCTGTTGTACTGCAGTCCCAAGATGCTCAGTGGAGTTAGGGCTCGAACCAGTATCTAAAGCCCAACTATAGGCTTTGTTAGCTGGAGTGGTCGGTGACAAAACATTATCGCATAGTGGTCCACCTGACCCCTCATTTTGGGTCCAGGATGGTGAAGAAGGAGTGAAAATGGTACCTACACCAAGCAAGTGGGCATGATGGAGGGCGCTATCAATGCTGTGATGGAGGTTGATGGGTGAAGGGGGATGAAGGTCAAACTCAATAAGTGAGAGAAAGCACTCGTGTTCTTGCCATTCCACACCACTAGTCCACAGAGGAGATGCATGGTGGTTGTAACTGCTGCTGTACAGGACGCCTTCTCCAATAACTTCCACATTGTCATGCACTGTCATGATTGAGGTCACTGGAGTTGCATGGTTTCGGATCACCGACTGGCAGACATTTGCACGGGACTGCCTGTGACCTTCCCAGTTATTCGGCAACAATTCAGCCCAGTTCTTATCTGGGCTCCTCCAATGCCCCATTTGTAACCTGTCCAACAGCCTGCTCCAGCATTTCCCCTTCCATCCTCTCTTAGCTGTCTGCTTACTGCCTTGTGGTTTCCAGAACACCCTAGATCCCAGAAGTAGAAGAGATAAACTCCAGGCCAGCTCAAGCAGTCGTGCCGAGAGTTGCCCGATCCACCAGCCCCACCCAAATCTACGCCAGTCACCAAGTAACCCATACAGCCAGAGGAAACTATAGATTTGCAGAGCGCAGGACAACACCCCAAGGAGGGCACACAGCAACAGCACACGCCTGACACTGTTTTCTAAGCGTTTGGGGCCACTCCACCTTGGCAGAGGGGACCTGTGGGAGGAGCAGAGTTGCTTTAGACACTGGAAAAAGATTCCTAAACAAAGCAGTAACCCCCAGCAAACAGTAAATGTCTGTAACATTAATGGCAGTGCTGGCAACAAGGTTTTGGATAGCAGGTCAGCCAACAGGAGGGAGATACAGTGCAATGCTGCCAGTCCTCCAGTCACTGAGAGCCGTTGAGGAGATGTTTCTTCCCTCAGAGCAAGAAGTGTCAAGGTGGCTTGGGCCCAGAGCAATAAGGGAACTGGTAAGTTATACAAAGCAGTGAGGGCAGGGTGAGGCAGAATATTTCTGGTACCATACGGGTCAATTATGAGCTGTACAAATCGAAGCAGACCTGTTAGCAGAAGCAGGATGTTAGCAAGAGTGAATGCCTGACAAAAGGGATGGAGCATACTAGCCCCACCGATCACTCCAAAAGTTGCAGCAACCACCACCAGCAGAAACAGTACAGCTGAACCAAACACATGGAGCTCCCAAGCAAAGCTTAGTGTCCGTTTCAAATCGTCCCACTGTAGTCGGGTCACATTGCCACCGGTGGAGACCATGCATGGGCCTAGTATGCATGTACGTTTGACATTAGGTGGGTCACTCTCTGTTAGTGGTCCAAACAAACTTCCAAACAATTTTGGCCTTTCGTCATCTATGATGGAAATGGAGAGTATTTAGAACACTCAACAAGTTGTTTGCACTCTAATAAGTGTGTAAAAGTGTCTACAGTTTTAATAAAAAATGGCAATATTTATGACTACCTTTGTTTTTTGAGTAATCTCTGTTTTTTGCCTGCAAAACAGATGTAGTTGATGATGTAGTAGGCGATGACCCCACAGATAAATCAAATGTAGTATCTTCATGACTCTCCATACCTAAAATTCATACAAATAATCAATATTTATTTCCTTGATTTGATGACTTTCTTGCTCTGTTTTTTTCCATTACTGACATTGCAGTGGTTATTAAAAAACATCACTATTTAACAGAATAAAGCTCTCAGATAAACTCTTAGATAAACAGATAAATACTAACCAGTCTTTAATGGAGGTGTGGCTGCAGGTGGAGGACTGGGGACATAACTTTCCTCTCCCACCATGAGATTCCCTTGGATGGAGCCAGACTGCGTCATAAGTGTGCCATTGTGCCCTGATGTTTCAGGCTTTGTGATGGAGCTTAAAATCTGTGTGAATGCAATGAACTTTGTATCTTGAGAAGTCTTCATGTTTTCTTTGTTGTTCTCCTCTACATTTGTATTAAATGTCTCTAAATACATATTGACTGGAGAGTTTTCAGTAGAGTTTTTCTCTGTTATTGGTTTGATGGTTGTCAACAAAGGTTGGTCTTTGTTCATTCTCTCATTGCTATTTATGTGGGTAAGGGTGGATGTAGTCAACTGAACAACCATTGTGGATGTGGCTTCATCAGAGGCACTGTTATTGTTAGCTAAAATGATATCTTCATCATCAATATTCTGGGTAAGTTTTTGTGGAATTGGAGGGGTATGGTGAGCACCTAACTCTTCCACCTCAATATCTTTTTTCTCTGGAATGAACATGTCCATCTCCAGTGGACCACTAGAGGGCATCATAACCTCAAGGCTCTGTTGAAGTCCACTTCCTTCCCCAGAGCCCTCATTTATGCTAAAGTTGGGCCAAATAGGTAAAAGCAAGTCTTTGGACAACCTATTGTCAACTCTTTCCTCAATCCAGCTTTCATGATTTCTTGTGGATAGAGTTTTCGGAAAGCCATCAATTGCCTGAATGTTCAGGTTGTGGTTTAAGGTTTGTGTTGAGTTAGAGCTAAGGGAAGTGACAGATTTCTGAAGAAGAGGCAGTCCAAAAATCAGAGTGAAGAGCCAAGCCATTTTGTCCCGTTAATTTCCAAACGCTGTACCAGGAGCTGAATGGTGACAGAATAGGATAGATTAAAAAGCAGCAACACTTTTAAGTGAAAGTGTATAACATTTACCAAATCAAAACCTGGATAAATATATTGGATATTTATAGGATGTACATACAGGATATGAAAATAGTGAAAAATAATGTAAAGTTGGAAAGTTTGGTCCAAATTTACGTCCCAAACCAGGAATGTACTACAATCATATTTGGTACAATCACTTTTTACTTTTTAATTGTTGCTGAACAGGTGCTTCTTAAAGCTCCTGCATTGTGCGGTTTGACAATTTAGATCCAATTTTACAATGTATGTAAAAAATTTGATTGTACAATAACTTTTGATTTGTTTGTACAACATTTCCAAAACAACTTTGTAGCATTCTAGAGTGAACGGTATGACCTACTAAAAAGGGCTAAGAGTTGAAGAACCAGAAATTTGAAAAGGTTTACATAGGTTTAGGTGTGAAGGCTGTTACTGAAATTGACTTTAATTACCTATAAAAATATAGTATATCCATCCATTCTGTATACCGTGCATATATTGAAATTAAATATTTTATATTAGAAAATATATAGTATAACTGTAATGAACTTATAGTTCCAGTGACGCAACAAACAGCAAAGATTTGTTAGATGTGAAACAGAAACTCCAAATATTCCTTACGGGAGCCTTTGAACACTTACCTGAAGTTCCTGAGGTCAGCCGTAAAGTGAATATCACAGTTCTTTTGAGTATTTCTCACATGTGAATACTTTGATGTGTTACTGGTGCAGTCGTCATTGAATGTTGTCTTCTTAAAACTGCTGCATCTTTCTGCTGATGCTTATAGTACAGCCTACCTGAGTTTCACTGTAATCTTGTTGCCATCTGGTTGATGTCCTGCTGGACTTACGTCTTTGAACAGGGTTCTGATCCTCAATCCTGACAACATAACCTACAAACCTCAGGAGCTTTGAAATGTTAGTGTAAATTTCATTTGAATGAAATATGTCAAGTCAGGGTCATAAAATATATATTTGTAGTCTTCAAAAAATACAGGCACTTTCCTCTTTCAATTTTCTGTATTCTGTTCCTTTCTGGTATCACAGATGTGTAAGGGTAATCTCTTCAATATAAGGGATTTTGGTAAGACCATTAGTTCACTAAACCAGTCTGTTCCTATAAAGCATATGAAAGCAAACAACAAGAAAAATCCCATCACATCGCTGAAATATTTACACTGAAATATTATTCTATCACACCTAACTGTTTTACTGATTTGTTACAGTAAGTCACCTTGCCAGTTCGACCACGTTAGGCTAACATCCAACACAGTACTTGGTTCTTGATACAAACCTGCCATGTGGGGCTTAACGTGTTACTAACAGTAGAGACAACATGATGGATTTAACCAGATCTCATTTGAATATGTCAAACACTCACGCACAAAACCACATAGAGAAGAGGGATTTTACCTTCTTCTGGCTTCAAAACATGTTTTAAAGTAAAAATAGTTTATGTACATAATAATTAAAACACATTATTTGACATAATATTGTATTCAAAAATAATATTGAGGTAAAAATAACAATGCTATGAGTATTATATTCTTTATATGTGTCCAAGGAGGTTCTATGCAACTAAAAACACGAAAATAAAAATAAAATAATTTAAAATGCATTATATTGGTATAAATTATTGGCTTGAGGTTTTTTCATCAATATAGGCTACTGGGATAGCTTGAACAGTTTGAGTGATGCTTTCAAAAAATCTAATTATTTATATTTATTAAAATAACTATTCAGCTATTATCAGTAGAAAATTTCACAATAATCCCCAAAAGCACTTTGCAAGAATGAGGATAGGGAATTATACCTAATTATGATTTCACTATATTCAAGATAAATATTTTCTGATATTTATGTGCTCTATGGATTGTGAAGAGTTATGTTTATCCAAATTATAGGACAGGGTCATTGTGGGGTTAAGAGAGAGACCGTGGGAATTAACTCTTTCTGAACTCATAACAGTTATTTGACATACGACATACAGTATATCTCACCCGGTCCACCTTAAGAGCTCAGTCAGGCAGGCTTTTGCAGGGCGATCAGGGGGAGGCCCTCACAGACACATGCTTAGCACTTTAAGGCGGACTGGAGCGAATAAAGCTTCGCTTAAAGGCACAAGCACGCTGAAATGGCATATACTGAATGACTTTTTTACTCGCTCTGATACGCAACGTAATCATAAAGCATAACATCCGTTCAAAATGATTTTGTTGCCTTTAGTTACCTTGTTCTCATTAATAAAAGAAAGTAAGTTACAATGCAATTATAAGCAGTTCGTCCACAAAATGTATGGAAAACAAACACATGGGGAGAAAGAAAGCATCTAATTTACCACTGTTTGAAAATACCAAACAGCCTTTATAATGCGTTTCATCATATTAGTGTAGCCTATAAGTTATACCATGAGCATAGCAATGGACAGCGTACGTAGGTCTGTATGTTTTGTGAAGCAGTTTAACATAAAGTGCCATACAGAGCGAGTGCGCGCACCCGTGCAGGTTGCTGACGGACTGCACCAGTGTTGCCATGTCCGCTAAATTATGAGCGATTTTGACGGTTTTTATTATTATTATTATTATTTTATATAATTATCATAATCATTATAATTATCAGTCCTTGATTGAGTTTGTGGACTTATTTCCAGAACACAGCAGCGTTTTTGAGGTGTTTGGCTCCCCGTAGAACGATAAAGTGACCAACAGTGAATCTATGAAATATACTATTGACGCAATAATCATTATAAAAATTGTTACATCAATTTAGAAATTGTGAAATCAACTAAGAAATCAGTAGATTAATAGGGGAATATGTAAATCAAGTAAACATTGAATTATGATGGTAAATAGATCATTTGATAATCTACAGATAACCATAAACAAACAAATTAAAAATATAATACTTAGTTTAGTTCAGAATTCAGTTCTGTATATACTTGACATAGGTATTACTACTACTACTAACAACAATTATTATTATTAGGCCTATCATCATTGTTAGAAAAAGCTTATTAAAGCTTTAGTTCGTTCACCCAAAAATGAAAATTCTGTCATTTATTACTCACCCTCATGCCGTTCCACACCAGTAAGACCTTCGTTAATCTTCGGAACACAAATTAAGATATTTTAGTTAAAATCCGATGGCTCCGTGAGGCCTCCATAGGGAGCAATGACATTTCCTCTCTCAAGATCCATAAAGGTACTAAAAACATATTTAAATCAGTTCATGTGAGTACAGTGGTTCAATATTAATATTACAAAGTGTGCCAAAAAAACAAAAAAATAATGACTTATTTAGTGATGGTCGATTTCAAAACACTGCTTCAGGAAGCATCGGAGCATAATGAATCAGCGTGTTGAATCTGCTGTTCGGAGCACCAAAGTCGCATGATTTCAGCAGTTTGGCTATCTGAATCATGATTCGATATGCTGATTCATTATGCTCCGATGCTTCCTGAAGCAGTGTTTTGAAATCGGCCATCACTAAATAAGTCATTATTTAGTTTTTTTTGGAACAACACCAAAAATATTCTCGTCGCTTTATAATATTAATATTGAACCACTGTACTCACATTAACTGATTTAAATATGCTTTTAGTACATTAATTGATCTTGAAAGTGGAAATGTCATTGCTCCCTATGGAGGCCTCATGGAGCCAACGGATTTTAACCAAAATATCTTAATTTGTGTTCTGAAAATGAACAAAGGTCTTACGGGTGTGGAACGGCATGAGGGTGAGTAATAAATGACATTAATTTCATTTTTGGGTGAACTAACTTTAAAATGCAGTTATCAATGATTGTATTACCTTTTTATTATTTCTCTATTATCGTTTTCACTAAATATTGTATTTTATCTTGTCTATGGCTTTATTATTAATCAGATTATTTTCATACTTTTTGATTATCAAAATATTCATTCTGTTTTTCTGTGTATCTTTGTGTTACAAATTAGTTATCGATTTCTCAGTTGATTATTGAGCAGCATATATGGGTTCCCGATCAATGTATCCCCTGATTTTCCTCTTATTTCTGCTTATTATGCATATTAGTTAAATTTTGGGTTTTCCCCCCTCGTGATCTGGCCAGATCTGGCAACACTGTGCTCCGCGTTCATGGCATTGTGAATGTGCGTGCGGCAGCAGTGGAGCCGGAAGGGGGAGCTGCGATTCCGTCCCCGCCTTCACGCTACAGGACAGCCCGGGGTCTAGCGCTGTCACAGCAGGCCTACTTCCGTCAGCTCTATCGCAAACATCATTATTAAAAAAATAACATTTACAGCCATCCAAGCCGTCCAAGCAGCGCGTTTGTGTATTTTTCAATACGGTAGGACATATCTGCACTCGGCCGCATCGGGGATTTTACTGTTTCATTTATGTGTGTAGCAGAATAAGCACACGTCACGACATAAATAGCACTTAAATAAAGACAAATGTGTTTGAGTGCAAAAATAACGAGATATAGCAAAGCAAACGGACTTTACATATGCATGGTCAGATTTAGTTGAGCTTTAGTGGGGTTTTTGTTTTTTGAACGGCGTGTTTTGGCGGAAATTGCTTTGGCTTTTATTTAAGGTAGCATGGGATGATTAGCACGCGAGCTCACGTTAGCCATTCAACTGCGCGCGCGTTGCCGCATATACTGTGGGAATAATGGCTAATATCACACAGCAGCATATCATAAATAGATTCGACATCGTAATGCAAGTTCTTGCACCTTTTTTGTTGGTTTTGAAGTTTCGTTTGACAAAGGTTAGCGATTTAGCATTAATGCTAGCATATTTTCTAGGCAAAAGCATTGAGGTGTCCAGTATGCGACCACAAACACTCCTATTTTACAATCACATAATGTTACCTATTGCTCATGTCTCCTAATAAAAAAAAAATGTAATATTTGATAGTTCAGAATGAGGTTTGATTTGTGATTTGAAAACAACCTCAATGCAACTATTTATATTTTGCTCGAGGGGGTCCAAAGTCCAGCAAGGTTATATAGGCTGTTTATATCTGAATGCTTTATACACAGAGTTCTTCTTCTCTACTAAATCACATGAAACACCTTTAGCCTCCAGTTTATACAGTTATATCTACATGCAGATTTCAAATGTTTATGGCTGGATTTGCCCGCTGGTGCATTATACAAAATGAAATTAGATCTGCATTGTGCAGAGATTGTGTTGATACGTCATATGCCAATGTAGAAATAGCAGCCATACAAATTATCTTATATTACTGTTTTTCAGATTCAAAAAGATGCAGTACAATTTTACCTGTATTAACATTTTTTTTTTAACGCTTATATGCTTTTCACGTGTATGTGTATAGTTGTTTTTGAGCCGTTAGTCTAGGTGTGTATGCACAATTTGTACATTAATAATCTATACATATAAATGACCTGTCAAAACTCATTAATTATGACTATAATTTTCCAAAGAATACTAATTGCTTTAATTTAGTCCTTTGAAGATCATGCAAAACATAAATTTATTTTTTGTCAAATTTTGACTGGTAGTGTTAATATTTATACCCCTTTTTTGTGTTCCAGGCTCCTGTGCAGGGTGGATTGACCTGTCATGAATGAGCCCATTGAAGGCGGTGCGATCTCGTTCGACGAGTATGTGCGGCAGAAGGCGCGCACTATACCTCAGCACCGCATGAAAGAGTTTCTGGAGTCGCTGGCCTCCAAAGGCCCAGAGGTGCTGCAGGAGTTCAGTCAGCAGACCAGCGGCACCACCACCACTATGGTGTACCAGCAGGGTGCCAACTGCATCTACACGGACAGCACAGAGGTGGCAGGGTCGTTGTTGGAGCTGGCATGTCCGGTAGGAATAGAATCATTTTTTTTATTGTTGTTTTAGCTGTTACTTAAGAAGTTAACTAAGTAGTCACATTTCTGTTTTATCTTTGCGCAGGTACAGGTGACTTCTACACAGATCTCCCCCCAGCTGGCTGCAGCTGTGCATCAAGCTTCTGAACAGCAGATCCAAGTACAGGTTTGACTCTGTCATTCTGTTTTTGTGCATCTTATCTACAGGGTAGTTATACAACGTTTACCAGGCAAACTGACGTTGTTGGATTAAAGTTGTGATAGTCTTTTCTTTCCTATTGTGACGTATATCAGAGTGAAACGGCTTCTCGAACAAGTAGTAGGGTGTAGGGTGGGACTTGATTGTTATGAAAAGAGAAGAGATGTTTAAGCACATGAATTTGATTTGTTTTTTCTTAAATAAATAACGATGTGCACAGATAAATCATTTATAAGAAATACTGCAATATTCCATAAAAAATAAGAATTCATTTTGATTTCATGGTGACTTTAAAGAGATAGTTCACCTAAAAATTAAAATTCTGTATCACCATCATGCTGTTCCAAATCTGTATGACTTTTCTTGTTAGGAACACAAAATAAGATGTTTTGAAGAATGTTGGTCACCAACAGTTTTGGTAAGCATTGATGTTGAATGTATGAAAAAACAAAATAAGAGACAGGATAGAAAATAGCTTTTTACTTCTAAATGATGATGTTTTTTGTTGTAAAAAATCTTGCTGGCATTATAAAAGCACCTCAAAGAACATTATAACATTTTTAAAAGTGCAGTTCATGAACCCTTTAAAAAATTTGTTTTCTCCTTATTTTGAAAAATTAATACTTTTATTCAGCAAGGATGCAATAAATTGATCAAGTGTCAGTAAAAACATTCAAAATGAAAATTAAAAATGAAAAGAAATTTCAAATGTGTTTAAAACACAAAATTTCAAATAAATGCTGTTCCTTGCTGTTCTTTTGAATTTTCTATTCCTCAAAAAAAAAAAAATCGTGGAAAACTTTTCACAGTTTAAAAAAAAATAAAATAAAAATAAATAAATAAATAAATAAATATATATATATATAAAAAAAATTAAGCACAACAAGTTTTAAACATTGATAAGAAATGTTAGTTGAACACTAGATCATTAAAAATATTTTTTTTTCCCTTTTAGGCATGTGACAGTATCAAATTTTCATGTTGAGATGATTGTTGAAGCTTTTATCACGGTATATGGTATTATCACCATATTGAAATAAGTTTGTCATACTACTTGTAACAAATAGAACTTTCAACATATAAATACAGTAAAGCAATACACAAAAAATGTATAAAGTAAACAAATCTTTCAAACAGATTAAAGTGCAAAAGAATCACAAAGAAAAATGGGTATTACTTTACAATAAGGTCTCATTAGTTAACATTAGTTAATGCATTAGCTAACATTAACAATGAGCAATAGCTACAGTTGTTACAGTTAAAAATACAACTTATTTCATGTTAGCTCAGGTCCATTAAATAATACAGTAACGGCTTTTGATTTTAATAAAGTGTTATTAAATGTTGAAATTAAGATTAATAAATGTTCTAGAAGCATTTTTCATTGTCAGTTTGTTAACTTATGAATTAAATAATGTTGAATAATGGAGTTTTATTGTAAAGTGTGACTGAACAATAAAGAATTAGAACATCTGATTGGCTGTTTAAAACATTTAAATACTGTAGCAGCTGAAGTGCAGCTGCTTTGATTTTGGGGGGTAACCGCTGCATTTCTGCTGTTTCATCAGCGCCATCTGCTGTCAGAGAGTGAACGTGCACTTTCATTCAGAGCGTCTCCTTGTTGTTTACATCAGTGCGCGTGCCTCTTTGATGCAGCATACAGCAGTGTTGTGCATTTTAAACGGTTGATAGGTAAAGTGTTCTTAAAATGCATTCTAAAAATCGGAATAATTCATAATAAATAATTATTCGCGGTATTTTGAAGTGCTCACTATAACAATATCACGCATTTTCATTATTGTGAAATATCGTATTACCGTATACTGGCACATGTCTATTCCATTTACAAAAAGAAAATACACACCAGTGTGCAAATTTTTCAGGAAAACAATGACGTACATGGCAAAACACCTTACTTCAGGCCATTGGGCCATTTTGTGGTGCCCCTCTGTAAATACCTCTCCATCTCCCCATTGGCAGGTGCAGATCCAGGGTGAGCAGGGTCAGACAGTTGGCCAGGTACTTCAGGTGGCGTCTCCCACCCAACAGCAGCTACAAGGAGTTACCACAACACAGCTGGTACAACAGGGGGAACTTACAGAGGAACAACAACAACAGGTAATGCACACAAATAGATGATCAGCTTCTACAGTTTATGTATTTTAGATTCATATCGTAACCTGTGTATGTCTCTCAGATCCAGGCTCAGCTGGTGGCAGCAGTTGCCGGAGGTCAGCAGATTCAGATTCAGACTGTGGAGGCTCTGTCCCCCCCTCAGCAGCAGGGCTCCCCTAGGGAGGCAGAGAGACGACCTGGAGCCTCACCTGCTGTCCTCCAGCCTGCAAAGAAACGCAAGGTAGACGTCCCAACAGTTGTGTCCTACTCGCTTCCTCAAGGGCAGCAGCTGGCTACTGTACTGGCCATCCCACAGGGCCAACAGCAGGGCTACTTGTCACTTCGACCAGATCTGCTGACCGTTGATAGCACTCATCTCTACAGTGCCACCGGTACCATCACAGGCCCAGCAGGTGAGACCTGGACCATACCCGTGTACTCGGCCCCACAGCAGCAAGGCGTGGCCCACATCGCCATCCCTCAGGAGGCCTACAGCACCGTGCAGGTACAGGCCTCGCCTACCGATAAAGACAAAGACAAGATGGTAATTGGTGCGTCTCAGGCTGCCGGGGCAGTGGCCGTTCCGGTGTCTGGCTCAGGAGTGACCACTCAGGAGGAAGTTGTACATTCGCTGTTCCCAGCACAGTTTATGAATGGAAACATTCACATCCCTGTAGCAGTGCAGACTGTAGGGGGCGCTTACACTGGGACAACACAGGCCCTTCATATATGGGATCCGCAGCAGCAGCAGCAGCACATACAGGATGGGGAGGCTCAGGAACAACAGCTCCACCTGCAGGTGAATATATTCTAGAAGGAATCCTGCATGCTTGAGTATTCATAGCTTCCAGGCCATCTTAAGTAATTTTGGATTTTTTTTTTAGCAGGTGATGTGCATTTAACTGTAGTGAAAATTTAGCATCACTACTTTGGCATAGTAATGTGTCAATGATGATGTTCTGTGTTTATCAGGCGCAGACAGAGGCGGAACCACAAGTGGAACCTCCTCCTGAGCTGGTCCTCCCAAATACGCTGAAGCCTGAGGAAGGACTGGAGGTGTGGAGGCTTTGGGTTCAGCGCAAAAATGATGAGCTGGACAAGAATGAACAAAATAAGCTGGCACCTATTGGACGTGAGTTTGTTTCTGCCTCTACCTCTCTTTTTATATACCACCGCTCAATATAAGGTTGGCACTATACGAAAATTTCAGTAGTTGATAGCAATATGAGTGAAATTCCATGATAAAATAAAGCAACAGCCTTCGAAAATTTCTCAATTATGTATGCGCGTGCACTTGTAAGTATTCAAAAGCAGCTTCCAGTCTGCACTTGGGTACAGAATTGAGTCAGTAGTTGGTACTACTTTATTTATGTAATTATTTATTTATATATTTGTTTGTTTGTCAGTTTTAGTATTAGTAGTTCTTATTAAGTGTTTTAAAGTGCCCCTATTATGCTATTTGGAAGGTTCCTAATTCTGTTTAGGAGGTCTCCTACCACAGGTTTACATGCATCAAAGGTCAAAAACTATTTCATTTTCTCATAATATAAATTGCACATCACCACATTTTTAAATGATTCTTAAATGACTTGTTGGATGATTCAGTCTCTTTAAATCCCTCCTTTCTGTGAGCCTGCTCTGCTCCGATTGGCCAGACAGCCCAGTCTGTTGTGATTGGTCTATTTCTTACAGCGCGTGTCGGAAGCAAAACGCCCATTATCATAACTGGTTCAGCTCCGGAGCTTCCTAAAGCTCAGCAACTGTACACACTGTAAAGTCGGTAACAATGGCATTGATTTTACCATATCAATCCGAGCGTGAGTCCAATGATGAAATATTGGAAGAACTAGTTAATCGACCCGAACCTTGAGCAGGATGTTTCTCAGTGATATTCTACTCAGTTTGACGTTCATCATAAGATGTTGCAACTGTAATTCCTCACCATCAGCATTGTGTGTGTTCATCAACAAACTGATGTGTATATTTCCAATTTATTGTGGTGTCATGGGAACTATATTATTAACAGTGCATATGCTAGTCGAGCACTACCGTGAATGACTAATGCAACATTAAAGTTTGTAAAACATCTTGCTCCATTCTTTATCATTATTCAGAGTAGTAAGAACGACAGACAATATGCATTAATAGACTCAGGTGACACCGCATGAAAGGTAATTTTCAAAAATCCATAATAGGGGCATTTTAATTCTGCATGGTCATTAGAGTGTTAATGCATCCGTTTAAAATGTATTACATTTTTTTAAAGAATGTTTTACAGTCACTATTTAATATCTTAAATATCTTGAAAAGTATATAAAGGTAAACTTGTAAAAAATGTTATTTGCTGTTTTGGTGTAATTCTTTCATGAATAAATACAGCTAAAAACTGTAACTTGAAAACATATCATTTTTAAAGAGTAGAAAGAGAAATTAATGCCCTTTTTTTTTTTTTTGCAAGGATGCAATAAATTGACCAAAAGTGACAGTAAAGACATTTATAATGTTACGAAAGATTTCAAATAAATGCTGTTCTTTTTCTTTTCTTCTTTCTATTTAAAGATTCCTGAAAAAAAAGTATTTTGTGGACGGTTTCCACAAAAATGTTAAGCAGCACAACGGTTTTCAACATTCAACAACATTAAAACAAATCTTACTGAACCCAAACTTTTGAACAGTAGTGGATACATTTTTTTTTTTTGTCACAAAATTGCTTTCATTTTTTTTTTTTTTTTTTAAATCTATTTAAGTCTTTAAAGGTCTTAAATTTCATTCCCTTAAACATGTAGAGTCCATGGTCAAAACTGAACTATTTTTGTCAAGCCTTTAGTGATGTTTATTAATATCTGTCTCTGCAGGTCGACAGCCACTGCGCTTCCAGGACGATCTTGTGTCAAGTTCAGTGGGCGAGTTGAACTTGGCTCTGTCCCTGATGACCCAAGAGGCTCGTGGGCTGGAGGGGGAGCCATTTGAGCCTGATTCACTATACTATGTATTTTTATGTATACAGAAAGTATGTCCTATTTCTCCTTACGTAATGCCTTCTTTTGTTTCTACTGTTTCTGTTGGATCTTTTGTTTGCATAAGCTGATTTCTTTTTCTTGTATTTGTACAGTACATGTTTGAGAATGGTAGGGTAGACGACATTTTCTCTGATCAGTACTACAGCCGGTTTTGTCAGTGTTTACACAAAATTCTCGAGGAGTGGAGGCCCAGTGTTCACCCTCTTGGTAAGAAGTATGTATGTGTATTGAAATGATCTACTTTGGAGTCTTGTGGAGTGTATGTTGATTGTCATTGTATTTGCCAGGCTATATTATCCCAAGTCATGTGACCGAGGAGATGCTGTGGGAGTGTAAGCAGCTGGGAGCTCATTCTCCATCCACTCTTCTTACTACACTGATGTACTTCAACACCAAGTGAGCCTTCTTTCATTCTCAATTCTTTAAAGATTGTGGCAGTGAGTGCTCCGGGGTTTAAAATGTTGCCTCTGCACAGGTACTTTCACTTGACTACAGTTGAGCAGCATATGAAAGTGGCCTTCTCCAAAGTGCTCAGACACACTAAGAAGAACCCCACCAACCCTAAAGACAAGAGTACCAGCATCCGCTACCTGAAAGGAGTCGGGCCCCACCATGTTGGACAGAAAGGTTAGCCATTAAATAAGGCTGGATGTTGTCACGTTTCAAGATAAATATAAACTTTACACTTACATATTGTGTACACTACTGTTTAAAAGTTTGGGATCAGTAAGAATCCTTTTGTTTTGAAAATGGTTTTTGAAAGTAGTCTCCTATAATGCTCACTAAGGCTGCATTTGTTTAATCAAAAATATAGTAAAACATTAATATTGTGAAATATTATTACAATTTAAAATAATTGTTTTCTGTTTCAATATGTTAAATTGTAGTTTATCCTTGTGATATCAAAGCTGAATTTTCAGCATCATTACTCCAGTCTTCAGTGTCACATGATCCTTCAGAAATCATTCTAATATGCTGATTTGCTGCTCAAGAAACATTTCTTATCATTATCAATGTTGATAACAGTTGTGCTGCATAATGTTCAAATGTTTCCAAAGTTATAATTACCATTGATCAACCAATACGGGTGTAATACTAGAGTTGTCAAAAGTACCGACTTTGCTACCAATCGGTACTGACATTTTAAGCGCTGTTGAGCGGATTCATAAACACCTCTGATCGGCCATTGTGTTGATGCGCTCAACAGATATGACTGTGATTGGCTACAATGATCAAGGCACGGGAGTGTTTGAAAGCACACGGAAGTGTTTGAATTCGAAAGCGGGAGCATTTCAAAGCAGGCGACTATCAGTGGACCGGGTCGCGATGGACGCCTGCTTTCAAACGCTTCCGTGTGTATCTGTGTAAGCACTCGGTGAAGAGTTTCACTGATGACTATTTACAGTGTTTTTGAAGCGTTGATCATTGTAGCCAATCACAGACATATCTGATGAGCGCGTGAACACAGTGACCAATCAGAGGTGTTTACAAATCCGCTCAACATTTTTAAAATTTCAGTACCGACATGGTACTGAAGTTTGTACTTTTGACAACTCTATGTAATACTACAGCTGTATCTATTAGGGGTGTAACACAGAAGTCACGGTTCGGTACAAACCTCAGTTTTGGGGTCACCTTTCGGTACAATAGCAAAAATGGTCACTTTAGTTTTAGGGTCCAACTCTCACTAGTAACTAACTATTAACTTCTGCCTCAAACCCCTAAATACTGCTTATTAAGGTTAAGTTTAGGTATTGGGTAGGATTATGGGATGTAGAATATGATCATGTATAATGAGGCATTAATATATTTATAAGTACTAATAAACAGCCAATGTCTTAGTAATATGCATGTTAAGCATCAAATCCACAATTCAAGGTTTCTTTTAATTTATTTTGAACACAGTAGTGCAAATCAGTTTGTTCCACCTAGTGGCATTTAGTCCCCTAGTTGGTGCAGTACAGCCTCCTTAAGTGTATTAAGCACTAAGTAGTAAACAGTAATGCACTCTTGAATTGGTCATATTTTTTTTGCAGGGCTGATTAAAAAACAGAAAGAGTTTGGTCACAATCAGCTACAAAACTGAAAAGCATCTCAAGTACAAAATAAACAGAATAATGAAAAATAAAATGTGTGCATTAGGAGTGTTACTATTTGCTCCACTTAAATTATATTTAAACATTCAAAGTTTTAGCCCAACCAGCCTATACTTAATTTTCAGTTTTGCACACAGTTGAGAGCATGAGCCTTCCAAAGTATACTCCTTTGTCCGTGAGCACAGAAAGACTTATTCGATGCGTGCATGCATTTAGAGGTCATTCGCATATGCGCCGTTCTTCTTCTGCTCTTTTTCCTGTTGTAGCAAACAGTGTTGCATTACTGTGCACACCCCCTTCTGGACTGGAGTGTAGATCGTCTGTGACTGACTGTATTCGTCGTCTTACTGCATGAACCAAACCGTGACGTCTGTACCATACGGTTCGGGATGAATACATGTACCGTTACACCCCTAGTATCAATAGTAACTGGTAACAACAAAAAAAATCCAGCCCTGGTCATGGAAATTTCTAAATTATGCCTGTATTATAATTGAAGACATTAGAAATACTTTTGTGTTATTGTTCTGTGAACAACTGGAAAAGTTCATAAATTCATTGGTCAAAAACTGTAGAAAGTTATAAATCTCATCTTTTTTTGGTTCTAGTGACAGATGACATGTACGCAGAACAGGCTGAGGACCCAGAGAACCCGCTGCGTTGTCCTATCAAACTCTATGACTTTTACCTCTTCAAATGGTGAGCCACTGATTTTAACAAATATGTATATTATAAAATAACTTTTTCTGCCTCTCCCTCATTTTTTTTATCGTCTGTCCTCAGCCCTCAGACTGCCAAGGGTCGTAATGACACGTATTACCTGACGCCAGAGCCGGTTGTGGCACCGAACAGCCCTATTTGGTACTCCACTCAGCCAATCACGAGCGAGCAACTGGAGCACATGCTAACACGCATCATGATGGTGCGGGAAATCCAGGAGATAATCTCCATTGCGCAGGCCAATGTACACTGAGACAAGATGAGGGCAAAGAAAAGAAATCAAGATGGAATAAGAGAGAGCAGCTTTCTCCATCTTGCCATCATCATCTCCTTTTTTCAAAGAGACTGAATCAAGTTGCCTCTGCAGCCTCTCCTTATATTCATTCATGATTAAAAGGAAAGCGAGAGGTTCAAGAGGGGTTTTCAATGAACTGGACATACATACGGGCCTTTTTTTGTTTTAGATACAGGAACCTACTTCTGTTTGTTCGCCTAATGGCCATTGAAACGTATTTGCCCAGATCCCTTGATGTGTGCATTTTCTCTTTCTGCCATGTATGTTACGCTCCATCTGTCTTCACACTGTCTTCTCTCTCTGTTTATTTTCTGTAAGGATCTGGTGTTTTTTAAGACCGCAGGCTAAACTGAAGTCGTTATTGGCAGTGGACTGGAATACCATGTGATTGTCAGGTGAATATACATTTAAAAACATGGCCTCATCGATCTGTAATGCCTAACACAACCCCCGCTCACCCCCAGGAGCTTGCAGTAGCAGAGTTCACGTACCTGAGGAGTGTATTATACATGAAGACTTTTTGGTTCTGTTTTTATTTTTTTTATATATATACATGCATCTATGGTAACCTGATATGTATTGATATTATAGTGGTGCTGGAGAATCGAAGCCTGTCTTTTCAAACATGCTTTTTTGTACAGTGAATTACCTGTATGTGTCGTCTTTGACCCTTTCAGCAGTCTTTGGGCAATTCTGCCACACAAACACACATGGGCCTCATTCATGACATAGTTCACTAAACTATTATCATTACATGCATTATTGAATTGAATGCTACAATTATTTTGTAAAGGATTTGCACAAGGCATGCCGGTATTAAAATTATACCCACTGAGAATTATTTTCATTATGGCCGATTTACTGATAAATGGCACATATTAATCTACAAAAACACTAAAAACTATAATTTCAGCAACTATAAAATTCCGCAAACTTCCAAATAATTTAGAATCAGGCAAAACAAGAATTAAACTAAAGAATGTAATTTTTCTCCATTAAACATTGTCAATGATCTTTTATTACAAAGTCTGGAACCAAAAACTTCAGAGCGCACAAAATCTGGTTTGTACATGACCTTTTCTACAAAGTCAGATCCAATGCAACTGTTAACACTTTTCAAAAGGAGTTAATAGCTATGTGATCCACTTCATTCTTTTCCCGGTAGTGGGATCTGTAGTCTCTTTAAGGTGTTGGTGAAGTATTTAGGAAGGGGGCAGGACACTGTAATGTCACCTTGACCTTTGACCCGTGGCAGAACGATCCTTCGGGAGTGCAGGTGAAGAGGGAGATATCGTGTTTTACTCTGCACCAGACCCAGCCGTCGCAGTGTGCCCTCTGGCAGCTTCTGTAATCCGAAATATGAGACCCACATGTGGTCAGTCTTCAAACGTGACAATGAGTCATGTCTCAAGAAAACACTACACCACCTCTTGATGATTCATTATTAACACAACACTTACGATGTTCATATACTGTTGTAAAAACTAGACCAGGACTTGACTAGTGGCTCACTTTGTTGTGTGCCAACAAGCTTGGATTATAAGCAAAGGTTCTTTAAAAATATGCATGGTTTAAATCATTTTTAATCTGGAAATACTCTACCATTTAAAAGTTTTGGATCAATAAGATTTTTTTTTTTGTAATAACTGCATTAAAGGGATAGTTCAGGTCTCATAACCCTCAAGTTGTTCTAAACCTGTACAAGTTTTGTTCTGTTGAACACAAAATATTTTGAACAATGTTGGTAATCAAACAGTTGATGGTACCTATTGATTTCCATAGTATGGGGAAAAAAATACTATGGAAGACAATGTTTGATTACCAACATTCTTCAAAATATCTTCTTTTGTGTTCAACAGAACAAAGAAACTTGTACAGGTTTAGAACAACTTGAGTAAATGATTTTGTTTATTTTTGGGTGAACTGTCCCTTTAAATTAAAAAAGGACAGTGAAGACATTTATAATGTTACACAATTTTTCTATTTCTTGTTGTTTTGAAATTCAAAACAGCTATTCATCAAAGAATCCTGAAAAAATATCATGGATTCCACAAAAATATTAAGCAGCACAACTATTTTCAACATTGATTAATAATAAAAAAATTTCTTGAGCACCAAATCAGTATATTAGAATGATTTCTGAAGGATCATGTGACACTGAAGTAATGATGCTAAACATTCAGATTTGCCAAGAAGAAATTACATTTTAAAATATATTACAATGAAAATAGTTATTTAAAATGTAATAATATTTCACACTACTACTGTTTTTACTGTATTTTTCATCAAATAAATGCAGCCTTGCTAAGCATAAGAGACTTTCAAAAATGGTAGTGCAGGTTTGATCATCATTCAAGGAACCAGTGCTACAACACTTGCTCTAACATTGTAATATTTATCATACCTGGGGTGCTAGTTTGTTCCAGTGAGCATATTTATGGTCTCCGAGAATGGGGCAGGTCAAAGCAAGAGCCATGTGCACTCGAAGTTGGTTTTTTACACCTAAAACAAACATTATAAGTGGTTATGGTCATCATATGTTTACATTCCTTCATTTAAATAAATAAAAAACAAGAAGTTACATTATATATGGGCAAACTTAGTTACATTTATAATAATTAGGAAGTATAAGGCACAATTAGGAATAACACTCTGAGTTGGGTAAGCTTTTCACATGTCAGGGTCAGTCAGTACCTGTGACAGGCTGTAGTTCCACCAAGCTGCAGCCACTAGTGCTGTCCAGAACCCGATACTGTGTGACTGCATTTTGTGCCTGCCGATTAGCTCTCACCCTGGTCACTCCATCTCCCTCGTCATTCACTTTGAACAATGGGCTCAGACCCATCTGAGCAGAATAAACATTATTCTTCACATTAATTCTAGTAATGTAAGAAAACTGGAGAACATCCTATTCAAGTCAAAAATTTTCTAAGTGCATCATGTTGATTTTATTGTGAAGAATTCATCTATGCATCTTTTTTTGACCTCATAATGTTTAATCAAAATGTAAAAATGTCAGACTTTTCTCTAGTGTTGTATGTTGGACTTCTCCAATCATTAAGTCCGTTTAAACCCTGCCCCTTTCTTACAATACAGTGAAACAGTCAGGTTCCGACTGCATTCAGTTTCTCCATAGGGAAATAGATTTTTAACAATAACTTGTAAACTAGTGTTGTCAAAAGCACTGACCGCGATACCAAGTCGGTACTGAAATATAATGCTTTGAGCGCTGTTGAGCGGTTTCGTTAACACCTCTGATTGGCCATTGTGTTCATGAGCTCATCAGATATGTCTGTGATTGTCTACAATGATCAACTCATGGGAGCATTTGAAAGCACACGGAAGTGTTTGAATTTGAAAGCATTTTGAGAGCAGGTGTCCATCAGCAGGATCGCCAATCACAGACATATCTGATGAGCGCGTGAACAAAGTGGCCAATCAGAGGTGTTTATGAATCTGCTCAACAGCGCTAAAAAGCGTCACATTTTTAAAATTTCAGTACCAACTTGGTATCGCGGTCAGTACTTTTGACAACACTATTGTAAACATTTAAAGACAGACCTGAGTTCAGAGGTTGTTAATCCATGATATATACTTTTATTGAAGCCATCTGTATGCATTATTTCAACTTATTTTAAAAATAAGTGTGTTTAACAATTCATGGAGAAAAACTGCATTACCCACGGTGCTGTACAGAAAACTACACCAATCAGAGAATCGCAACAAGCAAACCCTTTCCAAAAGAGCTCTTTAGCTCCGCCCACTCCCATGAACCACCACAAATTATGTA
Source organism: Ancherythroculter nigrocauda (assembly GCA_036281575.1). Lineage (NCBI taxonomy): Eukaryota > Metazoa > Chordata > Actinopteri > Cypriniformes > Xenocyprididae > Ancherythroculter > Ancherythroculter nigrocauda. The sequence continues at coordinate 16,949,520 of VTFQ01000022.1, read as the reverse complement.
ATCGAGTCGCTCTCTCTACAGTCTCAAAATACTTAAATATTTAATATATTTTGCAATGAACTTAAAATATATTATTTTTATAAACATAATCAACAACTTTAAATAGTTTTATATTTCTCTATTGTTTTAAATTTGATTATGTTATTCACAATGCTTTATGGGATTGTAGTTCTTTCCCTACTGAAGCCGTTAAGTACACAGTCTTGTACCTTTGTATTTTAATCTGATTTTTTGCTTCATGTAAAACTTTGTAATGTTGTGATTCATCTCGTAACTGGTTGGCTTGGTTCTTGGTTTATAACACTTTAACAAAGATTTTTTTTAAAAATGTCTGTGGAGAAAATGAATGGAAAATATGCATCCGGAACAAATGCCAATGAAAAAGTGGGCGGCACTAATGCAATCTATTGGCTGCAAGCTCAGATTCAGATCTGCCTCCATCCAATCATCATCCAATGGAAAGAACCAAGCCTCGCCCTACATTTAATTATTTTTTTCAATACTCTGTTTCAGATGTCAATACAGAAAAAAAATATTTTCTGTTACTTTATGGGGTCTTTAAAAACAGGTTAGGGAAATTGTTTTTATGAATACAATGTTATATTACCTTAAAATGCGGCTGAGGTCCCATGACCTCCTTCTCTATAATGGGAATGTCAATCACTCCCTCTGAAGGAACAGGCACACCTACAGTGACCGCCCTGAACAAAACAATATGCTTAAGTAGGTGATATGTTGTGTAGGTTATGCTGGTAGTGGTACATCAGAATCAACTGAAAATAAGGAAAAAATGTTGCACTAGACAAGCACTACCACAATGGCTTACTATCAAATTAGCCTTACAAAAAACAATTATTCTGCATCCAATTAAAGACAAGCAACAAATACAGGTTTTGAAGTTTAACTTACATAAATGTCCTTTCCACTTTGTGTGATCTGATGAGTGTTTGTACATGTTCAGCTGCTTCCTCTGTTTTAGCCAGGATCAAAACACCAGTAGATTCTTTTTCTAGACTGTGGCAAAAATGCAACTGTGATCCTGCCTGCATGCCATCAGTTATCTTTGCCAGCAAAGGCAGACACTCCGCAATGCAGTTTCTGATGCCATCTACATCTATAAGAATGGAGCAGGCAAATTAAGGAACATATTAGTATATCAAATTATCAGTCTTCAACACTGTATTAGCTGATTATATTAAATGTTTTTTAACTAATGTTTTTATATAGAAATAAATGGTGCAAAATTTAAAAGTGAATATTATCTAGTACCATAAAATCTCTTCAATATACAAAATATTTCAGAATAATTATTAATAAATATTATTGAAACAAAATTTAGTACATTTAATTAAAAAATAATACCAGAAGGTTAATGAGATGTCAAATACTCACTATGCAAAGGGACACCATATGGTTTATTTATGGCGATTATGTTTTGGTCTTCATAAAGCATGCTCCTGTAAAGAGCTTTTGCGAGCACACTAGGGTGAATAGACTGAAGCTGCTGAGTGAACTGTTTGAGTTCATTCACTCTGTTCTGTAGAGGTGACACCGGAACCTTTGGAGAGGAACGAAAAAACACGGAACATAAATGGTTGCACATAATTCACTTTAGTCAAAACAGACAATACATGTGTAAACCAACGTAGCTAACCTCATTTTTGTCATCTGTCCGTTTTTCTTTTTCACTCCGGAGTCTGTTCGCGATATCTGCTGCTTTCAGTCCTGTTTTCCGGTTAGAAGCGACGGTCTCAGTCTTTGAAGCTGTGGCATACGCTCTCATGAGCATCGTATATGTCACCTCACGTGCGTGTCGCATTTTCACAGATCAACAGTTCAAAACTAACTCCCTTTCTATAAACCTGCGCCACGAGATCTTACATCACTCATTGCTTTATATATCAGATTAAAAATGCGAGTATGACAGCTAAAGCCGAGTAATCAGGCGGAAACTAAAACACAGATGTAAAATCAGATGAGCAAGGAGAAATAATGCACAACAGTTCAAAATAAAAGTCACTAGGCAGCCTAATATAATACAAAATCAAACAGAAATATAGTTTATTTTATTTACAACATGTTTTACAGAATAATTATTTACAAAATGTTTTCACTAAAATCTGCTCAATAGAATATTCCATTCTGGTATGTTTTTGATTCATTAAGAAGAAGCGACTCGAAAGAGTCATTTGTTCTGGAATCGGACTAGTCGAGCTGTATGATTTTAATTAATTAAAAAAAGAATAGTTCAGTGCTGTTTGTTATTTTCAATTCATGAATCTTTCCTTAGACCAATTTGTTATAGAAAAAGCAAACATAATGTCAGAGTAAGCCAAATTCTTAAAATATTATTTACAGTATCAGGTTGGGTTGGGTTAGATATTTAGATTTTTTCCAGCTGGACACTTAAGTCACTCACAATTTATGAATGTCATTGCATAAAATACTAAGCCATATGTTATTACAGATATTAATCTAAAAAAAAAAAAAAAAAAAAATAGTAGTGGATGAATGACACAGTTCAAAATATATAATAATTGGGCAAATTAAATATAGGCTATTACTGTTACATAAAAATACCAAATCAACAAAAGTACGCACATATACGCTATTTTATTCACTAAATGATTTGATTCACAAAAATTGGCTCATAAGAGTCATTCGTTTTGAGAATCAGACTACACTGGTGCATGTTTCTGATTCACAAAAAAGAACCACTCATAAAGTCATAAAAAACTGAACTGCTTCTGAATGTTTCAGCCCTATTTGTCAGTAAAAAGTTTGATAAACAGGGTTGCAACCATACAAAATGTAGGCTAATATGAACAACAGTATAATTTAATTTGTAAATTTGGCATGCTTTCTTAAAGAGAGCTGTGATGAAAAACAGGACAAATTCCTTCTAAATATTGTCTAGCAATGCATACGGACAAGTGTATAGTTAATGTTAAAAATAAAAAGTGTGGTATGTGAAAAAGAAAGAGAATCTATGTGTGCATCTTTTGAGGGAGGGCTGCGCTGAATAATGAATAATGGCTGGGTTTGTGCTCACAGCTGACTGAATTAAACATGAAGCCAACACTAGCAAACTCACAGGTATGTTCTCTCTCTCTTTATACACATAAATAATATCAGATTTAAACATTTTTGTCCTTTAGATGCTCTGACAAAATAACTCCCCCTGAAACACTTTTTAAAAACACAACAAGGCACTTTTTCCTTCATTCAAATCTCAAGCATAATCTCAAAGAGTGGTAGAAACAGTTTACCATTTGAAATGGCTTTTCGGTAGCTGGTTAGGTTGTCTAAATGAACAGCCTGTCCTGCTGGTTGGGGGTCAGCAGTCGCCTGCACGGTATCTCATGTCAGCCTGGTGGAATTTGAGCTCGCACAGGCCGCTGGTTTATATGCTCCTATCAGGTCCTCGATGTGTGTGAGTGATAATGTGCCATTTCTTTTCACAAATGGAAGGTTGCATAACTGTTTGTAGAAGAGCAAGACAGATAGATAATGCCCAGACTCTCCATTACAGTAGCAGTACAGTACAACCTTTTCTTTTACACCAGAGCAGCATGCATCATGCAGCTCATCACAGATAACAGATGTTGTCATCCACTTTATACCCCATTAGGGCCACCAGTGATGGGTGAATAATACTAGATAGGTGGTGTGCTGGAACCCATCCCCTGACAGGTGTAATATTAGGCTACACATCTTCCTCAGTTCCGCAGATCGAGTTTCAAACAGGATTCCCCAGGTAAGATGCTTAAGGGGCGTTGATGTCATTGTACGGAAGTGAGTTGGACCACACTGCTGGGCACAGATAGCAGTGCCACTGAAGACAATAGGAGGACATCGTGGGAGTTACAACAGGAATTCGGACTGAGCTGGAGCATCACCGGCACTTGGGATGTCGCATCAGACTGGTATCCATGGTAAGCACGAAGAAATCTTTATTTCAATACCCTGTAGCCCATATGGATGTATAGTATTTGAGTAAAACAACTTTATATGCTTTTAGTGAAAGGGAAGCATGATTTTGTAATATGCAAAATGAAAGATGTTTGGAATGACACCTGTAAAAGCTCCAGATAAAAAAAAAAAAATAGTGCATCAAAACCTTATATTAACTTTCTCAGATTTCCATGGAGTCTATGTGCAAATATATATACATTTGAAGGCAAAGGGAATTATCTTTTAAAAAAGAAAACTTTAATGTTTTGTGTAGGAAAATTGCTTTACTCTTGGTTTTAGCAAACACACATTTAGTATATATATAGTTATTTAGAGGTATTTATAGTTATATAGATTTGAAATAGAATGATAATATTAGACTTTGTTTTATGTGAATGATGATGGGAGGTAATTTAAGCTTACGGGCGGAAGCGCCGCTCCTCATCCATCTCACCTGCACCTACATCATTTATGAGTCCTGATGCCCTGTTACCATGGTGAGGCCAAGAATGAGGCACAGGCCACACAGTGTGGAAGCAGTGTAAAATTTCCTTTGTTTCAGTCAATTTTCTTTTCTTTTTTTTTTTTTAACTAAGTGCTAATGTAAGAATTTATAATATGAAATATGATGGGATGGTCACTTCAGTATTTTAATATGACATATGGCAGAATTATTCTGTTTTAACCACTGTATATTTTCTCTCCTGTATTGTCATACATCTCTGCTGAAACCAGCAACTCCAGACTTGAGAGAGTTCCTCATGAAGGCGAGAAGAGGAGCTGTCAGAGCGATGAAGATTGTTATAAGGAGCGGTGAGTAGGAGCATGTGTTTGTGAGAACCTCCCTATGTATATTTCATTATTGATATTTCAATACACTGAGGATGGTTTGGTTTGAGCATAAAGATTGAGGGAGCTTTTAATTAGTTTAGTGCTATTTGCATTTTCCAAAACATACTGTAGAATTCACCAAGTAAAAATATTATTTTATAGAGTACCACAGGTTGGTCACAATTAGATATCATGTAGTTGCCTCAAAAATAGATTTAAATTCAATTTAAATGCATTAGATAAATTATCAAAATATATCTACAAGCAATAAATTATGCTAGACATTTGATTTACATTTTTAAGTCTTTTTTGCAAGGTCATGCATGTTTAGTGGATGTATGAAGTTAGTACCCATGTGAAATTACATATTTAAGTTAATATATTTTAAATGTTCTACATTGCAACTTCATCAGACAATAGAAGTCATTATGAAATTACATGTACATATAGAGATGTACTTAGTCCCAGTGCCAGTCCTAGATTTCTGGGGGGCCTAAGCAAAACTTTGTCAGGGGGCCTCTGTCAGTGTGTTCATAAAACCCCCCAAAATGACTTAATCTGTACTTTAAGAGTAGTTTCACTGTCAATAAATCTTTTTATAAATATTTATTTATACAATAAAAAAAGAAAATTACAAACAATAGGACAAATACAAAAGAAAAAAGATACAAATTAAATAAAAATGTAGCCTACTAAAAATAATAGCATACTATACAGAAATTGAAAAAAGTAATCAAATATAAAAACAACAACAACAAAAAAAATCATATGAATTAAATATACATTGATTTAAGTTACTAAAGTTATATAGTGGAGAGCAGTGAATGGTTCTCTTGTTTTGCTGTTTGATTAACATTAAAAGACAGACAAAGCAGTCATTTTTTTTAGACTGCTGTCACTTTAAAACTGAAAGTTTTAAAGTGACAGCAGTGTATGTTCACTTAAGACATAATGGACTGCATTTAAGTGAAAACTCGCCAAGACCGACATTCGCCAAGACTGACATTTTGAAATATATATATATATATATATATATATATATTTTGTCCACTTAATCGCACACCCTGCCTATACTTGACCGGTCCATGTTTCACTCCGTCTCGGATCACATGCACAGAAAACCACCTGGGGAACAGTACTCTTTCGCAGCTAAATACGCTCTTCACTCTTTTTTTAGTATCGAGCACTTCCGGCAGGAGACTGTATATTATGATTTCATGAACGTCACGTTACATGATTTGACTGATTTGGATGTTATGTGAGAAAGAATGCGGTATTGTTTTTTCATAATCGTTGGAAGCCAAGATCAAAAATGAAACTAAACTTCTATTAAAGGTGCTTTAAGTGATCCTGGGTGGACTTCCTGTTGACGTTCAAAGTGTTGTCAAACAAAACAGAGGCTAGCTAGACCCTCCCCCTCCCCTCCGTGCTTCCTGAAACAGTCATGAACGCGCATTTAAAATCATTCTTGTCGGTTATTGGCTGGAGCATGTTTATTATGTTTTGTGGTCCAGGCTGCACCAGTTTGTTTTTATTGCCATTTTCGGAGCTTGTGGCGACTACAGAGACCGCGTTTTTTCACAGTGTGTTCAGGGGACAGGCAGCTAGTGGATAGTGAGGAGATGTTTGCTGTATGTGACAAAAAATGTTTTGGCCTAAAAACACGTGACATCACTTAGAGCACCTTTAATTACATAGCCCTAGTCATTAAATCATCTTTGAGTGCAAGGGGGCCTCCTAGTGGTTCGGGGGAAACAGAAGTTGCAGTAGTCTTTTCTTTCCTATTGTGACGTTTATATGAGTGAAACGGCTTCTCAAACTAGAAAAAATGTGGCACGGGACTTGATTTTATCCATCAGGAATAGATTGGATCATTGGGTGGTTGTGGTTTGTCTCATGTTACGCCAGTAAACATCATCAGAAAAGAGAAGACTGCAAGTAGGAGGGGAAGTTATTTTGATTAAAGATTACGAGGGCACATGATTTAATGATGTGCATGATAAATAATTTATGGAAAAAGAAAAGAAACAAGAATTGTCAGTTTTGATTTCATTGTGATTTCATTTTAATATGCAATTAAGTGCTCGGAAACAATACATTCAGTTCACACTTAGGCCAAAGTATTTTTTTCTGTGATAAGTACTCTTTTTAAAAAGTATACTTAAGTGTACTTCGTTTTCACAAGGGTACCACACAAGTTCACATGGGTGTTCATCGTTTAGGTTTTGTTTTTATCATTTAAAACCAAAAAATAATATAAATATATATATTATATATGATTATATATTATATATGATCTTTATATATATATATATATATATATATATATATATATATATATATATAAGATTATTTTTAAGAGTAACAACTTGTACCTTAACAAATATATTTTAGTCACTAGCTGACCCTAAATAATGTCAAGTAAAAGGTGAAGATAAATTGGACTGTGGAATGTTACACATGCAGTGTGTGATAGCAGTGGCACCATGCTGTTTTTGGACCCAGACTGATAGTCAGTGCATTTATCTGGGCCTACTGCAAGTAGTCAAGGTGTGTATGTGTGTGTATCTGTCTGTGTGTGTTTCAGAGCAGCTGGTGTTGGGAGCGTACAGAGAGGTTTCTCAGAGCTGGGATCAGGACTATGACGCATGTGTCCTGCCCATGCTGGACGGCCTAGAACCCTGTTATATCCTCTACCGCCTCGACTCACAGAACCAGCTGGGATATGAGTGGTTGTTTATCTCCTGGTCACCAGACCAGTCACCAGTAAGTAGGAAACACATGATAAAGTGAAATGTGCGCTCAATACAAACTTGCACCCACTCAGTCTATAAATATAAATAATGGTCCCTTTAGCCCCTTTGGTGTAAAATACCATGAATTACCCTTCTGTATGACAATACCCATTTATTCTACACCAAACAGGTGAGGTTAAAGATGGTGTACGCTGCTACCCGAGCCACACTGAAGAAAGAGTTCGGAGGAAGTCACATAACTGATGAGCTGTTCGGAACAGTCCAGGTGTGTAAACGGGTTAATTTAGCATGGATTTATTTTATAATTTTACCTGTATATATTAAAAATTAGTTATCAAGAGTGCTTCAAATACAACAGCAGAGGAAGTGACGGTATATTTGACTGAATCCCTCTCGTTTTTGAATTCCATTCCAATCAATCTCTCTATTTTTTCCCTTTTTGGAAAGTCATGGAAAAGCTATCATGGATTTTTTCATTTCCTTTTGGGAATGCAAAAATCATATCTTCTGAGTATCTGATTGCTGAAATTCTAGTAGTATTCCATCATTATGTTATGCCTGAATGTCACAACTGACCAATCAGAATAGAACATTCCGGAGAGTTGTGTAATATGAATTATTTAATATTATCTAATAATATGTTTTCCTGACATATTACACTACCGGTCAAAAGATTTTGAACGGTAAGATATTTTAATGATTTTAAAAGTCTCTTCTGCTCACCAAGGCTTCATTTATTTGACCCAAAAATACAGCAAAAACAGTAATATTGTGAAATATTTTTACAATTTAAAATAACCGTTTTCTATTTGAATATATTCTAAAATGCAATTTATGTGATGGCAAGCTGAATTTTCAGCATCATTACTCCAGTCTTCAGTGTCACATGATCCTTCAGAAATCATTCTAATGTGCTGATTTGCTGCTTAAGAAACATTTATTATTATTATCAATGTTGAAAACAGTTGTGTATAATTTTTTTTCAGGATTATTTGATGAATAGAAAGTTCAAACGAACAGCATTTATCTGAAATAGAAAGCTTTTGCAACATTATAAATGTCTATACTGTCACGTTTGATCAATTTAATGCATCCTTGCTGAATAAAAGTATTAATTTCTTTAATTTCTTTCCAAAAAAAACTTTTGAACGGTAGTGTATAATGTTACAAAAGCTTTGTATTTCAAATAAATGCTGTTCTTTTGAACTTTCTATTCTTCAGTTAATCCTTAAATGTACAATGTAACTGTTTTCAACACTGATAATAAATAATAAATGTTTCTTGAGCAGCAGATCAGCACATTAGAATGATTTCTGAAGGATCATGTGACACTGAAGACTGGAGTAATGATGCTGAAAATTCAGCTTTGCCATCACAGGAATAAATTGCATTTTAAAATATAATCAAATAGAAAACAGTTATTTTAAATAGTAAAAATATTTCACAATATTAATGTTTTTGCTTTATATTTTGGATCAAATAAATGAAGCCTTGGTGAACAGAAGAGACTTCTTTTAAAAACATAAAAAAATCTGCAACTTTTGACCGGTATAGTGTACCTTTGTCCATTTGTTTTCTGCTTTAGATACTTAAAATAGATTCTTTGTTGGAGAATGTTTAACATCCATGGAATCTTTCCATTCCACAAATGATACTTTACAGTGGAAAACGTTACTTCAGAATATTAAAATGATCTTCACACTTAAGAAAAAATGGTTCTTTTAAGAACTGACAGGTTCTTTGGTGAACCAAAAATGGTTCTTCTATGGCATCACTGTAAAAACCCAGATTTGGAGGCTTTTTTTAAAGAGAAAATTAGTTCTTTTAAGAACTGTTCACTGAAAGCTTTTTTGGGGGGGAACCCAAAATGATTCTTCTATGGCATCACTGTGAAAAAACAACAACTTTTGGATCGTTTATTTAAAGGGTTAGTTCACCCAAAAATGAAAATAATGTCATTAATTACTTACCCTCATGCCGTTCCACACCCGTAAGTCCTTCATTAATCTTCAGAACACAAATTAAGATATTTTTGTTGAAATCCGATGGCTCCGTGAGGCCTCCATAGCCAGCAATGACATTTCCTCTTAAGAGTTTAGATGTGATTTTTCTTTTTTGCTGGGTTAACAACAGTAAACCTACTATGAGCAAATGTTTTCTGTTCACTCACCTTTGTTCAGGTTCCTTCAGCTCACATGTTAAAGGGATAGTTCACCGAAAAATGAAAATTTGATGTTTATCTGCTTACCCCCAGGGCATCCAAGATGAAGGTGACTTTGTTTCTTCAGTAGAACACAAATGATGATTTTTAACTCCAACCGTTGCGGTCTGTCAGTTGTATAATGCATGTCAATGGTAACAAAATCTACGAGAGTAAAAAAAACATGCACAGACAAATCCAAATTAAACCCTGCGGCTCGTGACAACACACTGATGTCCTAAGACATGAAACGATCAGTTTGTGCAAGAAACTGAACAGTATTTATATAATTTTTTACCTCTAATACACCACTATGTCCAGCTGCCTTGAGCGCACGCACGGCATCATACAGCATTTTGTTACCATTTTGTTACGATTGTGTTCTACTGAAAAAACAAAGTCACCTACATCTTGGATGCCCTGGGGGTAAGCAGATAAACATCACATTTTCATTTTTGGGTGAACTATCCTTTTAAGAAGTGTGATAATGTGTCATCTAAGTAAGCACTATTTACTGTTCTGACCTACAGGAAGACATCTGTTTCCAAGGTTATCTACGACATCTATCCTCCTCCTCCAGCCCGGTCCCCCTCACCACTGCTGAGCAACAACTCCATCAGATTAAAATAACAGAGGTGAGGAAGGCCCAAAAAAAGTAAATCGCTGCATACCAAAACTGAATATCTTACAGTTTTTATCTGACTTTAATATCTAATAAATTAATGTATTTCTTAACAATGCATCTAACAGGACAAAGTGGCACGGGTAAGTGTCCTGTGATTCATTTTGTTTTCAAGTGTGCAAGTACTAAGTGGATTTACACTAAACTTTTATACTTTTCTGTTTAGGAGGAGCGAAGACGAGTTGCCACCGTAAGTGGACAAGCAAAGGTAGCCTCAGCTCTCTATTCGCATTAAAAATATAATTAGAAATATTAATGTTTCAGAGTGTATATATATATATTATATATATATTTTATATATATATATATATATATATATATATATATATATGTATATATATATATAATATGTGTGTGTGTGTGTGTGTGTGTGTGTGTTTCTGATACAGACAGAGATCAGCGTGGAGAGTAAAAATCCAACTTTACAGGGTTTGGCGTTCCCATTGCAAGAGGAGGCTAAGCATGCTTTACAGCAACTTAAACTCAAACGCATCAATTACATTCAACTAGTAAGTCCCACACGCATACACTATACATACATTTATTTTTAAATGTAGGTTCAAAAGCAAAATGTTCAGACTGCCACTTATACCTTTAACAGTAGAGGATGCACTCAATAAGCACATTTAACGATATGCATTATGCATTCTGCATTCAATTAAGTTGCTTTTCATAATACTGTTTTTGAATATCCTGTATATTTTACGGGTTTTTAAAACAGGATTCTCTGCATAATAATATTTTTCTGTATAAATTAGGAAACAATACAACTAAATTCAAAATATGCATAATGCAGTAAACATATACTGTCATTCAAAAGTTTAGGGTTGGTAAGATTTTTAAAATGTTTTCAAATAAAATTCTTATGCTCAACGAGGCTGCATTTATTTGACCAAAAAAATATAGTAATATTTTGAAATATTATTACAATTTAAAATATCTGTTTTCTATATTTTAAAATGTAATTTATTCCTGTGATGTCAAAGCCGATTTTTAGCAGTCTTCAGTGTCACATGATCCTTTAGAAATCATTCAAATATGCTGATTTGGTGCTCAAGAAACATTTCTTATTATTATCAGTGTTGAAAACAGTTGTGCTGCTTAATATTTTTGTGGAAACCGCAATACATTTTTTCAGGATTCTTTGGTGAAAAGAAAGTTCAAAAGAACAGAGAAATCTTTTGTGACATTATAAATGTTTTAACTGCCAATTTTGGTAAATTTAATATATCCTTGCTTAATAAAATACATTTTTGTTAAAAACACAAAACAAAACTTACTGATCCCAAACTTTTGAATGGTAGTGTACATATTTACATTACCGCATAGAATATTATGCATGCTGCAATCCATATCATCTACATAATCCCAATCACAAAGCACTTTTTTTTTTTTTACTGTGTCATCTTTAAGAGGCTGGACACTGAACGAGAGACAATTGAGCTGGTCCACACTATTCCTACAGAGACCAAAGAGCTGCCATGCAGAATCCCCACTGATGCCCCACGATACCACTTCTTCCTGTACAAACACACCCATCAAGGACAGCCTCTGGAAGCTGTAGGTTAGTGTCAAGATATTAATTAACTATTTTCTGACCATATCACAATAAGCTGAGTTGGCTTCTATATGATTAGTAATGATGTTTCTACAAAGCTAATGTTTGTCATGTTTGTGCTTGAATATGTGGACCAGTTTTCATCTACTCCATGCCTGGGTACAGTTGTAGCATCAAAGAAAGGATGCTCTACTCCAGCTGTAAGAATCGACTGCTGGATGAGGTAGAGAGAGACTATCATATAGAGATCGCCAAAAAGGTACAGTAATAACAACAAATGGTCCTAATACTGTACAGTATGTTTTTCAAGTTAGCTGTTGAAGAGTACAAGTAATTGTACTTTATCATTCTATTAAAAAAATCATTTAACTTTACTTGAGTATGTTGGAACAGAATACTTTACTGTAAATATGTTTCCACTGAAAAGTCATACTTTATTCTTTTATATATATATATATATATATATATATATATATATATATATATATATATATATATATATATATATAATTTACATATACAGTACTGTGCAAAAGTCTTAAGCCACCACCAGCTTTGTTGTTTTAGCAATGTTTTGTAACCATCCATATTTATTCAAACAGAAAATACAGGAAATATGTACACAAAATGTAAAACAAATTCTGAACTAAATTCTTTCTTTAAACAAAAATCAGTTATTTAGTGTGACCTCTTGGACTTATTCCATTTTCTCAAAAAAGACACTGAGAAACTTCTCATCAGATTTTGAAAGTTTTCTTGGCCTTCCAGTCCTTTTCCATCCTATTTATGTTTAAGAGAGCCTGTTCCTGCTATTGGTCAAGTGTAAGGGGAGGTCAATAAATACTTGCCACTTTAGCCTATAAAAGCTGTTTCCCCCCATTTTTTTTATACTGCATACAAATTTACTGTATTTTCTGTTTATATTCTAATGAAGAGACTGAGAAATAATTATATATGGTCATTATATCAGTGCTAATACAACATCTAAGACTTTTGCTCAGTACTGTATATATACAGTATATATGTGTGTGTGTGTATCGTAAATTAAAAATAAACTATATATTCAGCTATATAAGTAAAAGAAATTGCAATTGGCCACAACTGGTTATTCATCCTAGACTCAAGTGTGAACATATTCAATTCAGACATGATCCGTCTATAAACATCTTTATTGTGTCAACATCAAATAAGAATATAATGAGCTGAATATAGTGGCTGAATTTACAGTTTAACAATTTCCGTTAACATGTTTCAGGATATTGGTTTCAGTTGAACATATGGTATGCCTTTCAAAGAGAGAACGTGATGTGTGTGTGATTAAACAGGTTACTCTGCACAGTTTGTGCTTGAGATTCCTTAATGCGAACCACCCTACTTTCATCCATCAATAGCTTAAAAAAGTTACTTTTAAATACTTAAGAACAGTTAAATTTGACTGCTTATGTGTACGTTATTGGTTACATACATTACATTTTAATAAAGTAAAACCTAAATTAGTGAATATATGCTATTAGAATATATACTATTGTTCAAAATCATTCTAATATGTTGGTTTGGTGCTCAGGAAACATTTGTCATTATTATCAATGTTAAAAACAGTTTTGCTGCTTAATATTGTAAACCATGATACATTTTTTTCAGGATTCTGAAAAAAATGAAAGTTTAAATGAACAGCATTTATTTGAAATAGATATATTCTGTAACATTATAAATGTCTTTACTGTCATTTTGATACATTTAATGCATCCTTGCTGAATAAAGTATTAATTTATTAAAAAAAAAAAAATCTTACTGACCCCAAACTTTTGAAAGGTATAGTGTAACTTCATAGAGCATAACTTTTTGACATTCTAATCAAATATTCATGCTAATTTCAGTTAATCTGTTTATGTGTCATGTGTGTAGATGGAGATTGATAGTGGAGAGGGGTTGACGGAGGATTTCCTGTATGAAGAGGTGTACCCGAAGCAGCACGCTCTGAAACAAGCCTTCACCAAGCCAAAGGGCCCTACAGGGAAACGAGGGAACAAGCGTCTAATCAAAGGAGCAGGAGAGAATGGAGATGAGAGCTAGAATCATACTGTCAACAAATGTAAAATGACACCGGATACACGTTTAATTTCACCCTCAATGGTCTGTAGCCTATTTCTTGTCTGAGCTTTCCATTTCATTGTTAGTATTATTTTTTATGTTAGATTTTAACTAATCTTCTTTCACTCTGAAACACATTCTCACACGGTTTTCAAGGCCACATAAATGTGTTGTTTAGGTGATGATTTTTATGTTATAATTAAAATAAAATCTATTAGTCTGTCTTATTAAATCTCAGTTTTTGTTTTACTATGGAACAGCATTTTGTTAACACTTTTAGCACTTTTTTTTTGGTAAAGCACATTTTGACTGCTGAAAAGAAAATCGTATTTAACAAAACCCTATATATATATATATATATATATATATATATATATATATATATATATATATATATATATATATATATATATACATATATGTACAGTGGGTACGGAAAGTATTCAGACCCCCTTAAATTTTTCACTCTTTGTTATATTGCAGCCATTTGCTAAAATTATTTAAGTTCATTTTTTTCCTCATTAATGTACACACAGCACCCCATATTGACAGAAAAACACAGAATTGTTGACAATTTTGCAGATTTATTAAAAAAGAAAAACTGAAATATCACATGGTCCTAAGTATTCAGACCCTTTGCTGTGACACTCATATATTTAACTCAGGTGCTGTCCATTTCTTCTGATCATCCTTGAGATGGTTCTACACCTTTATTTGAGTCCAGCTGTGTTTGATTATACTGATTGGACTTGATTAGGAAAGCCACACACCTGTCTATATAAGACCTTACAGCTCACAGTGCATGTCAGAGCAAATGAGAATCATGAGGTCAAAGGAACTGCCTGAAGAGCTCAGAGACAGAATTGTGGCAAGGCACAGATCTGGCCAAGGTTACAAAAAAATTTCTGATGCACTTAAGGTTCCTAAGAGCACAGTGGCCTCCATAATCCTTAAATGGAAGACGTTTGGGACGACCAGAACCCTTCCTAGAGCTGGCCATCCAGCCAAACTGAGCTATCGGGGGAGAAGAGCCTTGGTGAGAGAGGTAAAGAAGAACCCAAAGATCACTGTGGCTGAGCTCCAGAGATGCAGTCGGGAGATGGGAGAAAGTTGTAGAAAGTCAACCATCACTGCAGCCCTCCACCAGTCTGCTTTATGGCAGAGTGGCCCGACGGAAGCCTCTCCTCAGTGCAAGACACATGAAAGCCCGCATGGAGTTTGCTAAAAAACACCTGAAGGACTCCAAGATGGTGAGAAATAAGATTCTCTGGTCTGATGAGATCAAAATAGAACTTTTAATTCTAAGCGGTATGTGTGGAGAAAACCAGGCACTGCTCATCACCTGTCCAATACAGTCCCAACAGTGAAGCATGGTGGTGGCAGCATCATGCTGTGGGGGTGTTTTTCAGCTGCAGGGACAGGACGACTGGTTGCAATCGAGGGAAATATGAATGCGGCCAAGTACAGGGATATCCTGGATGAAAACCTTCTCCAGAGTGCTCAGGACCTCAGACTGGGCCGAAGGTTTACCTTCCAACAAGACAATGACCCTAAGCACACAGCTAAAATAACGAAGGAGTGGCTTCACAACAACTCCATGACTGTTCTTGAATGGCCCAGCCAGAGCCCTGACTTAAACCCAATTGAGCATCTCTGGAGAGACCTAAAAATGGCTGTCCACCAACGTTTACCATCCAACCTGACAGAACTGGAGAGGATCTGCAAGGAGGAATGGCAGAGGATCCCCAAATCCAGGTGTGAAAAACTTGTAGTATCTTTCCCAAAAAGACTCATGGCTGTATTAGATCAAAAGGGTGCTTCTACTAAATACTGAGCAAAGGGTCTGAATACTTAGGATCATGTGATATTTCAGTTTTTCTTTTTTAATAAATCTGCAAAAATGTCAACAATTCTGTGTTTTTCTGTCAATATGGGGTGCTGTGTGTACATTAATGAGGAAAAAAAATGAACATAAATGATTTTAGCAAATGGCTGCAATATAACAAAGAGTGAAAAATTTAAGGGGGTCTGAATACTTTCCGTAACCACTGTATATATATACAGTACAGTCCAAAAGTTTGGAACCACTAAGATTTTTAATGTTTTTAAAAGAAGTTTCGTCTGCTCACCAAGGCTACATTTATTTAATTAAAAATACAGTAAAAACAGTAATATTGTGAAATATTATTACAATTTAAAATAACTGTTTTCTATTTGAATATATTTCACAAAGTAATTTATTCCTGTGATGCAAAGCTGAATTTTCAGCATCATTACTCCAGTCTTCAGTGTCACATGATCCTTCAGAAATCATTCTAATATGCTGATCTGCTGCTCAAGAAACATTTAATGTGTACAATTGTACAAAATATTTGTGTACAATATTTTTTTTCAGGATTATTTGATGAATAGAAAGTTCAAAAGAACAGTGTTTATCTGAAATCTAATCTTTTGTAACATTATAAATGTCTTTACTGCCACTTTTGATTGATTTAATGCATCCTTGCTGAATAAAAGTATTCATTTCTTTAATTTCTTTTCAAAAAAATAAAAATAAAAATTCTTACTGACCCCAAACTTTTGAACGGTAGTGTATAATGCTACAGAAGCTTTGTATTTCAGATAAATGCTGTTCTTTTGAACTTTCTATTCATCAAGGAATCCTGAAAAAAAAAAGTACACAACTGTTTTCAACATTGAAAATAATAATAAATGTTTCTTGAGCAGCAAATCAGCATATTAGAATGATTTCTGAAGGATCATGTGACACTGAAGACTGGAGTAACGATGCTGAAAATTCAGCTTTGCATCACAGGAATAAATTACTTTGTCAAATATATTTAAATAGTACAGTTTAAATTGTAATAATATTTCACAATATTACTGTTTTTTACTGTATTTTTAATTAAATAAATGTAGCCTTGGTGAGCAGACGAAACTTCTTTTAAAAACATTTAAAATCTTAGTGGTTCCAAACTTTTGGACTGTACTATATATATATATATACTATATACTATATACTGTATATATATATATACGTCGAACCAAAAATTATTCAGACATTTTTTATATTTTTGATATATTTTTACTAGTGGGTGCAGGACACTATAGTTCATTTATGTGAGGATAGCAAAATCAAAATAAACTGTGACATATTATACCTAAAAATTCTTCATGCAGTGGACTACCAGTAAAACTAATACAAATTTGGAATCAAAAATTATTCAGACACTTTGACTTGACCATTTTTTGCTTAAGTGTTATCTGACACAAATGAGATAATTTTTTTCTGACAGTTTAACTCTGAGATCTTGTCATATTTTATTACCATTTTTTTTAAACTATAGTGAATAAACTGAATGAATGAATGAAATGTTCAAGGTGTCTGAATAAATTTTGGTTTGACTGTATACATATATATATATATATATATATATATATATAGAGAGAGAGAGAGAGAGAGAGAGAGAGAGAGAGAGAGAGAGCACATAATAAACAATTCTGGGGGCTTAAAAATATTACTAGGATTTTATTTATTAGCCTATTTTTTATTTTATTAATATAATTTTATTTATTATTTATTATAAACATCTTTCCATTGTTTTTTTTTTTAATGGGTATGACTATTAAAGGGTTAACTCAAGCGCTGATCCAAGGCCTGATTAGTTACCAGGATGTTAGATGTTATTAACAATGTGACAAACATTCTGGCAATACACATTTTCTGGAATTAGATTTACCCTGCACTACGCTTACCTTGCAGTCACCTCCCATCACAGCCCTTACTATATCTCAGAGATCTCTCAGTCCATGCAGCTGGCGCAGAGGTCAATTTCAGCGACTGTTTCAGCATTCCTGGAAAGCTCTGTACTGGGAAAGTCATCCGCAGCTGAAACCGGCCCGGGCGCTTCGTCAACGGCACTCTGCAGCCAATGGAAACGCAGCGCCCGATGATGAGGCCGCGAGCGCTGAGATGTAGCGCAGTTCTTGGAATGAGATTCCTAGAACGCGCGTCAACTCATGAAACGACCAAACGTGAGGCAAAGGCGTTTCTTACTGCTCTTATTTCAGGAAAATAATAAACCACCAAACCAAACGACCTTTTACTCTTATTAAATTACTACTATAAAGCTGTTTTGTTATTCTTCGTCAATCTCGCCCTCATTTCGCTTCGCGCTTCCCTGGAGAATATTTGGCAAAGAAGGCTCGTTCGGGATAGACAACATTAGGGAATATCGCTCATGTAAAATGTTTAGGTTTTAACGCGATTTCCTCGGTTTGTGGCGCTTTGTCGCCATTATAGCACTGATGAAACAATGTCAGCAGCTTTGGCACACGACTGGACTTGGATTCGCGTAAATTTTAGCGCCTGTAAATCTTCAAACTGTCATCTTCCATTCTGCTGTCTGTCGGTGACGTGCCGAAGGTGACGATTTTATGCCCGCAAAGGTAAGGAATCTATCTATTTGTCTTATTAAATATCTTTTTAGTTTCTTAGAAACTGTCAAGTGACCAGACCTGTTTGATGGGTTCATTAGTTTTTGATGAACTGAGGAGTGGTTACATTTAGCTATGCAATAATTAATTTGTTGTTAATCTTGTTGAACATCCTGTTAAAATAATCCTGTGAAAATTCCTGCCGCTGCTTATGATGTTTCGAAATTGAACATCTCATCTAAGTGCCTTTTTAACAAATTTAAACAGGCTAAACGTATATACATTTCTCTAACGTAGAGGCAAAGAATTCAGCTTTTAGCTATTTTATGTTATTAATGAAATACATTTTTAAATGTATTTTTGAAAATGTATTAAATTGTGGTTCTGCTGTTTTCCAACACCATCATTCTAGAATTTTAATCTGATTTTTAGCATTTTATGGACTCCATAACATGCCTATGATTATATTTTACAGTTTGTGTAAATATAAAATCTTTAAAAAAATACAACTTGGTGTCTATAAAAGAAAACAATTCAATATTTTGAGAAACAATCAGTTATCTCAACCCCTAAAAGCTCTGTTTGTAAATTCTGTTGCTCTCATTCACAGAGAAAGCCACATTTCTAAATGTCACCTTATGCAGTCTTCTCAGAAATGAGTGTTTAAATATGCTGACTTAACCATTGATGTCATGATAATTTTTTATCATATTGTACTTCTTAAGAAAGGACAGATTTTGACTCATTGATGTTGAAACAGAAATAAAAACAATCATAACATATCGATCTGATTTATAATGTTTTACTGTTTGTGACTTGTTGTCTTGTAAGATCTGTTGTTTACCCTGCTGCTTTCCACTGAAATTCTTGCCACATGGTGTAAATAGCATTTGAGTGCATTCTCTTGTTCTTGGCACACTGTACTTCCTTTGTTTGTTCAAACTTTGAGTTCAGTTGAAATTATAAATGACAAAAGACTGATATAGAAAGAGCAGCACAACACTTTTTAACCTTTGAACTTTTAGCTCTGCTATCTCCCCTCATGTCATTTTGACATGTAGAAAAATGTTGATTACATATCAAGATGTGTTTTTTATTCCATATGAAGAAATCTTCAGGAATGGTTGCAAGGGGTACAAGTGCTCAAAATGAGAGGGACGAATCAGAAGTTCAACAAATCCAGCAGTCCCAAGCAGCTCCCTACTCTTGGGCCCCAGCTGAGGACTTGCGGTTCATCACCACCACCTTTCAGCACCTACACACCTCAGGTACACCTATAGTCTTAAAAAGTGACCTGCAGACACTATAAATATATAAAGAGAACAATCATTCAGTTTTGTTTATATTTTATAAGACGTACTTCATAATCCTTATTACATCTGTCCAGTGTCAGCAACTATCAGGTCAAATTCCTTCCATCTTAACTGGCCAATAAAAACCTAATCAGTTTCTGATTTAGAACAAACATGACAAAACAAAACAAAACAAAACAAAACAATGTACAGTTTCAAAAGATCATAATCGTTTTAAATTTTATGAAAAATACTTTATGATCAAGGTTCCAACGTGTATACAGCAACAGTTTATCTCTGTTCTGATTAATTATTAATAAATAAAACAAATAATTTAATTTAAAATTATTATTATAATTTATAATAATTTTATTTATTTGTAATAATAGTTTAATTATGTGTTATTTTTTCTAAATTAATATGATTAATATTATTTATTAAAAAATAATATATTTTAAAATGTAATTTATTCCTGTGATGGTAAAGCTGAATTTTCCGCATCAATACTCCAGTCTTCAGTGTCACATGATCTTTCAGAAATCATTCTAATATGCTACTTTTGTGCCCAAGAAAAATGTATTATTATTATCAATGTTGAAAAACTATGGTGCCCTTAAAGGGACATAGTTAAGAAAAAGAAAAAAAAAGGAGATGGGAGACAGGAGGTAAAATAATTAGTCAATGCTTTTGTGTTCTCTCACAAATGTTTTGCATTTTCCCAAAAAACTTTGTGTTTACTCTCAAAAAGTTTGCATTCCCTTGGAAAACTTAGCATTCCCTCTCAAAGAACACAAACGTTTTGCAAGTGAATGCAAATGTTTTGCGAGCGAACGCAAAGTTTCTCGAAGGAACGCAAACATTTTGCAAGCGAACGCAAAGTTTCTTGAAGGAACGCAAACATTTTGTGAGTGAACGCAAAGTTTCTCGAAGGAACGCAAACATATTGTGAGTGACCACGAAGTTTCTCAAAGGAACGCAAACATTTTGTGAGTGAACGCGAAGTTTCTTGAAGGAACGCAAACATTTTGCTAGTGAACGCAAAGTTTCTCGAAGGAACGCAAACATTTTGCTAGTGAACGCAAAGTTTCTCAAAGGAACGCAAACATTTTGCTTGTGAACGTAAAGTTTCTCGAAGGAACGCAAACATTTTGCTAGTGAACGCAAAGTTTCTCAAAGGAACGCAAACATTTTGCTAGTGAACGCAAAGTTTCTCGAAGGAACACAAACATTTTGCTAGTGAACGTAAAGTTTCTCGAAGGAACGCAAACATTTTGTGAGTAAACGCAAAGTTTCTGGAAGGAACGCAAACATTTTGCAAGTGAACGTGAAGTTTCTCGAAGGAACGCAAACATTTTGCTAGTGAACGCAAAGTTTCTCAAAGGAACGCAAACATTTTGCTAGTGAATGTAAAGTTTCTCGAAGGAACGCAAACATTTTGTGAGTAAACGCAAAGTTTCTGGAAGGAACGCAAACATTTTGCAAGTGAACGTGAAGTTTCTCGAAGGAACGCAAACATTTTGCTAGTGAACGCAAAGTTTCTCAAAGGAACGCAAACATTTTGCTAGTGAACGTAAAGTTTCTCGAAGGAACGCAAACATTTTGTGAGTAAACGCAAAGTTTCTGGAAGGAACGCAAACATTTTGCGAGTGAACGTGAAGTTTCTCGAAGGAACGCAAACATTTTGCAAGTGAACGTGAAGTTTCTCGAAGGAACGCAAACATTTTGCGAGTGAATGCAAAGTTTCTCGAAGGAACGCAAACATTTTGTGAGTGAACGTGAAGTTTCTCGAAGGAACGCAAACATATTGCAAGCGAACGTGAAGTTTCTGGAAGGAACGCAAACATTTTGCAAGTGAACGTGAAGTTTCTCGAAGGAACGCAAACATTTTGCGAGTGAACGCAAAGTTTCTCGAAGGAACGCAAACATTTTGTGAGTGAACGTGAAGTTTCTCGAAGGAACGCAAACATATTGCGAGTGAACGTGAAGTTTCTCGAAGGAACGCAAACATATTGCGAGTGAACGTGAAGTTTCTCGAAGGAACGCAAACATTTTGTGAGTGAACGTGAAGTTTCTCGAAGGAACGCAAACATATTGCGAGTGAACGTGAAGTTTCTCGAAGGAACGCAAACATTTTGCAAGCGAACGTGAAGTTTCTTGAAGGAAAGCAAACATTTTGCGAGTGAACGTGAAGTTTCTCGAAGGAACGCAAACATTTTGCGACTGAACGCAAAGTTTCTTGAAGGAACGCAAACATTTTGTGACTGAGCGCGAAGTTTCTCAAAGGAACGCAAACATTTGGCGAGTGAACGCAAAGTTTCTCAAAGGAACGCAAACATTTTGCTAGTGAACGCAAAGTTTCTCAAAGGAACGCAAACATTTTGCTAGTGAACGCAAAGTTTCTCAAAGGAACGCAAACATTTTGCTAGTGAACGCAAAGTTTCTCAAAGGAACGCAAACATTTTGTGAGTGAAAGCGAAGTTTCTCGAAGGAACGCAAAGTTTCTCGAAGGAACACAAACATTTTGCAAGCGAACGTAATGTTTCTTTTGAGAACGTAAACAATTTCCGAGCGAATGCACAGTTTTCGGGGGAACGCAAACATTTTGTGAGTAAACACAAAGTTTCTCGAAGGAACGCAAACATTTTGCAAGCGAACGTAAAGTTTCTTGGGGGAACGCAAACATTTTGTGAATAAACGCAAAGTTTCTGGAAGGAACGCAAACATTTTGCAAGCAAACGTGAAGTTTCTGGAAGGAACGCAAACATTTTGCGAGTGAACGTGAAGCTTCTCGAAGGAACGCAAACATTTTGCGAGTGAACGTGAAGTTTCTCGAAGGAACGCAAACATATTGCGAGCGAACTCGAAGTTTCTGAAGGAACACAAACATATTGCGAGTGAACGCAAAGTTTCTCGAAGGAACGCAAACATTTTGCGAGTGAACGTGAAGTTTCTCGAAGGAACACAAACATATTGCGAGCGAACTCGAAGTTTCTCGAAGGAACACAAACATATTGCGAGCGAACTCGAAGTTTCTCGAAGGAACACAAACATATTGCGAGCGAACTCGAAGTTTCTGAAGGAACACAAACATATTGCGAGTGAACGCAAAGTTTCTCGAAGGAACGCAAACATTTTGCGAGTGAACGTGAAGTTTCTCGAAGGAACGCAAACATTTTGCAAGCAAACATGAAGTTTCTGGAAGGAACGCAAACATTTTGCGAGTGAACGTGAAGCTTCTCGAAGGAACGCAAACATTTTGCGAGTGAACGTGAAGTTTCTCGAAGGAACGCAAACATATTGCGAGCGAACTTGAAGTTTCTGAAGGAACACAAACATATTGCGAGTGAACGCAAAGTTTCTCGAAGGAACACAAACATATTGCGAGCGAACTCGAAGTTTCTCGAAGGAACACAAACATATTGCGAGCGAACTCGAAGTTTCTGAAGGAACACAAACATATTGCGAGTGAACGCAAAGTTTCTCGAAGGAACGCAAACATTTTGCGAGTGAACGTGAAGTTTCTCGAAGGAACACAAACATATTGCGAGCGAACTCAAAGTTTCTCGAAGGAACACAAACATATTACGAGTGACCGCGAAGTTCCTCGAAGGAACGCAAACATTTTGCTAGTGAACTCAAAGTTTCTCAAAGGAACGCAAACATTTTGCTTGTGAACGCAAAGTTTCTTGAAGGAACGCAAACATTTTGCTAGTGAACGTAAAGTTTCTCGAAGGAACGCAAACATTTTGCTAGTGAACGCAAAGTTTCTCAAAGGAACGCAAACATTTTGCTAGTGAACGCAAAGTTTCACGAAGGAACACAAACATTTTGCTAGTGAACGTAAAGTTTCTCAAAGGAACGCAAACATTTTGTGAGTAAACGCAAAGTTTCTGGAAGGAACGCAAACATTTTGCAAGTGAACGTGAAGTTTCTCGAAGGAACGCAAACATTTTGCTAGTGAACGCAAAGTTTCTCGAAGGAACGCAAACATTTTGCGAGTGAACGCAAAGTTTCTCAAAGGAACGCAAACATTTTGCTAGTGAACGTAAAGTTTCTCGAAGGAACGCAAACATTTTGTAAGTAAACGCAAAGTTTCTGGAAGGAACGCAAACATATTGCAAGTGAACGTGAAGTTTCTCGAAGGAACGCAAACATTTTGCGAGTGAACGCAAAGTTTCTCGAAGGAACGCAAACATTTTGTGAGTGAACGTGAAGTTTCTCGAAGGAACGCAAACATATTGCGAGTGAACGTGAAGTTTCTGGAAGGAACGCAAACATTTTGCAAGTGAACGTGAAGTTTCTCGAAGGAACGCAAACATTTTGCGAGTGAACGCAAAGTTTCTCGAAGGAACGCAAACATTTTGTGAGTGAACGTGAAGTTTCTCGAAGGAACGCAAACATATTGCGAGTGAACGTGAAGTTTCTCGAAGGAACGCAAACATTTTGCAAGCGAACGTGAAGTTTCTTGAAGGAAAGCAAACATTTTGCGAGTGAACGTGAAGTTTCTCGAAGGAACGCAAACATTTTGCGACTGAACGCAAAGTTTCTCGAAGGAACGCAAACATTTTGTGACTGAGCGCGAAGTTTCTCAAAGGAACGCAAACATTTGGCGAGTGAACGCAAAGTTTCTCAAAGGAACGCAAACATTTTGCTAGTGAACGCAAAGTTTCTCAAAGGAACGCAAACATTTTGCTAGTGAACGCAAAGTTTCTCGAAGGAACGCAAACATTTTGCGAGTGAAAGCGAAGTTTCTCGAAGGAACGCAAAGTTTCTCGAAGGAACACAAACATTTTGCAAGCGAACGTAATGTTTCTTTTGAGAACGTAAACAATTTCCCAGCGAATGCACAGTTTTCGGGGGAACGCAAACATTTTGTGAGTAAACACAAAGTTTCTCGAAGGAACGCAAACATTTTGCAAGCGAACGTAAAGTTTCTTGGGGGAACGCAAACATTTTGTGAATAAACGCAAAGTTTCTGGAAGGAACGCAAACATTTTGCAAGCAAACGTGAAGTTTCTGGAAGGAACGCAAACATTTTGCGAGTGAACGTGAAGCTTCTCGAAGGAACGCAAACATTTTGCGAGTGAACGTGAAGTTTCTCGAAGGAACGCAAACATTTTGCTAGTGAACGTGAAGTTTCTCGAAGGAACACAAACATATTGTGAGCGAACTCGAAGTTTCTGAAGGAACACAAACATATTGCGAGTGAACGCAAAGTTTCTCGAAGGAACGCAAACATTTTGCGAGTGAACGTGAAGTTTCTCGAAGGAACACAAACATATTGCGAGCGAACTCGAAGTTTCTCGAAGGAACACAAACATATTGCGAGCGAACTCGAAGTTTCTCGAAGGAACACAAACATATTGCGAGCGAACTCGAAGTTTCTGAAGGAACACAAACATATTGCGAGTGAACGTGAAGTTTCTCGAAGGAACGCAAACATTTTGCAAGCAAACGTGAAGTTTCTGGAAGGAACGCAAACATTTTGCGAGTGAACGTGAAGCTTCTCGAAGGAACGCAAACATTTTGCGAGTGAACGTGAAGTTTCTCGAAGGAACGCAAACATATTGCGAGCGAACTCGAAGTTTCTGAAGGAACACAAACATATTGCGAGTGAACGCAAAGTTTCTCGAAGGAACACAAACATATTGCGAGCGAACTCGAAGTTTCTCGAAGGAACACAAACATATTGCGAGCGAACTCGAAGTTTCTGAAGGAACACAAACATATTGCGAGTTAACGCAAAGTTTCTCGAAGGAACGCAAACATTTTGCGAGTGAACGTGAAGTTTCTCGAAGGAACACAAACATATTGCGAGCGAACTCAAAGTTTCTCGAAGGAACACAAACATATTACGAGTGACCGCGAAGTTCCTCGAAGGAACGCAAACATATTGCGAGCGAACGCAAAGTTTCTTGAAGGAACGCAAACATTTTGCTAGTGAACGCAAAGTTTCTCGAAGGAACGCAAACATTTTGCTAGTGAACGCAAAGTTTCTCGAAGGAACGCAAACATTTTGCAAGCGAACGTAATGTTTCTTTTGAGAACGTAAACAATTTCTGAGTGAATGCAAAGTTTTTGGGGGAACGCAAACATTTTGTGAGTAAACGCAAAGTTTCTCGAAGGAACACAAACATTTTGCAAGCGAACGTAAAGTTTCTTGGGGGAACGCAACAATTTGCGAGCGAATGCTAAGTTTCTTGGGCAAACGCAAACATTTTGTGAGCGAACGCTAAGTTTCTCAGGGGAACACAAACAATTTCCGAGCCAATGCAAAGTTTTTGGGGGAACGCAAACATTTTGTGAGTAAACGCAAACATTTTCTGAGTAAACGCAAAGTTTCTTGAAGGAATGCAAACATTTTGTGAGCGAACACAAAGTTTCTTGAGGGAACGCAAACATTTGCGAGAGAACGCAGAATTGAGAGAAAGAAATCAGAATTATGAGATGAAAAGTCACAATTATCTTTTTTATTTTCTATGCATAGCAGAAATAAGCTTTTATAGGTATACATGTGTAAGGGGGAAAAGCATAGAGATGCACAATCCAGTACATATTCTTCCTCCTCTCCCCTATCTCCTCTCCTCCCTTGTCCTGATCCAACTACTCCACTCCTCCTTCAACTATTCCTCTCCCTAGACATTTTCTTCTCTCTCTGCTCCTCTGTGTTGTCCTACTTCCACACTGAACAAAACCAATTCAAAGAGTCCTATTTTTTCCAAGTTATAAAAAAAACTTCAACACCTGACTGTGCCTCCAACTGAGATTAGAATCTGCTATTTCTCAATATTTCAGTGATCTGCTAATTAAAAACTGCTTATCAATTGTTTCAGTATTTGTTTTATATATTTTTCACTACTTTTGAGCTGCTGTTGTTGCAGAAATGTTGTTAGCAATTGAAAAAAAACTGTAATAAATAAGTTTCTTTATGTTTTAGGATGGTACTGGGGTGGTATGACAGCCAGTGAGGCAAGGAATGCCCTCAGTGGAACTTCAGAAGGTACTTTCCTTGTGCGTGACAGCAGCCATCCACTCTACCTCTTTACTCTCTCCATAAAGACCCAGAGAGGCCCAACTAATGTCCGCGTAGAATACGACAGTGGCCGATTCCGTCTCGATTCCAGTTTTCCAGCCCGATCTTGCCTGTTGTCCTTTTCTGCTCTTCCTAGTCTTGTGCAGCACTACGCATCCACGAGTCAAGAGGAGGAGAGGAAAGCAGAAGAACATCACATGGTGTCAAAAGACAATGGCATCCTGCTGAAGCTCAGGAAGCCTCTCCACAGGCCTCAGGCCTTTCCAACATTACAGCACCTTACACGCCTCGCTATAAACAGACACACTGATTCCCATACACAGCTGCCGCTGCCACGGCCATTGTTGCTTTACTTACAAGAATACCCCTTTCAGGTTTGAGGACACTTGGGGAGGACACTGGTGCATTTTAGTGGTGCAGATCCATGAAGTCGCAAATCTTGCTGCCCGGCAGGATTGTGGATCCTCTTATTATTGTCATATGAAGAGATGTGCATTTGTGCAAATAAACAAGGACTACTTTGTGTAAATTTTAAAAAAAAATATTTGTAAATATTTCTCTTTTTAGTAAACCACAATGTTTCTATATCTTTCTGTGCTTCCAAGTATTCATGGAGCTCCAACACTACATACTTCCATCACCGGAACATTGGAAAAATAAAATATCAAAACCAGTACACATAAATAATACTGTATCTTGAGTATCCTGAGTAATACTGTGTCTGTGTAATTTCTAACAAAAGTGACATATTTGTCAGAAACCATCACAGATGCCCTGGCAATATGGGACATACTGTCAGTCCATAGGCCTTTATTTGACAGAATACATTTAACTAGACGACATCATTCTAGGAATGATTTTTTTCTCACACACTCCAAACACACAAATAAAATTTACAATTTAACATAACAACAACAACAACAACAACAACAACAACAAAAAAGTCTTTGAATGTGTGCAGGATAATTAACAATTCAGCTTTACATTTTACATTTTCAAACACCATACATTTTCCATACTAATAATTTGCATAAACAAGCATGTAATATTTTGATAAATATTATGACATTTGATAGCCATAGGATCTTGTAAACTAACAATGGCAGTGACATATTTTAAGATCTGTCAGTGCAAGTTTCTTTCAGTTAAAACAGCTCAAACATGCATTTTAGTCTAGGACTAGCTTAAGCCTTGTCTGTGAAACCAGGGGTATGAATTACAACTGTCCTACTCTAAAAATAGGCTAACAGTCATTTTAAGTGAATAATACTACATGCATTAAAAAATAATACATTTTTCATTATAAAAATTATAATACGCCTACAATAAAATTTAAAATACAAGCAACTCATTTGTTATTATACTAAACTTATAATGTCAAAATTATGACTTAGAGGTCTGGTTTCACAGACAGGGCTTAGGCCTTAGTTCAATTGGGAAATTTAAGTAGCTTTTAGAAATGTGCCTTAGAAAAAAACAAACAACAACAAAAAAAAAAAACAGACAAACAAACAAACAAAACAAAACATTACTAGTGTGCATTTTGAGACAAAACATATTTTTAAGATATGTCAGTGCAAGTTGATTTCAGGTAAAACAACTCAAACATGCATTTTAGTCTGGGACTAGGCTTAAGCTTTGTCTTTGAAACCGGGGGTTAATGTCATAATTTTGACTTTTTATGTCATAACTTCATCACAGTCATGACAAACTAAGCCTTAGCATGTCATAATTTAGACTAATTTAGACTTTTTATGTCATAATCAGTGTTTGGGGGCAATTACATTACAAGAAAGACGATTTACCTAATCAGATTATTTTTTTTAAAGTAGGCTAACTAGTAAAGTAATGCATTAATTTTAAATTTACTTTAGTTACTTTTTCAAATAAGTAACGCAAGTTACTTTGTTTTTCCATAACTGCCACCTCTCCTGTCCTCGTGTTGGGAGAAACCGGGAGAAAGTGCAGAGGTGTTGTGTGCGCTGAATGAACATGATGGTTATTGTAGTTCTAGACTAAATGTGTGCATGCATTCACTCATCTCACTTGCACAAAATTAATAAAAACAGGGAAATGCAACCTGCAATAAATATACTTTATGTACTTAATATAACTTTATTAACCAATATCTCATTTCGATGATCTTTAGTTAAACATCACATTTGTGTTTAATTGTTGAGGAAAGTGAGTTTGAACTTTTTTTCCTGCTTCCTGCAATCGAGAATGGCAGCAGCACAGCTGAAAGGTTTGTTTGAGCGGCGCCCTCTACTGTACAGACGTGAATTTGCATTTCATTCAAGCTTCACTTTTGGTGCCTTTTAAATTTGGCAAAATAGAACTTGTTTTTTTTTCTTATTAAAAACAATCAAGCAAGCTCAGCCATGATGAGAAAAAGTAACGCATTACTTTCCATAAAGTAACAAAGTAGTGCAATTAGTTACTTTTTTAGGGAGTGACAAGCCTACCTTTAAAAGTAACTTCAACACAGCTCATAATTATGACATAAAATCGTCTTAGTATGTTATACTTTCGCCTTTTTGTCATATTTTAGACTTTTTAATATCATAAGACCTATTTTATGTCATAATGTCACCTGTTTATCTCATAATTATGACTTAAGTATATCATAATTTTCACTTTTTATCTCATAACTATGACTTTTTTTTAATGCCATAATGATAATTTACCAAAGCAATATTTGTTCTTATGTGTATCCATTCCTTCCATAGTGTTCAGTGATATGGTGCGTTCAAGTCCTCCTGGGAAGTTCGTATTTACGAGGTGGGAAGTCGTGTGTACGACGGTAGGTGCGTTCAAGTCACTTTCGTCGGAGTATATGGCGGTGTGCCTTCTCTAAATTAATTACACAAAATAACAACACTTCTGCTTCTAGAAAATGTAGAGCAAAGAATGTGCATTAGTTGTATGTTGCTTTTTTATGTTTTTTAATTAATTTATGAAGCCATTGTAAACTTTATTGTTACATATTACATTTTTACATTGTGATGCTATGGGTTTTTTTTTTTTTTTTTTTTTTGTTGCTGGTAATCAGCTTACTTCGTTGTAAATAGAAAAGCCTGACAATGTCACTGCTAAATACCTGTAAGTATTGTGGTATTTCACTGTTTCTGACTGACACGCCCCCAACTCGTACAGATCGGAGCTTAAAGAAAATTACGAGCTTCCCACTGGTATTTACGACATTGTGATGGCGTTCATGTCGGTTCTGCTCGTAAAAACCATAGGTAAAAACGATATTTCCGACATGACTTGAACCGAACGCACCAATAGGCTGCAGAGCGGATGTTGATCGCTGCGCTCTGATGGATTCAGTTCAGTGAAGGATTTGCCAGGTCAGACTGATTCAAACCGTCTTTTTGAGCTGTTAACTGAAAAACTGCCTTATTTGTGCGTATTTTTTGTTTATTCACATTCAAATATTTGTTACTAGAATATTTTAAATTATCTGTCAAACGGCTTGAACGCCAGATTCGAGACTTTTATGTTGAAAATAACAGTGTGCGTCAGATGGAAAGCAGTTTTTCCTTGTCATAAGGTTGCGCATTTCACTTTGAACCTCTATGACAATATGGCGGAAGGAGAGGAGCCGTAAGTGAAATTTTATACAAAGCTGCTCATAAATCCCTCGTAACAGTGCTTGTAGTTCAATCAACAGGACGCAAGAAACGTTAACTTGCGGGTAGCAGAGCATGAATGAACCTTCTTTTATTCTCTCTTTTTAGGGAGAAGAAAAGAAGGAGAATAGAGGAGCTGAATGAGAAGTTAGTGAAATGAAAGATGAGAATTTAGATGTGGCAGCCAGCAGGTTTGCTTTTGGGAGGTGTTAATTCTTAATATTAGCTTTGTCTATAATCCAGACACTTTTCAGACATTATTTTGAACAGCTCTCCGCATACACTGTAAATAAAATACTATACAATCTGTCTGAAAGCTAGCAAAACCTCCAAACACTGCTGTTTGAACACATGCCATAATGTTCTTTCTTTCTTAAAATATAACACAAGACACCTTCTTTGTATTAATTATGACACTTACCTAAAGTCAGTGCCAACCAACCCCTAGCTTAATTGTATATATAATACAATATATTGTATATTATGTTATGCTGTATATTATGTGTGAATGTGTTTTTAAATTATTAAATAATCTGCGTGATGTGTGTGCTGTGTACTTAAATATCTATACTTTTTCCACAGCATGGTTGTGGATGGAGGGAGTGGGGATGGCAGTGACTGGCAGGGAAGATGGGACCATGTCACAAAGTTCTTAGAGAGAGCTGGACCCTTCACTCATCCGGATTTTGAACCCAGCACTGAGGTAAGATGTAAATCATAATATAATATACATTCCACAACCCTTTTAGAAATGTATATGTTAATCTATGCCCACTTTTAGGGAGATAAGAACAAAGTTCAGCTGTGAAGGCATAATAACAGAACAATAACAATGTTTTTCTCAGCCTAGAGTACATAATGGCTGCTTTAAAACTAACAGACAGGCCACAGACTATGTGCACTGTTCTCTACTTCTCACCAAATAATAAAAAAAGCCATTTTATACATAATTTTTCTGCCTGTAAATGTCCATGCCTGATAAGACTGTGTTTGGGCTGAGATTATAACGGAGTTATTACATTATTCTAATTACATTGATAAAGATTTATGCTGAAAATGATTATGCACATGACTTAGGGTCATTTTTCTTCTGTGTAGCTCTTTTTCGCTACATGCAGAACATTTGATTTTGTGTTTCTCAACCTGGGGGCATCAGCAAATTTCCAAGATGAAAATGTGAATGAATTATAAAACAAAACAAGCAAAATAAGGCAAAACATCTAAAAATCTAAATATTTATTGTTTTATTTCACCCCCTCAACAACTGTTTTGTAAAACCTGGATATATGAAGAAACCGAATTTTAAAAGTGGGATTTATACACCTTGAAAAGTCATGTAAATTAATAAAATTCTTAATTAATACAATTCTTAATACAAAAACATTGTATTATTCAAATTACTATATATATATAGTATAATACTATATATATATATATATATATATATATATATAAATTGGACAGTTCATCACAATTCGATACAATATCGATTCTTATAGCCAGAGATTCAATATTTTCCGATACCTCAAAAAGTTCTGTGATACGATTATGATACGATTTGATTCGATCAATATTTCGATATTTTGAGCCTATTTTACACAACCAGTTAAATTTTTATTAACTCACAACTGCAACCAAAATATATAACAAACATTTATTTAAAAATTTCACATCCTGAACCCTGATTGGGACATCCACAAATAAAAAATTCACACAGTAATCTAATGACAGCTTATGACATGACAACAGTCAAGAAAGTATTTTAGTTCTGTGCTAAAATGTGTAATGTCAAAAAACTGATAAATAAGGAATACATATACACACACACACATAATTAAAAGACATTTCTTTTAAATGTATAGCGCAGGTTTTTAATGAAGCAACAACATATTATAGGTAGGACAAAACAAGACAGGCTATTAATATTCTTTCATTGTGCAAATATGTATTATAAAGGCTCTAATACAGAGCGGCACAAAGCACTTGCGCGCATCCCGTGTGCAGAATGATGCGCTTAAAGCAACACAGAGTCACAGCGCGCGGTGCTCCTATGCGACAGTTTATTGACCATATTCTTTCAGTGACAGTTCCATCTACTGTCCCGAGTGTCTTTCACAAGTTCTGAAAGGTAGTTTAAATGAGAATGCACGTGTTGGCGATAATGCATAGACTGATATTGTGTGAAAATGTGGAGAGTGTTAAAACAAAGGTGCCTCTATAATTAGCCCACAGGTATCGATTTTTTTACACATTGCATCGATGCATCGGATCGTTAGACATTAGATCGATGTATCGATCTATATCGATGTATTGTTACACCCCTTATACAGTACAGTCCAAAAGTTTGGAACCACTAAGATTTTTAATGTTTTTAAAAGAAGTTTCGTCTGCTCACCAAGGCTACATTTATTTAATTAAAAATACAGTAAAAACAGTAATATTGTGAAATATTATTACAATTTAAAATAACTGTTTTCTATTTGAATATATTTCACAAAGTAATTTATTCCTGTGATGGCAAAGCTGAATTTTCAGCATCATTACTCCAGTCTTCAGTGTCACATGATCCTTCAGAAATCATTCTAATATGCTGATCTGCTGCTCAAGAAACATTTAATGTGTACAATTGTACAAAATATTTGTGTACAATATTTTTTTCAGGATTATTTGATGAATAGAAAGTTCAAAAGAACAGTGTTTATCTGAAATCTAATCTTTTGTAACATTATAAATGTCTTTACTGCCACTTTTGATTGATTTAATGCATCCTTGCTGAATAAAAGTATTCATTTCTTTAATTTCTTTTCAAAAAAATAAAAATAAAAATTCTTACTGACCCCAAACTTTTGAACGGTAGTGTATAATGCTACAGAAGCTTTGTATTTCAGATAAATGCTGTTCTTTTGAACTTTCTATTCATCAAGGAATCCTGAAAAAAAAAGTACACAACTGTTTTCAACATTGAAAATAATCATAAATGTTTCTTGAGCAGCAAATCAGCATATTAGAATGATTTCTGAAGGATCATGTGACACTGAAGACTGGAGTAACGATGCTGAAAATTCAGCTTTGCATCACAGGAATAAATTACTTTGTCAAATATATTTAAATAGTACACAGTTATTTTAAATTGTAATAATATTTCACAATATTACTGTTTTTTACTGTATTTTTAATTAAATAAATGTAGCCTTGGTGAGCAGACGAAACTTCTTTTAAAAACATTAAAAATCTTAGTGGTTCCAAACTTTTGGACTGTACTGTGTATATATATATATATATATATATATATATATATATATATATATATATATATATATATATATATGCCAAGCTTTAAAATATTTTATAAGGTAGAAACTGTGAGTCAGCATGAAACAGAAGTTGCGATTGTGACATATATCTGAGTGAAACGGTGTCTCGAACAAGATCAGGGTGGGATTTGATTTTGGATTGTTGTGGTCCGCTGTGATGTCATGTGAGTGACAGGTTGTCCACCCTCACTCCAAAAAATGTCAAAAGAAAAGAGATGAGATGTCACTGCAAGAGGGAGGGGAAGTTATTTTGCTTAAAGATTATGAGAGCACATTAATTTTTTAAAAACAAATAATGATAAATAATAGGGATAAATAATTTATAACAAATACTGCAGTATTCCATAAAAAATAAGAATTTTCAATTTTGATTTCATGGTGACTTAAAAAAATCCTTATCCTTCATTTATATCCAATATATCTCAAACAATTGGAAGAGTCATGGGGCCATTATTTCTCAAATATTGTTGTGGACAATGGAGTCAAAAAGGTTTAGAACCAGTGTCATAAAGGACTATAGTTTACTTTCAATAAAATGTGCACATCTTCTTCCAGTCTCTCCAGTTTTTGTTGGACACTTGCAAAATTCTGGTTATTGGAGCTGGTGGACTTGGATGTGAGCTGCTCAAAGATCTGGTACGGTCCTTGTTGTGCTGCATTTGTTCCTATTCTTGAATGACAGCTGCAATACTCTAGTTGCAAAGAGGCTAATAGCAGTGTTTTGTCTTATGCTCCTATATGATACAATTTCATCACCCAGGCCTTGTCAGGGTTTCGACACATTCATGTGGTGGACATGGACACCATTGATGTTTCCAACCTCAACAGACAGTTCCTCTTCAGGTTAATCTTAGTCAGCTAATAGATGCCTTTTTTCAAACCTATTCTTATTCTTTTTTTTAATAATGTAAATTGGTTGCTCTTGTATCTATAGACCAAATGATGTGGGTCGACCAAAGGCAGAGGTTGCAGCGGACTTTGTAAATGGCCGGATCCCAGGGTGCAGTGTTGTCCCGTATCCTTTTCCTGTGGAAATGCTGATATAATTTATTGTTTGATACACTATCATTTAAAGGTTTGGGGTCAGTGAGATTATTATTATAATTTATAAATGAAATTAATACTTTTATTCAGCAAGGTTGCATTAAATTGATCAAATGACAGTAATAATTCTCTTTAAAATAAATGCCGCTCTTTTGAACTTAAATCTATTTTTATTTCTAAATTCAGCTTTACTATCACAGGAATAAACTACATTTTTAAATATTATAATAGAAAGTTACTGTAAGTTAAGTTTGACTGTATTTTTGATCAAATAAATTCAGCTTTGGTGAGCATAAGAGACTTCAAAAATCATAAAAAAAAATCCTACTGACTCCAAACTTGTTAGTGTATATGTTATATTGATGTGTGTCAAAATATTTGCATTTCCCTTAAAAAGAAATGCAGACATTTTAAGAAAATCCAGGACTTGGATGAGGCATTTTACAAGCGTAATTACCACCTAACTGTTTTATATTTGTCTAAACTGCTTTTTTTGGCACTAACATGTGACACAATTGTTCTGCATTGTCAAACTAATTATTATGACACTTTTTTTTTTGGACAGTTTTTTTATTTTGAAATCTGATGTAACTGTCTTTGTTTCTGCATAGAATTTCACATAGTAGTCTGTGGCCTGGACTCTGTTGTTGCCAGAAGATGGATGAATGGCATGCTGGTATGTATTTACTTTAATAAACATTCAACAATCCGTTCATACAAATTTATAGAGACAAAGTCTTCTATATGTCAAGTAAAAAAATAGTGTTTCTATATTGTAAGAATTGCTTTTGTGCATTTGGCTTTCTCCTTTTCAGCTATCTCTGCTGATTTATGAAGATGGTGTCCTGGATCCCAGCTCCATTATTCCTCTAATAGATGGTGGCACAGAGGGCTTCAAGGGCAATGCCAGAGTCATTCTTCCGGGCATGACAGCTTGCATTGACTGCACACTGGAGCTTTACCCCCCACAGGTGCATACTCTGATTTTGTGTTAAGTTGAATTTCAAAAGCCTTTTGTCAATACTTAATTTTTTTTTTTTTTTTGCCCTACACAGATAAACTTCCCAATGTGCACTATAGCCTCTATGCCACGGTTACCTGAACATTGTGTTGAATATGTCCGCATGCTGCTTTGGCCCAAAGACAAGCCTTTTGGAGGTACATTAATTCACAGTATCTGCATGGGTGCTCTGCTACCTGTGGGTGCACAACCACAGACTGATACTTTGGTTATACTGCTGCTAAGTAGCCTGCTAATGTTTCAGATTTTAATGTATTTTCTTCAGATGGTGTGGCGCTAGACGGTGATGATCCAAATCACATCCAGTGGGTGTACCAGAAATCTCTGGAGAGAGCAGCAGAGTTTAACATCACTGGGGTGACTTACAGACTCACTCAGGGTAAGTGAGACTGGCCTGCTCAGCAGACCTTTATCAGGCATTTCGTGAAATCCTCTCGTTTATTGACCAGCTTCTATCCTCTCCCTCTTATGCTTTGGGCCTACAATAAGAATGTCAGTTTTTTTTTTTTTTTTTTTAAATTGTTCATTCATTTTACAATGCTGGACAGACAGTCAGACAACCTCTCTGATACAACAGTGTCTCTGAACTCAGCTGAAATGTATAATTGTATATCATCAGCATAAAAATTATAATTCATGTCATATTTCTGAATTAGGTTGCCCAATGGAAGCATGTATAATGAAAATAAAAGTGGCCCAAGAATTGATCCATGAGGAACACCAAAACACCAAATTATTTCATGTCTTTGATATATAGTCACCTCTAATTAATAACTAAAAAGTTTTTGATCAAATAAATGCAGGCTTGGTGATCATAACGCTGCATCCAAAATCCAATACTTCCTTACGTGATAGTTACAAAGTGGTGGATGTAGTACTTCTGAATTTCGTATATACCATATAGAACATACTTTTTTAATTGTCTAGAAGTAAGTTCTAATTTAAATGTAGTACCTACACAGTATACAATTTCAGATGCAGCGTTCAAGACTTTTTTTTAAAAAAAAAATCTTACTGACCCCCCAAACTTTTGAATGATGGTGTATAAACCTTGAAACAGAACTTTATAGGTCCCAGGACCACTTATTGGGAAACCAAACTATATTTAGGGACTAGAATATCAGAGAAAAATTTTGGGAGTCTTTTGACTTGGGACAACCATTCAGAACACCTTAACAGTCATCTAGCAACATTCTAGCAATGTTCTAGCAAACATTCAGAGCATTGTAGCAACAGCATACCAATGCCCTGGTATCATGGTGCATGCTTTTGCACAGGCAAGCACCAATCAAATTTCCTTTAGAGAAAATGTCTTTGAATTTATACTTATAATCATACATTTTTCTGATTGTGAGTGATTGTTCAGAAGCTCCTATTGTTTGGAAGTAGATGTTGATGTACCACCTCACTTGTGTTTCAGGGGTCGTGAAAAGAATAATTCCTGCTGTGGCTTCTACAAATGCTGTTATTGCTGGTATGCTGACATTGCAAATGTTCTCTGGTCTTGGCATGTTTTAAAGGCTATTGTTTTTCAGTAAATTGAGCTGCAACTGAAGGTAAAATTTCTTTTTCTTACACATTTCAGCTGCTTGTGCCACAGAGGTTTTCAAAATTGCTTCAAGGTAAGTTATAATGGTATATTTCCCAGAAGAGAGCTTTGATTTCTGTGTTCATTCACATCTCTCATTTGTTCTTTTACCTTTGCCGAACAGCGCCTATGTTCCCTTGAACAATTACCTGGTGTTCAATGATGTTGATGGGCTGTACACGTACACCTTTGAGGCTGAGAGAAAGGTGAGTGATTTGAAGTACATAACTATGAAAAAATAGACATTAATGCTAAATGAAAAAATCAACACAGCTTAAATGTTATCCATGTTGTACGTGTAGGAGAACTGTTCTGCCTGCAGTCAGGTGCCACAGGACCTGCAGTTCCCACCTTCAGCTAAACTACAGGATGTTCTGGACTATTTGACTGAGAATGCCGCTCTGTGAGTCACAAAGTTCCTTAAAGTTCACCCATGGTTCCTGAACATAATGCTTTATTGTAACAATGAAACTGTTACATTAAGAAAACAAGCACATATATACAGTACCTCAAAGAAGTGAGTACACCCCTCACAAGAAATGACACTTTGCTACAATATAAAGTAGTGAGTGTACAGCTTGTATAACAGTGCAAATTTGCTGTCCCCTCAAAATAACTCAACACACAGACATTAATGTCTAAACCGCTGGCCACAAAAGTGAGTACACCCCTAAGTGAAAATGTCCAACTTGGGCCCAATTAGCCATTTTCTCTCCCCCGGTGTCATGTGACTCGTTAGTGTTACAAGGTCTCAGGTGCGAATGGGGAGCAGGTGTGTTAAATTTGGTGTTATCGATCTCACTCTCTCATACCAGTCACTGGAAGTTCAACATGGCACCTCATGGCAAAGAACTCTCTGAGGATCTGAAAAAAAAAATTGTTGCTCTACATAAAGATGGTGTAGGCTATAAGAAGATTGCCAAGACCCTGAAACTGAGCTGCAGCACAGTGGCCAAGACCATACAGCGGTTTAACAGGACAGGTTTCACTCAGAACAGGCCTCGCCACGGTCGACCAAAGAAGTTGAGTGCATGTGCTCAGCGTCATATCCAGAGGTTGTGTTTGGGAAATAGACGTATGAGTGCTGCCAGCATTGATGCAGAGGTTGAAGGGGTGGGGGGTCAGTCTGTCGGTGCTCAGACCATACACCGCACACTGCATCAAATTAGTCTGCATGGCTTCGTCCCAGAAGGAAGCCTCTTCTAAAGATGATGCACAAGAAAGCCCACAAACAGTTTGCTGAAGACAAGCAGACTAAGGACATGGATTACTGGAACCATGTCCTGTGGTCTGATGAGACCAAGATAAACTTATTTGGTTCAGATGGTGTCAAGCGTGTGTGGCGTTGTTACAGCCACTGCCATAACACAAGAGAGGGAGGACACAACGGCTCGGTCAAATAGGGGAATTTATTGAAATAAGACAAAATATAATAATAAATGGGAGAAATTAGACAGGAAAATAAAGGGCTAAACACAAAAGAGAGCGCATCTCCATCTCGGGACGGCCGCTCAAGTTCCGCCGCTGAAGTGTGGCAACTTGACTTCCTTTAAGCACAGGATAATAGTCCACAGGTGTAAGGAATCTGCTAAATAGGACAAATGTAAATGACGCTTTTACGGCAGATACATAAATATACATACATGTAACACCTTCATCCCCCAAAAGTGAACCGTCACCATAAGGAAGTGCATCTACTAAAATGTACCCTTTTCAAAAACACATACTTTACCCACAGGCCTATCCCATCCGGGATAGTGCATCAGCAACCACGTTGTCCCGACCTCTGACATGTTTAATGTCGAGGTCGAATGGCTGCAAGTATAAACTCCAGCTCATGAGACGCTGATTAAAGTTGCGCATGGAGTTCAAAATGGTAAGCGGGTTATGATCGCAATACACAAGGATCGAATAACAGCTGGACAAATACACCTCGAAATGTTGAATTGCAAGAACTAATGCTAGAGCCTCCTTTTCGATAGTAGAATACTTTAGCTGTGCAGGATTAAACTTTTTAGAAAAGTAACATACTGGGTGTTCCACATCATCAGCACCCTTCTGCTGGAGGACAGCTCCCGCACCAACATCGCTAGCATCCACCACGACACTGAATTGTTGTGAATGGTCAGGTGCAGCCAACACTGGGGATGAAATCAACAGAGATTTAACATTTTCAAAGGCACTCAAAACTCACAAAACTTTAGGACTTAG
The DNA here is from genome assembly GCA_036281575.1 of Ancherythroculter nigrocauda. Taxonomy (NCBI): domain Eukaryota; kingdom Metazoa; phylum Chordata; class Actinopteri; order Cypriniformes; family Xenocyprididae; genus Ancherythroculter; species Ancherythroculter nigrocauda. The sequence continues at coordinate 16,909,873 of VTFQ01000022.1, read as the reverse complement.
CAGGTCGGTAAGTTGAGAAACCACAGTTGCAAAGTTTCTGCAAAACGATCGATAGTAACCTACCATTCCTAAAAAACGTCTCAATTGCTTACGATCCATTGGAGGTGGAAAATCACAAATGGCCGCAACCTTTACATCCACTGGGCCTACTTGACCCCTGCCAATAACTTTTCCCAGGTACACAATGGTGGCTTTACCAAATTCACATTTGCTCAAGTTAACAGCGAGCTTAGCGCCAGCCAACCGCTGAAAAACTTGGTGAAGTAATGCAACGTGTTCAGCCCATGAGGAGCTGTACAGAACCAAGTCATCCAAGTAAGCTTCACAACCACATACACCAGCCAAAACAGTGTTGACAAGCCGCTGAAAGGTACTTGGTGCATTTTTCATCCCAAAAGCCATAACCTTATAATTAAGGAAAGCATCAGGAGTGACAAATGCTGAGATCTCCTTAGCACATTCTGTTAGAGGCACCTGCCAGTATCCTTTCAACAGGTCAAGTTTCGAAACGTAAACAGCAGAACCTACACGATTGATGCAATCATCTACCCATGGCAAAGGATAAGAGTCAGTTTTTGTGACAGCGTTTACGCGTCGATAGTCAGTGCAAAATTGAAACTTGCCATCTGACTTACTCACCAGCAAACATGGCGAACTCCATGGACTGGAGCTGGGCTCAGCGATGTTATTTTTCAACATGTATTCGATTTCTTTTTGCAAATTAACTCTTTTAAACGGGTTAACATGATATGGATGCTGCTTTATAGGTGGAGTAAAACCCACATCAATATCATGCACGATAACTGACGTCTGACCGAGAATGTCGCTGAACAACACTGAAAACGTACTCACCAATTCCATGACATCAGCTTTCTCAGCTGGAGACAAATGCGGTAGCTGACTGGACAAAGTTAAGAGCATCTCTGAATTGTTCAATCCACCCTGAACTATACACCTTGATGGTCCTTCGTCTGCCTCATCCATCCGTTCAGATGCGAGCAGCCCGACAGCAGAGATTTCACTCTCTGAAACGCAAGGTAGACTACTCTTTGAATTTTTGGTACCCGAATTTCTCTCATGATAGGCTTTAATCATGTTCACATGGCAGACTCGAGAACTCTGACGGCGGTCAGGAGTAATGATGACATAGTCTCGATCTGACAACTTCTTTTTATTCACATAAGGGCCAGTATAACGAGCTTGCAATAACCCATCAAGCACCGGTAACAAAATCAAAACTTTGTCACCAGGGCTAAAACTCCGTTCTCTGGCTTTCTTATCAAACAGAGTTTTCATTTTCTCCTGCGCCTTCTCAAGATTTTCCCTGGCCAATTCACGGACTCTGTCAATTATTACGTGCTCAAATGACTCTGAAACCATGGGAATTAGATAAAGCGGTGCAGGCTGAATAATTTGGTTGGGCTTTCCCACCATTTGACACATGACAAGTCTGACAAAAACATGAAACATCTTTTTAAACCGGGCCAGTAAAAATTTCGCAAAGTCCGGTCATATGTTTTTACGACACCTAAATGACCAGCCAAACCATTATATGCAATGCTTAAAATCATGTCACGATAAACTACTGGAACTACAATTTGGCTGACTGTATTCCAGTCATCAGGAGATTTAGGGGACACCCACTTTCTCATTAAGATCTCATTTTTGAGAAAATATGCCTGGGACACCGGCACACTCCATGCTCAAGAGGGTTAAGGCAGTGCTGGAAAATAATGGTGGCCACACAAAATATTGACACTTTGGGCCCAATTTGGACATTTTCACTTAGGGGTGTACTCACTTTTGTGGCCAGCGGTTTAGACATTAATGGCTGTGTGTTGAGTTATTTTGAGGGGACAGCAAATTTACACTGTTAAACAAGCTGTACACTCACTACTTTACATTGTACCAAAGTGTAATTTCTTCAGTGTTGTCACATGAAAAGATATAATAAAATATTTACAAAAATGTGAGGGGTGTAGTGTTCTTCTGTATTTGGTGTTCCTCTGTGAGATACTGTGTACACACACACAACAGGAAATTTGGAAAAAAAAAAAAAATGGTGTAAAGCAAGCAAAAAATGTCTCCATATTTGTTAGCTCTTAACTTCTCTTAAGCAATTTTCTACATATTCCACCTCATTGCAATAACACTGACTCTTTTTTCCCCCTAGCCAAATGAAGTCTCCCGCCATCACTACAACTTTGGATGGAAAAAACAAAACTCTGTATTTACAGGTTAAATATTTAAATATTTTCTAATGTACCAGATTGGTCATAAAATGTATCACCTGAATGTATTTTAGATTTTCTATCTTATGTTAAGTTGAAATGTTTTATATAATAATGTAAATTTTATGGATGATATTGACCTTTTTGTCTGCCATGTAAATAGCCATGATGCTAACATGGAATAAAAACTTAATAAACAAACAAACCAGATTGGTCATAATTTAGTTCGATTTGATTTCAGTTTTCTTTGCATACATTTTATGCATTAGATGTATATTTAAAGTTAGTACATCTGAATTTGTTTGGATTTATTTTCAGACTGTGGCATCTATTGAAGAGAGAACGCGACCAAATCTAAGCAAAACACTGAAAGGTGATTGAAAGTCTTCTGTCAAATCATGTAGTATATGTAACTTATTTAATAATACGTGTATTTCAAAATTATATTGGTGTTGTTTAACCAATTAAATGCCTCCTTGTGTTTGCAGAGCTTGGACTAGTGGATGGCCAAGAGCTGGCAGTGGCTGATGTTACCACTCCTCAGACTGTGCTCTTCAAGCTCAACTTCATCTCATAGGACAAATGATTCATTCTTATGGACAGTGGTTATTGCAGTCACCATCAAAATGAAGCAGACTTGGAAATGTAGTCTGTAAGCTCCATGTTTCAGTGCATCAACAGTGACACACATGCACATGCTCAGTTGGAGTAGCTGTGGTTTGGATTTAGCTTTTTTGGTCAACTCTGTCCATCAAAGACACTTACAGAAGGCGATTGTTTCTTTGTCTCGCACTGCTATAGCCGTAGGAGTCATTTTGGTGGATTTCTTTTTATGCAAACTGTTTATCTATTTATTTTGTTGTTGTGCATTCAAACCAGTTGACAGTATCTTGTTCAATGTCTTGTAGAAAAAAAGAAATCATTCATGTTTTGAATTAAAATTGGAAACCTTATTTTAAACAAGTATTGAAGTCCTAGTCCTGTAATGTTTTCCTAACTTTAAATTTAAAATCTCCTTTTACCCAATTTGTGAATAAATTTACTTGGTTAAATATTTAAAAAGGCTCAAAATATGATGGAATCTCCAGAATAAAAATATTTTGTAGACAAATACAGAATGTTGCATTGTCAATGTAATGTTAAGGAAGCCAGGCATTTGGTATACTGTACTGTCTTATGTGGCATTGTCATGTAATACAAATTTACAGAAATATAGTGCAGACTCTTATCCACAAGGTCAGACCTCAGTGTCTTTATTTAAATGTTCATTTGGACAAGTCACATCATCACATACAACAATGGATAAAACTACAACAAACTGAAATGAATTAAGCTACAGTTATTATTTGTTTGATAAACTGGATTACTAGTGTCCCATTAATTCTTTAAAACTAATAGCATACAAGTCAATAAATTTGATGTATTTACAGTAAAGCATTGATAATAAGCCATTTTATGTTCAGTCAGTAAATTGACTTCGTCAGTTTTTTTTATTTTAAGAGGTTTCAACCCAAATACTATAGTAATTTATAGTAAATATTATAGTGTTTTTGAACCTAAATACTATAGTAAATTGTAGTATACTGTATATATTATAGTAGTATTTACAATACTTTAATGAATGCTACAGCTTACTGTAGTATTACAGCGAACTGATAAACTGTAATAAATACTGTAGTATACTTTAGTTTTTACTACAGTAAACTGTAGTGTATTATAGTATAATATCATATAGTTGTAGAAAACAGTACAATATTGGGTAATTTGTTTTATTACTATAGTTGTTATATTAGCAACTATAGAATTATCACAACAAATTAATTCAAGTAATTTACTGCAGTATGGTTAAAATAACTATAGTATTTACTGTAAATTACTATAGTATTTTTTTCACCTGGGAAATAAGGGATACTTTCGTTTACTTTTTTTTCAATAAACACAACGCACCGGCATTCGTAGCACATAACTTAATATATGTTACTGTAATATATACGATATAATATAAAGTTATAGTAAATTATAAAATTCTATAAAAAAATAATAATATTTTGGACGTCGGTGACGTGGCCCTGACGTCACGTACAGAATAGGTTGTTGATGCTACGTGGATGGGAAGTAGTTCTCGAGCTGCCAGAGGAAACCTAAACAAAACAATGCGAAGAAGTCCAACCTAGACGCCGAGTAGCGCGAAAGCAAAGAAAAAATGTCGCCCAGTCGATCGTTTATTTATATATATTATCTACTTTCATTTTAGCATGGAATAATGTCGACTGTCAGCGAATTGTCAGTTGTTTTGCGAGCAGAATTAGCCGCCAAGCTAATGTGGACAGCGGCCTAACTGATAAACGCACCAACCTGTTCCGGCTGTTAGTGTGGAATAAACCTGCTCTTATTTGGGATGCTTTTAATAATGTGTTTTATATAGACATTCAGTGGACTGTCGCACAACCGGGTGGAAGTAAAGCAATATGAGTTGGTTCAACGCGTCACAGCTGTCTAGTTTTGCCAAACAAGCTCTGACAACTGCTCAGAAATCCATCGACAGAGTTCTGGACATTAAAGAAGAGGAGCAGTGGGGTGACACGACCGAACCGACCTTTGCTGGTAAATTTAGCAATAGATGATTCACAGTCCAGATAGGGTGTCACCATCAGTGACAATTACTGCACAACATTAGAGATATAATGCTTCATGCTTAATATGTTTCTGCAGGCTACAGTCCCAAAACGGACACACACATACATATTTTGTAGCTGACTACATACATGTTGCATAATCCATATCCAGTCAGATAGCTCAGATAACTTTAAACGCACATGGATAACCTTCCGCAGAACTGAAAAATAAAAGTCTCTACAGAAGTCATTCAGACAGAATCACAAACCAAATCCAACATGAAACTTCTTCAAGACAATCTTTGCTTCCAGGAAGAAACCACCTGATATCACAAAATGCCACTAAAGAATACAAAAGAGTTTGCCATTTTGATGTATTGTGTTTCCAAAGGTGGGATTTGTTTTCTTCCTTTAGTTTATGTTTGGAATTATTAAATAGAGATGTATGATTCAGTAGCTTTATGCTTGATCTATTTTGGTTATGAAGCTGCTTCATATATAAACATTGATCAATATACATGCATAGAGCTTGTCAGATATGGTAAAAGCAAGGAAGCTAATTGTATTTGTTTGACGTGCGAGAATCCGGGTTTGTTCTCATGTGCCAAGGAAGTATGGATGAGCTTGAGATTACTTTTTGAAAGTTTTGGTTTCATGGACTTTCAAATACTATTAATACCATTGGAGAATAAAATTTATACTGAATTGAGCTGGATAATGACACTTGTATTTTGTATCTTCTTATTGCTGAAATAGAGTTTTTCTTAATTGATGAACTTTGCAACATTAACACTGTTATTTTCCTGTTTATTCCTATTAAGCTGCTTTGACACAATCTGAATTGTATAAAGCTCTATATAAATAAGTGTGATTTGACATTACATAACCGTTTCTTTAAAATATACTTGTCTTGCATTTTGTTGAATTTTTTTGTTTGGCTAATTTTTCAGATCCACCAGGCAAGCTGGTATCAACAGGATGGGCTATGAACCAGTGGAACTCGCCCTCTGAGGAACATATCAAGACTCTCCCTCCATCATCTGAGGCCATTACTAAGCCTGTCACAAGGACCGTGGTTGATGAATCGGAGGACTTCTTCAGTGCCTTTCTGCCTCATGGGGATGTACAAACTGTAAGCAACACTAAAGTGGTGTCTGTGCCACCTGCCAAGTCGAACCGCAGGCTACGGGAAAAAGCAGAAAAGGAGAAGGAGCTGGAAGTCGGTGATTCACAAGGTCAGACAGACCTCAGTAAATGCGGCAGCCAGGAAACTATTGAGATAAAGCCGACTGAGACAGAGCTTTTGGAGCAAAATTCATCCTCGGCTGATGAGCAGTTACAACCAGAACTGGTTGTTCCTGCTTCAATCGTTGCACTGGAAGAAGCTGCCGAACAGGAAACCAGCGAGGACAGGACAGAGTCAGATGGCTTGGTTATAACTTCAGATGTCACACTCACAAATGTACCTTTATCCTCCTCAGAGGCTGAATCTGCTGGTGTGTTTGAACCAGCTTTGACCATCGAGACCAAAAATCCAGTAAAAACCTCGCCTGTTCCTTCTAAAGAAATCCTTTTAGAATCCAAAGACGCTAAATCAGAGGACAGACAAAGCAACACCCCGTCTCCCCCTGTTAGTGCCTTCTCTTCTGGTACTTCCACTACCAGCGACATAGAGGTTTTGGACCACGAGAGTGTGCTAAGCGAGAGCTCGGCCAGCTCCAGACAGGAGACCGCAGAGGCTAAAGCTGGTCTGCACCTAATGCAAGGCTCTTTCCAACTGCTCTCCGCCTCAACGTGCAGCGACTTCCCTCGTTTGGATGAATACCCAAAACTCACGGAAAGCTGCGGCTCCTCTTCTGACGCCTTTGAGCGTATTGACTCGTTTAGCGTGCAGTCGCTGGACAGCCGCAGTGTCAGCGAAGTGAATTCTGATGACGAGATCCCAGGCAACCGCACATTAGCCTCTATCACAGCCGGACCTTTGCCTGCTCCTGCTCAGTCAGCGCCAGAGACTAAACAGGATGAAGAGGAGGGTATAACCGAGTCAATGAATGACCATTCACTGGATGATAATGAGATGGAGGAGAGCGGCCGCAGTGCAACGCCAGTGAACTGTGAGCAGACGGATGAGCTGCAGGAAGGTGAACAGGAAACTGAATTTGACCTCAGGCTGACCAACCAAAAAACTTATGTGAACGAAACAGCAGTATCGCAGAGTACTGAAGAGAAACTGGGAGATTCACCCTGTCAGATTTTTGAGCTCCAGAAGGTTGGAATAATACATAAACATTTATATATATAAAAAAATATATAATATACTATAATATAATACCATAATATAATATAATAATTATTACAACAACAAAAAACAAACAGTAAAATTGTGAAATATTATTACAATCTAAAGTAACTGTTTTCTATTTTAATATATTTTAAAATGTCATTTTTTCCTGTGATTGTAAAGCTGTATTTTCAGCATCATTACTTCAGTCTTCAGTGTTACATGACCTTTCATAAATCATTCTAATATGCTGATTTGATACTCAAGAAACATTTCTTTTTTTTTTATATATCAATGTTGAAAACAGTTGTGCTGCTTAATATTTTTGTGGAAACATTTTTTTCAGGATTTTTTTTATGAATAGAGTTCAAAAGAGCGGCCTTTACTGTTACTTTAGATCAATTTAATTGCTGAATAAAAATTCTAATTAAAAAAATCTTACTAAAACCAAATAATTTTTTTAATTATATTTATATTTATATATATTGTTTATGTGTCATGGAATAAACATTGTTATTTTTGTTTTTCCTGATCTCCCCAGATTATTGAGGAGCTTTCTAGCCGACTAGAGAAGAGAGAATCACAGTTGCTTGTGGTCAGTAAAGACAAGGCCAGACTTGAGGAGGAGTGTGACAATCTCAAAGAGTGAGTTGAGGAACCTGTGCTCCAGAAAACCATCTGCTGTTGTGTTTTCTTGAATGATAAATGGTTGCAATAGCTAACTAGGGCATAGAAACAGCTGGAGACAAAATAATTTTTACAGTTTGAGGAAAAGATTAGCTAACAAAACACTTATTAGTATACATTTGACATGCAGTATGTCAACACCTTTCAACATATACATAGCATAAAAATGGGATTCCAATAATTTGTTATTGTACAGATTATCGTCTTGAATTCTCTGTAGGTTGGCATGTTTTTAGGGTGTTAATCTTATCCTGTTTAAGACTTTTAAACAGAGTAAGACTTATTTCTTTTAAAAACTTCTTACATGCCTGTTGAATTAGACTTAATGGAATAGTTCATTCAAAAATGAAAATTACTTCATGATTTACTCACCCTCAAGGTATCTAAGATCAGCTGAATACAATCTGAGATATATTTAAAAATAAAGTTTTTTCCAAACTATATAATCACAGTGAATGGGGGGCTGAATGGAGGCACACGGCTCCAGGGGGTTAAAAAAGGCCTTCTGAAGCAAAACGATGGGTTTTTGTAAGAAAATATCTATATTTAAACTTTTATAATCTAAAATAACTAGCTTCTGGCAGACGACCGTACACATACTGCTTAAGTCGACTTGCGCCACAATGGTAACCCGTGACGCAATATATCATGTAGGATGTAGGAGTAGCGTAAGCTTAGATGCCTCTCGCAGTTTAAACAAATAGGGCTAGGTAACAAACTCTTATATCGAAATCCTCCGACATTTCTCTTTAAAATTTCTCGTTTTAGACTTCTAATTCATGACTGTTTTTTTGTTTTGCTCTATCCTCTGCACCTCCGCGTTCTTCATTACATCATGAGTCAGGTCAGAGGTTACTCTTCCACCGCGAATCGATGCGTACAGCCGTCTGCCAGAAGATAGTTATTATAGTTAATAAAGTTTTAAATATGGATCTTTTTTTAAACCCATCGCTTTGCTTCAGAAGGTGTTTATTAACCCCCCAGAGCTGTGTGAAGTACTTTTATGATGGATGGATGCACTTTTTTGCTTCAAAATCGGGCCCCCCCCCATTCAATACCATTATAAAGTTTGGAAGAGCCAGGATATTATTAAATGTATCTCCAATTGTGTTCGTCTGAAAGAAGATACACAGAAGTCATATACACCTAGGATGGCTTGAGGGTGAGTAAATCATGGGATAAATTTCATTTTGGGTGAACTAACCCTTTAACAAGACCTGTTTCACAGTGAGATGATCAGCTTAAAGGAAGAAAGCTCTGCTGTTCAGTCTTTAAAAGACGAGTTCACTCAGCGCATAGCTGAAGCTGAGAGGAAAGCTCAACTCGCCTGCAAGGAGAGAGACATTGCCAAAAAGGTGTCCATTTTTTATTGTTGTTTAAAATTTATATAATTCTTACAACCCTAGTCTTGTTTTGCATTGAAATGTATCATATGTCATGATCACAGGAAATCAAGGGCCTCAGAGAAGAACTGGCAAGCAGGTTAAACTCAAGTGAGACTTTGGAACTGATAAAAGAGAAAGAGGAACAGATCCGAGAGCTTCTAGAAGAAGGTGAGTGTTCTAGGCTGTTTTACGTGTTCAACGAGACCTTGACTAGGATGATCAAATCAAGATAAAACTTTTACTTCGTGATCCTAGAAGGATCTGGGTATTTGCTAAGGGTGTGTTTGTTTACTTGTTTCTTTCTGATTAGGTGAGAAACTGTCCAAGCAGCAGTTGCAGCACTCCAACATCATAAAGAAACTGCGTGTGAAAGAGAAAGAGAGTGATGCACAGATCACCAAACAGACCAAAAAACTGAAGGAACTGGAAGAAGAACTAAAACACTTGCAGCAGGTCAGGGACACAACCTTCAATCCAAAGCTGTGTTGTTTATAATAGAAGCATGTTTACAGTTGTAAAATATATTCAGTGTTCATATCAAACGCCAGCAGAATAAGAAGAGAATGTTGAGGTTTGTACAATGTTAATTGTAGGTTTTGGACGGTAAGGAGGAAGTAGAAAAGCAGCACAGAGAGAACATTAAGAAGCTGAATGCTGTGGTGGAGCGGCAGGAGAAGGAATTGAGTAAACTACAGACCAGCGACGAGGAGCTTCAGGAAAAGAACCGCAGTTTACAGGCAGCCCTTGACAGCTCCTACAAGTAAATAAATGCCACATAATTGACTTCATGCTAATAGACAGTACAATTATTCACTGTCCTATTATCACTGCAGTTCTGGTGGTGGTCATCTCTCAGTTTGTTGATTTGATTCATTTTTCCCTGTCTAGAGAGTTGGCAGAGTTGCACAAGGCCAATGCCACCAAGGATAGTGAGGCCCAGGAACTGGCGCTGAGCAGAGAGGTGCAGGCGAAAGAAGAGCTGAGTCTGGCTTTGGAGAAAGTCCAAGAAGAATCGCGCCTACAACAAGAGGCACTGGCCAATCAGGTAGTTTATGTTTTTTTGTTTGTTTTTTTTTTATGTCAAAATGCTTATTTTTATTTTATGTTATCATTATCATATTATTTTCGACTTTAATGCTCTGCCATGACACTTTAAAGGTGCCATCGAATGTTTTTTTACAAGATGTAATATAAGTCTAAGGTGTCCCCTGAATGTGTTTGTGAAGTTTCAGCTCAAAATACCCCATAGATTTTTTTTAATACATTTTTTTAACTGCCTATTTTGGGGCATAATTAGAAATGCGCCGATTCAGGTTGCGGCCCCTTTAAATCACGCGCTCTCCGCCCCAGGAGCTCGCGCTTGCCTTAAACAGTGCATAAACAAAGTTTACACAGCTAATATAACCCTCAAAATGGATCTTTACAAAGTGTTCGTCATGCATACTGCATGCATGCGTCGGATTATGTGAGTATTGTATTTATTTGGATGTTTACATTTGATTCTGAATGAGTTTGAGGCTGTGCTCCGTGGCTAACGGCTAATGCTACACTGTTGGAGAGATTTACAAAGAATGAAGTTGTTTATGAATTATACAGACTGCAAGTGTTTAATAATGAAAATAGCGACGGCTCTTGTCTCCGTGAATACAGTAATAAACAATGGTAACTTTAACCACATTTAACAGTACATTAGCAACATGCTAAACGAAACATTTAGAAAGACAGTTTACAAATATCACTAAAAATATCATGTTATCATGAATCATGTCAGTTATTATTGCTCCATCTGCCATTTTTCGCTATTGATCTTGCTTGCTTACCTAGTCTGATGATTCAGCTGTGCACAGATAGATGTTAATACTGGCTGCCCTTGTGTAATGCCTTGATCATGGGCTGGCATATGCAAATATTGGGGGCGTACACCCCGACTGTTACGTAACAGTCGGTGTTATGTTGAGATTCGCCTGTTTTTCGGAGGTCTTTTAAACAAATGAGATTTATATAAGAAGGAGGAAACAATGATGTTTGAGACTCAATGTATGTCATTTCCATGTACTGAACTCTTGTTTTTCAACTATGCCGAGGTAAATTCAATTTTTAATTCTAGGGCACCTTTAAGCTTGAGGTTGACTAGTTGCTGATCATGGCCTCTAGAGGGCGCAACAGGATAAGAAATCTTTGAAGTCCACTTTTATGCTTTTCCAAACAGTTATAACATAAATAAATACTCAGAGCGCTTCACAAGATATATTTGATTATATCATCTGAATGCTCAAAACTGCTCGCCGTTCTAAACTAATAAATGCATGCTTCACTGTAACAGACACACATACATACAGACAGTTACTTGTACATCACGCGCAGTTCGCACACACGCAGAATCATTCAGTAGCGTAGAAATGTATTGTCAACACTGTTCTGTGATTTATCAATAAAATAGCTCAGAAATTGAAAAGTTCTAGCATGTTTCTTAGTATCTAAAACCCACAGCTTTGCTATTAGAGATATCTCAGAGTATCTCAGTTCGAGGTTCAGGCTTATTTATTCATTAATGACGTCATCAGCGACTAGTCGACGTCAACTCAACTTTCATCACATAAATGTTGACTTTAAAAAAACTGAAGTCTGAAGTCGTTCAACCCCTAATTATTATTATTAGATAAGATTTTACTGGATTTCATTTCTCTGTGCTTTAGCAGTATTTAAATGCTTGCTTAAATATTTTGAGGAACTTTGTGTACTTTATTCTGTGGTTACTTATCTAGTTATACATGCTTTACTTTAGTGTCTGATTAATCCCCAAATTCTAGCTTTCGTGTCTATGTGTGACTGTTTTTTTTTTTTTTTTAATGTTGAGGTGGCGGATTTGAGGCTGGCTCTACAGAGGGCTGAACAGCAGCAGGCCAAGAAGGAAGATTACCTGAGAGAGGAGATCAGTGAGTTACAGCAGGTAACCAGAACACCTTACATACAGCTTAAAAGAATTATTGCACTATTTATTTCATTTCAGCTATTGTAAACTTGGGCAACCTACTATAAGCTCAAGACTATTGAATTTTTGTTAAAGGAAGTATCTTCCTGATTTAAGGAGAAAAAAGACAAGTTCTATTATCTCTACAAAACCCCAGAGGTATAAAAAAATTCAAATAGTTAACAATGTTAATTTTTAATTTTTTTCTGCACATTAAATATGTACAATACCATTCAAACATTTGGGGTCAATAAGATTTTTTTATTTAAGAAATGAATATTTTTATTCAACAAGAATGCATTAAATTAATAAAAAGTGACAGAAACATTTATAATGTTACAAAAGATTTCAATTTCAAATAAACGCTGTTCTTTTGAACTTTATATTCATCAAAGAATCCTGTAAAAGATGCATCATGGTTTCCAAAAAAATACTAATCATCACAACTGTATTTAACACTGATAAGAAATGTTTCTTGAGCACCAAATCAGTATATTAGAATAATTTCTGAAGGGATCATGTATAGTACTGAAGATTTCTATTTTACTTTAAAATATAAAACAGTTGTTTTAATTTGTGATATTTCATAATATTACTGTAGTTTTGATCAAGTAAATGCAGCCTCTGTGAGCAAAAAATCTTACCGACCCTAATCTTTTGAACGGCAGTGCAGGTGATGGTTATGCAGTAATTTTTCCTCTTCAACAGAGGTTGCAAGAAGCAGAGACCAGAAACCAGGAACTTAGCCAAAGTGTTACATCAGCAACACGGCCCCTCCTGCGGCAGATAGAGAACCTCCAGGCCACACTCGGTGCCCAGACAGCATCATGGGAAAAACTAGAGAAGAACATCTCTGACCGCTTAGGTGAGACTTGCTTGTTTTGAATGAGCAAAGTGGCTTTTGTCATTTGTTAAATCTGATGTTTTCACACAATAAACCACATGACATTCACCAGTTGTTTTCACTTGTCATTCTCTCCTCTCAGCTGATGCCCAAGCCCAGCTTGCTGTTTCTATAGAGAAAGAGCGTTCGGCTACAGAGGAGCTACTAGCCATCCGAGCACAGATAGCATCTTTAGAATCCCAGGCTTCCTCGTTGAGGCAGGAGAAGGGACGTCTGCAGGGGCAGCTGGATGCAGAGAGGATGCGGCGGGAAAAACTGGAGGATGACTTTAGCAGGTAGGAGACGTGTTTAACCTTGAAAAAGAAGCTGGCATTGTAAGTGACGCTATTCTCACACTGATTTCTGTATGTGTAGGGAGCGTGTAGAGCTGGAGAATCTTAAAGGGGAACATGCACGAGTCTCAGAAGAGGCAAAAAAGGAGAAGGTACGGTTTGCTCTTTGAACACTTTAGACAGAACATATATACAAACAATCATTCTCAATGTCTGTATTATTTGTCCTCTTCAGTTGCTTCTCACCAACCAACTGGAAATGGAGAAAATGAAGGTGGAACAGGAGAAGAAGAAATGCTACCTTGCACAAGAGGCCCTCAAAGAAAAGGTTTTGCATGAAAAGACCAGACTCTGCTTTTGTATTCTGAATCTTTCCTTCAAAAATAGTTAAAATAATCATTTCATACAAGGTCCAAAATGAACTTTTTATCACACCAAGCAGTTATGATAATAACTGTGGCATAAAATCAACTACTTTCATGCGTCTAAAATGAGGGTCTCTGTGTTTTTTTTTTTTTATCAGGAGAGGAAGTCTTTAAGTCTGTCTGTGACTGATGCTCCAGCGTCCTCCACTCCCTCACTGTCCCGCTCCAGTTCTGTTAGTGGGGCTGAGCATGCTGGCTTACCGGCCTCCATTTTCTCACAGGTACATTAGTCTCACCCCTATCCGCACCTATTTAGATGCAGTGAAAATATCTCACAGTCTGTCACAATCGCTTGTGTTTTTTCTAGCAGGAGGATTCTCTGGACCATTCTTTCAGCACTATGACCATGTCCATCAGTGGGACTAACCTATATGAGGCGGCTCGACTGGGTGGTGGATCCAGCATCATTGAGAGCCTGCAATCTCAGCTCAAACTCAGAGAGGGCGAGATAGCTCAGCTGCAGGTGCACCTTTTAATAGAATAGTCTTTCATCCTGTGCAAAATTACATCCAGGTTTGGAAGATTATAAATTTACTGTAATGTTTAGAATGAGTAATATACCTTTGTGTTAAAAAGATGAATATTTTATGTACTAATTTGGATTCAATTCTTTTGGTTATTCGCAAGATGGAGATTGCTAGTCTAGAGAGAAGTCGCACTGTGATGGCGGAAGAGCTTGTGCGACTGACCAATCAGAATGATGAGATGGAGGATAAAGTGAAGGAAATCCCTAGACTGAAAGTGCAACTGAAGGTGAACACAAGCAAAATGCTAATTTACAGCATAGAGAACTGTAGGCAGTTTGTAACAGACCGCTACAAATTTACCTGCCATCTTTTGGCTACGTCTACACTAATCCAAATACATTTGAAAACGCATCTTTTTCTCTACGTTTTGGCGTTCAGTTCTGTGAAAACTGAGCTTTTTGAAGATGCTCTCCCAAGTGGATAAATGCGAAAACACTGTTTGCATGTTGTAGCATGGACTGTGAAAATGTAGGTATATTAAATTAAGGTAAATTTACTCGCTCATGAGGCCCTTTGCAGTTTGGAACATACATTGAAATTTGAGTGCGACCTGAACGCACCAGGTGAGAGATTTTGCTAATAAAGTGATCATGCCAGAAGAATAGCGTGAGAACTTTATGTGAGCTTTTATTATGTTTTATGCATGCGCAGTTAGATTATTTAAGCGTCTTCAGATGTTTCAGTGTGGATGAGAAACTTGTGGAAATGCTTAAACGCAAGTGTGGATGGAGAACATTTTGAAACGAAAACGCAGTTTTCAAATGTATCCGGATTAGTGTATCTATAAGCCTTTGATGTGTCAATAATAAGAGGACATTAATATATTTGCATTTGGTTATTATTTTAAATTTTAAGTGTTTGCATTTAGTAATCAAAATGGATATATACTACCATTCACTGTTTTGGGGTCATTTTTTAATGTTTTTGAATTATGATCACCAAGGCTGCATTTATTTGATCAGAAATACAGCAAAATCAACAATATTGTGAAATATTTTTAACATTTTTAAATAACAGTTTTCTATTTTAATACATTTTTAATGTAATTTATTCTTGTGATGGCAAAGCTGATTTTTCAGCATCATTACTCCAGTCTTCAGAAATCATTCTGAAATGCTGATTTGCTGCTCAAGAAACATTTCTTATTATTATCAATTCTTATATGAAAAGTACATTTATTTGAAATAGATTTTTTTGTAACATTAAAAATGTCTTTACTGACACTTTTTTTGGTCAATTTAATGTGTCCTTGCTGAATAAAAGTACTGATTTCTTTAAAACAAAAAAACCTACTGACCCCAAACTTTTGAACTGTAGTATAAACTGTAGTATAAATGGTGAAATTCTTTTTCCTTATGCCGAGAAAATTGTTCCCCATTACAGTCACTCTCTGTATCCTCTAAATATAACAAAATGTATTGATTTTTTATTCTGTTTTGTTATTCCTCATAGAGGATCCTAAAAGATTGCCTAACAAGCACAGTAATAGGTATAAGGCTTTAACCTGTTAGTTAAACACTGACCATCCGTTTGTGTGCATCACAGGATCTTGAACAAAGGCACAACACAATCCTGCAGATGTATGGAGAGAAGGCAGAGGAGGCGGAAGAGCTGCGTCTGGACCTGGAGGATGTGAAGAACATGTACAAAACGCAAATAGATGAACTGTTAAAAAATCAAAAATAATAGATTCTGCAAAAGGACTGGCTCACACTGACTTAAGCAGAGCTTTACTGTAGGAGTAATTGTGCTTCACATCTCAGAGCATTGGTAATAATAGACCAAGTAATTTAAATGTATTTTTTTCTGAGAAAATGTTCACCATATTTCAAGGGTCATATAGTATATAGTTATTTAAGATGTGATTCCTCTCACGGTTGTGGGATTTTATTTGAAGTCATTTTTTTCTCAGTAAATAACCATTTTTGGTTTAAGGAATGACATGACTGTCTATCAGTGTATAGGTTTGGTGGTTTCTTAACACTTGAATTTGCACAATGAAGCGAGAGTTTAGACTTTCTGCGTTTGTAATCATTGAATTAATTGCTATATTTTCCTCTGATCTTCATCCTCTGGACTGCACATCTTACTGCTAAGCAGTTGATTTGCTGTTGACTGTCTCTTCACATTGTGAAAACACGTAAACATGCTTTCCAGATAACTCCAGGGTACCACACGTCTTTCAATACGCTTAAGTTAGTAGATTTAAAGTTATTAAGTTTTGCACTCATTTTTATCCCATGTCAAGCTGATTGAGTTTTAGTGATGAAGGGGTCCACGGAAATATTTCACTGTCATATTCTATGAGATATGATCTCTGTAAATCATACATTACAGTCAGGACTGTCTGATGTCACTAAGATCCTCCCTGTGTATCTTCAATATTTGCTGCACACATGTAAATAAAGTAAGAGATATGTATTGGGCAGGGTCAATTTGTTTTCCAGCCTTGTTAATGTATTTAATGTTTAATCATTACTAAGATATTACTTTTAGTTATATAGTAATATATTAGTAGTTGTAGTATTGATAATAATCTCTGCTTTATTGTTGTTTTAATGTTTAATAATTACTAGGATATTAGTTATATAACAAAGATTAATAATAATTTCTGCTTTTATTTGTTTTCCAGCTGTATTGTTTTAATGTTATATTATATATTAACAATTATTATTATTAATCTCTGCTTCCATTTGTTCTATTTATTAATGGTTCTAGTGTTTAATAATTACTAAGGTATTTTTAATTGAATAGTAACAAATGTATTATTATTAGGGCCTATTTATTTATCTATCAATGTCTGCTTTCATTTGTTTTCTAGCTTTATTCATGACAAATAATTACACAGATATTATTTTTAGTTATAAAGTAACGAATATATTGTTAATTACTGAGCATTCTTGGACGTCCACTTAATTAATACATTAATGAATGAGCGCCCTCGTGCGGTTCCGAATAGTAACACATGCCGGCTGATGGTTTCCGGTAGTATGGCGACTGCATCCCTAAATGCTCCCACTGCCTGTCCTTAGTTTCTCCAAGGAGGTAAGCATATGATTATTATTTTGTGTTAGCACTGTGACTATTCATTTTAACTTTCTTAGAACTACTAAAAGTCAGAACAACGTTAATTTCCTCTTGTGGGTATATGTGTTGTATCGCTGGTAAAGGCAGCTGATATAACTGATGGTGGGACAGCTGTAAGAGCCTCGGACCCTGGCAACGTGTCAAGTCGTTTTGGTTGTCGCGGTCCCCACCTCAGCTTGTACTATTATTATTTTTGTTATATGTTATTTTGGCATCGTGGTGTGCATCTGGGAATCGCAGCTCTGTAGTTTGACTGCTACCTTAATAAAATAAAAATAAAAAACTTGTGCAAACTTGTGTAGATTTCACTAACTTTTCCCATGTATGGACAGATATACAGAGTTTGGACAGGAATCCAGTTCTGTAGGGCGTTTAATTGAGCTGCTCCATGAAGCGTATGATTGGAAAACAGTGCGTCTTTGTTAATCTATTTGATCTGCCCTGTCTAGACAAATCGCATTAGAAACTGAATTTAGAAGTGACGAACCTAATAGTTCAACATCGCGTGGTAATCATACAGCTATTTTTCTACAGTAAATCACAAGTAATTAAAAATGCCAGAAGTTAGTCAGAATCTTTCTGTCATTGTGTTAAACATCTTTTTAGTACACAGCTCTTGTAATTCCACGAGTTTTATTGTAGCATTTTGGCGTAAACTTTGATTGTCGTGGTGATTTGAGCAATTAATATGTTCATTTGGAGTTCTCTGGTGACATTTGCACACTGTGGGCGTG
The DNA here is from genome assembly GCA_036281575.1 of Ancherythroculter nigrocauda. Lineage (NCBI taxonomy): Eukaryota > Metazoa > Chordata > Actinopteri > Cypriniformes > Xenocyprididae > Ancherythroculter > Ancherythroculter nigrocauda. The sequence goes on along the minus strand of VTFQ01000022.1, from coordinate 16,891,754 downwards.
TTTTTTCCCACGGTTTTTAATTATGTAATCATCTGTAATTACGTTGTCATAATTACAAGGCAACACAGGAAAGCAGTTAATTTCCCCTTGCAAAAAATCACCACAGCTTCTACCTACATATCATAGTTAAAGATAAAATATTCGTTTTCACTAGTAGGCCTAGCCTATGTTAATTTATTAACGTTGACAAATCACTTTAGCTAATGGCACATTCCATTTTAGTGTCCATTACTTATTTTTAAAGTCACAAATTGTATGTTTATGTTGTGATTGTGATTATTTGCTAAACTATTATTTAATATTAAATTATTATTTACCATGAAAAGAAAGTATTTTGTAGTGGCCTGTCCCACATCAGAGGTAATAATATAAAATAATAGAACAATGTCATAATTTTGACATAATGCATTGAATTAATATTTTAATAACTAATTTTTGCACAAGAAGTAGTAATATTCTATGAACTCTTTATACAGCATGGTAGGAAACAAATAATCTGATTCCATTTTTAGTAAATTGTACAGAAATTGTAGTGTTGACTGGCTCAAACATTCAAAATTGTTGCACAAAGTTATTGTACAAAACAAATATGTATAGAAAATATCATACAAACCAACACAGTAACAGTTTAATGTACAGGTTTATTTAATTTTTATTAATTAATTAATTTGATATTTAATTTTTTTTTGCTAGAAAGTGAAATAAATCACATGAATTAAAGGTGCTAAAGAGGATCTTTTCGTCGACTGAGAAACCAAAGACTGTTAGTGATTTTTTTAAATGAGCGCATGCGTAAGAACAACCCCCCTCCTTTCGAGGGAACGCCTCCCAAAACTCATGCACGAGTATTGGAACATGAGTGTTTACCACCGGCATTCACTTAGTCGTGTTAGTGGATTCATTATGTCGGACTCACCGCAGGTAACTCATAATCTGCAGTTGTCTCCTGACAAAGACATTGCATGCGGCGCCTGTATAGTGTAGAAAGTTACTGGAGCGCGCAGCCGTGCTCGTCTCTCACAAGGAACGTAACGTCACTGATTGACAAGCCAGAGGGCCAATCGTTTATGCGATGATCGTGTAAACGATTGGCTGATGTTTTTAAGGCCCTACCTCATGCACAGATGATGTATATTAATATTATTCCTTTCAGTGCACCTAATAAATAGTCTTTTATCAGTTAGTAAAGACAGTTTCAAGTAATATTGCAAAAATGTATAAAACAAAACATCCTCTTTAGCACCTTTAAATGTTGTTAATAATGGGAACAAATGGGAAATGAATCAATTTTAAAGCTTCCTTTTACATTTTGAAAAATCTGTGTAAAGAAAAAGTGCTTATTTTCTCTAGAGCATCAAACAAATGATCAATTGTGATTTATCAATAAACATATTTTGGCTGATTCCATTCAGGTACATTGCAGGAATGCTATGAAAAATAAGAACAAACCGAGGCAGGCATTATGATTGAGTAGAAATAGTTTGTGATCTTTTATAAATCTTAACATTATGAAATTCTTTTTTCTGATTTTATATAGAAATCCCCACAGTTATGGTTCAAAATTAGTTATCACCCCATATAAGAGAACATACATGACCATCATTTCTGTAGAATGTTCACTTGTTTTTCTATTAATTTCCCTCAATCCTGGCCTTATTGCTTAAACAATTGAAGGAAAAAGGTCACTAATATTTCCTGTGGTAGGAGTTTCACATGGAGTAAGATCCGTTCATTTGCAGGTTCCCACACTGTTGTTACTTCCAGAGCTTTGGTGTTTGTCCTCCCCTGTAAACCATTAGTTTTCTTTCTCTAAACACTCTTGTGCTCTCTCTCTCTCTCTCTTTCTGTCTGTCTTTCTCATAAATGATTGTTGGTGGTGAGAGCCAGTGTGGTTCCTTCCATGTGGCTTGAGGGACTATGCTGCTGCTGGTAGCTCTGTGTCTGGTCTGCACTTATAAAACCATCTCCGCCACAGACAGCGTTCAGGACAGCAGCCGCACGCCACAGCTGGACTACAGCAGCCTGGCACTGCCTCAGCAGCATATTCCATTCTTTCTGCACAACAACAAACCATTGGCCAAACTCTGCAAGGAGGACCCGCTTTGCCCTTTTAAAGTAAGCTATTTCCTCTTGTTTCTTATGTAATGTCTGCCAAAGTTGGGTTAGAAGTAAGTGGGATATTTTTCCGAAGGCATTGTCATACATCAGCTATAATGGTGGATTAGAGGCTGTTCTTTTTAGTATAACATTATCACTAATTTCTAGTGTTGTGTATAAGCTTTACTATCATTAGATGATTATAAACGGGATGTTCTCTGTTGGCTGTGACAGGATGCTCTGTTGCTCAAGAAGGCCTGCTGGGGGTATGAGAAGAGCTGCTCCGCTGAGCACAGATTCAGCTATCCTGTGTGCACCAGTCTTGACTCAGGATGGTATGCCTTTCTTCGCTGAGCTACATTTTTCTTTAACACTTTTTTGTTTTCCCACCATCTAATTACCCAAGACAGTTCATCGAAAAATGACAACTGTCATCATTTACTCACCCTCAAAGCTCAGAATTTGTGTGGGACACTTTTTGGTGAAGGTAGCCTTTGACACAGTCTATTGTTAATGTATGGAAAAGAGCAGCATGAATCATTTTCAAAATATCTTCTTTTGTGGATGACAAACATTTGGAATGACATCGACATGAGGCTAGTAAGTGTTGACACATATTATATTTTTGGTTGAATATCAAGCAATATTAGCAGATATTTGTTTCTTTTAAAGTCTTGGGGTCTGTAAGATTGTTTAAGGTTTTTGAAAGAATCCTCTTTTGTGCACCAAGGCATGGATTTTATCAGTGAAAACAGTAATTATTTAATTATTTTTGTTTTTATTTTTTTAATTTAATAATTTTAAATTAATATTTTAAAATGTAATTTATTCCTGTGATGGCAAAGCTGAATTTTCAGCATCATTACTCCAGTCTTCAGCGTCACATGATCCTTAAGAAATCATTCTAATATGCTGATTTGATGCTCAAGAAACATATCGTATTATTATCAATGTTGAAAACACTTTCACTTCTGAATATGTTTTTTCAGGATTCATTGATCAATATGAAGTTCAAAAGAACAGCATTGATTTGAAATAGAAATCTTTTGTAACATTGTAAATGTCTATACTCTCACTTTTGATCAATTTATAGTGTCTTTGCTGAATAAAACTATTACTTTCTTTACAAACCCTGACCCTGTTTTTCACGTTTTTCATTAAAATGTAATTAATTGACCCCAATATGTGTAATAATTACACATGTAACATTTTTAATCAATAATTACTACATGAAATAAGCCTATCGTGTACTAACAATGAAGACTTTTTTACAGTATTTATGAATCTAGGTTAATGTAAATTTATAATTATAAAACAGATAGTTCCGTTCCTTGATTCTGATTGGTTGAAACGTGTTCGAAGCCATTGTAAAATTCCCGAAAACATATAGCTGACCGCATTACATAAGTATTGCTGCGCCACTGAATGTGTATGTTGCTGCGTCTGTCTTAGCAACCAACCACTCTTAGCAATGTAAACATAATGTTTGTTCTCTACTGATTTTGTTCATTGAAGCTTACTGCATTATGTAGAAGAGTATTGTGAGAGAGATATCGAGTGACCGAGTGCATTCAAATGTAGCATTTTCCTTCAGGTCAGTCCTATGTTCATTTGAATATCTTGTCCTTTTAACATTTAATGGATTTTCCCGTGCCCTGCTGACACTGAAAGCTAGTCAAAGCATTTGTCATTTGCGTCTTGTTCCGTGTTCACAACAAGTTTAAATATAAATGTCTTTGCGACTGAGTGACTCGCTCATAAAAACAACTTTGCCGCCATCTAATGGCGTAATAATGTAACTTCTGTTGCTGTTCACAGTCAGGGACTATTTTTTCCAGCGGAAGGAGGGCTTTTATTAATTTTACTTCTTGAAAGTTGCATTGATTCATATTTTTTGGCTTTAATATTTGTATTGTGTGGTAAGCCTTTTATAAAAGCAATAAGCCCAGTGAAGCCGTGGTTTACAGTGAACAACGCTCCGCGTCGTGCCTAACAACACCCCTTAGCTGTTATAAATTCACTGTAAACCATGGCTTCACGGGGCATATTGCTTTAATATACTGCTGTTTATTCATTGTCAATTCATCTTTATTCATAATGCATTAATTAACATTAATAAATACGTCTTGACATTTTAAAAATACATTAACTAATGTTAATGAATTGAACTGTATTGTGAAGTGTTACCCAATTATGCTTGTATAAGAACTTGTTAAATATTTATATTATATTTTCAGATGAAATACAGTATGTCACTGCTGTCACTTGTTGAAGGTTCATGTCAACTGTTTCTTTGCACCTGTGTCTTACACATATTTTCTCAATTTGCACTGTTGTGTTTCCCCTGTGTCACTCAAGTTCTTCAAGGAGCACTTCTTATGACTTCATCTTCAATACAACTTTTTGCTACTCTAAACAGTGCTACTGTCTGTCTTCTTTCTTTAGGGCGAGCTCTATTCAGGCTGCCCAGGAACTGTTCTGGAAACAGGCAGATTTTGGCTATGTGAGGGAGCGTCTCAGTGAGATGAAGACATTGTGCAAGCCGTCGAGTCCTGTGAGTTTCCCTCTTCTACCTCACCTTCCTCTGTGCTTTTTGTTCATCAAGCCTTAAACTCATTTGCTCCGTTTTTACCGTGGTAAAGTTCTTTGCTCACCTCCAGAGCTTTGAGCATGAGCTTAAGACATAAGGGCTGTTTTAAATGTTACTGCTTCAACATGTCCAAACAATACTGGGAACAAACTTGCAAATACATGTTTGAAACTTTTTTTAAAGGACGATTCCTCTCTGAAGTGCTCCAGTCATATGCGGTTCTGCAGGGCCACAAACCTGTACCTGGACCTGAGGAGTCCCCGCAGGGGTCACGAAAGGTCAGTGACCTCCTCTAGGGTCGCTGGACGTCAAGGAAAATGCAAAACTCTTTGAAATTGTTTTCTCTCTGGAAGAACTGTGAGAACTTCCTGTCTAAATGTGTTCTCTTTCTTTCTCTCTCCATCTCTCTTCCTCTATGTCACTGCAGGTATAAAGAGGATTTCCTGGAACAGGGTGAGATCGGTGGTCACTGCAGCCTTAATAGTAAAGCACTAGATGCAGAAGGGACACACAAGAGTCCTCTTCAGTCTTGGTAAATAACTCATGTTCAAAATAAAAAACTTCATGGACATTTATTGTATTAATATATTTCTTTACCTTTATTGCAAAACATTTAGCAAAAAAGATTGATAAACTAAAGTTCAAAATTTTGGGGTCAGTAAGATTTAATATTTATATATACTATATATAATATCATTCTAATATGCTGATCTGCTGCTCAAGAAACATTTAATGTGTACAATTGTACAAAATATTTGTGTACAATATTTTTTTTCAGGATTATTTGATGAATAGAAAGTTCAAAAGAACAGTGTTTATCTGAAATCTAATCTTTTGTAACATTATAAATGTCTTTACTGCCACTTTTGATTGATTTAATGCATCCTTGCTGAATAAAAGTATTCATTTCTGTAATTTCTTTTCAAAAAATAAAAATAAAAATTCTTACTGACCCCAAACTTTTGAACGGTAGTGTATAATGCTACAGAAGCTTTGTATTTCAGATAAATGCTGTTCTTTTGAACTTTCTATTCATCAAGGAATCCTGAAAAAAAAAGTACACAACTGTTTTCAACATTGAAAATAATCATAAATGTTTATTGAGCAGCAGATCAGCATATTAGAATGATTTCTGAAGGATCATGTGACACTGAAGACTGGAGTAATGATGCTGAAAATTTAGCTTTGCATCACAGGAATAAATTACTTTGTCAAATATATTTAAATAGTACACAGTTATTTTAAATTGTAATAATATTTCACAATATTACTGTTTTTTTTACTGTATTTTTAATAAAATAAATGTAGCCTTGGTGATTACTTTTTTAGATGTATTAAATTGTACAAAAGTGACAATAAGAATAATAATGTTACAAGATATTTTTATTTAAAAAAATATGCTGTTCTTTTGAACTTTATGGTCATCAAAAAATGATCTCCACAGAATTGTTGAGAAATGCAACTGTTTTCAACATTAATATTAATAATAAATGTTTCTTGAGCAGCAAATCAGCGTATTATTATTATTATTATTATTATTATTTCTGAAGGATCATGTGACACTAAAGACGGAAGTAATGATGCTGAAAATTCAGCTTTGCGTCACAGGAATAAATTACATTTTGAAATAGATTAAAATAGAAAGCAGTTATTTTAAATTTGAAGTATATTTTACAGTTTATTGTGTTTTTGATCAAATAAATTCAGTCTTGGTCAGCATAAAAGACTTATTTCAAAAATCTTACTGATTCCAAACATTTGAACAGTGAAATATATCTGCTTATGTCTCTTTACAATCACCTAAAATATAATTTCTGTCATCATTTACTCACCTTATGCCATTTAAAACTGTTTGTCGTTCACAAAAGGAGATATTTAAAAAAATGTTCATGCTGCTCTTTTCCATAAAATAAAAACAGACCGTGATCAATGGCTACCTCCTCCAAAAAGTGCCATAAAATTGCCCCATATGACTTGTGGGCTATATTCCTATTTTTTAAAGTCCATTCAATAGTTTTTAGGGCAAGTAAATGTCATTTTTAGATGAACTATCCTGCTTATTTGCAGGAAAATGTACCCTTTTTACAGACTGTGACGGCATATCGGACATCTTTCTCTCTTCTGACCAACATAATCAGTGTGAAAAGATAAAAACAGACTTTTATGTTCATGCCAAGACAACTTCTTGTTTTTCCTCTCTCAGGTTTGCTGAATTGCAGACATACTCAGAGCTTGACTTCCATCCCCTGGACGATGGCCATTGTGATGTTATAATTGATAGACCAACCGTCTTCATGAAGCTTGATGCAGGTAATCTTTTTGTGTGAACAAAGCAGCTTTTTGTTTAGTCTCCACTAAGGCTAAGGTTTTTTAAAAAAACGTGCATGCTTCGCTTGTCTTTTGCAGGAGTGAACATGTACCATCATTTCTGTGACTTTGTTAACCTCTACATCTCTCAACACCTCAACAATTCCTTCAGCCGTGACATAAACATCGTCATGTGGGACACAGTAAGTGTTCATCTCTCTTAAACACACAAACATTGTTTGCTTCTAATATGTCATCCAGTAAATCATCAACCATGAGGGTTTAAAGAGAGTTTCTTTCAAACACCCACAGAAGGTTTGTTGTTTAAACCATCTGCCAGTTTGAGGAGGTGTGCAGTTCCTAAAAGAGAGAGATAAAAAGGAAACAGTGGGCTGAAAATAAAGTGACTTACGAGAAAACGTTATCCTGCCTATTGTTCAGACGATGGTATTTCAAGGGTGAGGAAGAGGGAAAATGAAGGGCTGTGGAGAAAGAGGGAGACTTTTTTTTGTATGAAACAATGTGAATGAATGACAATGCAAAATAAAATCCACCTTGTAATATTATTATATATGTGTGTACTTGAGAATTAAGTTTGTAACTGTGTCTAAAGCTATGGGATTTACAACCACATTTACATAAAGTCTTGAAATGTCCCATTCACACAGCAACTTACAATAGCGTTTCAAATACTGTCTGTATGAACCTGCAACAGGAGCCAAGCCCGTATTCTCAACCATAGCGACAGTGACCAAAATAATATCAAAGGTTTTTTGTGAGTTCAGTTAAAGAATGTGGTTGTCATTCCTATAAATAACTGATCTGTGTGTGAACCATATTAAGGACTCAGATACAGGACTGACGGATGTATTCTGTTGCTGTGTGAACGTGGCCGTTGTGTCTAGACTTTGCATGGTCCTTTAGGGTTTTAGTTTCAATAGTAGATCAAGAGAGATTAGGAAAATAAGGATTAGAATCTGTAATCCAATCCAGTTAAGAAGATAAGTTTAGGTAAGGTAATGACTTTTAATTCCTTTTTGAATGAATTCATTGGATATTACACGTCTTTTGATGACAAATCATGATGGCTATTTTTAATATGCGTGAATGATATTTGGTTTCACAAAGCTATCATACAGTACTGGTTAAAAGTTTAGGATCAATAATATTTTTTTAGAAAGAAATTAATGCTTTATGTAGCAAGGACACATTAAACTGATTAAAAGTGACAGTATAGACATTTATAATTTTACAAAAGATTTTGAATTTAAATAAATTATGTTTCTTCATTATGTTAATAATTATGTTTCTTCAGCAGCAAATCAGCATATAAAAATGATTTCTGAAGAATCATATGATGCTGAAGACTGGAGTAATGACTGATGAAAATTCAGCTTTGCCATCACAAGAATATATTAAAATAAAGAATAGAAGACATTTTGCAATTTCACAGATATATCAGAAATACTTAAGATTTGGTGCGCAAGTCACATGGATTACTTTCATGATACTTTATTTATCCATTTTGGAGCTTGACACTGTCAATTTTGTGTTCACCTGGAAATCCTTTTAATTTAACTTTTTAATAAGGAAGTACCTTCAATAAACAGACTATATACAGTTACAATTACTACTACATTTTAAAGACCCCTGTGGTGTTTATATATCTATATGGTGCACAGTTATTTAAACCAATATTAAACCAATATTTCCACTTGCCATCGTGTAGCGTTTGCTATAGTTGACCGAGTGGATCAGGTATTCTGAGCTGGTGTGATTGAGCGGAGGTGGGGACTAATATACATATTCATGAAATCATGTATACTAAATGAAGCAAAGGTGTAGATTAGTTACATTCAAGCTATTTTAAGGCGTGAAGAAATTATTTTCACAGGAAAAATCTTGTCATTTTGATTATAAGAGGTAAGCTTTTAAAGGGTTAGTTCACCCAAAAATGAAAATTCTGTCATTAATTACTCACCCTTGTGTCGTTCCACACCTGTAAGACCTTGTTCATCTTCAGAACACCAATTAAGATATTTTTATATCTTAATTAACACTTTCAATGCCCAGAAAGCTACTAAAGAGTGTGTATCAAACTGCCAAAGTCACTTGACTTCAGTAAATGAGGCTTTGTTACGTTGTAAGTGTTTCGAAACATTTCAAAATTTCAATGGTTCATGTGACTTTGGCAGTTTGATACGCGCTCCGAACCACTGATTCAAAACAAAAGATTTGTGAAGCTTCATGAAGCAGTGTTTTGAATCACCCATCACTAGATATTGTTGAATAAAGTTGTTATTCTCGTCGCTTCATAACATTAAGGTTGAACCACTGTAGTCACATTAACTATTTTGAAAATTTTTTTTTTAAGTAGCTTTCTGGGCATCTGAAAGTGTTAATTATCTTACTGTCAGTGGAGGCCTCACTGAGCCATCTGATTTGATCAAAAATATCTTAATTTGTGTTCTGAAGGTGAGTAATAAATGACAAAATTTTCATTTTTGGGTGAACTAACCCTTTAAGGGACAAAATTATTGATTGCAGGGGAACTTTACAAAAAAACAAACTTCAGTCCATTAATTGAGTTGTTTTGTCTGTCAGAGTGTGTATGGATATGGAGACCTGTTCAGTGAAACATGGCGGGCTTTCACAGATTATGACATCATTCACCTCAAAAACTTTGACTCCAAAAGGGTAAAAGACTTTTACTCCACATCACTAGTTCACACTTTTATCAGCATCTGAGTGGTGCTATTTAAAAGTTTGTGTTTTTCACAGGTGTGTTTTAGAGACGCATTTTTCTCTCTCCTTCCGAGAATGCGATATGGCCTTTTCTACAACACCCCTCTTGTATGTATCCTCTGTTTCTTTTTTCCCCCATTTAGCATTTGTTCATCTCATCATGTTCATCTGCTGTCTTCTTGTCTATGTTAATGCATCTCTGTGTGACATCTGTGGATGCTGTGCATGTGATATAGAATATTTGCCTTGTGTGGGACTGAACTCATCTGGTGCTGTCGCTCAAATCATCCTCATATTAATGATTGTGTGCCTCTGCCCTCTGTGTGCAAATGACATGTAGAGAAGATTTCACTGACAGATGTTTGTAATTTGATAGATCTCTGACTGCCACAGTGAGGGGCTGTTCAAGGCGTTTTCCCAGCATGTCCTTTATCGACTCAATATCCCACAAGATGGACCGAAGGTAAACATGTTTGAACTCTCTCTCTCTCTCTCTCTCTCTCTCTCTCTCTCTCACACACACACACACACACACACACACACACACACACACATACACAGTACAAATACTGATTATGATTGATTCCTGTATTCTAATAATAGAGAGACAGTCATACTCTCTGAATGAGATACTAATATATCTATATGTGTTTGATAATGTCAAAACAAAACAGATTTGTGAAAGAGTGATTTAAAAAATAGACTGTTATGTGATGTTATGAGCATAACAATTTTAGAATATGCACAGGAAACAGTGTATATAGTGTGTAAATTGTTTATATATATTGTTTATATAATTTATGCTCTATCTAAACTGTTTCTTGCGCTAATTTTGAAATTGTTATGCTCATAAAATCACATAACCTCGTGAATTTCCTCTTTCAATTTTTTTGTCTTCCTGACTTATTAAACACACATAGATATAAAAAAAGATTTTAAAATATTTTTTAAATATTCTTATAAGTTTAAATAAATAATTTTTAAATTGAATGTATTATTATTAATACATTAAACTTAAATATAATTTTATTTTAAATATTACATCTATTTTATTTCTTATTAATTTAAATAAATAATTATTACATTTAATTATTAATATTTTCATATTATATTATTTATTTTGTTTTAAATATAAAATTAATTTTAATTCTCAGACTTCTAAATAAATAATTAAATTAAAAATGTTAAATTATAATTTTAAATTATATTATTTATTATTGTATTTTAAATATTAGTTATTTTATTTTTTTATCAATTTAAATAAATAATTATTAAATTATAATTTATATAATAATATTTTTGTTTTATTTTAAATTAATTTTAGAATAATTTGATCTCTTATTAATTTAAATAAATCATTATTTATAATTTGTATTATTATTTATTGTTTTATTATAAATAATATTAAATTCATCTTAATCCTTATACTTTTAAATGCATAAATTATAATATTATAATATAATATTATGGCCATAGATTCAATATTTTTTGCCACAGGCTTTTGTGTAGGAAGATTAGCAATAATGTTTAGATTAAATTCACACTTATAATAGTTTATTCATTGTCATGAATAAACCATCTGCCACTAGATGGCACTGTTGTACAATTTATTCCCTCACACGGTCTCTGTCAATGAGGGAGCCCACTTCTTTCTTATCACACATATTATGTACATTACATTAAATTATACATTCTCATGTCTGAATGTATTTTTAAAATGAATTATATGTTACAAAATATTTAGCTTATGATATAACTGTGTGTTGAAATATGTATGAAATGCGTAATGTCCTTCTGCTCTGTCAGGAGCGCCAAGTCCGTGTCACTCTGTTGGCAAGAAGCACTGAGTACCGTAGGATAATAAACCAGCAGGAGGTGAATGCTCTCTCTCTCTCTTTGCTCATCATTGATTTATCACTCTGCTTCCTTAACTGCCCATTTAAACTCTTATTTGCTGGAGACCCCTGCTTGGTAAAAAGCCTCGATTTACTTGGCCTCTGTCCACATGAGTGTGAGGTCTCGTTAATCACCCTCTGAATCCCCGCTGTGTGTGTGCGTGCAGCTTATCAATGCCCTGAAGACTGTGCCTTTATTCGAGGTCAAGCTGGTGGATTACAAATTCAAGTGAGTTATTCAGTCTTTGTTGTTTTTAAATGTAGCGATTTCTTTGGTGTTTGCGTGATTGAAATCTGATGTGTGTATTCTTAGAGAGATGCCGTTTCTGGAACAGATCCACGTCACGCACAACTCTGATATCTTCATTGGGATGCATGGAGCCGGTCTGACCCACCTACTCTTTCTTCCCGACTGGGCCGTAATATTTGAATTGTATGTAACTCTCTGCTTTCTAAGTGATCTGTGTGGCCAGCTATGCTGTCAGTCTGAGGAATGTGAACCTTCACTCCACTTCAATTTTAAGTTTTAGAGGCACTTTAAAACCCTCAGAGTTTATATAAACAGTTATTGGTGACAGTCTGCAGTGTTTAATAATGTTTATACCATTTGCAGAAGTCATACTTTTTGAACATGATTGTATTAACACAACCAAAAAGGTGAACTGAAACATGTATTTTGAGTTATAAATGACAAATGTGAGAAGCATAAGCATAGACATTAGCATGGTGGATGGAAGTCCTAAGAAGAAATGCATTATTCATTCTAATGTGTTTTCTTGTTAGCTTGAGTTCATTTTGACTTTAAATATATTAAATATTAGTTGACTTTTTGGCTTAAAAATGTTATCCATGATGAAGCAGAATAAAATAAAGCTCATAAATGGCTTTTGTTACCTCCAGACCAAGAAAAAAAACTCCAGATATCTGAATTGCGATTTTGAGAAAACAATTATATTGAGAAAATTATGTTGCGATTATGACAAAGCGACAAAAAGCTAAATTAATGCTAAATAAATACATTTACAACATTACCGTTCAAAGTTTTTTTTTTCTTCAATGTTTTCGAAAGAAGTCTCTTATGCTCATCAAGGATGCATTCATTTGATCAAAACACAGTAAAAAAAATAATATTGTGAAATATTATTACAATTTAAAATAATACTTTATCTTCTTTAATATATTTTAAAGTGTAGTTTATTCCTGTGATAGCAAAGCTTAATTTACAGTCTTCTGAGTCACATGATCCTTCAGAAATCATTCTAATGTGCTGATTTGGTGCTCAAGAAACATTTCTTATTATTATCAATGTTGAAAACAGTTGTGCTGATTAATATTTTTCAGGAAACCATGATAAATTGAATAGAAAGTACAAAAACACAGCATTTATTTGAAATATAAATATTTTGTAACATTATAAATGCCTTTACTGTCACTTTTGATCAATATAATGTGTTCTTGCTGAATAAAAATATTAATTTCTTTCAAAAAACAAACATCTTACTGATCAGAAACATTGGAATGGTAGTGTACTTAAAACAGGAACTTAAAACGAGGACCATTACCACCATACACATTGAAGCGGAAACAGCAAAATGGTCGATCAATATAGGTTTTCCAGTTGCTTAAAATTGTATCTCTAGACTTTATCTTTTTTATCTTTATCTTATCCCCTGATAACCACAAATCATGGACATTTGGTTGCATTCTTGCTTTAAAAAAGTTTCTTTCCTCTTCACTACTGATAAATGAATACATCACAGCTCACTTCAGAGCGCTGTTTTCCCGCGACACCTATCTGTATGTGTTAAGACGTATACATCTGTGCATCTGACACCCATGTCATGTTATACATCTTCCCGACAGTCATGCGGATGCAGTCGAGCTTCTGTGCTGTACAATGTACTTTTTAATGTGTGTTACGGAGGAGGGAAGCATCTGACTGTGTCTGTGTGTGTGACAGTGAAATACAGCCTAATTAAACAGTTATCCATCAAACGGAGTCTGCGGAGGCTTTGTGGGCCATTGCCTGCTAAGTTTGGGACATAAAACATCCCTCTTTCCGTATTCCACAGGTACAACTGTCAAGATGAGAGCTGCTACCGTGATCTGGCCCGACTGAGGGGAGTCCATTACATGACTTGGCAGAAAAGGGACAAAGTGTTCCCCCAGGATAAGGTGAAGAGAGCACACACACACACACACACACACACAGTCAAACCTGTACACCGCTGCCAGTTTATATCATTTCATTCCAGTATTCCTATACAGTACCAAAATCACATTCGGTGTGAGTGATGTTAGTACATCCTAATAGAGAATTTTAATATATTTTATTTTAATTCTATAATAGGAATATTTGAATGGTAGTGTACTTATATATACACATACATTCACCGCACATTTTATTAGGTATACACCTTTTTAGTACCGGGTTGGACCCTCTTTTGCCTTTAGAACTGCCTCAGTTCTTTGTGGCATTGATTCAGGCTCTGAAACAGTGATCTGAGATCACGCAGTTGCTGCAGATTTGTTGGCTGCACATCCATGATACGAATCTCCCGTTCCACCACATCCCAAAGATGCTCTAGTGGATTGAGATCTGGTGAGTGTGGAGGCCATTTGAGTGTAGTGAACTCATTGTTATGTTCAGGAAACCAGTTTGAGATGATTTGAGCTTTGTGACATGGTGTGTTATCCTGCTGGAAGTAGCCATCAGAAGATGGTCATAAAGGGATGGACATGGTCAGCAACTATACTCAGGTAGGCTGTGGCATTTAAACGATGCTCATTTGGTACTGAGGGGCCCAAAGTTTGCCAAGAAAATATCTCCCACACATGAACCGTTGATACAAGGCAGGATGGATCCATGCTTTCATGATTTTTACGCCAAATTCTGACCCTAACATCTGTATGTTGCGGCAGAAATCGAGACTCATCAGATCAGGCAATGTTTTTCCAGTTTTCTATTGTCTAATTTTGGTGAGTTTTGCAAATTGTGGCCTCAGTTTCCTATTCTCGGCTGACAGGAATGGCACCTGGTGTGATCTTCTGCTGCTGTAGCCCATCTGCTTCAAAGTTTGATGTGTTGTGCGTTCAGAGATGCTCTTCTGCAGAACTCAGTTGTAACGAGTGCTTATTTGAGTTACTATCAGTCTGGCCATTCTCCTCTGACCTCTGCCATCAACAAGGCATTTTTGCCGACAGAACTGCCGCTCATTGGATATTTTCTCTTTTTCAGACCATTCTCTGTAAACCCTAGAGATGGTTATGCATGAAAATCCCAGCAGATCAGCAGTTTCTGAAATAATCAGACCAGCCCGTCTGGCACAAACAACCATGCCACGTTCAAAGTCACTTAAATCACCTTTCTTCCCCATTCTTATGCTCAATTTGAAATTCAGCAGTTGCTGTCATGTGATTGGCTGATTAGATATCTGCATTATTGAGCAGTTTAATAGGTGTACCTAACAAAGTGGCTGGTGAAAGTGTATATATTTCAATCATGACAACTCTCGGAAGATTTTTAGCATGGTAATGGATATGACAATGTTAATGTATTTGGTCTTGGTGGAATAGATCTGCTACGCTGCTGCTGAATTGCTGCTGCTGTAGATTATTGCTGTTGTAGAGCAAGTAAAGGAACTTGCTTCTGCCAATACATATGCTGATACGCTGCTGTGAGCAAGACATAGTGCTGCTGCACAAATAGCATATTTCAATAACCATAGAAGATCTATACAGGTGGAGATGGGGAAGGTGGAGGGTTTTAGAGGAACTCTGAAGCGCACTGCAAACTGCTATAGTGAATGTAAAAAAAAACATTTAAATGTGTGAGCAACAAGCTCATTGGCTGCAGATGTGACATGGACCAATCAGCTTGTGCCAAATAGTTAATGCTGTAATTATCATCAGCTTGCGTAAAGACAAATTAGCCTGTGCCATCTAGAGTTTCATGACTGAACAATGAATATATATATACAGTACAGTCCAAAAGTTTGGAACCACTAAGATTTTTAATGTTTTTAAAAGAAGTTTCGTCTGCTCACCAAGGCTACATTTATTTAATTAAAAATACAGTAAAAACAGTAATATTGTGAAATATTATTACAATTTAAAATAACTGTTTTCTATTTGAATATATTTCACAAAGTAATTTATTCCTGTGATGGCAAAGCTGAATTTTCAGCATCATTACTCCAGTCTTCAGTGTCACATGATCCTTCAGAAATCATTCTAATATGCTGATCTGCTGCTCAAGAAACATTTAATGTGTACAATTGTACAAAATATTTGTGTACAATATTTTTTTTTCAGGATTATTTGATGAATAGAAAGTTCAAAAGAACAGTGTTTATCTGAAATCTAATCTTTTGTAACATTATAAATGTCTTTACTGCCACTTTTGATTGATTTAATGCATCCTTGCTGAATAAAAGTATTCATTTCTTTAATTTCTTTTCAAAAAAATAAAAATAAAAATTCTTACTGACCCCAAACTTTTGAACGGTAGTGTATAATGCTACAGAAGCTTTGTATTTCAGATAAATGCTGTTCTTTTGAACTTTCTATTCATCAAGAAATCCTGAAAATAAAGTACACAACTGTTTTCAACATTGAAAATAATCATAAATGTTTCTTGAGCAGCAGATCAGCATATTAGAATGATTTCTGAAGGATCATGTGACACTGAAGACTGGAGTAATGATGCTGAAAATTCAGCTTTGCATCACAGGAATAAATTACTTTGTCAAATATATTTAAATAGTACACAGTTATTTTAAATTGTAATAATATTTCACAATATTACTGTTTTTTACTGTATTTTTAATTAAATAAATGTAGCCTTGGTGAGCAGACGAAACTTCTTTTAAAAACATTAAAAATCTTAGTGGTTCCAAACTTTTGGACTGTACTGTATATGTATGTATGTATAAAATGAAATCTATTATAGTATATATATATATATATATATATATATATATATATATATATATATATATATATATATATATATATATATATATATATGTATATATATTACATTATTAAAAATCAAAAGTTGTATCTGACCTGTCAGTATTATTTCATGGATCTGATCAAATATGAACTAACAATGAACATTTGTAACATTACAAAGACTGTAACAAATGTAGTGATCTTTGTTTGTAAATATTAGTTGATATAGTATGTGTGTGTTTATTATATTATATTATATTATTTACTACTATTCTGTTCTGTCTCAGGGTCATCACCCTACTCTTGGGGAACATCCTAAGTTTACCAACTACACTTTTGACGTAGAGGAGTTCATGCGATTAGTCCTTCTAGCGGCCGAACATGTGACCCGGCACCCGGAGTGGCGCGCAAAACAAGCCCGAGATGAACTGTAGCCTGTAAAACATGGAACATCTCCTGCGAGGATGAACAATGAACACACTCCTATGAACTCTCTGCACTCTTATACTCCTATAGCTGTGCTAACGAAAAGCAAATGGCTAATATGTGAAAGCACATTTTACTTTCAGAAAAAAGCATCTGCTCTGATCCTGTTACATTCTGAAGCTGTTACAGTCTGCACATGGAGGTGCTGCTGAGTATGTTGTTAAAAGACTGAGACTTCAGCAGATGTATAGTTTCGACGTATTTTGTGTGGTTTGTACCTACCCTCAGGTATATGTGGGCTTTTTATAGAGACTACACTTTTACACCTGATTTAAGTGCAGCTTTGTGATTTATTTCAAACTTGCTATGGGTTGAATTTCAATACAGTTTATAAGACACCTTTAGACAGCACCTCCCCCTTTGGGTACTGAACTAATGTTGAGTCCACCCACATAGATTGGTAGCATTTTTTATGACAGTTAAACCACATTTAAAGCATTTTTATTTTGCTTTTAAATGCATTAAGGCAAGGGAGATGACTTTAGCTTCATATTTATTACAGTGTCAGCTACTTTTTTATTTTGTAAATGCAAAACACTCCAGTTCTGTATTGCTTCATTTTATAAAGTATTTTATCAGTATTAAAATGTGTCTGAACATTTCAAAAGTTGCTGGAAAGGGTGTGAATGTTAAGTTCTGGTTTGAGTCAAAGTATTTAATGAAATCTTATCATGATATTTAATTATTATTATTATTATTAGGTCTCAGTGTTTTTGAAAACATCTGTTTTGTATTTGTATGCATTTGGAAACTGAAATGAAGCTATTTAAAACATTTTTTGTCTGTGATATTTCATCATTCTCACATACATTGAGATATAATGACATACATGAAACGTTATACAGTACAGTCCAAAAGTTTGGAACCACTAAGATTTTTAATGTTTTTAAAAGAAGTTTCGTCTGCTCACCTCTGCTAAATTGTAATAATATTTCACAATATTACTGTTTTTTACTGTATTTTTAATTAAATAAATGTAGCCTTGTTGAGCAGACGAAACTTCTTTTAAAAACATTAAAAATCTTAGTGGTTCCAAACTTTTGGACTGTACTGTATATGGATATCACTATATTTAACGTCATTCATTACAAAAATGGTATTCAGTGGTTTTGCACTTGACATATTTCTGCTGTTCTCTCTGTGTTTCATAATGTAAGGCTCTATATGACAGCAAAAGTGCACTGGTTTGCTGCCACTGCCATTAATCTCTGTGACCTCAAAGCTCAAATAGGGGATGCAAGGACACAGGAAAAACCTATGAAATTATTACCAGTTAAAACAATATTTCATTTGAAACATTTTAATTAGCAGAAAATGAAACACTTGGAATATTTCTTAATAAACTGCAAGCTTTTCATGTTAAATATAGCACCCAGAGACATGACAAAAAATAATAAAATAATTAAAAAAAAAAAAAACATTTATTTACAAAACACCCTCATTTTTATTTAAATGTGATAAAATTAAATAAATTCCGTATTTAAAAAATGCAAGTCTAATATTTTATCCATTATATTAAAATTAATATTATATGATGGAGATGGAGACGTGAAAAAATGTAACGAATAATCACATTGACTCGCTCTTGCACTTGTATATTATGGCCGCTAGATGGCGCTATAACACCATTAATGATTCTGCATCATCTGATTCAAGCGTCCACCAGACGCTGACGTCCCTTCTCGCTGCATTCATCCTAACTGTAAGAAGATTAACTCTGGAAAGTTTGTGAAATCCATTATATGTAATTTTAGGACAATAATTTAGATCGTTTTAACACTTTAGCTATGCTCTTCTTTCTCACACCGAGTTTTCCACAGTCTTGTACCTCGTACGCACTTGTCAGAGGTAAATGATAAAGTAACGTTGCTTTCATTGTCTCTCGGTTGTTATAGAGAGGCTAAATGAGTATGTGCTCGAACACAGGCAGTTTATTACAAACGGCGGGCTGCACTTGCTCTGTAATTACTGCTAGTAACAGAGCTATAGTCGCGCGCGTGAAGGATTATGCTCCGTCTCACTGCTTTCTAATGATGAACCCTACACAGCTAATAACGCCAGCCCTTTCCCTTCATGTCTTATTCAGTGAATTCTTTCTCCTCGCGCGGGTGGCCTTATTTTGTCGTGTTTAAAGTAATGGGATGTCACTGGTGGAATTGTTTGGGAGTGAGCAATTATTACCGCCCTCCTTCCTCTCTCTTCTGCTGAAGAAATGTGCTCCCCAAACCGTATAGCCTCTCTACACACACTGCACCACCATGTAAATAAGCGTTACCTCAGCAGCTTTGGAGAGGAAGCTTAGGCTAATGATTATAGTTGTCGTTCCTCGAAATGTATGTCTTTTCTGTTTCGGAAAGGTAATTTATGAAGTAAATTTATTCATTTACACGATTATTTTATTATTATAAGTGTTAGTAAATGACATGGTGTCGTCTCAGGCTAAATTTGAATGTTTTTATATGTATATAGCTGTGCCTTTAAGTAACGGTTGACAGCTTTAGTTCATTTAGTCATTCGTTTTTTTGCTCAAGGTCATGACACTAAGGTGTCTATTTTATCCCTATTCTAATAACTTTTATTTCTCTATACTTTAAGTTGTAAAAAATGATATGATCAGTAAGTAATGGCAACTTATGTTTTTACATTACTTATAGATATAGATAGATAGATACTAAAATAAGCAATTTTATGAGAGATTATAAGATCATAAGAGATTCAGGTTGGTTTAATATAATTTAAGTTGCAATGACTTGTACAACTAAGTTGATTATACTTAAAAGTTGATTATACTTAAGTTCAGTTGCTGCCTTTAATTTTTAAGTTAAAATAGGTGGAAATTGTTTACAAACTTGAGCTGGAAAAACATAAAACATATAAAGAGTGACAAAAACAGGACATTATTGAAAAACGGTAACCTAAAAATTGTAACATCTAAATTAACTGATTTTATTCAAGTCAAATATATTAGTCAACATCCCTGAATCTAACTAAATACATTTATTTATACCAATAAAGCAAATTGTATGCATTAAGTCATGTAGAAATAGATCTTTAAGGTAGTTATTGCAAGTTACCACTTTTTAGTGTGAGGATCAATGTGTAACATTTTTAAAATATGTTAAAATAAATCTAAAATTATACAGAGACAAATTTCAAATATAAATACTAGCTTTTAAAATTTGATATATTTATTCATACATACAAATTACTATTTTTATTTCCATATTATTTAATTAAAATGTAATAAATAAATACAAATTAAATACTTTTTTTTTTTTTTTTTTGGCTGATGCCTTTAGTAACACATCAAGTAAAAGTCGGAGTTCGCTTTTCATTGTCACGGTTTGCACATTTGTTCATTAGAGACTCTTTTAATGGAATGTCCCAAAAAAAACAATGCATGATTTAAGGAAAAAGGAATATTTATTATTGCCGAAATCTGTCTGGTTGTTTGTGGGCCCAACTTTCCTGTCTGGTCCTGCTGTCTCTTTGCTCTATATGACACCCATTCTCTTTTATCCTTCTTCCCTGAGTGTCAGTATTTCAGGAAATGAATTTTCGCTCTGACTTTCGACAGAGTGATCATTCGGCACTGTTCAGTTATGATTCTCCCATTCTTGCCTGCTTTGGAACCTAGATTAGATTTGTTTGTTATCATCCATCACCCATTCCCATTGTCTTCATGCATAATATCCATTATCCTGCGTGTATCAACGTGGCTTAATCTGATTCATCTCACGAAGAAAAAAAAAAATTCTCACCACTGAACAGAAATAAATCAATTACCAACGGCTCATCTTACATACCCACTTCTACAGGCGTCCCACAAAGCAAGAAAACATTCTCTTTCAGAGGATAAATGTGGAAATATTGATTGTGTTGGAAGAAATATTCCTCAAGTTATGATCAGACATTTCCATAATGCTCAGTCCTCTGAGAGAACGATCTCAGAAGGAAGAAGTCTCAGCGGGGATCCTATAACACAAGCTCTCTGATAAAAGACATTTGTGCCCTTTCCTCCAATTCGACTCTGTCAGCATTATTACGACTTGTATTCTCTCATATGCCAGTTGTACATCAAATGCTGTAAGCCATATGCAAAACATTCATTCTTGGGGCTGTGGGAAAGTCAGTCTGAAGCATCCAACTTACTTAACTAAGGAAAGGAAGTCCATTTTTGAAAGCAAGATGTGCTGTCCATGGTGCTGAAATGAACTCAATAACGGCCAATTGTATTCGCTGCCTTGTTGTTTTGTAGATTAGGCTAATTTTTTTATTTCTCCTTTCCTCACAGAGATGTAAATTACAGAATATTATGCAATGACAAGTGCAGGAATCATCAATTCCCTGTTACATGCACTTATATATGGATACAATTGATATATCTTTTGAACTGGTCAAACATTCATGATTGGATGGTCAGATCAACCAAGTCTGGTGCTTCTCACTTTATCACTTCTATCCTAACCACATCTAAATATTCTACGCATGGCGCCACAACATGTGATGACTCCATACATTCTCTCTGCAAAAGTGCAATTGGCCAGCAATTTTGCCCGAGGTCCGTGAAAACAAGTAGCGAACATCTAGAGAGCTTCACAAGGTTGTTTGTGGTTAATATTTTATTAGCTAAATGTCCGGGCCAAAGAGGATGTTCAATGTTGAAAATAAATAGCAAGGAATATTGAGTGCAATGGCAGTACTTTTAAATTGAGGATTCAAATGGGTTATATTTCTTGTTGTACCGAATACCCCTTTCATCTCTTTTTTTTTTTCTATACCTGGAGGAGACAAAGATTCCAATTTCCTAGCCTAGACGACCGGGATTGGAGATGCATATCAAAGGGTAGTTTTTGTGTAGCTTAACACAAGACTTTTATATCAGACACCAGTGTGATGAGGAAAAAATACAAAATTTCAAGAGTGTCAGATGTTAAACCTCTAAACTACATATGACCTTTTGGTGTAGGATATGGTAGGGGAATCCAGAACCCTTAATGGAGATTTAATTTCACCTGCCAGGCTCAACCTTGAGGGGTGTCAGGCTGTGATTGGCTATTGATAACATCATTTGCCACATGATAGAAATCTAAAGAGTCTCCGGCTATGAGACAGAACGAAATAGACAAAATCGATCTTTAAAGGATTAACCTGTTTGAGCGCGTGGTTTAAACCCGAGGCAGGCAGGTTGGAGGTGTAAAAAAAATGAAAAACCTTTTCACTCACTTTTTTGGCAGGCTGTCGTTATAGTACAGCCGTTCACTTCAACACTTAAAGCTATGACATCAGTTAGCGTGGCTACTTGAAAGATCGCGCGCGCGGGGCGGGGGTGCAGCCGACGCACGTGCGCGGAATAAGCAAGGCAAGTTCGCAGTTCTCTTGTCAAATCGATCGCAGCTCGGGAGGAGTGTGCGAGGCGCAGTTATCATCGCAGACTTCCTCATCACTCACAGTCCCAGCGGTTCCGCAGGAAGACAGCTGTTAATAACCTAACAAGCAAGCCTGGAACATTATAAGGCCATTAGTCTACTAACCCCCATATGGATTTACGCACTTCTTTTCTGAGATTCAACCGCTGACGGTGCTTTTTCTTTTTCGTCCTCTCTTATTCATCCCGTCGGTGATGTTTGGCGAAGAGACTCGCAAAATAATGGGCAAATTCGGTTTGTGAACTCTCCGTTTCGCTCTCCGTGTGATGGACAGGCGGCTATTGAGTTCGAGCTTTGGCTGGAGTGAGTAGAAAGTACGCTCGTTTAAAACAAACATCAGTCTTCAGGACTCCTGTCACATTTGAAGCAAGGAGAATGCCCTCGCTTTCATAAACGGAGGTAAACTGCTTCTCATTCTCTCTTTTGGCTCGTTCTTCAGCTTAAACAGTGACATTGATTAGTTGTTGGCTGCAAATTGATATTGGCTGGGTTTCTAGAAGCGCTAAGTAGAGCGTTAGTCGCACGTAAGTACTGCGCTTTCCCAAAAGCATTGTTATCTGTATTAACACGTAAAAACGTCCGTAAACTGCGTGCAACTTAAACATATATATTTTTTTGTATTTGTATTGTTTTTGCAGGATATCCGAGTCAAATTGATATTTAATAAATGGCATGCAGTTTGATCAGTACAATGCTACTGTACACAAATTAAATTATTAAGTCTTAAATCGACACTCTGCAGTCTGCGCATGCCACGTGACAAGCTTAATTTGAACAGGCAGAACTTTTATGTGGGCCTACTTTGATAAACAAATAATTAATTGCAAAAGAGATATACATTAATAACATTTATTTTCACTAGAAAACATGTAAGAACGCAATAGTTTTTTTTATAAGTAAAAATATTCTTAAAAGATTTGACTAACAGTGTGCTAAATGAGCGCCTCCCACTCTTTCTTCCTCCTCCTCCTCCTCATCTTCTTCTTCATTCAGTGGCAGGTTCACATGTTGCATGGTGGCAGTGCATGTGCTTAGACACCAAACCAGTTGATCTATGAATACACAATACATATTCATTGTAATGCTTTCCTTCATAGGAGCAGAACAAATAAGTGAGAGCGACATAGATCCTTTATGATTATCCACATAACGCGCGCTGCCATTTATTGTTAAGAAATGTTTAATAACTTTTAGCTCATCTACAAGATGATGCGCAATTTCCATCTTCCAATCTTCTGAGCATATTGCACATAATTTCGGCCTTTGTTCAGCATCTTTGGACCTTAAACCTCCCGTAACGACGCAATTAAAGTTGTACTTGATAACGAACGAGATCTACGTCCCGGTTAAAGAAAAAGTAGCATTTCTTTCCACACATGTACATAGCATATAGATTTCAAGAAGGAGTTTAAAACATTTAAGTAATGATAAAAGTTAGCCAGAGTACGTATTTTCACCTTTCTTCAAATTGACGCTAACGAACAGAAGTCGCGTTCGCCAGTGGAGGTAACCATAACAACACCGCGCTTTCCATCGCTATCACTTTTCTAGGCTGTACATAAAACGTAATATTACTTTATCATAGATTTGTATATCACAAATAAACTTTTAAAAATTATTTTAGATAACTGACGCCGCGTTTGTAGCGATTACAGATTACAATTTGCGCAGCGCCAGATGAACCTCGACAGATTGCGCACGAAAAAATGCATTTAAATTAATTAATAATTTATTTGAATTCTTTATAATAGTCGCCCCACACTGAAGCCATTGTATTCGCACACTGTATGAAACGCTTTAGTTGTGGTGTCTGAGCTGCACCTATCGAAACAGCGAAACATTCGCGATTCGCTGATCTGGCGCTTTAAATGGTCTCTCAATGGAGAAGCAATAGAGCTGCGCGGCTGAAGCGCGATGTACTGACAGCGCGTGCCGCCTGGACTAAACGCACCAACCTCCTCACATCATGTAGTAATTGCTCTTCATTTTCATCTCCACCCCTTTCCCGCTTCCCTGCCATTTGTTCTGTCCAATAAGTATTGAGAGCGAGTAATTGTCCCCCCTTTGTTTCGCGTCCTCCGCGGCGCGCTGCAGAGACAGTCGTGTCATTAGTTCAGCTGAGGTTGGGCGAGAAATATAAAGCGACTTAATTGTCATCGACACTCACATTAACAGCCAAGCAGCACAGCTGAGCCCAGCGGAGATTGTTCAATGAAACCTGTGCGTAAGAAGAGCTACACATGTATTTTTCCAACTCTGTCACACACACAGTCATCCCTTTCATTTGGGCCTTGAATCACAGTGTTCCCTTTGAGAGAGATGTAGGAGAGAAAGAGGGCGAGAGAGAGAGAGCATGTGCCCTGTGGAAGAGCACATCTGGGCGGCTGCCTGCAGTCGATTGGTTTCCCCTTTTGATGTCAGTTCTGTGTTTCAGCAGTAAAGGCACAATATGTAAGATTTTTATATTAAAATATCCAAAAACCAGTTGCACAGTGTTGTATATTTCGTTCAGCTGTGTACTTACACTATCCTAAATGTTTCCAAGAATTCGTAAATTCAGAGAAATTTTAAATTAGTGCCCGTCCCTCCCTTGTCACTTGTCGCCTGTCAATGACGTAATATCTGCGTTATCCTTGGTTTTCTTGTACTGCATAGTAACCATGGCAACAGACGCGACAGCTGTATAACATCTAGCGGCACACTGTTATTGTTTCGTTCAAAGCATATTTTGGGACTAAAGGAGAAATAAAAGGAGGATCAATATCGGCGTTGCGTTTCCGAGATGGTGAGAGTTTTGCGACAACTTTGACTTGACAGAGTCACGTTATTAGACAGGGTAAGCAAATGTTGGCTACATAAGACTAATCAATGTTATATAGCGCAACACAATGAAATGTTAGAATATCATCAGTATGATATTCTAATGTTGATCTAGCTTACTGTTAAGTCTCATACAGCCAACAAACTAATACATAAAATAACATTACAACGTTCAACACGTGTACTCAAATGCAGTTTGTAACGTGAGACCAAATGAAACAGTGCTGCGTTACCTCACAATTTTAATTCGTCAAATAAACTGACCTGTATGAGAAGTATTTCAGCTTTGCAAGTAGTTTGGTAGAATAAAATGTCCTCATTCCTTTTTATCCCCTGGGATTCGCGTGTGGCACTGATATCTGTCTCTCATTAGCAATCGCGCCGGCGATTCTTGGCCACGCCCTGCTTCATACCACACTCATGTTAAAAACATGAATGCGTTCACTAATCCATAAACATTATTTCCCCATAAACATTATTACATATATGGAAATGACGACAAGCTCCATGATTCCACGCTCATTCACTGCATCATCAATCTACGCCTTTGTTATTGTTTTGAAGAGTTTAGCGACCCCTAGCGGCGAAATAACATATTGTGCCTTTAACTCGTAACCTGCAATGCTCTTTTCTTTTCTTTTCTTTTCTTTTCTTTTCTTTTCTTTTCTTTTCTTTTCTTTTCTTTTCTTTTCTTTTCTTTTCTTTGTGTTTTATGGTTGTATTGTCACATGACAACAAAATGACTTGCAGCATTGACTTCTAAGGAAAATTATATGCTGTCCTTTATGATGATTCATTCATTCATTCATTCATTCATTCATTCATTCATTCATTATGGATCTTTTATTAATAGATTGACCCATATACAATTGCAGTTGACCTTAATATTTAGGCTAGGTTTTTGGATAATTATCCTTAGAAACACATTATAAGTACATGCACTGTAAAAAATATGTTTTGCAATTTAGCCATTTCAACTTATGTGTTGAATTTTGGTGTAGAGATAACTAGATTGTCCAGACAACACAAAATTTGTTGAAAGTTGAATAAACAAGTCTAATTGTTTTAACTCAAAAACGTATGTTGAAACAACTGCTTTAGATTTTCTGTTGAATAAACAAGTATAATTGTTGTTTTAGTAAACTAAACTAAACTAAACTTGTACAACTGATTTGTATAACACATTTTAATTGGTTATATGAAATACATTTTGTAAATGAGATATATGGGGGACGTGTCATCTTCATATACAAGGGAGGGGTGTGATGGGATGGAGAGGGGGAACGAGGGATGCTCGGGGGGATCTCTGATAGATAAGGCACGGATTGTGAGCAGCTCAGCTGGTCAGATCTGCTCTCTGAGCTCTGAGCTGGCATTAGCCGATCCACTCTGTGCTGCCGTGATGGATGGATGCTCTTAGAACGGACAAGGACCGGAGAGAGAGAGGCAGAGTGAGAGAGCATCACACAAAGAGAGATGGTGGGAGGGTCATTAAAGAGAAGGAGGGAGTGATATAAATCGAAAGGGGTGAGAAAGAATTAATGATGGAGGGAGAGACAGAGTGAGAGATTCACGAGGAACAGAAGGCAGTGATGGGAAAGTCTCTCATCTGTAAATGAGATTGTCCCTGATGGCCATTTTCTCCCCCAGTTCGCTCATTCTTCTTTCCCTCACAAACCTCAATGCTCCACTGGACGCAGGTCTCAATACCGGGCTCCGCGAGTGCTGACAGTGAAAAACAGAGACACTGGAGGGAATCGGGCCTCGGGAGGCTCTTTCGTATTTTCCTCTCTCACACATAGTCACTTCACGCCACTTGGCCCTGAAACCTTAAAAACAAGGGAGGTCTGAGAGGGCACATTAGTCAACAAAAAAGTTTAAGGGAAATAGAGTTGAAAGCGCAAAAATACATCAGAGCTATAAAATACTAAAGCAAGCACACAAAGAAATACATAAAGAAATAAACTGCGGGGAAACAGTTTTGATTACACAGCTATCTGGTGTACCTGATTCCAATTTTCAAATCGCACATCTCAGTGGTCAGATATTTCCAAAAATTCACTATCTTTCATATCAACGCTGTATCACACTGCTCATCCGGGTAACTAAAACCAGTGCTACTTTCATGTTCTCATATCACACCGCGGACTCGCTCTTTCTTGTTTCATACAAATGCAACTGGCAGCATCTTGCATGCATCTCAGTTATGTATTGCAGTAAAAATCACCTCAGATGACTATTAATATTACTGTAATACTGTGCGACGTTTGTGTTGTTGCTTGGTTGATTGTTTTGCTCATTGTATTGTACTTTTAGGATAATAGCCTGGTAAATTACACAATAATATATATATATATATATATATATATATATATATATACATATATATATATATATATATATATATATATATAAGGGCTGTTCAAAATAAGAGTACAAAATATGTTTGTTTTGTGTATAATTATTATGTATATATAAATATACACACATACATGTATATATTTAAGAAAAATATCTTATATTTCTATACAAATATTTACATTTATATATAATTTATATAAAAATATATTTATATATTTATACATACATGCTTATATTTCTTAAATATATACATGTATGTGTGTGTATTTATATATACATAATAATTATACACAAAACAAACACACATATATTATGTAAACACAGACTCTTATTTTGTACACGATAACCATGGTTATCGTTGAACAGCCCTGATATATATACTGATAATAAGTTTTGTCATTTTTTCAGGAAAACATCTCATGGTATATGTACAGTATATGGAATGACTGTGCATTATCCCTTACATAATGAACTCACCATATGACAAAACTGTATATTTGACCGCTGTCCCTGCATGCAGCTGATCTTTTGTACTTTTTTTTTTGTCTATTTATTTACTAATTTGTTAAGCAGGATGATATAGCCAATCAATCATCACAAAATAACTAAAAAAACACAATACAATAACTTCCTAATATTTAAAAAAGCGTTAGTAAATAGTATATAACATACACATTTCACAACCTTGGAATTATAAGGTTCTATCTGCATTCTGAGCAGTTTTTAGATTTTTTTCTTCCCCCCAGATTTTTTGCATTTCATACTCCTTTTTAAATAGAAACTTTTTGTTTTCTAAAAAAGACCCATTATGTGATGTTAAAAAAAAATCACATAATGTAAATAAGAGTATGCGAATAACTCAATTTTCACAAAAATGTCCATGATTTTTGTATATGTATTATGATATTCTTTGAAATACATTGCAGTACCACACACATACTATATGAATATGGTAATCATTTAGTAACATGGTCTATATCAACGTACCATCTGACTTTACCATGGTACTTCACTTTTTTTGTAAGGGTACTGGCTCATATTCCTATCCATTATCTCTTCTGTCATATTTTTTTCCTTTTGACATAACTTTACAGTTTTTACTGTCTGTCCAGATGGTATTAAATAGTGTTGGAGCCCTCCTGCTTTGTGCAGTGAGTGGCGGTTTGGATTGGTTTATTCCACTCAGAATGGATGACACCCATTTCAATGGGATTTGCTTTAAATAACAGGCTAAAGGAAAAAGCTCTTTGGCTTTAGCATGGGATACATCGAATAGGCACACACTTCAGTCTGATCTGAGCAGTGTCAGTGAGAGCTGTCAGATTTAAATTAAAATATGTTGAGGTGTTACCACACCAGAAGCCAGCGCTATTGTGTTAAGAAAAAGACACACGCATACACAATACACACAATAACTCCGCAGAACAATATAACCCCTAACCATAGGTTACTCTTCTTAGTGGATTGGGTTGCTTTGGCATAAGGTAAAGCAATGCCTTCAGTATTCAGGTTACAACTCTGAAAGAAAAGAATAAGCTATTAAATGTGCATCAGTTTTGTGGGCGGCTTTAAGTGCTTTTGTGGCCTAAGCAAATGGAACCGAAATGTTTCTTTTCAATTGTAGAGATTCTCAGTCAGCTCACAACAATCTCTATCGATAAACCTGTTTTGTCTTTTCAGTGGCTCATATGAGCTTTCAAATCTATTGTGAGGATTGAAATCTCAAGAGGTGGAGAGTCTATAAACTGCATGTGTCTAGGCTTCTACACACACCTGCTGACAAATACTGTTTTGTTGAAAATACATGGTCACAATCATTTGACACATGCATTCGTCACCTGAGTACAGACCTTGAGCCATTCAGGCTGTATTAAAATGTGCTTGAATACATAACAATTCAGGTGCGTCATGCACTTTTATGAAAAAGCACAAAAGACATGGCCAAACAAAAACATTAAACAAACTATCCCCCTTTATATTAAGTGTCTAACTAACATTTAAACAAATTATTTGATACAATTATTGTGTACACTCATGATTTTACATTGTACTTATATTTAAAAAATACCTGTTTGTAATTACAGCTGTAATTAATTTTTGTAATTACATCTATAATTACATCATTGACCCGTACACCTTCCCGTACACCTTAACCCACCCTTAAACCTAGTCATTCCACCAAACCTGTCTCTAACCCTACCCGTATTCCACTCCAATAGCAGCAAAAGTGTTTTGCATTACAACATGAACACAATAAGTACATTGTACTACAATTATTTTTGATAACACTTTAGTTTAGGGTCCAATGCTCACTATTAACTAGTTGCTTGTATTACTAGAATATTAGCTGTTTATTAGTACTTATAAAGCACATATTAATGCGTTTGTGTGTGTGAGTTAACACATCTTTGTATGTCTGATGTGCACGTTTGTAATGATTATGGTTAATCTGAATGATGGATGGCATTTTTGTCTGTGTGATTAAGTAAAGCTCACATGCACTGGTTTGCTCACTGCAGTTGAGTGAGAGCATCTCTGTGCAGTGTAAGGTGTTTAAGGCATTAAGCCTGATTTTAAAAGCAATAAGCCACTCAAGGCCATGCATTACAGTAATTTTACAATGGCTAAGGAATGTTCTTAGGATGTAAATGAAGCTGAGTGCTTAAAGGGTTAGTTTACCTAAAAATAAACATTACTCACCCTCATGTCATTCCACACCCATAAGACAATTCGTTCATCTTTGGAACACAAATTAATATCTTTTTGATGAAATCCGAGGGTATCTGAAAAACACATAGGCAGCAACGTTATTGCACCTTTTGAGGTCCAGAAAGGAAGTAAAAACATGGTTAAAATAGTCAATGTGACTACAGTGGTTCAACCTTAATTTTTAAAAAAGTGACAAGAATACATTTTGTGCGCAAAAACAAAACAAAAATAAAGACTTTATTCAACAATTTGAATATAGTATCGGCCAAAGCAGAACACGTGAGCAGCATGACGCATGCATGTGATGCTGACACAGGAGCCGGCCAATAATGAGTCGGCGTTCGGACGTAAACTAACCCTTTTAAACCTCCTTAAACACAGTAAAATCCCTGTAACGCACAGCCTCAAGTGGTTTATTGTGTTCAAAAAAGCAGCAAAAATGATAAAGATGTCCATATCCCTATGAATTAGTCACTGGGGTTTTGGGTTTATGCTAGTCTGTGCTAGTCTTTTTTTTTTTTTTTTTTTGTGCTCATCTGTGCTTGGTTTCCAGTTGTGATTCATTCAAACATCAACTTTGTTTCTGACATTTCTCCTAAAAGAGCATTTTTTTTCTTTGAAGAGAAACTGGAGGAGCAGGTCTTGCAATTTTCTGTCCGTTTAACTTTTTTGCTGTCTTGCAGAACCAATTAAGATATTAATGAGATCTCGCTTATAATTTTATTTTCCTAATGCCATGAAGTCTTGAAGATTTTGAATCAAATTTACAAAATTTTAGACACTGTGTACTTTAAAAAGATGATTTTTACAGTGATTTTACTACAGCTAAGGGACGTTCTTAGGCAAGTAATGAAGCACATTTCTAAAATACAGTAAAACACAGTAAAATCCCTGTAACGCACAGCCTCAAGTGGTTTATTGTGTTCAAAAAAGCAGCAAAAATGATAAAGATGTCCATATCCCTATGAATTAGAGTCACTGGGGTTTTGGGTTTATGCTAGTATGTGCTAGTCTTTTTTTTTTTTTTTGTGCTCATCTGTGCTTGGTTTCCAGTTGTGATTCATTCAAACATCAACTTTGTTTCTGATATTTCTCCTAAAAGAGCATTTTTTTTCTTTGAAGAGAAACTGGAGGAGCAGGTCTTGCAATTTTCTGTCCGTTTAACTTTTTTGCTGTCTTGCAGAACCAATTAAGATATTAATGAGATCTCGCTTATAATTTTATTTTCCTAATGCCATGAAGTCTTGAAGATTTTGAATCAAATTTACAAAATTTTAGACACTGTGTACTTTAAAAAGATGATTTTTACAGTGATTTTACTACAGCTAAGGGACGTTCTTAGGCAAGTAATGAAGCACATTTCTAAAATACAGTAAAACACAGTAAAATCCCTGTAACACACAGCCTCAAGTGGTTTATTGTGTTCAAAAAAGCAGCAAAAATGATAAAGATGTCCATATCCCTATGAATTAGTCACTGGGGTTTTGGGTTTATGCTAGTCTGTGCTAGTCTTTTTTTTTTTTTTTTTTTGTGCTCATCTGTGCTTGGTTTCCAGTTGTGATTCATTCAAACATCAACTTTGTTTCTGACATTTCTCCTAAAAGAGCATTTTTTTTCTTTGAAGAGAAACTGGAGGAGCAGGTCTTGCAATTTTCTGTCCGTTTAACTTTTTTGCTGTCTTGCAGAACCAATTAAGATATTAATGAGATCTCGCTTATAATTTTATTTTCCTAATGCCATGAAGTCTTGAAGATTTTGAATCAAATTTACAAAATTTTAGACACTGTGTACTTTAAAAAGATGATTTTTACAGTGATTTTACTACAGCTAAGGGACGTTCTTAGGCAAGTAATGAAGCACATTTCTAAAATACAGTAAAACACAGTAAAATCCCTGTAACGCACAGCCTCAAGTGGTTTATTGTGTTCAAAAAAGCAGCAAAAATGATAAAGATGTCCATATCCCTATGAATTAGTCACTGGGGTTTTGGGTTTATGCTAGTCTGTGCTAGACTGTTTTTTTTTTTTTTGTGCTCATCTGTGCTTGGTTTCCAGTTTTGATTCATTCAAACATCAACTTTGTTTCTGATATTTCTCCTAAAAGAGCATTTTTTTTCTTTGAAGAGAAACTGGAGGAGCAGGTCTTGCAATTTTCTGTCCGTTTAACTTTTTTGCTGTCTTGCAGAACCAATTAAGATATTAATGAGATCTCGCTTATAATTTTATTTTCCTAATGCCATGAAGTCTTGAAGATTTTGAATCAAATTTACAAAATTTTAGACACTGTGTACTTTAAAAAGATGATTTTTACAGTGATTTTACTACAGCTAAGGGACGTTCTTAGGCAAGTAATGAAGCACATTTCTAAAATACAGTAAAACACAGTAAAATCCCTGTAACGCACAGCCTCAAGTGGTTTATTGTGTTCAAAAAAGCAGCAAAAATGATAAAGATGTCCATATCCCTATGAATTAGAGTCACTGGGGTTTTGGGTTTATGCTAGTCTGTGCTAGTCTTTTTTTTTTTTTTTGTGCTCATCTGTGCTTGGTTTCCAGTTGTGATTCATTCAAACATCAACTTTGTTTCTGATATTTCTCCTAAAAGAGCATTTTTTTTCTTTGAAGAGAAACTGGAGGAGCAGGTCTTGCAATTTTCTGTCCGTTTAACTTTTTTGCTGTCTAGCAGAACCAATTAAGATATTGATGAGATCTCGCTTATAATTTTATTTTCCTAATGCCATGAAGTCTTGAAGACTTTGAATCAAATTTACAAAATTTTAGACACTGTGTACTTTAAAAAGATGATTTTTACAGTGATTTTACTACAGCTAAGGGACGTTCTTAGGCAAGTAATGAAGCACATTTCTAAAACCCAGTAAAATCACTGTAACACACAGCCTCGAGTGGCTTATTGTGTTCAAAAAATGGTGCCGGCAGCAAAATGATAAAGACGCCAATATCCCAATGAATTAGAGTCACTGGGGTTTTCAGTTTTATACAAGTCTCTGTATGAGCATATGTAAATCCAAAGATTTTTCACTGTGCTGAGTAACTTGGGAGTTTGGATTGAGTGTGAGTGTGTGTCTTGATGTGTATAAAAGCCAGTGTGTGTAAAAGGGAGAATAAGTACGAGAGGTTAGACGGCCGTGCTCCTGAGGGAACACAGCAATACGGTGTTACACTCCAGAGCCCCACAGACAAATTAATTCACTTATTGACACCGCTGACACATCTCAGTGACTTTGTAAAATTAACAATTGATCACACTCACTTGCTCTTTCTCTCCTTTTTTCTTATCCTGTCTCCGTTCCCCCTTTCTCCTTCGGCCGGTCTCTTTGCACGCCTGGCACGTTTAGTCATTATTATAATTACGCCGGCAGCCTGCGGGAGTCTGGTCATTAGCGATAGAGGGGTGTGAGATAATCGGGACAGTGGCCGGCCTCAGCACGCCTTTGCAGGGATGAGGGCAAGGAGAAAGACCCTGGCTCCGACAGCGGCGGACCACTCTCATTGATTGTCCAAATCCACATCCAAACAGGACATAGTGGCAGGGTCACAAAACACAGGGACAATAAAAAAGAGCAGTGCATTTATCACAGAGAGAAAGAGAAAGAGGACACAAGTAGAATATGGTGACAGGCTGTTTGGTTTTACTGCTGCACACTTTCTGACATTTGTTTGATTTAATGTATGAGACATAGATCAGAATGGGCTAAAAGCTTGGATATTTTAGATATGCTGTTGGTGGACTTTGCACTAATCCACAGATCCGTGAATGGTTTTGCGTTTTGTGTTTTGGTTGGGGGTCAAGTCTTCATTATGTATTGACATTCGGCTATTGTGATTCCCAGTGCATTTTTTATTTGCTCAGCAGTTATTTGGTTCCCAGTTCAGATGTTTCTCCTAAAATTTCATACAAATAAAACAAAAATAGAATTGTTGACATAATAATAGAAGTTTAGTTAAGTTTTAAAAAAAAAAAATACAATTTACATTTTGATTTTGAAAGAGAATGAGGAGTGATATCTTGCTTATAATTTTTCCCCTAATGGTCATGATGAAGTCTAATTTACAAAATTTCACACACTGAAAAGTAAAACTTTTCAAAGATGATTTTTTGGTGTGTGCTGACCTGATGGTAAGGCATTTCAGAGTCAAACAGATGGCTGAGAGATGTTGCGCAATGCTGTCAAGTGGTAAATGGTGTGATTGTAAAAATAAATGGACATTTTTGTGTGTGATTTTGCTTGAGTCTGTAATATGTTTGAGAGAAGTCTAGTAATATAGCAGATTGTACTGCTTTGGGGCAGAAAGTTTATTAGCCTGTAAGTGCTATAGTTACGCTATACCTTCATAAAGCACACAGTCTAGTACCTGCTGTCTAGGTTTATAATTTTACACACACACTGAAATCTGATGGAGGACTGTTTTAATACAGACCTTATAAAAAAGACATTTTTTAGAAATAAATGAAGACATTACTTAGTCTTGTAAGAATGTCTGAGGACATTTTTAAGTAATTTTTACCACCAAAATTAACCAAAAGCACAAGCAGTCATACATACAAATTAAACAATTGGGAGTAATTTGTTTAAAAATGAAAATATGGACTAAATACAAAAGACACAACTTGTAAATTAACAAATGAAGCAGTGAAGCATCTCATTGTGTTAAAATGAGGTCATCATACTGAACTTCATGGAGCTTGAACATCAGAGCAAAGCTAATTGGACAGTTAAGAGCGTCTGGGCTGTCTCAAGATACTGCCGTAAGAAGCAGCACCTCAGAACTTCAGCTTAGTACTAACTCCACATCTAATTCTGAGGGTTTAAATGTGATGTGTTGAAGACACACAGGTGCTTTTTTTAAAGTTATAAGGCAAGCATGTACGCACACACACACACCCACGCATAAAGCCCTGGAAGGAAGACTCTGGTTACAGATATTTCTTTTTGCTGGGTCTGTGAGGAAATGGTGGAGTCATTGGATCTTGGGGACTGTGACTCCCGTCTGAGCAACAGGCTTTGGATGGGACTTAAGTGCAATGAAGATCAATTCTTCTGTAACTTTAACTCAGTACCCTTGTAATCATATTACCCTTGGGCTTGATACAAAAGAGAAAAAAAATTGTAGTTCAAGCCTGCGTTAGAGCAGACAGTATAGAGATTTGCTTAGATACATAGATTTTTATACCTGAAGCATACCTGCTTACAAATTCTGTTTTGGTGCAGATACAGCACATGGTGAAATTTGTGAAAATCTGTTCTTACAGCTCTTACACATGCATTTGTCTCCAGGCATAGTACAGACTTTGAGCCATTCAAGTTGTATGAATCCACCTTATTCCTGAAGAGCCTACCGCATTTTGAATTATGGGTGGCACGTCCGGTTTGAGGAACTTCCATCCAAATCATTTCAAATCATAAGGTCACCCTACAAATAAAGCTTATCCGTCAGTTTGACTGAATGAGCTGTCAATTTTCCTTCATGTTTTATTTACAGACATCATGAGAATAACGTAAAGCTTGGTATATTAATGTTATAACAAGAATATTTATGTCAAGAGCTCTTTTCAGTCGTTGCATTCCACTGTATGAAAAAGGACAACATATACTGCACATTTGTGGTCTGTTCTCCTGATTTAATTTATGATATATCCCATTAATAATTCACTCGAATGCACAAAGAATCTCTTGTTTTTCTCCTCAAATCCTCACATCTCTTTCCAGGTTTGTTTTCACGGGTAAATACAATTCATTATCTGTCAAAATGACAAAAATCACTTTGAAATAGTATCACTCAATGCTGAAATTAATGAACATTTTTTATTAAGGTATCAAATGTTACATTATATATATTGCTACAGTGATATTTAACCCGTCCGTTATTGCTGTGGAAAGAATTGAGCTTTTGGGGTTATTCATGGTCTGTTTCTCATTGTACCCCGTTTAAACAAAACGTATTATTGCGTTCATACAGCGAGCCTTTCACTGATTGTTTACAGCTTAATGAAAGTTACACCCACAATTCGCACAAAAGCGTCATGGGGCATAAGAATAAGGTGGATATGTTTTTAAATCAGTGAAGTCATGCATGTTTTAGGCCTGAGAGACATGGTCAAACCAATAAGTTATGAAGTAAAATATCTAGCTTCCGCCAGACCGCCTTCCGTATTCAATTTAAGAAAAAAACGGAACTGGCGTCATGTCAGGTTAAGCTTTTTTACGTAGTGTAAGCTTTGTGAACTGAGAGAGTTTTACACTTTCTTTGTCTATACGGAAGGTTGTCTGGTGGAAGCTAGATATTTTACTTCATAACTCGTTAAATATGGATATTTTGTTACACAAAAGCATCACTTCACTTTAGAAGGCCTTTATTAACCCCCCGGAGCCGTGTGGAGTACACTGTAAAAAAATCCCAGTAAAATTTACGGTAAAAAATGGCAGCTGTGGTTGCCAGAACTTTACCGTAAAAAATACAGTAGCAACGTAAAAAAAAATCTGTTAAATTTACGGTAAAATAACGTATTTCATTAACTGATATAATGTTAATTTACCAACCTAATGAAGTACTAATATCTGTTTTGTACCTTTATAATACACTGACAGTCACCAAACACAGTGGTGATAAGAGTCACATGATGAATCAAAGTTCATCACAAGCAGATTTTCCACAAGCTGAGAAGGACAATACTAACATATAGAAGGTGCACACAGTGTCATTCACACACACACTAAACACCATCATGGTAACATGCATGAAATTTAAAAATGCAATAAACATTAATTTAACAACATTAGATGTAACATAAAACCCTAATGTACATAACTGATTAGAAAAAAATGAGAAAAACTAAGAAGAAACAGAGTTATTTCAACGAAAATATATCAAATGTGAAGTGTCATGCAGGGAATTGTGGGAATGTCAATTTACGGTTTTTCACTGTAAATTTTTACAATGAATTGTTATTTTTCACTTCCAAAAACTGTGAATTTAACGGTATTTTACCGTAAAATTGCAGTAAATGTACCGTTAGATCTATTACAGTTATTCAACGTGTGACCCCTGTTCACTGCCATTATAAAGTTCGGATGCGTCAGGATCTTTATTAATATAACTCCGATTGTGTTCATCAGAAAGAAGAAAGTCATATACACCTAGGATGGCTTGAGGGTGAGTAAAGCTTGGGCTAATTTTCATTTGAAAGTGAACTAATCCTTTAAATGAAAACTGTTTTGCGACTAGAATATTGAGTTTTACTTTTATGGAAATACTAATTTGATATACATACATATATATATATATATATATAGCCAACCTACCTCTGTTCCACGACAGTTTTCCAGCATCCCTCCACCACTCCAACTCCTCACTCTTAACTATTTCCTATCCCAACCAGGGATGGGAGAGTACTCTGGGTCCGAGCTTGAAGCCCTCCCCTCAGACAGCACAGCAAATATTCATACTTATTACTATATCTGATTATATGTAAGGGTTAACTTGTAAAATATTTTTATAAGGTAAATTGTAAAGGTAAATATATATAGCCTTGTGTCATTTTGTAGATTAAACTTAGAGGGAAAATCTCTCACTTCTACACTGCTCCAATATTCTCTAAAATAATCACACACACAAACTTGTAAATACATATTAAAATGAGATGCGGTATAGTGCAGGGTGGTGAAATTGCCTGCTTATCTCCAATAATATCGGCTGAGTGAGAGCTGATGTACTCATCTGCAAGCACACTGATACGGCAGGGTCAGCAGTGCGGAAACTCCCTGTGTCGGTTCGGATTGGCTGTCTGAGCTTTACTGCAAGCTTCCCCGCAGATGCTTGTGCACATAAACGCACGCACCGATATTGCCCTGAGACGTGGGAATGCAGCAGGCTGGAAATGTTTCAATGAAAAGCCAGATAAATGCACCGGAGGCCTCGGCCTCCCACCGCATTTCAATATTGTGCATTTTTCCAGAAATCCGAGATGCTTTTAAGAACTTCTGTTGGCCCTCACGCCGTTTGGGCTCATTTTTGGCGGGGCCTCTCATCGGAAAGATAGAGTTGTTTTGCAGGGATTCATTTTTCTGCTCTGTTTGAGCCCTGGAGTATGAAATGGCATATTTAGGATCAAGTCTGTTGTTGCAAATGGCTTGTGTGCGTGTATGTGTGTGTATTTGTAAAAGAGGGAGAGCAAAAATGAGCGAGAGAGTGAAAGGGCACAGGAAAGTTGACTGAACGGCAACTTTTTTTGAACACATTGTGTCTCCAGGTTCAACTTACACATGTACAGTATTACCCTGTGGGATAAAATTAGATAATATAATGGAAAGACTAGCATAATCTTAATCCGCTTACATGTTCGCTTGGGTACAGGAAAATGTTACACTTGGTTAAAATTCTAAATAATATTATAATATCTGTTTAAAGTGGGTCAAAAAATCAATTAATTAAAGTCAAAGGGTGTAATACTTTATTCTATACAGCATAAAAAAATAGTTTACTCAAAAAAGAAAATTCTGTCTTTATTTGCTTATTCTCTTTATTTCTTCTGCACACGAAAGGAGGTCATTTATTAAATATTTACTTAAATAACAATGTGAGCTTTATACACCTGTCCAGTAGGTGGCAGAAATGGAAGAACATTTTACTTGCTTCTTCTGGACTGGACTAATGAAACCTGCGATGATTAGTCTACAATTAAAACATGAATTTGAAGTAAACAATAGATATTCATCATATTCACATATGCAGTTCATAATGTGACAATTGTGAGTTTATACTACAATTATGAGGAAAAAAGTCTGAATTGAGGTATATAAACTCGCAGTTCTCAAGGAAAAAAGACAAAATAACTAGTTTATATCTCTCAATTATGATTTTTCTTCTCAGAATTGTGAGATATAAACTCAAAATGACCTTTTTTATTCTTCCATAGACTGATGACCCACCCATCATAGTCATAAATTCTCAACCAGCATTGTGAATCTGGGGTGTAGCTATCTTTTTGCCCATATAAACCTTAAAGTGCGGTCACATTTACCATTGCATGGTGAATTTCACACGATTAAGAGTTTCGCTTGAGGGTGAAAGATTTTCCCAAGCCGATTTCGCAGCATGTTCAAGTCACATGGATTGTCCATGCTGACCAACACAAAGCAGGTTGGTTTGAAAGTGACTTTGGTGTGAGCTGTGCTTCATACGTCACTACACTGTTGACAGAAGACAACAGACAATGTTGCTAATGTGCCCCTTTAGTCAGGGTGCCAATTGTCCAGCTGACAAAATATATTTCTAAATGCCCTTCAGAAGACAAAAACTCCATAAAACAAAAAAGGTGACTGCTTATGATTTAAATGACTTATGATCTAGAAACTGAATCTGTTTAGTTACAGTACCAACATTTTACAAAATATCATAGTAATACAGGTTTGGAACAACATGAGGGTGAGCAAATGACAGAATTATAATTTTAGCGTGAACTATCTCTTTAAAGAAAGTACAACTCATTGAACAGGCTGTTTTTTACAACTTAGTTTTCATTAGCATGAAATTAAATATGCTATAGCATGACTAATGTCTTTTAGGTGAAATTCTACAGAAAAGACAGGCCAAATAGTTATTTCAACCCGATTTACGCTTTCCTTCCAATTTGCTTGTCACGTTAGTAGTAGGTAAACAAGCAGTTATCAACAAACCAATAGTTCTTTCCTCAATTAGTTTTTCATTTTATTGCAAGACTGATATGTCAAAAAGGGTTTTATTATCATCAGCCAGCCAGGCATGTAATATTGGAGTCCATATCATTTTGGTGCACCCCACTTCTGAGAGACTCGGAAATTCAATTCACAATTCACTGGTCAATTTAAATGACTCCGTCTAGCAGGTATGTACAGTCGGGGCTGTGCTTTATTTTCGACAGGAAAATAGGCCAAGTATTCCACCTTGGGATGTGAGCCACGACGTGTTGCCTCACCTGCATGTGTGTTTATATTTAATGCTTCAGTTGTGAGTTCTGGGCAGGAGATGACGGCATTAAATGCAGGGCACAGTTCTTTATCTTAGTCAGAGGTGGCTTTGAGCTGCTGCATGTCAATGAAGCGCAGTTGTGCGCGTCTGAGTGTGTGCGTGGCTTTGTGTTTGTCATTAAGGTTAAGCCAAATGCAAATCAAAGCAATCTCCTGACAGACCTTCCTACGCAGACCGTCCCACTTCACGTAATGATCAACTCGGTCTGTTCTGTTGAAGAGTCCTTCAGTTAATACACTAATAAATACCACACACACATATTCGCCTGTGAGCAAATACAGGTGAATTTGCATGGGTTTAGGGCAATTAGAGGTGTTGTGCAGAAAAATGGTGTGGAGATAACAGGATGATTTACTATGTCATGACAGTGGACGGTAGTGTGTGTATGTGTGTAAAGGTGCGTAGTCAGCTTTTGTGTGCATCCTTATGCACACCGTTATGGGTTTCTCTAATGAATGTGTCAGAATACAAAGCTGTTAGTAATGCTGTTGTGTGTCTGTCTGTGTAAAGAGAATGGACAATGTGCTGCTGTCTTTGGCTCAGCATGTCTATTCATCAGTCTCTCTCACACACACACACACACATACACACACACACCTGCACATGCTAATGCTGGATGTGCTGTTGGATGAGGTCTCATTTCATGGGTTCATTTTCATTCAAAGCAATTCTCAATGTATCCACAAGGGGACAGAGTGACCTCATTCAGAAACATTTCAGAGCTCATTCAGATCTTCAGATCTAGAAAACATTTCCAAGTCAGTAATAATAAGTAATAATAGTAATAAAAATAAAACATATGTTTATGACAATTGAGTGTGTGTATATATATATATATATATATATATAAAACCTGAATTCTGGATATGTTGGAACGTATTTTAAATTTGAATAAAATGAAAACTAAAAGGCTTTCAAATCACATGAGCCTATATTTTATTCACAATAGAACATAGATAACATAACAAATGTTTAAACTGAGAAATTTTACAATTTTGTGCACAAAATGAGCTCAAAACCTTTATATACCTTTCAGCATTCATAGTGCCTTCCAAAACATGCAAGCTGCCCATACCGTATGCACTTATGCACCCTCATACCATCAGAGATGCTGGCTTTTGAACTGAACGCTGATAACACACTGGAAGGTCCCCCTCCTCTTTAGCCCAGAGGACACAGAGTCCGTGATTTCCAACAAGAATGTCTGATTTGGACTCGCCTGACCATAGAACACTTTTCCACTTTGAAACAGTCCATTCTTAATGAGCCTTGGCCTACAGGACATGACGGCGCTTCTGGACCATGTTCACATATGGCTTCCTTTTTGCATGATAGAGCTTTAGTTGGCATCTGCAGATGGTATGGTGGATTGTGTTTACTGACAGTGGTTTCTGGAAGTATTCCTGGGCCCATTTAGTAATGTCATTGTCACAATCATGCCGATGAGTGAAGCAGTGTCGTCTTAGGGCATCCAATTAAAGGTCCCGTTCTTCGTGATCCCATGTTTCAAACTTTAGTTAGTGTGTAATGTTGTTGTTAGAGTATAAATAAAATCTGTAAAATTTTAAAGCTCAAAGTTCAATGCCAAGCGAGATATTTTATTTAACAGAAGTCGCCTACATCGAACGGCCAGTTTGGACTACATCCCTCTACTTCCTTCTTTAATGACGTCACTAAAACAGTTTTTTGACTAACCTCCGCCCACAGGAATACACAAGAGTTGCGTTTGTAGAGTGTGTTTGTCACCATGTCGTCGAAACGCTGTTATTTTCATCCCGCAGTCCAATCACCGGGTCTGATTCCGGCTCAAATTGATAGGGTAAAATTAAAGACATGTTTACAATAACACTGAGCGCGTGCATCTCCACGTTATGGTAAGAGGCGTGACCTTTCCGGGCAAGATGCACTAAACTGCTGTCGAATCACAACACAGGAACCGCTGGCACAATCAGAACTCGTTACGTATT
The DNA here is from genome assembly GCA_036281575.1 of Ancherythroculter nigrocauda. Classification (NCBI taxonomy): domain Eukaryota; kingdom Metazoa; phylum Chordata; class Actinopteri; order Cypriniformes; family Xenocyprididae; genus Ancherythroculter; species Ancherythroculter nigrocauda. The sequence goes on along the minus strand of VTFQ01000022.1, from coordinate 16,849,368 downwards.
TCTGAAGGAGGGACTTCATAGAACAAGGAAGTCATCAGCCCGTTTTTATGACAGTGGAAACAGCGGTATACAGATAAGTAAATTATGTGAAAAATACTGTGTTTTTTTACACGCGAAACATGAACACATGTTATATTGCACACTATAAACACAATCAAAGCTTCAAAAAACCATGAAAAACGGGACCTTTAAGGTCTTTGGCCTTGTTCCTGATTTTTCCAGTTTCTCTGAATCTTTTGATGATGTTATGCACTGTAGATGATGAGATTGGCAAAGCCTTTGCAATTTGTTGTTGAGGAACATTGTTTTTAAAGTATTCCACAATATTTTTACACACTCTTTCACAGCTCTGCCCATCTTTACTTCTGAGAGACTCTGCCTCTCTAAGACATCCCTTTTATAGCTAATCATGTGAGAGACCTGATATCAATTAACTTAGTTGCTAGATGTTCTCCCAGCAGAATCTTTTCAAAATGTCTTGCTTTTTCAGCCATTTGTTGCCCCCGTGCCAACTTTTTTGAGACCTGTAGCAGACATCAAATTTGAAATGAGCTCATTTAGTGGATAAAAGTGTAAAATTTCTCAGTTTAAACATTTGTTACATTGGCTTGCGTGAATTGGAAGTCTTTTAGTTTTCATTTTATTCAAATTTAAAAAACGTCCCAACATTTCTGGAATTCGGGTTGTATATATATATGATAACACTTTATTTTAAGGTCACTTTCTTAAACATTACTACATAAACCCACATACGCCCTCTACTGTAGAGACGTGAATTTGCATTTCCTTCAGCCTGAGGCTTATTCATTTCATTTCTGATGTGAAAGGTATATATATATATATATATGAATTCTGGATATGTTGGAATGTATTTTAAATTTGAATAAAATGAAAACTAAAAGGCTTTCAAATCACATGAGCCTATATTTTATTCACAATAGAACATAGATAACATAACAAATGTTTAAACTGAGAAATTTTACAATTTTGTGCACAAAATGAGCTCAAAACCTTTATATACCTTTCAGCATTCATAGTGCCTTCCAAAACATGCAAGCTGCCCATACCGTATGCACCCCCATACCATCAGAGATGCTGGCTTTTGAACTGAATGCTGATAACACACTGGAAGGTCTCCCTGCTCTTTAGCCCGGAGGACACAGAGTCCGTGATTTCCAACAAGAATGTCAGATTTGGACTCGCCTGACCATAAAACACTTTTCCACTTTGAAACAGTCCATTTTTAATGAGTCTTGGCCCACAGGACACGACGGCGCTTCTGGACCATGTTCACATATGGCTTCCTTTTTGCATGATAGAGCTTTAGTTGGCATCTGCAGATGGTATGGTGGATTGTGTTTACTGACAGTGGTTTCTGGAAGTATTCCTGGGCTCATTTAGTAATGTCATTGTCACAATCATGCCGATGAGTGATGCAGTGTCGTCTTAGGGCATCCAATTAAGGTTTTTGGCCTTGTCCCTTACGCACAGAGATTTCTCCAGTTTCTCTGAATCTTTTGATGATGTTATGCACTGTAGGTGATGAGATTGGCAAAGCCTTTGCAATTTGTCGTTGAGGAACATTGTTTTTAAAGTATTCCACAATATTTTTACACACTCTTTCACAGCTCTGCCCATCTTTACTTCTGAGAGACTCTGCCTCTCTAAGACATCCCTTTTATAGCTAATCATGTGAGAGACCTGATATCAATTAACTTAGTTGCTAGATGTTCTCCCAGCAGAATCTTTTCAAAATGTCTTGCTTTTTCAGCCATTTGTTGCCCCCGTGCCAACTTTTTTGAGACCTGTAGCAGGCATCAAATTTGAAATGAGCTCATTTAGTGGATAAAAGTGTAAAATTTCTCAGTTTAAACATTTGTTATATTGGCACGTGTGATTTGAAAGTCTTTTAGTTTTCATTTTATTCAAATTTAAAAAAACGTCCCAACATTTCTGGAATTCGGGTTGTATATATATATGATAACACTTTATTTTAAGGTCACTTTCTTAAACATTACTACATAAACCCACATGCGCCCTCTACTGTAGAGACGTGAATTTGCATTTCCTTCAGCCTGAGGCTTATTCATTTCATTTCTGATGTGAAAGGTACGTTGGCCCAGTAGTGCACAACACAACGAAATCAAAAAAGCAAACATAAGTTCACAACACAACGAAATCAAGCCACAACACAACGGAAATGCTCCCGACCACTTGGAGGCTCTCAGAGCTTGGTAATATTAGTATTAGTCTATAAGTCGACAGTCTTACAAAGATATCAATACCATGATTAGTTTTAAGTATGTAGACATTGTATATCGACATGAAATATTAATTAAAAATCAACTACGTCCACAATAGCTTCATATTTATACTTGTGAATGATTTGACGCGATACCACGGCGCATGATAAAGGGAACATCCACGAATTCCAATTCCACGTTAAAACATATAATTTGTATTCATTACAATGACTTTGTTTAACATTTAAAAACAGACATGTTCAAATTCCAAAGGTTGTTAGTTCCTGTTGGTAAGACTGACAAGCTTTGGAATTTGAATATGTCTGTTTTTAAATGTTACAAGTAATTTTAATGAATACAAATTATACGTTTTAACCACTTGGTGGGATTGGCAGACGCTAACTTCATCATGCGCCGTGGTAGCACGTCAAATCATTCACAGGTATAAATATGAAGCTATTTTGCACATAGATGATTTTGAATTAATATTTCATGTCGATATACGGTGGTTACATACTGTTTAAACTAATCGTGGTATTGATATTACTGCCGACTCTATAGAACAGTGGCAACGAAAACTAACTTTACCGAGCTCTGAGAGCCCCCTAGTGGTCGGGAGCATTTCCGTTGTGTTGTGGCTTGATTTCGTTGTGTTGTGGCTTTATTCCGTTGTGTTATGGCTCGATTTCATTGTGTTATGGCTCGATTTTGTTGTGTTGTGGCTTTATTCCGTTGTGTTGTGGCTTGATTTCGTTGTGTTGTGGCTTTATTCCGTTGTGTTATGGCTCGATTTCATTGTGTTGTGGCTTTATTCCATTGTGTTATGGCTCGATTTTGTTGTGTTGTGGCTTTATTCCGTTGTGTTGTGGCTTGATTTCGTTGTGTTGTGGCTTGATTTCGTTGTGTTGTGGCTTTATTTCGTTGTGTTATGGCTCGATTTCGTTGTGTTGTGGCTTTATTCCATTGTGTTATGGCTCGATTTCATTGTGTTGTGGCTTGATTCCGTTGTGTTATGGCTCGATTTCGTTGTGTTGTGGCTTTATTCCATTGTGTTATGGCTCGATTTCATTGTGTTGTGGCTTGATTCCGTTGTGTTATGGCTCGATTTCGTTGTGTTGTGGCTTTATTCCATTGTGTTATGGCTCGATTTCATTGTGTTGTGGCTTTATTCTGTTGTGTTGTGGCTTTATTCCATTGTGTTATGGCTCGATTTCATTGTGTTGTGGCTTGATTCCGTTGTGTTATGGCTCGATTTCGTTCTGTTGTGGCTGTATTCCGTTGTGTTGTGGCTCGATTTCGTTCTGTTGTGGCTTTATTCTGTTGTGTTGTGGCTTTATTTCGTTGTGTTGTGGCTTGATTTCGTTGTGTTGTGGCTTTATTCCGTTGTGTTATGGCTCGATTTCATTGTGTTGTGGCTTTATTCCATTGTGTTATGGCTCGATTTTGTTGTGTTGTGGCTTTATTCCGTTGTGTTGTGGCTTGATTTCGTTGTGTTGTGGCTCGATTTCGTTGTGTTGTGGCTTTATTCCATTGTGTTATGGCTCGATTTCATTGTGTTGTGGCTTTATTCCGTTGTGTTATGGCTCGATTTCGTTGTGTTGTGGCTTTATTCCATTGTGTTATGGCTCGATTTCATTGTGTTGTGGCTTGATTCCGTTGTGTTATGGCTCGATTTCGTTGTGTTGTGGCTTTATTCCATTGTGTTATGGCTCGATTTCATTGTGTTGTGGCTTGATTCCGTTGTGTTATGGCTCGATTTCGTTGTGTTGTGGCTTTATTCCATTGTGTTATGGCTCGATTTCATTGTGTTGTGGCTTGATTCCGTTGTGTTATGGCTCGATTTCGTTCTGTTGTGGCTTTATTCCGTTGTGTTGTGGCTCGATTTCGTTCTGTTGTGGCTTTATTCTGTTGTGTTGTGGCTTTATTCCATTGTGTTATGGCTCGATTTCATTGTGTTGTGGCTTGATTCCGTTGTGTTATGGCTCGATTTCGTTCTGTTGTGGCTTTATTCCGTTGTGTTGTGGCTCGATTTCGTTCTGTTGTGGCTTTATTCTGTTGTGTTGTGGCTTTATTTCGTTGTGTTGTGGCTCGATTCTGTTGTGTTGTGGCTTGATTTCGTTCTGTTGTGGCTTTATTCCGTTGTGTTGTGGCTTAATTTTGTTCTGTTGTGGCTTTATTTCGTTGTGTTGTGGCTTTATTCCGTTGTGTTGTGGCTTGATTTCGTTCTGTTGTGGCTTTATTCCATTGTGTTGTGGCTTGATTTCGTTCTGTTGTGGCTCGATTTCGTTCTGTTGTGGCTTTATTCCGTTGTGTTGTGGCTTGATTTCGTTGTGTTGTGGCTTTATTCTGTTGTGTTGTGGCTCGATTTCGTTCTGTTGTGACTTGATTTCATTGTGTTGTGGCTCGATTTCGTTCTGTTGTGGCTTTATTCTGTTGTGTTGTGGCTTGATTTCGTTCTGTTGTGGCTTTATTTCGTTGTGTTGTGGCTTTATTTCGTTGTGTTGTGAACTTATGTTTGCTTTTTTAATTCCGTTGTGTTGTGCACTACTGGTGCAACAACAAACAGCCCAGCCCAGATGAGAAGAAGTATCGCAAAAGTAATGTAATGCATTACTTCCCATAAAAAGTAACTAAATTAGTTACTAAATTACTTACTTTTTTAGGGAGTAATGCAATATTGTAATGCATCACTTTTAAAAATCAAGCGTATAGTGTCAGTTCTGGCAGACACGTCAATCAAGCTCGCGTCAGCTGACATTCAGCTGATCCATGCCATCCAATAGGGATATTTTTCAGATTAGACCGCGTCTTTCAAATACACCTTCCAGCATTCAGATGCTGCCCGTGGCCCAGTACTGCACCTCTGCTCATGTAATCCGGGTTATTGTTGTTGTTATTAATTCCTCATGTCTGTTTATTTTTCTTCAGGTGATGTTCACGTGTGTTTTTAATACTTATGTATCAGTTCTGTGAGATGTCCCAGTTCAATTATTTTGCTAAACTGTTCTGATTCCTGGGGGGAATGTATCGCTGCGCTCCCTGCTCTGTCTAGGCATGGCTGCTTAAATGAGTGGGGAGTTTTGCCCAGAACAGTACCATACCGCCAACCTTAAATCACTATCACTATTATCATTAATAAATCTTTGATGATAGTGGTCTGTCAGAAATAACTTTCCCCAACACTGGTAATAACATCATGTTCTTACTATAGTAATAACTGTAAATTATGCATAATTACAGGTAACTAACCCTAAACTTAACCCTAACCATAACTCTATAGTTAGTACATGTAGTACATTATATTACATTTAGTGTTTTATATTACATATTTAATATTACACACACACACACACACACACACACACACACACACACACACACACACACACACACGACACACCAGTAATAGAAGCTGAGAGGAGTGCGTAATTGTCATAAAATAGACAAATGTAATGCTTCAAAAATTACATTATTCATGTGAACAAATAATAAGTCAAGTGCATATATTTGACATAAACCTCATATAATGGTTGCAGACAATATAGATGTTAATGATGGTACATTTTTCATGTTGTCATCTGTGTGCTATGGGCTACACTTCCCATGCTACTCAGTATTCATTTTGTAATCCTCTTCGGACTATCAAGGTAAAAGAGTCGAGCAGGAATCTGACCTGGTCGTTTTGTGTTTTTACCTGAGTCTGTTTGCCCTCAGCAGCTTTTATTCATGGACATGTTCACTGCGCATGTGCATCTGTGTATTGGCATGTCTATATATATTTATGCCAATATGCCTTGAAAGAAGCAGAGAAAAAGAGAAAATGAATGCGTGTGTATGCGGTTGAACTTGCAAGATCGGTGGTCTCTGTGAGTGTGTGATGTGGTTGTGAGATGACTTCGAGCCCGGGGGTAGGTGAACTACAGTAAACAATATATCAGTCCCATCTCTGTGGCCCCACCGCCTGTGTGCGTGTGCAGGGTTGCCTTTGAAGAACAGGGGTTGCATCGGGCCCTGAGGGTGGATATCCCTCTCTGAAGCTGCCCTTCTTTTGCTTACCCCATCTATGTTTCTCTAATGCTCAGCTCCATCAGTACTTTTACTCCCTCTCTGTCCTCAGACCGTCCATCTCATCTCAGGACTTTTTATTTCTTCCCTTCCAATCTCATGTTTCATCGGTGCTGTTCTATTATCATATTTTTGATTTTATTTTGTCATATATATGTTGGCGTTTTTTTAACAAAGGGGCTTTTAGGTCCTAGGGGTTGCTTTTAATTAAAACTAGCAAATACTTTGGTCCCACTTTATATTAAGTGGCCTTAACTCCTATGTACTTACATCAAAAAATAAGTATAATGTACTTATTGGGTTCATATTGAATTGCAAAACACTTTTGCTGCTTTTGAGGTGGGATACAGGTTTGGTGGTATGGGTAGGTTTAAGGGTAGGGGTAAGGTGTAAGGGATGGGTCAACAGTGTAATTATAAATGTAATTACATAAATTAATTACAGATGTAATTACATGCAGGTATTTTTAAAATATAAGTACAATGTAAAAACATGTATGTACACAATAAGTGCATTGTATCAAATTATTCATTTAAATGTAAGTACATAGTAGTTAAGGCCACTTAATATAAAGTGGGACCAATACTTTTTTAATTTTGTTATATGAAGTTCACATAACAGTTTTGAATTATTTTTGCTACTTTCAAATGCTTTTTATATGCATATTTTATTGTTTAACCCTTGCCCTATACCGAGACTTGCAGTCTTAATTAATATTTTTATGATGAATATTAGTATTTTATTACATTTTATATTAGTTTAAACAAAGTGAAACAATTATATATATATATAAATAATATAATATTATAATAATAAATTTATAATAAATAAAATATTTATTATAGATAATATAATAAATAACTCATTTCAATATATAATGTGTGGAAATTGCTTACATTTTAAAACAAATTACAACTGTATCACAGTGGTGCTGTTATGTGGCCCCTTTTAAAAAATGTAATTTTAAAATGTGAAAATGTGATTTTATTTTATTATTTGTTTATTCATTTTTAAATTCAGGCAATTCAATATCTCCACTACTTAAAGGGTTAGTTCACCCAAAAATAAAAATTCTGTTATTAATTACTCACCCTTGTGTCGTTCCACTCCTGTAAGACCTTTGTTCATCTTCGGAACACAAATTAAGATATTTTTGATGAAATCCGATGGCTCAGTGAGGCCTCTATTGACAGCAAGATAATTAACACTTTCAAATGCCCAGAAAGCCACTAAAGATATATTTAAAACAGTTCATGTGACTACAGTGGTTCAACCTTAATGTTATGAAGTGACAAGAATACTTTTTGTGTGCCCACAAAAAAACAAAATAATGACTTTATTTAACAATATGATTGGCGATTTCAAAACACGGCTTCATGAAGCTTCGAAGCTTTGCAAATCAGTTTCGAATCAGTGGTTCGGAGCATGTATCAAACTGCCAAAGTCATGCCCCCCAGTGGTGAACTACTGAAATTTCAAAACACTTATGATGTAAGAAAGCCTCGTTTACTGAAATCACGTGACTTTGGCAGTGTGATACGTGCTCCAAACCACTGATTCGAAACAAAAGATTCGTAAAGCTTTGAATCTTCATGCAGTAGTGTTGTGAAATCACCCATCACTAGATAATGTTGAATAAAGTCGTTATTTTATCTTTTTGGAGCACAAAAAGTATTATTGTTGCTTCATAACATTAAGGTTGAACCACTGTAGTCACATGAACTGTTTTAAATATGTCTTTAGCAGCTTTCTGGGCATTTGAAATTGTGAATTATCTGGCAATGGAGGCCTCACTGAGCCATCGGATTTTATCAAAAATATCTTAATTTGTGTTCTGAAGATGAACGAAGGTCTAATGGGTGTAGAACAACATGAGGGTGAGTAATTAATGACATAATTTTTATTTTTGGGTGAACTAACCCTTTAAACAATTAATTCTATGTTGACATGACCATCTAAAAGTATGACAATATTATTTAATTGCTTGTATTCATGATACATATAATTTTATCTATTAAATTGGTGTTAGCAAGACAATTGAGTAAGTCATTTGAGTCTGTGATTTGAGATGTGGAGGAAATTACATTTGCTCATTATGAAAAAAAACCCTTCAAAATGACATAGTTCTCTTGTCATGCATGTACAGTACATCCATTATAAGTAGACAAATTAAGCGAACTAGTGATTTGTTTTAGAGGAGTTTCAAATCTTATTTCCCAGAAGACCAGAAGTGCCTATATTGAAGAAATACACGTGTACTGCTTCTTCTCTTGACCTCATCCCTCTCCTTCTTCCTTCTGTCTTCTCAGGATCTGAACATTGTTTGAGGAAGCAAGTGAAGACAGAGGAGGACAAAGGAGGAGACATGGCTGGCTCACTGGGAAGAGAGTGATCAGAGAACACAGGAAAGAAAGGTAACACAGTTGACGTATTCTCACAACTTTGAGGCAGATGTGTACACTTTTTAATGCTTTTCCTCCCGTTCTTTCTCCCTCTTTCTGCTGGTCTCTTTGTAGATGCAGCTGTGGGGGCGGTCAGTGTGGCCGTTGCAGGTTATACTCTTGGTCACCTTGGTAATGTGCTCGTGCCAGTCGGCTTCTGCAGGTACACGGACTCTGCGGGGACACACAGGTATGCCAGTGCCCCGTTGGCTTAATTACAGGAGAATATGTATTTATGAACACAAGGCAGATCTTCTGGTTTACTCTCACACTGCAAGTCCAAAGCAGACTGATTATTTATACTCAGAAGACTATCATTCACAAGAATTACAAATATTTTGGGAATAAGTTACCACTTGTCCTTCATCTGGGTTGCACTTACAATGGAAGTGAATAGTGAATAGTGAATCTGTAAATATTAAAATAGTCACTGTTTCAAGTGTTGTCATAATTATGTAAACAATCACTTGCTAAACTTTTGTAAAGTTTTTTACAAATTTGTTGCCATGATGGAATGCCATGATAGTCAATGATTCTTCACATCATCTTATTAAGGAATTTGAAAAATTGCCGTCAGGAAGGTGCTAATAAAAAATATATAATTCCATTGTCAATTGGTTTATTGATTAATTTAAAGGTGCCCTAGAATTAAAAATTGAATTTACCTTGGCATAGTTGAATAACAAGTGTTCAGTACATGGAAATGACATACAGTGAGTCTCAAACACCGTTGTTTCCTCCTTCTTATGTAAATCTCATTTGTTTAAAAGACCTCAGAAGAACAGGCGAATCTCAACATAACACAGACTGTTACGTAACAGTCAGGATCATTAATATGTATGACCCCAATATTTGCATATGCCAGCTCATGTTCAAGGCATTACACAAGGGCAGCCAGTATTAACGTCTGGATCTGTGCACAGCTGAATCAACAGACTAGGTAAGCAAGCAAGAACAATAGCGAAAAATGGCAGATGGAGCAATAATAACTGACATGACCCATGATATCATGATATTTTTAGTGATATTTGTAAATTGTCTTTCTAAAAGTTTCGTTAGCATGTTGCTAATGTACTGTAAAATGTGGTTAAAGTTACCATCGTTTCTTACTGTATTCACGGAGACAAGACTGACGTTATTTTCATTTTTTAAACACTTGCAGTCTGTATAATGCACAAACACAACTTCATTCTTTATAAATCTCTCCAACAGTGTGTAATGTTAGCTTTAGCCACGGAGCACTATCAAACTCATTCAGAATCAAATGTAAACATCCAAATAAATACCATTCTTATGCGATTAGACATGCTGCATAATGAACACTTTGTAAAGATCCATTTTGAGGGTTATATTAGCTGTGTGAACTTTGTTTATGCTGTTCAAGGCAAGCGCGAGCTCCGTGGGCGGAGAGCACGAGAATTTAAAGGGGCCGCAGCCTGAATCGGTGCATATTTAATGATGCCCCAAAATAGGCAGTTAAAAAAATGAATACAAAAAAAAATCTATGGGGACACCTTAGACTTATATTACATCTTTTGAAAACACGTTCTATGGCACCTTTAATTCAAGTTATTTGTATAGTGCTATTCATATTGTTTCAAAGTAGCTTTACAGAAAATGCTTAAAATGCTGATAATATTTACAGATAATTAAAAAAATTGTTGACATTAGTGTTTTTCTCTATTATGGATTTATTGTGTTTTTGTTAGGGAAAGTTACTTTTAAAAATAATGCATCATAATGTTGCGTGACTCCCTACAAAAAGTAACTGTTACTTTTTATGGAAAGTAATGCATTAAGTTACTTTTGCGATACCTTTTCTCACCAGCGCTGAGCTTGCTTGATTGTTTTTAAAGGGTTAGTTCACCCAAAAATTCTGTCATTAATTACTCACTTTCATGTCGTTTCCACACCCGTAAGAACTTCGTTCATCTTCAGAACACAAATCAAGATATTTTTGATGAAATCCGAGAGGTATATGACTCGTCCATAGATAGCAATTTAACAACCACTGTCAAGGTCCAGATAGGTACTAAAAGACATCATTAAAATAGTCCACACGACTGCAGTGGTCCAACCTTAATGTTATGAAGTGATGAGAATACTTTTTGTGCGCAAAAACAAAACAAAAATAACATTTTAATTAATAATCTCTTCTCTTCCATGTCAGTTTCCTACGCAGTTGACGCAGTAAGCACAGTGAAGGCATCCGTGTTTATGTCTGAACGGCAGCTCATTATTGGCCGGTTCCTGCGTCAGCATCACACATTGTGCTGCTCACATGAACAGCGCCACCCAATACTGAGATGGCGTTCGGACATAAACATGGGAGCGCTGCACTGTGCTTACTGCGTCAACTGCGTAGGACACTGCCAGGGAAGAGAAGAGATTATTTAAGGTTGAACCACTACAGTCACATGGACTATTTTATCGATGTCTTTAGTACCTTTCTGGACGTTGAAAGTGTTGATTTTTGAAGTGTTGATATTGCTGTCTATAGACGAGTCATATACCTCTTGGATTTCATCAAAAATATCTTAATTTGTGTTCTGAAGATGAACAAAGGTCTTACGGGTTTGGACCGACATGAGAGTAATTAATGACAGAATTTTCATTTTTGGCTGAACTAACCCTTTAATAACAAAATACAAGTTATATTTTCACCAAATTTAAAAAGACCTTTCACACCTAAAGTGAATTGAATAAGCCTCAGGCTGAAGGAAATGCAAATTCATGTCTGCGCAGCCCAAATAAACCTTTTAGCTGTGCTATTCTGGATTGCAGAATAATAGGACACAGGAAAAGAAAGTTTAACTCTCTTTCTTCAACAATAAAACTAAATAAATACAAATGTGATGTTTAATTAAAGATCATCGAAGGTTAGCAGCAAAGACACTGGTTAATAAAGTTTTAAATAGATAAAGCATATTTGTATTATTTAAAATATTTAATTATTGCAGGTGTTCTTAATAGTTTGCATTTCACTACTTTTATTCATTTTGTGTAAGTGAGATGAGCATGTTCACATTTTGTCTAGAACTACAATAACCATCATGTTCACACAGCATACACAACACCTCTGCACGCATTTCCAATTTCTCTCAATATGAGGATGGGAGAGCTGTCAGTCAATAAATGGAAAAACAAAGTAACTTGCATTACCTATTTGAAAAAAGTAACTCAGATATTTAGTTGTAAATTTAAAAGTAACACATTACTTTACTACTTACTTGAAAAATGTAATCTGATTACGTAACTCACCTTACTTGTAATGCGTTACCCCCAACACTGGTTTTGAATAAGCTGCATGTGTATGTTGTGGGGGTCAAAAACAAATTTCCATGAGAATAGATAATAAAGAGTCAAATAACATCTTAATATGGCTATACAAATGACAAGAACAAATTTACAGCTCAAATAATACATATGTTTTAAGAGAAAATATATATTTTTTCACATTTCTGCTTTTAAATCTTCTAAAAATGGGCTCCAATCACTTCCAATTGTAAAGTGCTTCATCGTCTTTTCTGTTCATTTTGTTGAAATGATTTTTTGTGGTAATCAACATTATGCCACTATAATAATGGTGATTAAGCTTAACCTGTACAGAAATATTTAAATGGGTCAATGACGTGACGGGTTGTACAACTAGATCTCTTTTATCGAATCCAAAAGGTTTTAATTATATTTTGCTACATATAAAGGTATTTTAAAGATTTTGAAATGTCAAAAGGTCATTCGCTTTAACCGTCCAAAGGCCAATACAGCCATTTAATTTGTGATTAAAATTTCTTAAAATGTAATAAGTGTATATATTTTTTATTCTGGCATGATTTTTTATCATCATATAGCAACATAGTGCAAAATAGTATGAAAATTATGTGTAGAAGTCATTTCTTTCTTATGAGAAGGAATGTCCGGAAAAATGAATTTCATTGATGTCATTCGGAGCAACCAATATAAAAGGACCATTTTGGATCAAGTCATGCAGTCAGTATCATGTGACAGGATGTGGCATCATTCAGACACCTGCAAAGGACCACATGGTCATGAAGCAAATTAACTAACTCTCTTTTAACTATTTGAAAAATTCATGTTTTCACTTGCTCATACGCATGTCCCGAAACATCAGGTCATTCGGTACAACCGCTATAAAACATGGAAAATTTTGTAATATTTTAAAAACTTGTACTAAATATAAGATGTTTGATTGTCGTTTTGCTAGCTAGATATCAGCCTGTTAGCATTGTTTGAAAATATCGTAATTCGGTATAACCAAAAGTGTCATTCGGTAAAATTGAAATTTTGGTTAAACCGAATGACTTTTTTGGTGACAAATTTTGTCCATCTTGTAAAAAAATGACAAAAGAAGTGTTAATTGACTATAAAAACCACATAATCTCATTAATAATCTCACTTAATAAAACTTCAAAATTAATTATATCTCCATTAGGTTTTTTACACTTTTAAAAACCTTATACGTCAATAACCCAAATATTTTGGCTAATTTGGTGATGCTTTCAGCTACAGTACCAATAAGAGTGCAATAATTTTTTAATCACATTTCACCATCTTTAAATTATTGTGTAGCAAATAATAATAAAAAATCCTCAGATTCCATCCACCCAGAGAGTGTGAACCGCAGAGGATGTCAGCGAACCTTTCAACATCAGTTTGTTTTTTCAGCTCATAAAGGACATTTAACAAGGCTTGAGCTCTAATATAAACACATAATTACAGTTATTGTCAGTGCTGTCCTGTTCAGGAGATTAAAAGCAGGTCGTTTGCATCCATATCATATTTATATGATAGTGCTCCTGCCCTGCAGTAACATTAAAACGGACAGAAGCAAAGTCATTCTCTTCATTAGAGTTCATGCCTCTGCAGTAAGGAGTTTTTAGTGAAGGGACAATTTAGTAATGACTATATTAATATGTATGATCTTAAATGGTCAGGTAATAAACTCTTTACACCTCTGCGTGCCTCTGTACACACACACACACACACACACCTACACACACACACACACACACACACACACACAAACACACACACACAAAGTATAAAAAAGAGCGAGGGTAACTAAAATAATGTCCACTTCCCCACGCTAATTGACACCCACGAGCTAACTAATTCTGATTTGCATAATTCATGAAAGCTTCCCTCATGGCGACGAAGTGACCAGCAGTACATAAATATTTTAGCATGCCAAAAGGTCAGACTCCGGCTCTTTCGCTGAATCATTCATATTATGCAAAATCCTTCCCCAATGTCAGTGTTGCTCCAGATAATTATCACACTTTCTTTAATTACGACTTCTCTTTGTTTAGTTGTTGCTAATGCAAGGTGACCTTTTTGCTGAGACAGAAATGCCACCAGCATCTCGAGCTGGTCTGACTGATGATGTTACTTTTCATTTTGACGGGGAGAAGAGGTTACTTTTCTAACGGAGGTGTTTTAATCAGCTCTGTGCTAATTACAGCGGCAGTATGTTGTGAAGGTCATGAAGGATTTCAGATTTCATATACCACCAAAGTGGATGTCATCGATGGTTTTAGGCCTATCGTTAATTTCAAGGGTGACTCTTGTTAATTGGGAAAAAATTGTTTGTTGTGAAATTGTATATATTCAGGAGAACAAAAGAATAGAGAGAAATGTTGGCAAAAATTGTATTGCCAACACTTTTTGTGATTCTTTGCTCCTTTTGCTATGCAGTGTTTATGTCAGGGAAAGTTTCAGAGTGACTTTTTGCACTGGCTGGCCACACGGTGCAACTATTTGCACCTCAATAATACTAAAAGAAAGAAAAAAAAATTAGTAACAATAATAAAAAAATGTGATTTAGATGTTGGAGAAGCGGCCTGGAGAGTAGAGCATATGTACTGGTGTTTTTGCACAGGCGACCATACTGTAATCTCTATTATTAAAAAAAGCACTAAAAACACTATATATTGTATAACATTATAGATAATATTTTAATGCATTATAAAATGTGTTTTATATCATACAAATGAATTAATGCTTTTATTCAGCAAGGATGCGTTAAACTGATAAAAAAAGTGACAGTAAAAATGTTACAAAACATTTCTATATCAAATAAATTCTGCTCTTTTGAATCTTCTATTTATCCTGAATCATGAAAAAAAGTATCATGGTTTCGACAAAAATACTAAGCAACTGTGATAATAATATAATATATATATATACATATATATACATATATATATATATATATATATATATATATATATATATATATATATATATATATATATATATATATATATATATATATATATTGCACCAAATCAGCATCATGTGACACTGAATAGTGAAGACTGATGAAATGGCTGCTGAAAGATATGAAGATTAAAAAAAAAAAAGTTTTATATATTCTTATGTATATGGCTTTATAAAAAATATATATTTATACAAACATGCTATATGTACATTATTGTATTACATATACTACACTTATATATATAAAGTGTATAATATATATATATATATATATATATATATATATATATATATATATAATATGCATATATATGCATATGCATATATATATACTGTATATACATATATTTATTTATTAAAAAGTTGAAATTATGCTTTTTACTTATTACAAAAGTGTAACTAACTATGTTATGATATTATACATAATGACTATACAAAACATCAGTTGTGCAATTATGTTAATATATGTTAATAACACTTGGATCTAAAAATAGCCTCTGTCACATTTCAGTTTTACCTTGAGAAAAGCAAGTTCTTCATTGCAGTGCCACTTGTGGCCACATGGTGGCTCTGAAGCTCTATAAATGCCTTTACAGGAATAACCTCTCATGTGTTTGAATGAGAAGCAGTAATGGGTCATTTGTAAAGTTCTCCTGTGGAAACATGGACACTAATGGGAATGGATGGTCTGAATCTCACCCAAACGAGGCAAGGGCCGTTGACTGATGGTTGACACTGAAACCAGACACTATAACTAACAACCACTTTTTCTTGTCATGCTTGTCCATGCTTGCAGGTAAATAGAGACAATAGCGTGCAAGCGGCTGCCTTTGTTCCTGTCTGCTGTAATAGGCCCTTATATAGCAAACACCGAAGGCCAACAAAGTCCCAATGCGCACTGCATTTAATGAGTAAACACACATTCGCCAACATGCATGCCTACACGAGCCATTCGTGGCCATTTTTCGACACATTTTTTCAGCCTCCATATAGTAGTGTGTCAAAGTGAGTTGCCTGGAGCCAAAGGCCACCCACTCTGAGATCTCATTTGTGTTATGTGAGCTGTGCTTTGGTCTGTGCCAGTCTTGGCCGTTCTTATACTCATGACATGAAGATTAAACACAAGTTCAAACGTCCATGCAACATTGTTCAAGCTTGTGATGACATTTGACACATCCAATTAAAAACAACAGCTAACCTGGAGCTATTACCTGGCCTGAGTAATGAAGGTGTGTGGAACATGTCAGCTGGGCTCAGGTAGTACATTATGGGTGTTCTTGTTAGAAAGCTTGTTAGTTTCATTTTGTCACGCTGCACATTTTCTTCTGTCATGGACAAAGACTTTCGTAACTGCATGTTCTTTCTTCAACACCGAACCAATCATCCCCTGAGGTGTTATTTTATAAAATTAACATACAGAATATCTTATTTTAAATTAGGAAAAAACTATGGATGGATCGATTGAAAACAAGATGCAATACAGCTACTAGAAAGAAAACATTTCTGCATAGTCCTTACTGAACATGAATGCTGCTATGATTTTGAAACATTGCTCTTACTCATCAAATGATCAATTTTAGTATTATTATAATATTGCATGATCTATTTTAGCTTGTCTGCATGCTATAGATTAGTTTTTTTTTTAAAGAAATTGATCATTTTATTCTGCATGGATGCATTAAATTGATCAAAAGTGACAGTAAAGACATTTATGATGTTACAAAAGACTATAAAAACTTTATATTCATTAAAGAATTCTTGGAAAAAGTTATCACAATTTCCACAAAAATATTAAGCAGTACAACTGTTTAATATTAATTAACATATATATAATTTTAAGGCATTACGTTATTGTGGCAGACAAAAAGCATTGAATAGACATTTTTGTGGCTTCTAAAAAATAAAATAAAAAAGCGAGCAACAAAAAGTCCATACTCATGCTGTTGCTTTCTGTAAAAAAATCTGTAAAAGATTTTACTTATGGGTCAGAGGGCAGGATTAATTGCTTTATTTTTAGCACATATTTTTTTTCATATAATTAATCTCACTAAATTAACACGTTACTTTGACAGCCCTACCCTTGGCGCGCACTCATTGTCATCGCAATCAACCGAGTTCCCTCAGAGTCACAAAATGTCTGCCCTTTTGGTACTGACATGCCAGTCAGCTATTGACAGGAGAAAGACATGCTTCTTGATAAATCGCACAAAGGCACACTCGCCTCGCGCTGTCAGAATATATCAGTCGCCTGGCTGCCCCATCAGCTCAAGGTAATGGCGTTTAGCTCGACACCCAGATGCGTCCGCCACAGGGATAGAGACAGTTAGCCATGCTTGAAATCTTATTTGATTTCAGGCTGATCTGAGATTTATTACTCTGAGACCATCATAACAGCGCTTTAAAATCCAGAACAAGATGGCTATGGTGGAATGCTGAGCGGTTAATTCCAGTGTTGCGGTTCCTGGAGGAGAAGCCACGAAAAAATCTCACGATTATCCCCGGAGTCTGCTCACTGTGCTTAATGGTGCGGCGGAGAATCTTACAAATGACTTCTGCTGCCAAGTGTGTAAAAAGAGCCACATACAGAAAAAGGCTTATTCAGATGCATTTAAGCTGTTCATACAGCACAAATTTTTCATGCCTGTTTGGTCGTTATTAGCTTATAATGGCAAGTTTACAAGCAATCTTTTCCACTCTCCGAGATCTCATTTTTGTGGCTTGTTGGTTGGTGTAGTCCCCAGGGCCAAAGATGTGTCAGATGAAGTTGCCTGAGTGTTCAAGATGTGGCGCCTGCCTGTGTGTGAGTAAGGTGTAAGACATGAGTGATAGTGTGAGACCTTCATCCTCTTGTTGGCTGCATGATTTCTCTGCACAGTATGTTGTTAAATCCAGGGAATTGCTCATCAATTTAACTTTACATGACTGTTAATGGCAGATAACGGGTTGTTGTGCACGCTAATGTACCATAGGAAGCAAGCGAACAAGCTACTTAATAAGGAATAGTGCTCATAGTGCTCTTAGTGCTCATGTCGTTCCTGTGACCCTATTATGCCAGTAGGAGGCAGTATGGCCTTTGTTTTTTGGGGTTTGGTGGTGATGGGGTGTCTTCCCATGAGTGCTGAGCCTCCAACCTCTTGCTTTTATGCACACTAACAAGGCACACACAACCCACATACACACATGCATGTGCAGACTGGAAGTTGACATTTATATATATATAAATGCACAAATATATATATAGAAGCACAAATGTTTTATATTCCTTATTCAAATGTTCACAGAATACACTTGAAATCACATTTAACCATTCTGCACTCTTAAATATAAGTTCCAATTACCATCAAAAGGGTTTAAGTGACTTATTTGATATAGGTACCTTTTATTATCTGGTTAATTATTTGGTCAACACTTAACCATCAGCACTTGATCATACGTTCTCTCAACATTTGTGCCATAACAAATGTGTTTTATAAACACTCAGTTACAGCGGCCAGAGAACAACTGATGCAATAATGTCAAGAGCCCAATTAAAGCCAACACTGACCTCAAAGATGGTAACTTCAAATGAATCTCAATAAATCATCATCTAAACCTCTGTTAATTCTCTATTAATGAGTTTGTTTGCCCATATAATCTGTAGGGTATTAGGTTAGCTAATTTGGCTTGCTGTCCACTGAGGAGGGGCTCAATGAAGCAGCTTCATTTTTGCAATATTACTTGAAACTGTCTTTACTAACTGATAAAAGACTATTTATTAGGTGCACTGAAAGGAATAATATTAATATACATCATCTGTGCACGAGGTAGGGCCTTAAAAACATCAGCCAATCGTTTACGCAATCATCACGTAAACGATTGGCCCTCTGGCTTGTCAATCACTGCCATGGCGTTCCTTGTGAGAGACGAGCGCGGCTGCGCGCTCCATTAACTTTCCACACTCCACAGGCGCCGCATGCAATGTTTTTGTCAGGAGACAGGAGTAACAACTGCAGATTATGAGTTACCTGCGGTGAGTCCGACATAATGAATCCACTAACACGACACAGCGAATGCCGGTGGTAAACACTCGTGTTCCAATACTCGTGCACGAGTTTTGGGAGGCATTCCCTCGAAATGAGCTGTGAAGGAGGGGGGTTGCTCTTACGCATGCGCTCATTTCAAAAACTCACTAACAGTCTTTGGTTTCTCAGTCGACGAAAAGATCCTCTTTAGCACCTTTAAAATGTATTCTTTTATCTTTAGTTGATTTCATCGAAGGCTGTAACTGAACTTAGTTGTAGTTCTTGTATTTCTCTTTCCTTCAGTGATTCTGCTTGTTAACAGCAGGTGTTCATCATTAATGTTCAGTCATCACTTAATGATCTCATTTACTCCAACACTACTTCAATGGTATTTTAACTCAGTAGTGCGCACACACATGAACACTAAGCAGTCTTAATTTAACCTGGGCATTTATCTGCATACTATTACATAAATCTTACCTATTTCATTATATGTATGACTGACAAATATAAATCTTTTTTTTTTTTTTTTTCTCTTCACCATGTCCCTTTAGGAGCTCCATAGCATATTAGAATGCAAAGTTTCTGGGGGGAACACAAACATTTTGCAAGAAAGCAGAGTTTCTGGATGAATGCAAAAATATTTTTTCCTCCCATCTCATATTTATTTCATCACCATTTCTCTTTAGGGACTTTGTAATATGCTGATTTGTCCTTAAGAAACATTTGTTATTATTATCAACGTTTCAATATTCTTATTATTGAACCATAATGTATGTTTTGCAGACTGCTTGAGATACAAGAATTCTGATAAATTGACTTTAACAAGGGATAATCTTTTGCTTTTGACATGAAATGTTGTAATCCAGTCAAACTATGGTATTTTGGTGCAAATTCATTTAAAAGAAGTGGACAGGTTGCATGACCTACCCTCGTTCTTGAGAACCAAGAACAAATTTACAAGAAAAAAGTAAAAAAAGCAATTATATAACCCATACCTTTAGCCGAGTTTTGTGTGTGTCAATGTCCAAAGAAAAATCTGGGTCCTGAACCCAAACCATTTGAGATCACTGCACTCTAAAAAATGCTGGGTTAAAAACAACCCAAGTTGGGTTGAAAATGGACAAACCCAGCGATTGGGTTGTTTTAACCCAACTGTTGGGTTAAATGTTTGCCCAACCTGCTGGGTAGTTTTATTTAACCCAACTATTGTTTGAAAATGACTATATGGCTGACTTAAAATGAATCTAAAATTAAATTAAAATGTTCATTTATTAAACATATTAATACATGTTAATTTTCAAGATATTTTGGGTTTATTTTAAGTAAGCAATACTGTAATATTTAAACAATAGTTGAGTTAAGTAAAACTACCCAGCAGGTTGGGCAAACATTTAACCCAACTGCTGGGTTAAAACAACCCAGTTGCTGGGTTTGTCCATTTTCAACCCAACTTGGGTTGTTTTTAACCCAGCATTTTTTAGAGTGTGCTTTAATGAACCCAGAATCCACTGATCTGATTAACAGTAACTTGAAAAACTTGTCATCTTAAAAAACCCCAAAGTTAAGTGTTTTTATCTAATATTTACTTTTTATTTTTTCAGTTTTCAGTTACCAAAATGTTTTTTCAATATGTTTTAGTTTTAGCTTAACAACATGAACACTGTAATGCTTCAGATTCAAACTCACATATCACAAACACTTTTTCAGATAAAATTCATACATGTGCCTCTCGTTCCAAAAAGTTCCTCCACCCCCTCATCTCCAGAATACAGAGGCGCAGCATCCATCATTCATTATCTCTCCAATACCCATGCAGCATCCGACGTGAGGCCCCGTGGTGTCAGTCATAGTCACAGTTAGAGATCTGCCCTTATCTGTTGTTTATCCAGCGATGTCGGGGCTGACAGAGACGGAGCGCATCGGGCCCTCGAGTGGCACGCACACGGGCATCCAGCCTGTAAGCATTCGCCCCCTGGACTCAACACGCTTCCTCTAATTAAAGCCCAGTCGGCAGGGTCCATGTTGGACAGAGAGGACAGGGTGAGGGGGGTAATGTGGCTACACGTGGAACCTCAAGGGAAGAGGGGAGAGAGGTGAGTACAGGAGAAAATGGAAAGAGAAAGAAGAGTAGAAAGAATGAGGCCTTTCTAAGCTGAGGAGCACCACCTTTCCCAGGAGGAAGCTGTCAAACAAACTCCACATCATAGCGGGAGCTGGAGTTCACGGCCTGATGAAATGGAAACCACCATGTTGTTCTGTGTATTTGTGTGTGCGGAGCCACCACATCTGATTTAGATCGTGTGTACATTAAAAGATTTACAGGATTTCATATTAGTTAGAATTCTTTATTGCATTGCATTTCACTAAAAATCAAACAAACAAACAACAAAATAAAACACGGCAACATTTCTAATTTTTGTTTACATTTTTTTTTTTTAAGTTTAAGTATTTCATCTAATATTTACATTTTATTTTTTCAGCTTTAATTCAGTTCTGTCATGAAATCTCAAGAGCGATTGGCATGGTAATACGGCAATGTTAATGTATTTGTTTTTGGTGGAGTTGATCTGCTACACTTCTGCTGCTGTAGAGCAAGTACCGAGACTTGCTACTGCCAATACATTCACAGACATAGCTGTGAGCATGTAAGACATGCTGCTGCTGCTGCTGCACATATAACATACATATAATAACCCCCCGTAGCATATCTATACAGGTGGAGCTGGGGAAGGTGGAAACGCCCTGCAGATTGCTAACAGCAAACACTACCAGTATTTGAATGTTGAGCCGCAGCTCATTGGCCACTAATGCAGCAGCAACCAATCAGCTGTGCTATGTAGATAACAGCGTGATTGCTACCAAATTGAGTTAAGGACCTCTCAGCCTGTGCCATCTAAAGTTTCATGACAGAACTAGATATTTACCAAAATGATTCTTCAATAGTTTCAGTTTTAGCTTAAAGGGTTAGTTCACCCAAAAATGAAAATTCTGTCATTTATTACTCACCCTCATGCCATTCCACACCCGTAAGACCTTCGTTAATCTTCAGAACACAAATTAAGATATTTTAGTTGAAATCCGATGGCTCCGTGAGGCCTCCATAAGAAGCTATGTCACTTCCTCTCTCAAGATCCATAAAGGTACTAAAAACATATTTAAATCAGTTCATGTGAGTACAGTGGTTCAATATTAATATTATAAAGTGACGAGAATGTTTTTGGAGCGCCAAAAATAACAAAATAACGACTTTTTTTAGTGATGGCCGATTTCAAAACAATGCTTCAGGAAGCATCGGAGCATAATAAATCAGTGTGTCGAATCAGCTGTTCGGAGCGCCAAAGTCACGTGATTTCAGCCGTTGGCAGTTTGACACGCGATCTGAATCATGATTCGACACACTGATTCATTTGTGCTCCGATGCTTCATGAAGCAGTGTTTTGAAATCGGCCATCACTAAATAAGTCGTTATTTTGTTTTTTTTTGGTGCTCCAAAAATATTCTCGTCACTTTATAATATTAATAATGAGCCACTGTACTCACATGAACTGATTTAAATATATTTTTAGTACCTCTATGGATCTTGAGAGAGGAAGTGACATTGCTTCCTATGCAGGCCTCACAGAGCCATCGGATTTCAACTAAAATATCTTAATTTGTGTTCCGAAGATTAACGAAGGTCTTACGGGTGTGGAATGGCATGAGGGTGAATAATTAATGACAGAATTTTCATTTTTGGGTGAACTAACCCTTTAACAACATGAACACTGTATTGCTTCAGATACAAAATCCCATATCACAAATCACAAAATAACACATCACAAACATTTTTCAGATATGTGCCTCTCTCTCCAAAAACATCCCCCACCCCCTCATCTCCAGAATACAGAGGCACAGCATCCATCATTCATTATATCTCCTATACCCGTGCAGGATCCGACGTGAGGCCCCGTGGTGTCAGTCATAGTCACAGTTAGAGATCTGCCCTTATCTGTTGGCATGTAGTTGCAAAGTTACTTACAGTTAGATTACTTTTTTTCAAGTAACTAGTAAAGTAATGCATTACTTTAACATTTACAAAAAAAATATCTGAGCTATTTTTTTCAAAAAGTAACTCAAGTTACCTAGTTTTCCCATTTATTGACTGACAGCTCTCCTGTCTAAATGTTGAGGGAAATCAGGAGTAAGTGCAGAGGCGTTGTGTGCGCTGTGTGAACATGGTTATTCTAGAGTAGTTCTAGACATAATATGAGCATACATTTACTCATTTACTGCTTCTCCTGGTTCCTATTCCAGAATGGCAGCAAAGGCTTGTTTGTTTGAACTGCGGCCTGTACTGTACCGGCGTGAATGTGCATTTCCCTCAGCCTGAGGCTTATTCATTTCACTTTTGGTGTGAAAGGCCCTTTACATTTGCCCAAAATAGAACATTTTTGTTGTTATAAAAACAAACAAACAACCCAGCCCATATTAGAAAGAGTAACGCAAAAGTAACGTAAGGCATTCCTTTCCATAAAAGGTAACCAAGTAATGCAATTAGTTACTGTTTTAGAGAGTAACGCAATACTGTAATGTATTACTTTTTAAAAGTAACTTTCCCCAACGCTGGTTAGTAGAATGTCTAAAGTGTTACCAGTGGAAAAAAAGACATCTCAAGACATCCATTTCAGCTTAAAATCACTTGATGCATATCACATCGCAAAAGGAATTTCTAAACTTGTTAGTAACTTCGTAAGAGGCAATATATTGCATGACCTTTCTTGCATTTCTTACTGTTTTGTATTAAAGACATGATGTGTCACTGGAATGTGTTTTTAATGTATTTCCAGGCCTCTCTGGTCATTCTATTCACCTTTTATTAAATATCTAACCTTAGGGGCCTTATACAGAATGCAGTTTTGTGTTCCACTGCATTGCTTTTCCATTTGTTTCTATGTAAATATGCACAAGTCTAGCGTTATAAAAACAGTTTTTGATAATGGCCCCTTATTCTGTTCTGTAATGAATGTTGGCTAGCAATGTCCCAAGAGAAAGAAGCGACTCACCTCAAATCCATGTCACCTGGTTGCTCTTTCTCGTGACAGCAGGACAGATGGTTATGCCACATATAAATATATCAGTAAACCCAGACTGACTAGTCACTTTTGTATTTAAGGAATGCTAATGGTGTTTGAAAACTTCATCTACACTGTGATTTAAATCATTTGGATATGTTATTTTCCACAGCCACCTGTTATATAGCAGCTTTAACCATGTCATAATGCATTTTGGCAATTCATATTACCACATTGCAGCGACATTGAAACATTACTCGATACTCGCACACCTCACATATTAGAGGAGCCTGTGTTTCTTGGAGACAAATCTTGGCTGTAATTGAGCACTCATGTTAGACTGGCTGTAAAATAAAATCCAATGCTTGCTTAAATGATTTATTTTTCACTCCGAACAGAAGAATAGAGCTCTGTGTTCATTATGTACTGCTAGGAGGAGAGGGAAAGAGAGTAAACAGGGACTTGGGAGCCCTTTAGATGCTTAGATGCTGCCACTCTCATTTAATATAGATGCTGTTTCTTATATTGGGTGGGATATTGTTATTAATGGTTAGGGTTAAATCCATAAGAAAACCTTTAAATAACTTTATTTACATCTAAACACAAATAAAGTTGACATTTCCTCTCTTGATCTCTCACGCTCTTGCTCCGCTAACTGCTAGAATAGACTTTACATGCTAATGTTGCAGTTCCTCTAGCTAGGAAACAGAAAAGCAGCATGTATTGATATTTGCTCTAAGCAATTTTTTTTTTTATCTTTTCTGCAGCTTCGTACCAGGTTAAGCAGGGAACCTGTGAGGTGGTGGCCATCCACCGGTGCTGTAATAAGAACAAGATTGAGGAACGTTCACAGACCGTCAAGTGCTCCTGTTTCCCAGGTCAGGTGGCCGGCACGACTCGTGCGCAGCCATCTTGTGTGGAGGGTAAGCGCTCTTCATGTGTGGATATTCATTTAAGAGATTGTTTTACAATAAATTTAAAGGGGTTATGAACTGCATTGTTTTTATAATGTTCTCTGAGGTCCACTTATAATGTTATCAAGATTTTTACATCCAAAAAACATCCTAATTTAGAAGTAATTAGCCATTTTCTATCCTGTTTTTGACCCTTTCTTTCAAACACTCCATTTGATGGGTGTGACGCATTCAAAACATGGAAGTAAATGCCCACTGCTATGATTGGGTAACAATTTTGCATGTAAAAATAAGTAAGTACTTGGAGTTAAAACACACTTGGTGTTTTGTGTAAATGGAATTATAAATGAATGTACCATTGTTTGTCACACTGTCATACTTATAGGCTATTCCTAGTACATCCTTTTCGATTAAGTGAAAAACGTATACATTGTCATTTGCAGCATGTTATAAATAAAATGAAAATTTCATCCGTATCTGATAATCAAATGCATTAACTCCATAAATTCCGGAGCAAAGGCAAGAACAGCAAATCACAACTATCACACTGACTGCGGCTCTAAAGTAGCCTATACTCAGTGCACATCAAACAATCTGTATCACACAAAGTAATAGTGACACATGATAAAAACAGTGTTAATTACACTTGTATGTTGCGACATTACTGTCGAATCCAGTGTAGTCGGCATTGCATCATCTTTTGTTTTCAGTCTCTCTGAAAAGCCTGCGTCGAACTGTCTTCCGCAGTAAAATGAAGAAAACAAATGAATAGTGTCTTACTGACGCGATCTGACTGGAACTTCGTTAAAAATAAAGTTTATCCACGCTTTCTATGTGGCCATACACATAATAAATATACAAAAGTAATACGAATAATACAGCGAATAATACAATGGCTCAATTTACTGTACCTTGGTATTGTCATCCATCTCTGGTGATCCGTTCATATGTGATAAGCACAGACAAAGTACATTTATATCTAATATTAATGTCTCCTGTGACCTGATTTTGTTAAATAATAGGTGTATTTTGATATCATAGGCGTTATCCGTGTGACAAATGTGACTACACTGTCCTTCGCTCCATCTCTTCTCTATTAGCAAAAGGTTTAGGACAAGAGAGTGTAGTTTGGGTGATGAAGGAGGTTTAAATGTGTCCCTTCGGTCATGCCGTACGCTCTTTAGTTATGAAGGCAAGAGGGCGAATGCTGGCAGCCATTTTTCTTCTTTGTCTTTTTTGACACCTGAGACAAAAGACCCCAATAGAAAGTAGGGAGGGCTGCACCAGGGGAGGTATTCCATGTTATGACTTTCATGGCTCTCTTTGACTATAGTTCATGTAATGACAAAAATGGGTCCTATGCACATTTTGTATTTTCCACAGATGCAAGGCTACAGGACTGTATTATGGAGGCACAAGGAATCTGATGTAACTGAGAGTAAGACAAGCAAAACTATAAAAAGGATAAAATACACAAACATAGGGATAAATGGTTGGGATGTTGATTAACTGTCTAAATTTCATACTTTGATTAAATAATTTGAATGAATACATTCATTATTTGGCCAATTAACAAGACAAATAATATATTTAAATATATAGATATCAGTAACACTGTAAAATATAATTACTTTTACTATTATTAATGCTAAAGCTGAATTTTCAGCATTATTACTCTAGTCTTAAGTGTCACATGATCCTTCAGACATCATTCCAATACTGATATATATATATATATATATATATATATACACTGTAAAAAAAATCCCAGTAAAATTTACGGTAAAAAACGGCAGCTGTGGTTGCCAGAACTTTACTGTACAGTAGCAACATAAAAAAAATCTGTTAAATTTACGGTAAAATAACGTATTTCATTAACTGATATAATATTAATTTACCAACCTAATGAAGTACTAATATCTGTTTTGTACCTTTATAATACACTGACAGTCACCAAACACAGTGGTGATAAGAGTCACATGATGAATCAAAGTTCATCACAAGCAGCTTTTCCACAAGCTGAGAAGGACAACACTAATATATAGAAGGTGCACACAGTGTCATTCACACACACACTAAACACCATCATGGTAACATGCATGAAATTTTAAAAATGCAATAAACATTAATTTAACAACATTAGATGTAACATAAAACTCTAATGTACATAACTGATTAGAAAAAAATGAGAAAAACTAAGAAGAAACAGAGTTATTTCAACAAAATATATCAAATGTGAAGTGTCACGCAGGGAATTGTGGGAATGTCAATTTACGGTTTTTCACTGTAAATTTTACAATGAATTGTTATTTTTCACTTCCAAAAACTGAAGTGAATTTAACGGTATTTTACCGTAAAATTACATTAAATGTACCGTTAGATCTATTACAGTTATTCACCGTATATAGTACGGAAACTTTCTGTAAACCAATTGACTGTAAACCGCAGCATTTTTACAGTCTTTTACTGTTAAAGTCACGGTAATTTTTTACAGTATATATATATATATATATATATATATATATATATATATGCATTGTTAGTTTATAATATTGTATAGTATGTTATTATATGCATGTATGTATGTGGAACAAAATGGAGTTTCTTTTTCGTTTTCTTTTAAAACTACTGGCATACATAGAATGACAGAAAGAGAGTTGGAGAGGCAGTGTGTGAGCTCACATCAGAGGTCATGTAGGCTTTGTGCTATATAAGAGAGAGTCAGTATGATTGACCTGTGTTTTTTGCAGTGAAGGAGAGAGCGGAGGGAGGGTCATTTTCCTCTATCAACACTGCTCGATCTCTAGATCCCTCAGACTATCAGTCTCACCTTCTCCCTCAGGAACACACGGCCCTAGAGAGGGAGGTCACACAAGAACATATTCTCCACTTCTGAAGCTTCATAAATATCTAATACTCAGCACACAGTTAGGGAGCAGCTAACTAGAAGTAGTGACATGACTAACTACATTTTTCAGTAGCGTGTCAGTAGCTTAGCAATTGTGGAGCTTTTCCAGAAAGAAGCAATTTTTCCAACAAGTAGTGGTGTAGCATGATAAACTGCTTTAAGTCACATTATATGACTTCAGTTCTGTGCTACAGTTCCCATGTGTGTAAAGCAAAAATGAAAGAAAAAAACACATTAAAGGGTTAGTACACCCAAAAATGAAAATTCTTCAAGACAACACAAGACCTTCGTTCATCTTTGGAAAACAAATTTATTCTCGTCACTTCCTAAAATTAAGTTTGAACCACTGGAGTCACGTTGACTTTTTTAACAAAGTCCTTAGTACCTTTCTGGACCTTGAAAGTGGTGGTTAAATAGCTGTCTATGGGGGATAAAAAAAAAACCTCTTGGATTTCATCAAAAATATCTTAATTTATGTTCTGAAGATGAACGAAGGTCATGTGGAACGACATGAGGGTGAGTAATTAATGACAGGATTTTCATTTTTTGGTGAACTAACCCTTTAAGCTGCAAAACATGAACATTGTTGAAAAATGTTTATTGAGCAGCAAAATCAGCATATTAGATGATTTCTGAAGGATCATGTGACACTGAAGACTGGAGTAACAATGCTGAAAATTCAGCTTTACTATCACAGGAATAAATTACATTTTAAATATAATGAAATAGAAAACATTAATTTTAAATGGTAATAATATGTCTTAGGATTACTGTTTTCTATGATCAAATAAACGCAACCTTGGTAAGCATAAGAGACTACTTTTAAAAACAAACTTTTGAATGATTGTGCATTTAGTTATTTTTGTTAGCAGCTTTCTACCTTAAGGTTTACTATCAAATGATTAGCTGATGAATTTGGCTGCAGTTTAGCTAGCATGTACAGTAACTTAGCAAACTACATTTTTAATTGTTCTCATGCAAAAATCAAAATCTCAGAGGTTTTTGTCCTGCAAATGTCACTTTGCACCCCATACAGTATTTTTTTAAATACAGCGTTAAGGAGAGATAGAGAGAGAGAAAGAGAGAGAGAGAGAGAGAGAAATATGTGATAGGAATAATTGTGACTTTCCTGTAATATACTGCAGGAGATTGATTTCCTGTGCTGTATTAGATTTGTATTGTGTTGTTTCTCTGTTTGGCCATTAGAGGGCACTTTACCCATTCACATATCATTAAAGCATCAGTAAAAAGCCACAAAGGAGCCTTAGAAGAGCTGAAAGAAACTTCATTCAAATCTCAGAGGATGAGATCTGAACTATACCTTCTTATGGCAAATCAACTAGGATCAGAATTCGATCAATGATGTACTGAGAACTTGGACTTTAAATCTCATTCAGTGAGAATGTAATAAATTAGGGATTAAATATCTCTGCCGTCTGATGTATTGGTCCTTCGGTACTCTGTTCTGGCTGGAACCGTATCTCTAGTCACTCCTCTGTGAGCTCTTGAGTCTCTGCAGGCCTCTGCCGACCTGCCCATTAAAATCTCATTAGAAGCAGCGAAGGGAAGGTGGAGAGAGATTCCCTTTGGCGCTCTGTTGGGGAGATCTGCTTTACTCTGCATGAGGGCCTCTCTTTCTGCCCTGTGTGCCCAGGATTTCGGGCTCGAGGGGAGCCCCCTCTGAGCTTCTGCCATCTGTGATTTGGGTATCAGCACTCGGCCACACATCCAGGAACTTCAAGGCCCTGTCTAATAAGTCCAGGACTTAGATCATCTAGGCATTTTGTCCACAGAAAGCTCAATGATTCAAACATAAGCCTGGGTTTATTTTGTGATAGATAGATAGATAGATAGATAGATAGATAGATAGATAGATAGATAGATAGATAGATAGATAGATAGATAGATAGATAGATAGATAGATAGATAGATAGATAGATAGATAGATAGATAGATAGATAGATGTGACAAACAAGCTTAGTACACTTAATTAACCAGTTTGGTCAGCAAATTTAATTTGGCTTTGTAACTTTTTATCAATTCAGCCAATAAAATGTCCTTTAACATAATTACTTTCAGTACTCTAGCCCAATTTTCTGCATTGATTCCATTTGTCATTGCTGTGTCCTTGTATAAACATCGGTTTAAACGGTGATTAGTTTTATTAGTGTTTGCACGGAATAGATTAGAAACATGCAAAAGTGAATGACATATCTTATGTGTCATTTACAACCAGAATGCACCTTATTCCATGTCATGTGCCAATGTAAGGTTGAAGTTACATTTATGCAGTGGCAGATGTGAAGAAAACCCACGGTGACTTTATTGATGCACAGCGAGTTGCGTGTCGGATTCGTGAGCTGAAATGCCTGCTGTTTAATAAATAGGTCGTTGGGGTCAGGTGTGTTTCCTGCGCTTCTCTTCTGGCATATCCTTAAGGAGACAAATGTGCTGTTAGCCTGCAGAGACTGATACTGAATTAATACACTGCATTAATGTGTGTCAAAGGCAGAATCTGTAGCTAAGCTGATAGTGTTGTAAATTAGGTCATTTCAAGCTTTGTGCTGCTGAGACAAGTGCTGGGTAATCTAATAGACGGGTATAAATGGATTTGGATTGATAATAGGGAGTTTTGTGTCTCTGGCGCATAACCACAATGTGAGGTGTGTTATCTAGTTGGAATGCACACACATATGCATGTACAGATATACTTTATTGTTTAGCAGTCCCATTAATCTTAGGTATGCCTACTGCAAAATTCACTTGTGCTGTGCAAATGTGTATATTTGTGAACTTTTTTTTGTTTACTCGCATTCTTTGTATAAATTTATTCTTTGTTAGCTTGATTCATTCATTATAAGCTGAAGTCTAGAAACATAGTTACATTTGTAGTGTGTAATTTCTATCCTATAAGTTTAAAAAAAAATGGAATTACAACAATAGAGTGCCACAAGGATGACATTTTTGTTAGCATTTTAGCATGTGTTAGCATTTTAGCTATTCCGGTTCCACTGTGCTGAAGTCAGTGCTTTATTTTGAATGCATTTTGGTCAAATGCCTGAGATAAGCTCAAGATATGTTCATGTTTTATTCTTGTGATTTTTTTTAAGCTTTTACTTGTCTTCAAAAAAGCTGTTTGCTAACAAGTGGCTAAATGGGACTACAGAGGCAGTTGGGATGTTTAATTTCAATATGGCGAACAGGTAAACTCATCACTAGTCTGCTTTTGCAGCCTCGTTAATAATAATTTTATAATAGTGCTCATGCACACTATTCTAACTCAAACTATCAGGGAAAATGTTCTTTATTTTTTATTTTTAACAAAGTCTAAAAGAGTTGTCAGAAGCTTAACAGTAGTGACGTTAAAGTCATAGTGTAGTTCATTTATAGCCTACATTTAGCTTTTTACTTTTGCCTACTATATTTAGACTTCAAAATTCATTTAGAAATTAAAGGGTTAGTTCACCCAAAAATGAAAATAATGTCATTTATTACTCACCCTCATGTCGTTTCACACCCGTAAGACCTTCGTTCATCTTCGGAACACAAATTAAGATATTTTTGATGAAATCCGAAGGCTCAGTGAGGCCTCTATTGAGAGCAAAGCCACTGAACCTCTCAAGGTACAGAAAGGTACTAAAAACATATTTAAAACAGTTCATGTGAGTACAGTGGTTCAATATTAATATTATAAAGCGACGAGAATACTTTTTTGTGCACCAATAAAACAAAATAATGACTTTTCAACAATATCTCATGATGGCCGATTCAAAACACTGCTTCATGAAGCTTCTGAGCTTTACGAATATTTTGTTTCAAATTAGTGATTCGGATCTCCTATCAAACGGCTAAACTGCCGAAATCATGTGACTTTGGCGCTCCGAACCACTGATTCGATTCGTAAAGCCCCAAAGCAGTGTTTTGAAATCGGCCATCACTAGATATTGTTGAAAAGTCATTATTGTGTTTTTTTGGTGCACAAAAAGTATTCTCGTCGCTTTATAATATTAAGGTAGAACCACTGAACTCACATGAACTGTTTTAATTATGTTTTTAGTACCTTTCTGGACCTTGAGAGGTTCAGTGGCTTTGCTCTCAATAGAGGCCTCACTGAGCCATCGGATTTCATCAAAAATATCTTAATTTGTGTTCCAAAGATGAACAAAGGTCTTACAGGTGTGGAACGACATGATGGTAAGTAATAAATCACAGAATTTTCATTTTTGGGTGAACTAACCCTTTAAGTTCGTTATGTTTGTTTATGAAGATTATCATAATGACACAAAAACGTGTAAAGAATCATGAACTTTTGTTGATCACAGAGCTTATTTCTGGAATAATCCAAAAGCCAATAGAAAAATCCTATCGAGTTTTTGTCGAGGGAAGCAGGGTGATGCAAATTTTTTGTTGGCTTTCGAAAATATATCATCACTGCAACACTCTGATGATGGTTGATGGATGATGATCAAACAGGTGCCATTGTTTGGATAAACAGATTATCCCGCCCCAATATAGTTTTGATGTTTGAATCCATCTACAAATGTCTTATAGTTGACTAATTTAAACAGATGAAACTCTTTACATATGCAAATCAATGCTGTAAAATTTAAATTGTACACACAGATAGAAATGCCACTGAACTGATTATTTTTTCATTTTCTTTCATTGTCACATATGCATCATATTTGACAAGACAGTAAGACACGTTCTCAAGATGTTCATCCCATCTTGCTCTCTGCTTTTCCCTCTCGCCAGTTTTTTCCAATCTGTCCATCTCTCAGTTCCTCACTAACATCTTTTCCTGCAGTTTCCTCTGCCACCACATGATGTCAGACACATTTCAATCACAACCCGTTAAAAAAATGTCTGTATCCTGGGTAGTTTCTCACATTTGTAGCAATGACACTATCTAAATCCAACAAGGCGCTATACAGGAAATCAAAGCTTAAATTAGTGCCTTCATATCCTCAGATAGGGCTTTCATGACTGGAAATAGAAGAGCCATCAGTGTCTTGCAGTTGTCCCCTGCCACTTCAGCACTAAAAGCAGGAAAAATCCTTCCAAGTATGTGGGCTTTGGCCAAACACTATCCAGTTAAATGGTGGAGTGAGAGATTTGGTGAGGAAAAGCTGAAAAGAGGTTCAGACAAAGGTGTCCACAACTGCAAACCTAAAGCCATTTAACTCCTGAAAAGCTTTATCAGGCCTTTTTCTCGGGGGAAGTTTTAAACCCTCAGTCTAAAACACCTGCTCTATCATGTGTTATAACATATAAAATCATTTTCCTCAAAGTCTTTTTCTTTTTTAACAAATGGTCAATTTGAAGTTTTTAACCTTAGTAAGATCTCAATAAGATTTTTGAAAGAAATCTCATGCTCATCAAGGCCGCATTTATTTGATCAAAAATACAGCAAAACAGTACAACTTAGAATAACTGTTTGCTATTTTAATATATTTTAAAATGTAATGTATTCCTGTGATGGTAAAGCTGAATTTTACATAAATTAAAGGAAAATATTTGTTTGATAATTTGTCTTATAATATCTCGGGTAACAGGGTGGAATGAAAGATAAGCTAAAATAACCATTTTAAAAGAGGAAACAGACATCTGTTGTGTTTAAAACTGCTACCTTTAAAGCTAGGTTAATTTTATGTTAGATAAACATTTATCAGACACATATAATAGCTATATAATAGCCTCTAAGGGCCCCGATATACTTACAGTGAAGTTCTTTAGGGGTTCTTAGGAGTAAAACGAAGTTCGAAATACGTGACCAGCGATATACTGTTGTCGAACATCCTGATGCCGCACACACTGCTGAAAGCGACGTTTAGATAACTATGTAAATATGTGCTGCGTGCTTTCCTCTTAAAGGTGCTGTAGAACGTCTTTTTAAAAGATGTAATATAAGTCTAAGGTGTCCCCTGAATGTGTCTGTGAAGTTTCAGCTCAAAATACCCCATAGATTTTTTTTAATTAATTTTTTTAACTGCATATTTTGGGGCATCATTAACTATGCACCGATTCAGGCTGCGGCCCCTTTAATTTTTTGCTCTCCGCCCCCAGAGCTCGCGACTGCCTTAAACAGCATAAACAAAGTTCACACAGCTAATATAACCCTCAAAATGGATCTTTACAAAGTGTTCGTCATGCAGCATGTCTAATCGCGTAAGTATGGTATTTATTTGGATGTTTACATTTGATTCTGAATGAGTTTGATAGTGCTCCGTGGCTAAAGCTAACATTACACACTGTTGGAGAGATTTATAAAGAATGAAGTTGTGTTTATGCATTATACAGACTGCAAGTGTTTAAAAAATGAAAATATCAACAGTCTTGTCTCCATGAATACAGTAAGAAACAATGGTAACTTTAACCACATTTAACAGTACATTAGCAATATGCTAACGAAACATTTAGAAAGACAATTCACAAATATCACTAAAAATATCATGTAATCATGGATCATGTCAGTTATTATCACTCCATCTGCCATTTTTCGGTATTGTCCTTGCTTGCTTACCTAGTCTGATGATTCAGCTGTGCACAGATCCAGACGTTAATACTGGCTGCCCTTGTGTAATGCCTTGAACATGGGCTGGCATATGCAAATATTGGGGTCATACATATTAATGATCCTGACTGTTACGTAACAGTCTGTGTTATGTTGAGATTTGCCTGTTCTTCGGAGGTCTTTTAAACAAATGAGATTTATATAAGAAGGAGGAAACAATGGAGTTTGAAACTCAATGTATGTCTTTTCCATGTACTGAACTCTTGTTATTCAACTATGCCAAGGTAAATTAAATTTTTAATACTAGAGCACCTTTAAAGTGATAGTTCACCCAAAAATGAAAATATGTTTATCTGCTTACCCCCAGTGCATCCAAGATGAAGGTGACTTTGTTTCTTCAGTAGAACACAAATGATGATTTTTAACTCCAACCGTTGCCGTCTGTCAGTCTTATAATGTGTGTCAATGGTAACACAATTTATAAGAGTCAAAAAACATGCACAGACAAATCCAAATTAACCCTGCGGCTTGTGACGACACATTGATGTCCTAAGACACAAAACAATCGGTTTGTGCGAGAAACCGAACAGTATTTATATCATTTTTCACCTCTAATACACCACTATGTCCAACTGCGTTCAGCACTCGGTTAGTGAGGTCTGATCGTGCTCTGACAACGGCAGTGATGTCTCGCGCTTATACTTCAATGAGTGCTAGACATCACTGCTGTTGTCAGAGCGCAATCAGACCTCACTAACCGAGTGCTGAACGCAGCTGGACATATTGGTGTATTAGAGGTGAAAAATGATATAAAGGACATCAATGTGTCGTCACGACCCGCAGGGTTTCATTTGGATTTGTCTATGCATGTTTTTTGACTCATAAATTGTGTTACCATTGACACGCATTATAAGACTGACAGACTGCAACGGTTGGACTTAAAAATCATCATTTGTGTTCTACTGAAGAAACAAAGTTACCTACATCTTGGATGCCCTAGGGGTAAGCAGATAAACATCATATTTTCATTTTTGGGTGAACTATCCCTTTAATAACAAAATAAGCAAGCACACATCAAAAATGAGAAAACAGCAAGCATTTTTTAAATAAAACATAAGAAAAGCATCTGATAAGAAAAGCATCCATAGCAACATGGATAGGTTTGCATGAGCTCTCTGAATTCGGCATTCCAATAAAGTCATATCACATTTACTTATATGGAGTGTCTATTTACACTAAGTGCAAATAGCATCCTCTGTTGGCAAACGCTATTTATATTAGCTCCTCCCACCAATGCCTGGTTGGTCCACCAAGTTTTAAGAAAGATGCACAAAAATTCCACATCTTCAGTGGTGTAGCAGTACAGCGTAATTCTTGCAGGCCTGGCTTTTAACACAATCAACACGGGTTCAAATCCGCCTTATGCCAAGCTCGCATTTATTTTCAATAAAAAAGAAATAATGTTCTAAAAGTGGAAATAACCTGCGAAAGAGTGTTTAATAATATTAAAAGTGTTTATTGGGTAGGGTTAGGGGAAGTTGTAGGGAAGGTTTTTATTCTCCCAATAAGGCAGCATCCATTTAATCATTTTAATAAATATAATCATTTACACTCTATGATATTATTGCATCCTGTTAATGTACAGGATTATTGAGGTGCAAATAGTATCTGCCAATTATAGATGGCATCTAATTACTATTTACTCTTATTGCAAAGAACTGATACTTTTACATGGTGTAAACAGAATCTATCACTATTTTCACCTAGTGTAAATAGCATATCGCTAAGAAAATGCTGCTATTTTCACTTAGTGTAAATAGCATCTATCGCACTTAGCCGCTGCCTTATTTATTTAGCACTTTATACAAGAGATTGTATACTTTATACAAGAGTTTTTACAGTATTAAACAGTTTCAGTGTCTCATTTAATCAGAAGTACAACTTCATTTTCTACCATAAAGCTGCTCTCCAGTATGTTGTTTTTACTCGTGGACATCTGACCTCCACGGATTGAACAGAAGAAATGATCCAGAGAAGATTTCCTTGTGAAAGAAGGCGGAGCCTCCGCACACACCTACCTATTATGTAATCACCACCGACCTCTGGTAGTATGAAGGTGTTTACCGGAAAGTTCGATATGGCAAGCTGTTCTGAACTCCCAAATCAAATTTTATTTTAGTCTGATATTATTCAAAATGATGTCTCATCAGTTCGTTCTTCGATTGCGCTTGAAGTATATCATATATCTTAATGCTTTAATAAGGAATCTGGGTCACCAAAGTGAAAGGTGTCATGAAATCAAGACAGATCTGACATTAGCAACTTAATGTTAACATTAGAACTGTTATAAAAAGAAAGAGGTTTGTTTAATGTGAATTTAAAGAATGCTGTGAACTGTCCACAAGAAGTGGACACCCATGACCAAAATTTATCAACACTTGTTTTTAGATGCTAACTCAAAAAATAAACACTCATATTGTTGTGTGTATGTTTGTTTAGTTTTATGACACGCAGACAAATTATGGAGAGCTCTCGACAGTAATGAAAACATACTTTCATAAGGTTGCCATTATACCTAATAATGGCCACATTAATGCTAATTATGCACCCACCAATTCTCTGAACCACTTCACACAGATGGAGACACACACACATGTCACTGCCTTTGCAACTGCTAATTTTGTTGGTTTACAAACAGCTCATTTGACCATAGGTTTCCTACTAGACCAAATCAACACACACACATGCTGTACGAACCCCTGCTTTCATGTCCTCACTCAGTGTAAGGCGTTCACTCATGATGCTTGAGAGGATTTGCGTGTGTTCTTTTGCATAATTCCATTTAAAGCTCATTTTCGCTGTGTATATCCTCTCTCCTCCTATTGTTGGGGACAATGGGTTACTGAGCGGCTCTCTTATGGGCGCACTCAATGAGCTTCATTTGAACAGGCTATTGATTGGCTTCTCAGAACTGGATTTGGAGTGAACTGGGCTTGTTTGGAAGTGACATGGGAGAGCTTGGACTGCTCAGAGGACTTGTATTGTGTTGGTAATACGTTTTTATTTGGGTTTGATACAAATATTAATACTAGAGGTGATGTGTGTAATTCTTTGAAAGTTAAAAGTTACAGCTTATTATGTAAAGACAGGGATTCACAAATTTATTTTTGTCTGCCAAACCGCTTTGACCTACAATAGTGGTTGTCAGATTTTTTGACTCCCCAAGTTGTCCTGAATATTATTAAAAAGCCTCATGAGTTTTACTTTTTTTGTGTGTGATTTACTGGATAATGATTTTTAACAATATTTTGTACTCAATTTTTATTTACATAAAATATATATCAGAGCTTGGCATAACTAGAAAAATGTGTATTCATTATAAAAATCCCCTTTCCAGGTCTAGAAATCACACTTTTAAAATGAGACTTCCTCATACAGCATAGGTTTTTAAAACTGTTCTTGATGGGATGAATTAAAATAAGAAATATCTTAATTGTTAGTTATTTTAATAATTGTTTTGTCTTATTTTAAGTCATTTTAATTCATCTTGAGGCCCCCTTACCACTGACCTAAAATATTTACTTAAAATACCACCTGAGATTTAATATTAAAATTTCAATAATTTAACAACATATTTGCATATGAATGGTTCCCTGATGTTGGTTAATGGTCACGAGATACAGATAAACATATAAAATATTTATTCTTTTTTTTAGGGTTTTATTTTTTGTATTCTAAAATGATTAATTTTTAATGTACTAATGTACTTAATTTTTAATGTAATCCCCTGTTTGGGAAACCCTGTGTAAAGACAAGGTTATAAGTCATAAGTCAAGTCATTTGTTGATTGATTTTCTCCAAAAACTGCATGTGAACATTGTTACTGTCCCTTTAAAAACATTTCACACTGTAACACTGGCTCAACCAGTGGCACTTATTTAGTCGACCAGTAGTGGACAGGTAGCCAAAAGTCATTATTCGCATGGTGCCACTAGTGGTTCCGAAACTGTACGCCTCATATATAACATTTAATAGCAGATAATGTATATTCAAGAAGACGTCATGGGCTCATTTTGTAGTGACGTTGGAGAATCTGTTTCTAATGTAGCACTATTCAGAGAGAATAAAGGAGCATGACTTCCTGTGCTATGACACATCAAGGTGGTAGCAAAAAGGGCGTTTTTTTTTTGTTTTTTTTCACACAGCGATCTTCATGTGTTAATAACTGTTTATCCTACCTGTGATTCAGCAGGCATCTTTTCGATAGCAAATTCTAGTTATATCTTGATCTTTCATGTATTTTTCTCTATATTTCTTGGGAAGTGGATGAGGTCTGTATTAGAAGTCATTATATTTAGCATTGCATTTCAAACCTACACCTGCAATGTACCATTATTAAGGATCGTTTACAACAAGGACGATAACTACAGAATAACGATAGAGTTTTAATAATCATTTTAATATAAGTATCATTATATGTGACCCGTGCTGGCAAAATGAGTCAGAATGCGCACAGGCTAATTTTGAGGTTTCCACAAAAATGAGTTAATTAAGCCCACGTCTAGCGATCTCAGTGCTCCAAATAGCAAGTAAACATCTAAAATTATCTTTACTTTTAATTTTTCTGAGAGGAGTACCTTTCCTTTGACCATGAAAAATGCTGTTTTTCTCTTGCTTCTGGGCAACTGGCGCTTCCCCTCAGCATAAGTTTGGTATCGTTTTAAAATGCTGCATTCCAACTTTGTGAATATTCATAGTGAGTTCTCAATGGCATTAGTCTTGAACCAATGAAATGTGATTTTCAAACAGTAAACAATGTAAACAAAACAATCTTGCTCGTGCTGACTGACAGATTCGAAGCGTGCACAAAGACGCC
Source organism: Ancherythroculter nigrocauda (assembly GCA_036281575.1). Classification (NCBI taxonomy): domain Eukaryota; kingdom Metazoa; phylum Chordata; class Actinopteri; order Cypriniformes; family Xenocyprididae; genus Ancherythroculter; species Ancherythroculter nigrocauda. The sequence goes on along the minus strand of VTFQ01000022.1, from coordinate 16,810,112 downwards.
TCAGACAGCGCGCAATCCAGATACATACACATATACACAGTATTACAGTATTTCAAAAAGTCTTGGTGAGTATTCATGCAAACATTATCTGTTATGTCTTAAAGGTGCCCAAGAATGCTTTTTCACAAGATGTAATATAAGTCTAAGGTGTCTCCTGAATGTGTCTGTGAAGTTTCAGCTCAAAATACCTCATAGATTTTTTTTTATTAATTTTTTTAACTGCCTATTTTGGGGCATCATTAACTATACACTGATTTTGGCAGCGCGCCGCCCCTTTAATTCGCCTGCTCCCTAGCACACGAGCTCTCGACTATATTACAGTGCATTTACAAAGTTCACACAGCTAATATAACCCTCAAATGGATCTTTACAAGATGTTCGTCATGCATGCTGTATGCATGCTTCGAATTATGTGAGTAAAGTATTGTTTACATTTTGTGATGTTTACGTTTGATTCTGTATGAGTTTGAGGCTATGCTCTGTGGCTAACGGCTAATGCTACACTGTTGGAGAGATTTATAAAGAATGAAGTTGCGTTTATGAATTATACAGACTGCACATGTTTAAAAATGAAAATAGCGACGGCTCTTGTCTCCGTGAATACAGTAAGAAACGATGGTAACTTTAACCACACTTAACAGTACATTAGCAACATGCTAACGAAACATTTAGAAAGACAATTTACAAATACCACTAAAAATATCATGCTATCATGGATCATGTCAGTTATTATTGCTCCATCTGCCATTTTTCGCTGTCGTTCTTGCTGGCTTACGTTGTCTGTGCACAGATCCAGACGTTAATACTGCCTTTCCTTGTCTAATGGCTTGAACATGAGCTGGCATATGCAAATATTGGGGTCATACATATTAATGATCCCGACTGTTACGTAACAGTCGGTGTTATGTTGAGATCCACATGTTTTCCGGAAGTCTTTTAAACAAATGAGATTTACATAAGAAGGAGGAAGCAATGGGGTTTGAAGCTCAATGTATGTCATTTCCATGTACTGAACTCTTGTTATTTAACTATGCCGAGGTAAATTCAAATTTTGATTCTAGGGCACCTTTAAATGAACGTTTGGTTAACTGTTGGGGAAAAACGTGATGTGTAACATTATATTAGATACAGGTGATAGAGTAGATCTTAATATATAGGCTGTCTGTTTCAATAATGTTAATCAAACAATTGTGGGATCATGGAAACAAAGTTGAATATATATATTTTTCCTACAGATATGGGTTTTGACTTGATTTATGCCCAATTTGGTGGTATTACTAGGGATTTTAAGGTTTGGTTGTTTGGTAATTTTGTTTTGGAACCTTCAGAAAACTCAATTTGTCTCAAACTTTGGACTTTGCTGACTCTGTTGACTTCAAACAGGTGCCAACAAATCATACGTCATTTTGAAGATTTTTTAATAGAGAATGTGAAGATAAATTTTTGAAAATTTGCTCATTGCTCATCCACCTCTAAAAATAATAATGTTGAAAGTAGTTCAATCTATTATTTCTCCCATCTCTCTTACAGCTTCCATTGTGCTGCAGAAGTGGTGGTGCCAAATGCACCCATGTTTGGACGGCGAGGAGTGTAAAGTTCTTCCAGACCTGACTGGCTGGTCCTGCAGCACCGGAAACAAAGTCAAAACCACCAAGGTGAATGAGCCAGAGTTGCATTTTGCTGATGTGGTTTACTGGGGCCTTGAGAAAATCAGGACCACATTGATTAAAGGGATAGATCACACAAAAATAAAAATTCTGTCATCATTTACTCATTCCAAACCCATAAGACTTTGCTTAATCTTTGAAACACAAAATTACGATGTGTGTAATAAAACCTGAGAGGTTTCGATCTCTCCTTTGAAAATCCAGGTAACCAAAACTTTGAAGATCCGAAAAAGTCATAAAGGCATTCTGTTGACATTCTGTTGACTATAAATAACGTTGCACCTACATGTCTAATAAGAGTGTTTGTAGAGTATTAGTAGACTGGTAGGGTTAGAATAAGTTGACATGTATTTGCAAAGTTACTTATAGTCAGTAGAATGTCTGTTGGGGAGCATCGCAATAAAGAGTTAGCGGATATTAAGCAGTCAGTCTACTAATACTCTAATGAGAGTTAGTTGACATGTAGTTGCAAAGTTTCTTATAGTCAACAGAATGTTCAAAAGGGACCATCAAAATTAAGTGTTTTATGACGCCTTTATGATGCCTATATGTAGGGTTGTGCGATATGGACAACAACAAAAAAAATACTATCACGATTTTTTAATCAACATTGCGAACTCTTTTTGTATGTTGTGCAGTTTGCAAATGCCTGTATTATTAATTTTTGTTCACCTGGTTCAGAATGTGCCATTGTTTTTCTATGTAAACATGCACTAGATAGACGTCTTTAACCATTGCGCTCACGTCTTTTGCAGCATCTCTCGCATGACACGCCGTTCTACGTGGCGCTCAAGATAAAAGAAGTTAAACTTTTAAAAAATGCGTCTCTAGATCTGCGTCTTGTGTTTTATCCGCAAAACCATGTTCTGTGTAAATGGCCCCTATTCTGTTTTCCCTCAGTGATAGTTTGACAGGTCTTGCAAATTACCTGGCTCTGTGATACATCACCCAAACCACAAATGTTGTTTTTTTTTTTTTTTTTTTTTTTTTGTCCTTATTCACAATACCTGCACTGTAAAAAAAGAATTGTTGGTTTAACTTAAAAAAGTTACCTGGTTGCCTTAAAGGGTTAGTTCGCACAAAAATGAAAATTATGTCATTAATTACTCACCCTCATGTCGTTCCACACCGTAAGATCTTTGTTCATCTTCGGAATACAAATTAAGATATTTTTGATAAAATGGCGCAGTGAGGCCTGCATTGCCAGCAAGATAATTAACACTTTCAGATGCCCAGAAAGCTACTAAAGACATATTTAAAACAGTTAATGTGCCTACAGTGGTTCAACCTTAATATTATGAAGCAACGAGAATACTTTTTGTGCACCAAAAAAACCAAAATAACGACTTTATTCAACAATATCTAGTGATGGCCGATTTCAAAACACTGCTTCATGAAGCTTTGAAGCTTTACAAATCTTTTGTTTCGAATCAGTGGTTCGGAGCGTGTATCAAACTGTTATCAAACTGCCAAAGTCACGTGATTTCAGTAAACGAGGCTTTGTTACATCATAAGTGTTTTGGAATTTCAATGGTTCACCACTGGGGGGGCGTTAGATTGCACATGGCAGCAGTTTGCTTTCTGCGGTTTAAGGCCAATTCACACCGCACCGACAAACGCCAACAAACACCAACAAACGCCAACGAACAAGTTGGCCGTTGGATTTAGAATTCTACGAGAAAAAACTGTCATGTTCACACCGCCCCAACAAACACCGACCAACGAGTGACGTCTGACTGGGAAAATTCCACAACTACATATGTAGCCATGTTAACAATATTGTCAGGCAAGTTTATTATATTAATAATATAGTATCATATATATTTTCATTGTATTAAAGTATTGAGGCAAAACAAAAATACCTGAAATCCGAAGCGCTGTAGCCATCGATCTGATCGTAACATATTGGTTGGTATACACCGGTTTTTAAACTTTTTTTTTCTCCTTTTTTTTTTTTTAGCGAGACCCTTTTTATTAACGAGACCCATAAGCATATACAACCATGTAGCTAAACAAGCCAAAACGAATTCTTAAAAACGAAACTGAAGGTAAACCTGCGTTGCTCTCATAGTGGTTATTACCTCTCTCTTTCGGTGAAGTGGAGCAGCTGCTCTTGCTGAATGGCACGGATTGCACAATGGACTATTGTACCTTTTATATATTTTTATTTTTTTTTAACTGTATTTTATTTTTTATAACGAACAAGCTGCGATGTCACGTTTCCAGTGTTTTGTTGTGTGTGAGGCGCGGGCGCGATCAAACAGCTGTCTTTGCAGGGGACTTGCCTCATCGTCATGGCAACGGTTCATAGCCAGGTCAGATTACGTCAGAGTTTGTTGCCGTTTGTTGGAAAACTGTTCACACCGCGCAGACATTCCACGACCCGACAAACGCCGATTAAACATGTTCAGTCGGGTGAAAACCAACTCCGACCAACGCCAACAACGGCCAACAAACGCCAACAGGGGTATCACACCAAACCAACAAACTCCAACAGACGAGTTTGTTGGCGTTTGTTGGCCGTCGTCGGGGCGGTGTGAATTGGCCTTTAGAAGTCGTGCATGCTCACATTGTGATTTTATTACGATTCAGATTAAACACACGGCTCTGCTTCTAAGTTTTGGTTACCTGGACTTTCAATGGAGGGACATAAATCTCTCAGGTTTCATTAAAAATATCTGTGTTTTGAAGATTAACCAAAGTCTTATGGGTTTGGAATGACATGAGGGTGAATAAATGATGACAGAATTGTAATTTTTGGGTGAAATATCCTTTTCAAGCCTGGTTACAGTCTGACACATGTAGACACAGGTTGGCACAGAAAGTGTCTTTTTGCCCATGGTAAGAGGGCCATCTGAGAACCTTTTTGTTGCCATAAAAGTACCTTTTAAACAGACCTTTCTAAGAGCTACTATATATGCCATCAAAACACTCCCCGGGAGTATTCTCAGAAGGCGTTTCTTTGAGGAACCATTCTCCCAAAGCCTTTTTCTCAGGCAAACCATTCTTCAAAGCAGCATTTTGTTGAGGCCTTACTTTTATAAGAGGGTTCTTTGAAGCTCATGAGAGTACAAGAAGTGCTATGTTATGAGATAAGGTTGTCATATTTAGAGATCTGTAAAACAATTAATCATACCTTTTCGAATGTTCACTTGTTTTGTGGGCACATTATTGCAGAGACAATATTGGCTTCTCAAAAAGCACTTTTACAGCACGTTATAGGCAGACACATCACTCAGACTTCCTAAAAGAGACTTATTAAAGAATAAGCAAAGCTTGAAGATAAATAAAATTTCAGAGTGACTCCACAGAGTTTGTGGCTCAGAGAATATATCTTTGAAGACTTCAGTTGCACAGAGAAAACTTTCAAAGGATAAAACCGAAGCCTAGACAAACATGCAGAGACAGCATTGTTGGTCCAGGCTAGCTTTGACTTGAAAAAGGCATGAAAGCGAACCTTAAAATTGACTCATTTTGCGCACCAGGTCATCTTTATATCTGAACTCATGGTTCAACGTCTCAAAATGTTTATAATCAAGCTAAAAAATGTAAATGAATTTGAGATCGGTGAGATGAGGTTTCCATACAGAAAGTCAGATTCATGATTGTGGGTTCTCATAGATCAAATCTGAGATTAGATAAGAGAAATCGAGATGTACTTCTGTTTGTTCAGTGAACGTCGGATGACTGCTGTTTCGTGCAGGTGTGACATACAGGTGAAGTATTAAAGAGATAACGTGTCTGAGAACACACAACTGCCATAAGAATAATTGCTCAGAGTTATAAAGTAACAGCAGAACATCTGTTGTGTTCATTAAAATGCATTATGGCAATGAGCTCCACCGAGGCTTTCAAATTAAGAGTCCTAATTAAATTGGTAAGAGGGAGAGACGAGAAATGAATGACGGCTCTGGGTCTTTCATTCAGGATTAATGACTTTGTTAAGTCCATTATTGGCTGAGCTGGCTGTCAGTGGGCTAAGCCCCGCCTTCTGCCACTTCAGGAGCCAATGGGCAGTGGTGAGGCACAGATGGGAGGCGGGAGGGAGTGTGTTACTCTAGTAAGCATTAATTCTGTATTTAATAGAGGTGGAAATGGAACAGTAACCAGCAGGCTTCAGTGCACATGTCACAGGAGATTGTGCCGATGTGCCAGGATACATATTATATTCCCTCTTTGTCTCTTTCTATCTGCCTTCTTATATCTTTACATTCTCCTCCTGTACCCTCCGTTTAATATCTCTCCTTTTTGTTTTTATTATCCTTCTCCACTGTCTACCTTTCCACGGTTCATCTTCCATACAGCCTAACTTTTGCTTTCCAACACTAAAGCAACTAAGTGTGCATGCTTCAAATATGTTGAATTTATGGTAACACTTTAAAATAAGGTTTCATTTGTTAATATTAGTTAAAGGGTTAGTTCACCCAAAAATGAAAACTCTGTCATTTATTACTCACCCTCATGTCGTTCCACGCCCGTAAGACTTTTGTTAATCTTCGGAACACAAATTAAGATATTTTTGTTGAAATCCGATGGCTCAGTGAGGCCTGCATAGGGAGCAATGACATTTCCTCTCTCAAGATCCATAGAGATACTAAAACCACATCTAAATCAGTTCATGTGAGTACAGTGGTTCAATATTAATATTATAAAGCGACGAGAATATTTTTGGTGCGCCAAAAAAACAAAATAACGACTTATTTAGTGATGTCCGATTTCAAAACACTGCTTCAGGAAGCTTCGGAGTGTTATGAATCAGCGTATCAAATCATGATTCGGATCGTGTCAAACAGTCAAACTGCTGAAATCACGTGACTTTGGCGCTCCGAACAGCTGATTCGACACGCTGATTCATTATGCTCCGATGCTTCCTGAAGCAGTGTTTTGAAAATGGCCATCACTATATAAGTCATTATTTTGTTGTTTTTTGGCACACCAAAAATATTCTTGTCGCTTTATAATATTAATATTGAACCACTGTACTCACATGAACTGATTTAAATATGTTTTTAGTACCTTTATGGATCTTGAGAGAGGAAATGTCATTGCTCCCTATGCAGGCCTCACTGAGCCATCGGATTTCAACTAAAATATCTTAATTTGTGTTCCGAAGATTAATGAAGGTCTTATGGGTGTGGAACGAGCATGAGGGTGAGTAATAAATGAACTAACCGTTTAACTACATTAGTGAACTACAAGAACATAATAAACTACTTCTAGAGCATTAGTTAATGTTAATCTCAACATTTACTAATATATTATTAAGATCAAAAGTTGCTTTCAAGGTACATTCTCTAAAAACAAGTTATCTTTTTTTCTGTTTTGTTAAACCAGTGGTCACCAACCTTTTTAAGCCCAAGATCCCAGACCTCAACCTTTTTGAAAGACAAGATCTACTTGATAGAAAATCAAGTATGCTTTTTCGTGGTCAATGTAGATTCTGATTTATTTATTTATACAAGCAAATTGGCAGATTCTGATACTGGTTGCAGATATTTATTATTAATATTATTATATAAACAAAAATACATAGCCATTTCAAATTAGAGGGAACCACTGCTTTTTAATCACAATCCAAACAAAGATGCTACGCACGTTGCATGAGCAGTTGTTTTTTATTTGAATTAGATTTAATTTCAAGATTTAAAGCAAAAACAGAACGGTCTGACTTTATCTTTGTGAAATTATAAATGCTACACACACAAAAAAAGCATGAAACAAAAACAGCAGGCTGAATGAGACGCAGATTCACTCTCTGACAGCAGGTGGCGCTTATGGAGCAGCAGTGATATCGCGTTTCCTTGGTTACCGCTGTAAACAAAGCTGAAATGTGCTAATAATTAGCTACTTTATTCGGAGGTAAGAGGAAAATAAAATGCCATTGCCATCTAAATCTTCCTGAAGATTGATCTCCTTTTAGAGATGAATTCATAATCCCTCACCTCCAATTCAATATTTATATTTTCTTCCTATATTTCGAGCATCGTGAACAGTGAGCTGCTCTACCTGCTAAGTTACAGAATTTTCTCCTCTTCGCGTCCGTCTTCAGACATAATGTGGGCTATTTACCTTTATCTGTCTGTCCCAGTAGCTCCAGAAAATAACATAAAAATAAATACAAAAATACAGTACAAATGTAATGTATTTTTGTACTCATATTTCTGTTATTTTCGCGAGCTACTGGAACAGTGATAAAGATCGACCAGTCGATCGCGATCGACGGGTGGGCGACCACTGTGTTAAACTCTCTTGTTTTTAGAATGTTTAGATCTATTTAAAAAGACAAAAATATTGATTAAGAAAATTATTTTTGTTGCTTTGAATAAGCCTCTCAAACATCTCAAAGCAAAGTTGTGCCATTCTAGTGACTGTGCCTTAAATCTACCTCTCTTTTTATTCATAGGTCACGCGATAGCAAGAACATGGCTGCCTTACCAAGTGGCGAAAACTCCTCACCAACCCCTAATGGAAAACGAGACCCTTTTGTTTAAGACACTGACATTACGGAGGATTCTGTACAAGCAAAAGATGGATAAACATATTGTAGACTCTAGATGGCCGCCTTGTTTTGACAGGAGATATAAGGATGGACAAGGATCACTATATAAATCTGAGGTTCGACTGAAGATGCTAGACACACAGGTGCTCATGTGAGAGACTGAATCCATCAGCTGAAAGTGAATTTCTGGATTTCCATCGGCTCTCTTGTGTGTATGTGTGTGCATGTATGAGAGAGATTATAGTACATGACACTTGAAGGACAAACTGTGGACAGTTCAGACCAGGCTGGGAGCTTGTGTGTCTGTGAGTAAGTGTGTGTTAGTCAGGTTGATGATGATGAGACAGTAGTTTAAAACTGTTTATCCGCTTTGCAGCACACAGCAAACTTTATATTCATGAGTAGGGAGGGGATTGCTTTGAATGTGTGATTCACAAGTTATTGTCAATTTGCTCCTTTGGTTATTACCCTGAAAATGTTTCCTTTAAGTCATTTTGCACTTCTGATTAGGGTTGCTGAATAAGATCATAACAACAAATTAAAAATTCATTGGTGATTTTCTTTTTTCTTTTTTTTTCTTTTTTGCACTAGATAAGATTATATGGAGTCATTTTCCATTTTCTAGTCTTTTACTGTTGGTGTAAGATGGAATTCAAGAGAGAAGCATTTATAAAGCTTCCTTCCACAAATGCAAAGTAGAAATGCAAGTGATGTAGTCATCAGTAAAACAATGGTAAACTACAGTAAAAATACAGCTCTTCCTTGCTGTAAATTGTTACGTAATGTGAGCTTTACAGATGCAATTCCCTTCAAAATACTTTTAAAACTGACAGCTGGCTAAAAACATCTATGTTACTCTGTAAAAAGATCTACAAACCACTTAAAAGTGCACTAAGTTTTTTTTTATACTAGATTTAACATCTAAGTAATGTAATAAAACCGACAAATATGTTTAAAATGAAAACTTAAAGGGTTAGTTCACCCAAAAATGAGAATTCTGTCATTATTTACTCACCCTCATGTTGTTCCAAACCCGTAAGACCTTCATTCATCTTCAGAACACAAATTAAGCAATTTAACCACCACTTTCAAGGTCCAGAAAGGTACTAAAGACATCATTAAAACAACCGACATGACTGCAATGGTTCAACCTTCATTTTATGAAGCTACAAGAATACTTTTTGTGCTCAAAAACAAAACAAAAATAACTTTATTCAACAATATCTTCTCTTTTATGTCATTCTCCTAAGCTGTTTACGTTCAGCGCTTCCAGGTTCTACGTCAGAACGCCGACTCGTTATTGGCCGACTCCTGCGTCAGCGTCACATGCATGCGTCATGCTGTTCACGTGAACAACGTCAGACAATACCGAGTCAGCTTAGAATCTGGAAGCGCTGAATGTAAACAGTGTATTGTTTAATAAAGTTGTTATTTTTGTTCTGTTTTTGCCCACAAAAATTATTCTCGTCGCTTAATAACATTAAGGTTGAACCACTACAGCCACGTGGACTATTTTAACGATGTCTTTAGTACCTTTCTGGACCTGGAAAATGGTGGTTAAATTGCTGTCTATGGAGGAGTCAGATAGCTTTTGGATTTCATCAAAAATATCTTAGTTTGTGTTCTGAAGATGAACGAAGGTCTTATGGATGTGGAACGACATGAGGGTGAGTAATTAATGACAGAATTATCATTTTTGGGTGAACAAACCATTTAATAAATGGCAGATCATGTTGAGCTCACATGACTTGTTGAATACAACTCATTAGGTGTGTTCAACTTGAAGTGGCACTGCTCAGACTAATTGGTGTATGACATCAAAGTACCTCGAGAGTGATTAGACAGCAGACGGCTCTGTATGCTTTCGATGTCATATACTGATTGGTCTGCACAACGCCGCTTCAAATCGAACACACCTGTTGGCACCTATTTCCAGACACTGCTGGATTCAATATAAACTAATAACAGGGTACTAAATACATCTGCATAAAAAACAAAACAAAAACAAAAAAATTTGCATAATGCTACAGTACATCCACGCCACTAGGTGTCAATATAAAGTTCAAGGCCATTGTTGTATCCGCCAGTGAAACATAACCAGAAGGTTACTTAGTGCACTTTTAAACAAGGAACTATCTTATTTTTAACTTTCTGTTTTCTTTTGGGTTTAACTGTGAAGCTCTCAAAGATACTCTGTGAAGTTCTGAAAACAGGCTAGCAATGTGCTGACTGAAACTATGAACATGTTTAAAGATAAGCTCCAATGTGAAGAGGCATAACTTATGCCCAATACTGCAATGTAATAAAGTTTGAAATAGAATCAGCTCCACTATTCATCATTGGTTTTCTAATCTCAATGAGTTCCTCCACAGACTCCGCAACTTAACCTAAACTTGAATTCTGAACTCTAATCGGCTCTTTTATTCGCTCTTGCTGAGCTCTACCTTTTCCAGGGTTGGATTGAACTTGCAGAAAAGACGCTGCCCATTGTGTCTTTATCTCTGTATGTCTTTCTTAGGGCTCTGGTGGCTTGTGAAGTGTTGAATGAGGTTTTCTCTCTTCAAGACAGCCCTGTATGCTAGGCTCGCCCTGGGCCTGCCCAGACGTCTTCCAGGCTTCAAAGCCCCTTCAGACTCCAGCCGTCTGCTTTGTGAGCTGTGATGAATGTATCAGAACCACTGTGATTCCAGTGTTGAGCCTTGGGATATGGGGTCGAGTGCCATCTCAAATTCTCATTACTGAGGCCCAGGATACCGTCAGCCCTCTCCTGGGATGGGCTGGGTGTATTTTAGGTCTGTTACTATTGGGAAAAGCTCATCCTATTCTCATTTCAAGTGGTCAACTGGAAGTGCACATATGATGACTGTGAACATTTTGTCATCTTTTCCTGTGATGGTGTGTATGTTTGTGTCTGTCTGCATATGTTTATCTACAGATCCATCTAAAAAGGCTTTGTTGTATCGCAACCTTCTCCTGGGAAGCAGAAAGACGCTAAATCTTGATGCTTGTCAGCCCTTGAGGCTGCCGCGCTCTGAGGATCCTCATCCAACATCATCTTTGGTTCAAGAATCAATATTTGAAGATTTTTTTTCACCACTCCCTAGTAGGGGTCGCATCTACTAATCGACCAGTCGACTTTTAATGCTCTGTCATGACGCTTTAAGCATGACGTCGACTAGTCGCTGGTCATGGCCTATAGAGGGCGCAACAGGATAAGAAATCTTTGAAATCCACCTTTACGCTCTGTATCCTACAGTTCATGACAAATAAATGCATACTTTGAGAGCGCTCCACAAGATATGTTTGATTATACCATTTGGATGCTCAATATTCATCGGGTTAATGCATGTTTTAAACAGCTTATTGTACATGTAAGTTAGTCGCCGTTCTAAACTGCGCGGCTACATAACACGCACACACAGACAGTAGCGTGTAGATCACGTGCAGATAGATTGCACACATTCAGAATCATTATTGTCAACACTGTTCTGTGATTTATCAATAAAATTAGAAACTGAAAAGTTCTAACATATATTTCTTAGTAACTAAAACACACAGCTTCACTATCAGTAGAGAGACGCTGCCAGGTAGAATTAATTTTCACGCAATCGCTCTCTCACTAATGCATTCATATAAATGTAATCTTTACAGTGCTACTTTATCTGTATCTGATTTAGAATGAGCAGAAATCTGTGAGAAATATATGCCATAGCTGTGCACAAGGCGTTCCAGTCTCAGCTCGAGGTCGTTCACACAGAACGCATTTTTGCTTTCAGTAACGCAAAATGCGTTAGGGAAAAATGCAAGGTCTCGCGTTTTCAGAATGCCATGTCATGCGCGAGACGCTGCAAAAGATGCAAGACGCAAGTGCAACGGTCATATACACTATGTTGCCAAAAGTTTTGGGACACCCCTCCAAATCATTGATTTCAGGTGTTCCAATCACTTCCATGGCCACAGGTGTATAAAATCAAGCACCTAGGCATGCAGACTGCTTCTACAATCATATGTGAAAGAATGGGTCGCTCTCAGGAGCTCAGTGAATTCAAGCATGGTACCGTGATAGGTTGCCACCTGTGCAATTCCAAGTCCATTCGTGAAATTTCCTCACTACTAAATATTCCACGGTCAACTGTTAGTGGTATCATAACAAAGTGGAAGCAATTGGGAACAACAGCAACTCAGCCATGAAGTGGTAGGCCATGTAAAATCACAGAGCGGGGTCAGCGCATGCTGAGGCGCACTGTGCGCAGAAGTCGCCAACTTTCTGCAGAGTCAATAGCTACAGACCTCCAAGCTTCGTGTGGCCTTCGGATTAACTCAAGAACAGTGCGTAGAGAGCTTCATGGAATGAGTTTCCATGGCCGAGCAGCTGCATCCAAGCCTTACATCACCAAGTGCAATGCAAAGCATCGGATGCAGTGGTGTAAAGCACGCCGCCACTGGACTCTAGAGCAGTGGAGACGTGTTTTGGTGTGACGATTCACACTTCTCTGTCTGGCAATCCGATGGATGAGTCTGGGTTTGGTGGTTGCCAGGAGAACGGTACTTGCCTGACTGCATTGTGCCAAGTGTAAAGTTTGGTGGAGGGGGGATTATGGTGTGGGGTTGTTTTTCAGGAGTTGGGCTTGAACCCTTAGTTACAGTGAAAGGAACTCTTAATGCTTCAGCATACCAAGACATTTTAGACAATTTCATGCTCCCAACTTTGTGGCAACAGTTTGGGGATGGACCCAGTGCACAAAGCAAGGTCCATAAAGACATGGATGAGTGAGTTTGGTGTGGAGGAACTCGACTGACCTACACAGAGTCCTGACCTCAACCCCATAGAACACCTTTGGGATGAATTAGAGCGGAGACTGCGAGCCAGGCCTTCTCGCCAACATCACTGCCTGACCTCACAAATGCGCTTCTAGAAGAATGGTCAAAAATTCCTATAAACACACTCCTAAACCTTGTGGAAAGCCTTCCCAGAAGAGTTGAGGCTGTTATAGCTGCAAAGGGTAGGCCAACTCCATATTAAACCCTACGGATTAAGAATGGGATGTCATTAAAGTTCATGTGCACGTAAAGGCAGGCGTCCCAAAACTTTTGGCATTATAGTGTACATGTCCGTCTAGCTCGTATTTACATAGAAAAACTATGGAAAAGGAGCGCATTGGAATGGAAAAATGAGTTCTGTGTGAACGCCCCATATTTGTTCATTAATGACGTCATCACTGACTAGTCAACGCTGACTCGACTTTAATCACATAAATGTCGACTTTAAAAAATCTGATGTCGTTGTCTGTCATTGCAGATCTAAGAGAAGAGCTAAGAGAAGAAAAATTAGATGAGAATAACCAATAGATCAGTAATATTTCAAGGAACAGCAGCACTGCATTTGTTGATGGTATTGGCAGAATAAACGCACATTCAAGTCCATAATACTTAAATAATGTATATATACACCCACTGTTTTCTATACACAACCCTCCACTAAGTTCTTTAAGCAGCCTGGGAGGAGATGTGCTGTGAATGACCCACATCTTCAATTGGCGAATCGACGTTCTGCTCTGCCAGGTGACCTCAGGATGAGCCTCTCATGAAAATAAAGCCAAATGAGTGTAAGATTGCAGGCAGATTTCATAAGAGAGTTTATTGTTTGTGCTCAAATCTCTCAGCGTCCCAGGAGCCCACTTATACACTGGCTCGCTCCATGGGGTGGCACGTACCCAGCATTCTCCTCTGCAATGAAAAGAAACAAAACCTAAAGCAAAGATAAACGTAAGTAGTGCTATTTCTACTCGGCTGTCATCGGTTGTCGAGTTCAATTTATATTCGCTCAGAGTGAAAATTTCTTACGGCTGTGTTTGTGTAGAAAGTGAATTGAAACCTTGATATAAACAATTGATTATCATGTGCTGTGAGGGAACCGTTGTAAACACTGGGACTGGGGAATGTTTATTACAGAACACAACAGACATGCTGAATCGTCCCCAAACCCAGAATGAATTTGAATGACATTCCTTTCAGATCCAGTTCTCAAGAATTCTCCATTGGCACCGCTGTCACAATACAATTTGTCAAAGTGCTACAAAGCATAAATAATCTATGATGTAAAATGCTTAGATTGAATAATTTATGGATACCAGCTATGAAATAATGAAAAGCAAGTATGAAAAGCAAATGACATCTTGGCTAGTCTTTGAATTAGAGTGATGTTCTGCTTGCTTTGACAGCTGAAATTAATTACTGGATACGACTACCAGCTACAATGCACTCAGAAAGTACCTTTGCTGTTCCAGGCATTTGCAAGGAGACATAAAACTTGGATTTTGAGGACACATGGGAAGGGTTTTTCAAAAATAAATTACATTGCGGTTCTGTCTGAAAACATTGTTTTTTGACATCCTGCGCTGTATGTAATAAAGCTTGTGGTTTGAATTTTTAAAGATGTTCTAGATAAAAGTTATCCTGGGTTAAATAAGACTAATCATGGACAGAAAAGTAAACAATTTCATTCTATTTCCAGCATAAGAAGGGGCTATTTACACGACACCGTTTTCACAGTTTTGGCCGTTCATTTACACAACAATGGCTTTTTGGGTGCCTGAAAACCCAAGCTTTTGAAAACTGGTTTCAAATTGCAAGTTTTGGAAAATGCGACAAAAACGCAAATCTGTTTGCTACACGTTCAGTCTAGAAACTTTCATCGCCATCTAATGGCCTGGCAGCAGAATACAGCATTTTTAGTCATGTTTGGGGATCCGTGTGAATGGTGTCTTCTGTATCCAGAAAACTCAAAAGAAAAACTTCTCAGTTTTAAGCATATGGTTGTCGTGTAAACGTACCCTTAGTAAGAAAATAATCAAGTTGGGGCGACTATAAAGAACATGCTTTTGCATTTTTTTTTATTTTAAAAAAGGGCAGTGGAATGACAAAACAAAACAAAAAAGTATAGGCAGTTAAAAGATTTTTTTTTAAAACTTGAATGATGTGTTTTAATTATGCTGTGTTGTGCAAGATGCTGCAAAAGACGATGTGGGCGCAACAGTAAAACACATCTAGTGCATGATTATATAGAAAAAACAATGGAAAAACAGCTCAGTAAAAAACAAAAATGAGTGTGGGCCGTTTTTGCATCAAAAAATCGTGAGACGAGCAGTGGAATGGGGAAAAAATTAAGTCTTGAACCGTTTTCCTTTATTATCAAAAAACATTTTCCTTTATTATCTTTATTATTTTCCTTCCTGACTTGCTTTTTTCTTCCTTCCAAGAACAAACTGGATGTTCATACTGAAGAGAGGAAGAGAAAGTAGAAAGTGAGAGAGGCAGATGTTTTCCTTTATTTGCATGGCTGTGTTTTAAATCCCAAAGCTGAGGGTGCAAAAAAATCTAAATATTGAGAAAATCGCCATTAAAGTTGTCCAAATGAAGCCCTTAGCAATGCATATCCACTCACACTAAATTCTAAATTTAATGCAAGTGTTTCATAAGAGAACGTGAGAAAGTGAGTGTTTAGAGGGTCGGTGAGACACAACCCGTGACCCTGAAACCATTAGCTTTGTTTGTCTCTTCATGCTGCAATAATCCAACTCTGTTATCTCCTAAAACCAATTAACCACTCTAGCATTCTATGTTGACCCCAGCGTTTGCTCTGGATATGGGGTTCAGGAACATCCCTGATTCATTATCCTCAGATACCACCCTGCTTTTCACTAATGTGTGCCAAGGGAGGTGCCAATGTGACCGAGCCTGATAACATAGACGCCTGTGGGCACCCACTTTCTCTCATGGCCAGGGTTCTGGAGCTGCAGGCACATTGTCATGGCACCGCTAGTGTGTCGGATGGGATTGAAGCAGCAGATATTGCTACATTCGTTACATCTGTGTGCTTTGAAGAAGAGCCTTAGTAATGGAGGATCCCGGAGAGAGGAACAAACAGTGCTGTATATGTCACGAGTGTTTTTAGGCTATGTTTTGTTTATGTGTCATCTATATATGTATGATACAGGATATTGTCGCACATACTGTGTGTGAATGGATCAAAATGTGCTTGTCAGTGATAAAACCTATGCATACGTGATATCACAGCGTTCAATTGTGGCTTGGTATACGTACGGTACATCCATGCAGGCGTGTACTGTAAGTGATATCACCTTTGAGGTTTGTAACCAAGCTGCTCTTTCAGTCTTCCTTCCTCCGAGTGGCATCGTGACAAGATGGACAGATTTCTTATTCTCATATACAGCATAAACATGCCAACCAACACTTCATAAATATCACAAACAGTCCCCATATGCACAGAGACTCCACAACCTTTGCAAAATGATGCAATACGATCTGATTGGATATGAAAGACGTGTTGCCCGACACAGCCTGGGAGTGTCTTTTTAAAGAGTTATTTAAAGAACTTTGCCCCCAAAAATTGTGGAAATATGATTTACTGCCATTCTTAATTACTGTCAAGGAGGCAGCGTGCAGGATAAGATTTAGAAACCGCAGTTAGCAAACGACCCACGGCAACATTTGGGTACAGTGCTAAACAACTGCCTGAGAAAATGTTGTTTTCTCTGGCACAGAACAAGTGTTGAAATGTTTGTTGTTAGTGGCGTTTTTTTCCTTATATCTATCATACATAATTCATCATTCATGCCCAGAATGCAGGATTTGTAACCGTTTAAAAGATTAATAGCTTGTTTACTTGAAAAATTGTGTCTGATTTCATGGGTGGGAGAGGGGAAACGCTGGGAAATTATATGGAGTTCGGAGCATAAAATGAACATATTTCTGTTCAAAGTCAAACAATTAATACTGTCTGTGAATAACTAACAAATATCTTGAGTATTTTTGAACGTACTGCCTAAATGAGCTGTTTGTTTTCCTTCCTTCTTCTATTTCTTGTTCCTTATTTTACTTACTTAATTACCCTTTTTCTTCCATTTTACCTTCCTTTTTTTCCTCATTTCTTCCTTGGTTTTACTTAAAATACTTTCCTTACTTTTCTTTTCCCTACCTTCCTTACTTCATTCCGACCCTCCTTCAATTGTTTAATTTTTCCTTACTTCCTTTCTTACTTCCATTTTTTCTGTCTTCTGTTTATCTTTCCTTCTTTACAATTCCTCCATCCTTCCCTTCATCTGTTGGTTCCTCCAGCTGTCCCTTTTTCATTTTCCTTCCTTCCTTCCTTCTTTTATTTCCTTTCTTCCTTCTATTTTTCCTTACTTCCTTTCCTCTTTCATTACTCATTTCCATTTTCCTCATATATTTTTTACCCCATTTTCCTTCCTTCCTTCCTTCCTTCCTTCCTTCCTTCCTTCCTTCCTTCCTTCCTTCCTTCCTTCCTTCCTTCCTTCCTTCCTTCCTCAGTTCCTCCATCTGTCCTTTTTTCCTTATCCTTCCTTACTTTCAATATCCTTCCTTCCCTTCCTTAATTACATCCATCATTTATTCCTTTTCTTTCCTTTTTTATTTCCTTCCTTCCTTCCTTCCTTCCTTCCTCTTTACTTCTATTTTCCATCCTTCCTTCCTCAGTTCCTCCATGTTCTTTTTTTCCTTATCCATCCTTCCTTCCTCCCTTTTTTTCCTTTCTGTCCATCCATCAGTTCCTCCATCTGTCCTTTTTTCCTTATCCTTCCTTACTTTCAATATCCTTCCTTCCTTCCTTCCTTCCTTCCTTCCTTCCTTCATTCATTCCATCCGTCAATTCCTCCATCTGTCCTTTATTCCTTTTCTTTCTTTCATTTCCTTATTTATTTCCTTCCTTCCTCAGTTCCTCCAATCTGTTCTTTTTTCCCTTATCATCCATCCTTCCTTCCTCCCTTTTTCTTCCTTCTGTCCATCCATCTTTCTTTACTTCTATTTTTCTGTCCTTCCTTCCATCCATCAGTTCCTCCATCTGTCCTTTTTTCCTTATCCTCCTTACTTTCAATATCCTTTCTTCATTCCAATTCCTCCATCTGTCCTTTATTCCTTTTTCTTTCTTTCCTTCCTTCCTATTTCCCCATCCTTCCTTCCTCAGTTCCTCCATCTGTTCTTTTTTTTCCTTATCCATCCTTCCTTCCTCCCTCCCTTTTTCTTCTTTCTGTCCATCAATCAGTTCCTCCATCTGTCCTTCTTTCCTTATCATTCCTTACTTTCAATATCCTTCCTTCCTTCCTTCCTTCCTTCATTCATTCCATCCATCCGTCAATTCCTCCATCTGTCCTTTATTCCTTTTCTTTCTTTCATTTCCTTATTTATTTCCTTCCTTCCTCAGTTCCTCCAATCTGTTCTTTTTTCCCTTATCATCCATCCTTCCTTCCTCCCTTTTTCTTCCTTGTGTCATCCATCTTTCTTTACTTCTATTTTTCTGTCCTTCCTTCCATCCATCAGTTCCTCCATCTGTCCTTTTTTCCTTATCCTCCTTACTTTCAATATCCTTCCTTCCTTCCAATTCCTCCATCTGTCCTTTATTCCTTTTTCTTTCTTTCCTTCCTTCCTATTTTCCCATCCTTCCTTCCTCAGTTCCTCCATCTGTTCTTTTTTTCCTTATCCATCCTTCCTTCCTCCCTTTTACTTCTTTCTGTCCATCCATCAGTTCCTCCATCTGTCCTTTTTTCCTTATCATTCCTTACTTTCAATATCCTTCCTTCCTTCCTTCCTTCCTTCCTTCCTTCCTTCCTTCCTTCCTTCCTTCCTTCCTTCCTTCCTTCCTTCATTCATTCATTCCACCCGTCAATTCCTCCATCTGTCCTTTATTCCTTTTCTTTCCTTATTTATTTCCTTCCTTCCTCAGTTCCTCCAATCTGTTCTTTTTTCCCTTATCCATCCATCCTTCCTTCCTCCCTTTTTCTTCCTTCTGTCCATCCATCTTTCTTTACTTCTATTTTTCTGTCCTTCCTTCCATCCATCAGTTCCTCCATCTGTCTTTTTTCCTTATCCTCCTTACTTTCAAATTCCTTCCTTCCATTTCCTCCATCTGTCATTTATTCCTTTTTCTTTCCTTCCTTCCTTCCTATTTTCCCATCCTTCCTTCCTCAGTTCCTCATCTGTTCTTTTTTCGTTATCCATCTTTCCTTCCTCCCTTTTCTTCCTTCTCTCATTCATCTTTCTTTACTTCTATTATTCCTTCCATCAGTTCCTCCATCTGTCCTTTTTTCTTTCTTTCCTTCCTTCATCCATCAGTTACTCCATGTTTCCTTCCTTCCTTCTTTAGTTCCTCCATCTGTCCTTTTTTTGTTATCCATCCTTCCTTCCCTTTTCTTCCTTCTGTCCATCCATATTTCTTTACTTCTATTTTTCCATCCATCCATCCATCCATCCATCCTTTTTTCTTTTTCTTTCTTTCTTTGTTTCAACCATTTTCCTTTATTATCACCTTTTCCTTACTAACTTGCTTTTTTCTTCCTTCCAAGAACAAACTGGGTGTTCATACTGAAGAGAGGAAGAGAGAGTAGAAAGTGAGAGAGGCAGATGTTTTCCTTTATTTGCATGGCTGTGTTTTAAATCCCAATACAGACTTATTTCTCCCAGTTATATGTTGTCCCAGGTCCTCTTGGAATTGGAAGGATTAGATAAGGAAGTGTTTCTCTATTAATTATTGCATGTTTAATTATCATGGATGTTTGAGTTTATCTCGTAAATGTGGTTCTCACTAATTGTTCATGACATTTTCTGTCCCAGTTCTCATTTCTCTAGAGAGTAATTCTATGAACTGTGTGGCGTGTTTGTGTGTTTAAGAGTGGGTGGGTGTCTGCGTCGCTCTCTTTCTGTTTTTATCATTCTCTTTCTCCATCTCTGAAAGTGTTGGCAGGCTTGTCACGTTTAATGTCTCGCAGCAGAAGAAGTGTATTTAAGATCGCAGGGTGTGATCAAGATAAAGATCCTGTACTTGGTACAGTGTCAGAGTGCACAGGAGTGGAGACCTGTGTCTGAACTCTGTGTGTGCTTACATAACTGAACAGCTGATCAACTGAACGAAACATGCAGTTGTGTCTTCTAAATTCATACGCCTTTCTTTCTTTTGTGGAAAAAATTATATAAATCCATATGTATTTTCCATACAATGACTGTTCATAATGACAATGCTGTTAAGTTGAAAAATAACACCAAACAAGCACTATAAATGTAATCTATCCAACTTGTGCACCATATTCCTAAATGTTCTAGACCTATACTATATCTTTTTGTGAGAAACAGACTGAAGTTACAGTTCGTTTATAATATTTCTCTCAAGTGAGCTGTTAACTTGAGAATGATGAGATCACTGAGTCAGTGAATTGAATTGATTTGATTAACGTGAATTAACTGTTTGAACCAGGTCTCATTCACATTTCAGCTTCCAAAAGGTTTCTTTGGCATTACAGAGATACAAAACAATTAAACACTGACAAATATATATTTTTATATTAAAGGTGCCATCGAACGTTTTTTTTTACAAGATGTAATATAAGTCTAAGGTGTCCCCTGAATGTGTCTGTTAAGTTTCAGCTCAAAATACCCCATAGATTTTTTTTAATTCATTTTTTTAACTGCCTATTTTGGGGCATCATTAACTATGCACCGATTCAGGGCTGCTGGCCCTTTAAATGCTCACTTTCCCCGCCCATGGAGCTGGCGCTTACCTTGAACAGCATAAACAAAGTTCACACAGCTAATATAACCCTCAAAATGGATCTTTACAAAGTGTTCGTCATGCAGCATGTCTAATAGTACAGTATGCGTAAGTACAGTGTTTATTTGGATGTTTACATTTGATTCTGAATGAGTTTGATAGTGCTCCGTGGCTAACGGCTAATGCTACACTGTTGAAGAGATTTATAAAGAATGAAGTTGTGTTTATGAATTATACAGACTGCAAGTGTTTAAAAATGAAAAGAGCGATGGCTTTTGTCTCCGTGAATACAGTAATAAACGATGGCAACTTTAACCACATTTAACAGTACATTAGCAACATGCTAACGCTGTTGTCCTTGCTTGCTTACCTAGTCAGATGATTCGGCTGTGCACAGATCCAGACGTTCTGCCCTTGTCTAATGCCTTTCATAATGTTGGGAACATGGGCTGGCATATGCAAATATTGGGGGCGTACATATTAATGATCCCGGCTGTTACGTAGCAGTCGGTGTTATGTTGAGATTCGGCTGTTCTTCGGAGGTCTTTTAAACAAATGAGATTTATATAAGAAGGAGGAAACAATGGAGTTTGAGACTCACTGTATGTCATTTCCATGTACTGAACTCTTGTTATTTAACTATGCCGAGGAAAATTCAATTTTTAATTCTAGGGCACCTTTAACATTATATTGCAGTGAATACACTAGTAATGGCATTTAATTTGTCATATCTCTCTTATAATTCAGTACAGATGATTAAATGACATATTACAGAAAGGGACTGTTAAAATATTCAGATACCAAACTGGCAAGTTAATCTGGGGTGAAAACTTGACATCAATGAGCTGTCACACTGATGTTTGATACATTAAGCCTGTGCCACACACTGTGTGTGTCAGTCTATCAGTATAAATATTGACATATCTCGTCCTCTGACATATGTGACATCTGCTTCTCATTTCTGTTATGAGGATGACTTCTTCAGGAGATGGTTTCCAGCAGAAATATTCCCCAAGAGTCAGCAGCCCCCACTGTGCCAAGTGCCAAGAGAGTAAAAGGGAATTCTGAAGTCTCTAGTCATAACGGAGTGTGGAAGAGCTGTGTGTGTGTGTGTGTGTGTGTGTGTGTGTGTGTGTGTGTGTGTGTGTGTTTTCATATGAGACCCACACCATTAACACAACTCTGATTACTACTGGAAATGACTGTTGGTTGTTCAGTTTACCTCTTTATGTCTCTTAAATGTTAAAGAAATTAATAGTTTACAAAGTTTTAAAAGACAGTGCATATAATAAATATGTTTAAAGAGGACCAATTATGCAGTTTTTGGTTGCACTTTATTTTACAGTATGTGTGCTTGCAGTGTACTTACCTTAGAAAGTACTGGGTAGTAAAAGGTTGGTTAAGGTTAGATTTGGGATAGATTCAGGGTTAGTACCTCCGTGGGCGTGGAGCACGAGAATTAAAGGGCCAGTAGCCCTGAATCGGCTCATTTATAATGATGCCCCAAAATAGGCAGTTAAAAAAATTAATTAAAAAAAATCTATGGGGTATTTTGAGCTGAAACTTCACAGACACATTCAGGGGACACCTTAGACTTATATTACATCTTTTTTAAAAAAAATTTCTAGGGCACCTTTAAAGTTACCATTGTTTATTACTGTATTCACAGAGACAAGAGCCGTCGCTATTTTCATTTTTAAACACTTGCAGTCTGTATAATGCACAAACGCAACTTCATTCTTTATAAATCTCTCCAACAGTGTAGCATTAGCCGTTAGCCACAGAGCATAGCCTCAAACTCATTCAGAATCAAATGTAAACATCCAAATAAATACCATACGCGATTAGACATGCTGCATGACGAACACTTTGTAAAGATCCATTTTGAGGGTTATATTAGCTGTGTAAACTTTGTTTATGCAATGATAGAGTCGAGAGCTCTGGGGGGGAGGGGGATGGGGGGGCGGAGAGCGCGAGCAATTAAAGGGGCAGCAGCCCTGAAACTTCACAGACACATTCAGGGGACACCTTACACTTATATTACATCTTGTGAAAAAACGTTCGATGGCACCTTTAAAGTCGGGACTCGCTAGGGTGACCAGACGTCCCGTATTTCCCGGGACAGTCCCGTATTTCAGCTCTATTTTTAGTGCCCCGACTTATTAAGAAAAAATAATGTTATGTCCCGTATTTCATCTTTCAACTGGGTGAAGGAGTTCTGTCACACAAGAACAGCCCGATCAATTCGTCATAGAACAAAGTTACCATTCAATCACAATTCGTTATCGATTAGTGAAGGCGAGATAGGCGGAATCACGCTGAATGACACAGACCAAGCCTCTCTCTCGCGCGTACTCTCTCTCTCTTTCTTTCGTGCGATCAGTTCTCCTCGCGCCTGAATGGTCAAATGCACACATAGTTTTTCAAAATGTCCATCGTGGTGTCCATCCAGTCGGTTAAGTGGACGTAAACAGGTGGGTAAAAACAGGAAATGTGTCAGTATATTACATCCATGGATTCGGTCTTAAAGGGACAGTAGCCTAGTTAAATATTTGTCAGTATATTCAAATGTGAAAAAACAAGTTCAATCTCTGTCGTATTTGTTGTAGCCTATCGTTTGTAATTTGTTTGTAAATTTCTTTTTCTATAACAATATATAACAAATATTTATATCTACACTGCCCTCCAAAAGTTTGGAAACGCCCTAGAAAAGTGGGGTTTTGGACAATATTGGCATGAATCCTTTTTAATTTGTGATAATTTTGCACTGGTAAGGGACAACACAAACTATGAAAACTATGAAACATTTTTTGATTCATCAAAATATCCAGCATTAGCAGTTATCTGACCTAAACTGGGTTCTGATTGGTTCATTGTATATTAAACTTAATTGGCAATTAATTGCTGAAGCTATTAAGGTGTGCTGACCCAAAAATCTTTTACAAAACTGGGCCAAGTTTAAACCAGTAACCAGGCATCACAGCTGGCAAAGGGGCATGTCTGACTTTGACATGTATATATTGCCATTATTATGTAATCAAAATGAAAATTATTATTGCTGGATAATGTCAAGTTACTGTAATGTATTTGCACCAAAAAATTATAAGGATTTATGCTGATATCGTCCAAAACCACACTTTGCCAGGGGTGTTTTCAAACTTTTGGAGGGCAGTGTGTGTATATATACATACACACACACACACATATATATATATATATATATATATATATATATATAGTGAAATAAAATTTCTTATATCATGGTCATATTGCGCACTCATCCTGTATTCCACCATGAGAAATCTGGTCACCCTAGGACTCGCGCATCTCACACACCCAAAGCGTGTGCATGCTGAGAGAGTGAGAGAGGCTTTCAAACAGTGATCGAACACATAATTCTTCTTTCACGTTTACTTGCGCTTGAACGGACACATACACACAAAATTTTGTCAAAATACCTGTTTCGCAAATAATCTCTCGGTTATGTCATAAGTGAAGAGTTGAGAAAGAAACCAGATATTCGGTCCGCGTATTCGTCTTAAAGTGACAGAAGCCTAATATTCTTGCTGTTGTCTGTGTCATTAGTGTTAATAAAATAAAAACAAAACATCATCATCATCTACCATGTTCGAGAGCAAATAGTGAGGAGAGCAGTCAGGAGGAAAGTGATGACGACAACTTGTAGGTTAAGAATGCTGCGTAAAGTGTGAGTACCAAGCAGCATCTTGAGGTGCTCCCTTGAGAGCCAGACCAAAAAAGTTATGTGCACCCCTGATAATAGGTCCTCTTTAAAGGGGTCAAGACATTTTTAAAACATAATTTTGATATACTCCTTAAACTTCACTTATAATGTTAACTTATTTGCACAAAAAAGTATTAATAAAGTATAATTTTCAATCCTCATTTTGACTTTCCTTTAAAAGCTTGTCAGTATATCACCATGTTATGATTTGCTAATGTATGATTTGCTGTCAGCTCTTGTCTCCGTATGAGCTGACAGTTAAACGTTCCCAGCAATCTGTGGAATGGTGGAATAAAGACAGGACAAAAATGTGTGTGTGATCAGCTCTGGTCTTGCTAGGTTATATATTTTTCCAAAACGTTTACATTAGAACAAACATCAAAAACAAATGTCAAAAAAATACTTTTTTTTTTATTATGCAAATCGTCACTGTTTCAGTCCCTTTCTTGCAATTACACAGTGTTTTCATGAAGATCTGTCCATCAGCCAATCACTGTGTTACTCATTTGCATATTCAAAATGCTGTTCAGTGTTACATGACTTTTTGTGCTTTCTCACAATTCAAATCAACTAAACAATATCAAACATGTATTCAAACATGAAGTTTCTGTACGTTTTACTGATTTTAGACCATTCACAAGCGTTTTTAAAGTTAATTAAACATTATATTAACTAATATAAAGACATTTAAACATTCACCTTCAATCAACACTGTAGCAGGACATAGATAGGGATGCATATTTTTACGAGTACAAGTACATGAGCTTGGTATCGGGACCGATACCGATACTGCATCATGCTTGCACTCGCAGAAAATGAAATACAACTACAACTGACTAAAAGCCACACAACCTGGAATCAAAATAAAAGAAGACAATAAATCTCTCAAGATCTCAGCAGAAGTTCTTTTTGAGAATTAACAGAGGTTTAGATGTTTATTTTTTAATGAAAATGTTTGGTCACCATTTTGGCAATCAGTGTGTCCTTTAGTTTGGCAGTTTGAATTTTTGTGTGAGTTTGTGGTCTTTGTAACAGTGTTTACCAAAACACATAATTTGTTGCAAAGAAAACCAGAAACAAAATGATCGAGTGATATAGTTATAATTATAAAGCATTTACTAATCATACTCTTGACCAAAAGTGTATATGTTTTTAATAGGTTACATTCACCAACAATACTTTCTTGCTACAGATCAGATTTTTTGAATCATGACTTTTAAAGAGCAAAACTTTTTATAAAATCTTTAGACACACAGACATCAAGAATCAGCATATGAATCTCAACAATGGTGACATCCTTCATGCCGCAATGCATGCTGGGCGTCATGAGTTGTATGGCTCCCAGCATGTATTGCGGCATGAAGGATGTCACCATTGTTGAGATTCATATGCTGATTCTTGATGTCTGTGTGTGTCAAAATATTTTCTTCCCATAATGTATTTTTAAAGGTGCCCTAGAACTTTTTTTTAAAAGATCCCCTGAATGTGTCTGTGAAGTTTCAGCTCAAAATACCCCATAGATTTTTTTTAATTCATTTTTTGAACTGCCTATTTTGGTGCATAATTAGAAATGAGCCGATTCATGGTGTGTGGCCCTTTAAATCTGGTGCTCCACGGCCCAAGAGCTGGCGCTTGCCTTAAACAACATAAAAAAAGTTCAAACAGCTAATATAACCCTCAAAATGGATCTTTACAAAGTGTTCGTCATGCAGCATGCCTAATCGCGTAAGTACAGTGTTTATTTTGATGTTTACATTGATTCTGAATGAGTTTGAGGCTATGCTCCGTGGCTAACGGCTAATGCTACACTTTTGGAGAGATTTATAAAGAATGAAGTTGTGTTTGTGCATTATACAGACTGCAAGTGTTTAAAAATGAAAATAGCGACGGCTCTTGTCTCTGTGAATACAGTAAGAAACGATGGTAACTTTAACCACATTTAACAGTACATTAGCAACATGCTAACGAAACATTTAGAAAGACAATTTACAAATATCACTAAAAATATCATGATATCATGGATCATGTCAGTTATTATTGCTCCATCTGCCATTTTTTGCTGTTGTTCTTGCTTGCTTACCTAGTCTGTTGATTCATTGACACATCCAGACGTTCTGCCCTTGTCTAATGCCTTTCATCCAGATGTTAATACTGGCTGCCCTTGTGTAATGCCTCAATCATGGGCTGGCATATACAAATATTGGGGGCGTACACACCGACTGTTACGTAACAGTCGGTGTTATGTTGAGATTCGCCTGTTCTTCTGAGGTCTTTTAAACAAATGAGATTTATATAAGAAGGAGGAAACAATGGAATTTGAGACTCACTGTATGTCTTTTCCATGTACTGAACTCTTGTTATTTAACTATGCCAAGGTAAATTCAATTTTTTAATTTAGGGCACCTTTAAAAAATTCAGAATATGATTTGTGGCAAGAAAGTATTGTTGGCAAATATTATATTTTAATAACAAATAACCACTTTTGGTCAGGAACAAGATTAGTAAACTACTCTGCTTTATATAGCTGAAAACTATATCACTCGATCATTTTGTTTCTGGTTTTCTTAGCAACAAATGTGTGTGTGTACGAAGACCACAAACTCACAAAAAAAAGCCAAGAGTCAAACTGCCCAACTAAAGGAAACGCTGATGACCAAACATTTTCAGTAAAACATCAACATCTAAACCTCTGTTCTCAAAAAGAACTTCTGCTGAGGTCTTGAGAGATTTATTGTCTTCTTTTATTTACAGTTGATTCCAGGCTTTGTGGCTTTAAGTCAGTTGTAGCTGTTTCATTTTCTGAGAGTGCAAGCATGATGTTGAACCAACATCACACTGTAACATTGATTCAATGCCATTAACATTGATTTTTTGTTGAAATTTCAACATTTGAAATTTTCAACATCACATACAGAGAATAAATTAAAGGTCCCGTTTTTCGTGTTTTTTTGAAGCTTTGATTGTGTTTATAGTGTGCAATATAACATGTGTTCATGTTTCGCGTGTAAAAAAACACAGTATTTTTCACATAATTTACTTATCTGTATACCGCTGTTTCCACTGTCATAAAAACGGGCTGATGACTTCCTTGTTCTATGAAGTCCCTCCTTCAGAAATACGTAACGAGTTCTGATTGTGCCAGCGGTTCCTGTGTTGTGATTCGACAGCAGCTTAGCGAACCTTGCCCGGAAAGGTCACGCCTCTTACCATAATGTGGAGATGCACGCGCTCAGTGTTATTGTAAACATGTCTTTAATTTTACCCTATCAATTTGAGCCGGAATCAGACCCGGTGATTGGACTGCGGGATGAAAATAACAGCGTTTCGACGACATGGCGACAAACACACTCTACAAACGCAACTATGTATTCCTGTGGGCGGAGGTTAGTCAAAAAACTGTTTTAGTGACGTCATTAAAGAAGGAAGTAGAGGGATGTAGTCCAAACTGGCCGTTCGATGTAGGCGACTTCTGTTAAATAAAATATCTCGTTTGGCATTGAACTTTGAACTTTAAAATTTTACAGATTTTATTCATACTCTAGCAACAACATTACACACTAACTAAAGTTTGAAACATGGGATCACGAAGAACGGGACCTTTAAAGTCATCAATTGTGACGAACCAACAATTGGGGCCTTACACTAATGTCACTACATAGTGCCCACTATTGCACGTGAATAAGCGTTTTGAAAATGTTCATATAAAACTGTAATTTACAGACAAGGCATTATGAAATATTTTACTTACTGTTTGCGATGTACCTGCTGTCAGATGCATACAAAATATTCAGAGCAGGGGTGGGTTGGTTTTGGGTTGGTTTTGGGTTGGGGTTGTACTGAGAAGCACTGGTATAGTGTAGACAGTATCAATCAATATAAAAGTGCCTATGTGCCTTTGTGACAAAGTGGAGTTTAGGTGCAGTCTTGCCATGTCGTAAGTACAGCAATTACGTGATTTCATCTTGCAAAAAGCGTTCATGTCCTCATAGAGCTCATAATTACAGCTTGTAAGATGGGAAATGTTTAAGAGCTCCTACTTTTACCAACTGGCCGCTGCAGATTCATTTAGGCATTGATAGTGGTGCCATATAAAACACATAATACCCAGTCCGAGGACGTGACCAGCTCAGAATAGAACGTCATGTATCCTCATCTTGAGACTATGGTACTTAGACATGGTGTGAATGCAGCATTAAACACAGTGTGTGTGCTCTTATCCTGGTGAAGATTGGAGTGATGAATGGGAAACAGGTGTGGGTGATGAACAGGAGGGATGCTGGGAAATGTAGTCTTTGACTAGATGATTGGGCTGTTGAAGAAAGGCAGATGGAGAGCATACGTGACATCTAGTAATAAAAATGATAACATTCATTTATATTTAAATGTTTATTATTACGTTTATTTATATAATAATTCTTATTATTATTATTATTACAACAACAAGATACTGTTTTATTATAATTATTAAAGGTGCTCTATGTAAAAATGACAGCTAGTGGTTGAAATGGGTACTGCAGGCCAAATTCAAAATAATGGCTGTGTCTGAAAAGTGGAAAATGCTGCCTTCGGAGGACACGTTTCAAGGTAGGAAGGCAACAAGGCACATCAGAATCCAATGTTAGCTTCACTTCCTGTTTCCTGAGATACCTTCATCTGATCGATTTCTGAAGGCAGCATAGATGTGTCCTTCACTGCCTTTGATATCCCACAATCCTGTGCGTCCATTCTGTCACTGTTGAGCTAGAAAATTAAAAATGGCGTCCGAAAGTTGAGTTTGCTGGTCAGTTTGTGTGTGAATGCATGTTTTTGAGCAGCAATTTCCACTTTTGGTGTAATTTTTAGCGAGAAATTACTACTGTAGTAATTAAATATTTGTTTAGTTCTCACCAAAGCTCACGCTATTGTGCTGTAGATCATTAAACTGTTACGGTGCCTCAGAAGTCTGTCCGAAATCAGTTTCGTGAGGTACCTTCATGCACAAACACTGCCTTACAAGCCATTGCTTGATAGGGCAGCGAGGCATCAAGTCAGCTTCCTAGGTTTTCAAATGCAGTCATTGTTTGCCCCGCCCCCTCCTCCTCATACTTGACGCTCTCGCAGGTTGCCAGTTTGAAGACACACAACAGGAGCGAGCTCAGTTGACATTGGAAAGTGAGGAGACTTACACACTGTGAGATAATTAGTTGATTTATGATTAGTTGATATCGCGTTTTAATATGCTCCCATTCATAGACATTTTTAGATGGATGCTGATGTAGTATCTCTGACCCAGTTTGTTTTGCTGGCTTCTATGGCTGCAATTCGCTGCATGTGTTTTCCACCAACTGGCAACCCGGGGTGGCGAAATACTATTGGGTAAATTGGCAACGTGCGGCCTTGCTCAGACCAAAACAAAAACAGAAATTCTGACACGGAATGCAAATTTCAAAGTAAAATAACTGGCTGTAGCTATGGTTTTCAGAGAAACGAATATGTGAACTGAGCATGTTTAATAAATATCTGCAAACATATTATGGTATTTTTATGCTTTAGAACAGTCAAAAACTTACATAGAGCACCTTTAAAATATATTATAATATTATAGTCATTTTTAAAAAAGGAAATCACATTCTAAAGAACCCTCCAAAAATAATTAATAAATAAATACAATATTTTGTCTGAATCTCTCATTTGTGTTACTTATGTTACAATTCTGTATAGAGTTTCTAAATAATTTTGGGTAATAAGTTTTTTAAATATATAATATTCATATGTAAGTTGATCTAAAATTTGTAAATAAAAAAATTATTATTTTGTGTACATATTGTTTGATTGAGCATGTCACAGATGTCTTCAGGGAGCAGATCATGCTGACCAAACAAATGTTTGTTGTGATTGTCCCTCAGGCTTTTGAAGTCTTTTCTGTTTGAACTGTAATAAGTTATTTCCTTTTTCCCTCATGCTTACATAGACATGCTCCAATCCCACAAATACCCGGATTTCTCTTGGCTGTGTTCCTAGATTGTGACATTCAGACAGGGATAGATGGAGCGCGTGGGTATGTGTGTGTCGTGCACAGACTTTGTCTGACTCTCTGCCACCTGCTAGCTGCCTGTGAATGCCAAGGTGCCTCAGGGCATTTGCCGGCACACCACTGATTCACATGTTTCCCATCCTGCCCCTGTGTCCTTTCATTACCACTGACTAAGGCCTGGGGCAGGGGGCTCTCTCTGTCTCCTTCTCGCTCGCTCGCTCTCCCTCATCTCATCTCCCTCACTCCCTCAGGAGGAGACCACTGCATGCTGATGTGACAGGAGCACAACACAAGTCGTCCTCCATCTGTGGAGTGCCGTCTGCTGCCACCCCGTTGTGACCTTTGACTGTCTCCAGGAGTTATAAGGCAAGGGCAGCAACCGAGGGTCAGTCCGTGCTCTGTCAGGGGCCCAGAGCACTAAGGCGAATGTGTCAGCCGAAGGAGGGGTGGGTCACAGACACCATGTTGACGTGCTGACCTACAGAGATATCTCAGGTCACGGGAGGGTTGTTAGAGACGTGCAACGTTTCAGTTAATCAGACCTCTCTCTCTGTATCTATGCAATCTTGCACATCTTGCAATGTGGCTGATGCGCTTTAGCGTTGTTGGTTCAGTCTCATCTCATTAGTATTCATATCTAATATTTAAATGTGCGCAGCTTTATAAACATAAAAATATTTATGAATCCTTTATATTACATTTGTTATAAACACATTTTAGTGATGTAACACAGATGTATTGGCCAATAATCGGTATTGGTCAATAAAAACAATTATTTTCACTATCAGCCATCAGCCGATTGTTTAAAGTATTAGTTCACTTTAAAATGAAAATCAACCCAAGATTTACTCACCCTTAAGCCATCTTTGGTGTATATGACTTTCTTCTTTTTGATGAACACAACCGGAGCTATATTAATCAATATCCTTACGCATCCGAGCTTTATAATAGCAGTGAACGGGACAAACGAGTATGAAGCTCAAGAAAGTGCTTCCATCATAAACATACTCCACATGGCTCCAGGGAAAAATATCCATATTTAATAAGTTATAAAGTAAAATATCTTGCTTCTGCTAGACCACCATCCATATTCAACGTACGAAAAAAGATTAACTCATGTCGCGTCAGTTATGCTTTTTTTGTAAGTTGAATACGGAAGGCGTAGGATATAGTGTAAGCATTTTGTGCAAGTTATTGCATTAAAAAACAAGCATGAACATCAAAAGGTATGTTAAAAGATACAGTGCAACTTATCGAAATCTATCAGTTAAATATAATAGTTTGGCCTCTGTTGTTAATTTTAACCTACAGAATAATATTATAGTAATGTACCAAATGAGAGTGTTCCCTGTATAGTTTACAGCATCAGTTGGGAGAGATTTTTTTTTTTTCTTAAGAAAATCAAACTATTGGTATCAGTATTGGCAGATTTCATTCTGAATTATCGGTATTGGCTGAGAAATTTAGTTTCATGCATTTCTAATATATTTGCATAGTTAATTTTTACTATTATATAGATATTTTTGAGTAATTCAATGTCTGTGGTGGTTACAGCACAGGTTTCAATGCCTATGCAAATGTACAAGACTGTACGTAAAGTGTCTCTATGTGGCAGTTTATTGGACGAGAGGGGTTAAAAAAATAGGAGGTCTCGGTGATGAACGTCTTAGAGATGGAGCAAGTTATTACATTTTAATGAAGGCTTACAAAGACAAACCATTTTGTTTGGAATACTGTGTACTGAATAGTTCACAATAAAACCAGGATATGTAATAAGAACGCAAATAGGGGCAATTTTCATTTTATGGTGAATTTAAATTTTAAATGACATCTTAGCCTGCAGATGTTAGCCTGCTTCTCACTGTTTGCCACACACCGTAGCTGGTACATCCTAACTTGTTTACTCATCAGGCTCTATTGGTCTATCACACCCAGATTTCACACTGCGATGGAAATGACATTTTACCCAGCAAGCTGCGGGATTCTAGTCTCACAAATACGCCTGTGTCGTCGGTCTCTCCGACAATCACAACAACATGACTACATTATGATGTGCTTAACATCTACACACAATAACCTCCCTTTCAGTCAGCGACAAATCAAACATGCTTCCAATAAAACAAATTGTCATGCAGATTGCCAATTACTGCCAGAGGTAATTATGAAATTTTGGAAATTACAGTTGTGCCATTGCACAACATTTAGGAGAATGAAACCTAGGGAGGCTTGTGCATATTTCTCACAGGTGGCCATCTAAAATTATATCTTTCATAGAGCATGGCAGTGAAATTCAGAGTTTATTTGACAGTATATTTCATAAAGTGTATGTGCAGATTATCAGACCACAGAGGAAAGCAATCTGCATAAGTGTTTTCGAGTGAAACCCCAGCAGGGATGAATCGTATTGTTTTTGAAAAATAGAGCTGCCATTACAATAAATAAGTGTCAGATTAAGAGGTTACGGGGATCAATTAGGTCCCAAGATCCATTAGTGACACTTTAATTACATTAGGAACAATGCTATGATAATTACAATGTCAATAATTAATAGCCTTTTAATGTCACAAAAGCATTGGGAACACAGTCATCAGCTAATAGGTTATTACTGGGTTGATATCATCAGCAATTCCATAATGCAAGACTGTGCCAACAAACTGTGAGTAGTAATGGTGTCAAACGGAATACTATCATGTATCAGGACAGCATGTCACTGCATACTAATCAGTTAATTAGCTAATTAGTCCTGACTAAAGAATTTTGTTGCATGTAATCCAAGTTGACGAAGTGTAATACATAAACTTATCTGAACCACGTTGAAAGATGAATCTGAGGTAAATATGCATGTTATTGTCAACAGTTATTCTATTCTATTCTACACACAAAAAATTAATTGTTGGATTTACTTAAAAAAGCAGCATCAATGCAACTATATTGAGTAATTTGTACAAATAACAATTTAGTTGTATGAACAAAAGAAATTCAAGTAAAGCTGAGAAAATTTCTTTGAGTAAATACAAATCATTTACATAATATTTATATGTATAGTTTACTTAAAGCTGCTGTCCGTAACTTTTTTTGGTTAAAAATTATCCAAAATCAATTTTTGAGCAAGTACATAACCAGCCAGTGTTATCCTTACCTTAGCTCGATTCACAACGGTAAGCTTGTAATCGGTACTGGTAGGTTTCCGTGGGAAATTCGAGCATGCAGCCTGCTGGTAACGGATCATTTATAGCGTTTTCTCACAGCAGATGGAATAATTAAACTTATCATTTTGATGGTGGATTGTAATCCAGAAAGATCCAAATGACAATCATCAGTGACAACTGAGATTCACCCGTAGTCAAAATAAAAAGACTTCGGACTGCGGAGTGGCTACAGAAATTGAAATCTACAGGTAACGCTAATACACACTAAATACACATTGTTCTCAAATTGTTAGTGTTAACAACACCAACATTGCAAGACTAAGTATAACAATAATAATAATTTGCACGGTTTGGCGTGATCCGAGCTAAGCTATTGTTAGATTTAATCGTTAATTAATAAAAACGTACCATATTCACATTCATCCATTTCGGAAAAAAACTGAACATGCTTTTAGCGCCACTCAGTGGAAATTTCACATTGAAACTGTCACAAAACGTACATGGCGCTACGTGTTTTCGTTTTGCAAAAATGTTCCCACGTTTTTCAATGTACAACAATGTACAATGTACGTTTTTCTAACGAGCCTGGGCTGGGGTCAGAGTATCTCTGAAACAGCAAGGCTAGTGAGTTGCTTCCTGTCAGCAGTGGTGAGAATTTACCAACAGTGGTCCGAGGAGAGACAAACCACAAACCTGTGACAGGGTGTTGGGCACCCAAGGCTCATCGATACACAAGGACAGTGAAGGCTGTCCAATCTAGTCCAAGGCAACAAAAGGTCTACTGTGGCACAAGTCACACAAAAATATTGATGGTTATTGGAAGAATGTGTCACAACACACAGTGCATCACACTCTGCTGCATAGCCGAGAGCCTATGAAGAAGACCCCTGTCCACAGTAGAAAGCGCCTACAATGGGCACACGAGCAACGGAACTGGACCTTGGAGCAGTGGAAGAAGCTCACCTGGTCCGATGAGTCCCATTTTCTTTAACATCGTGTGGACAGCCGTGTACATGTGCGCTGTTTACCTGGGGAAGCGATGGTATCAGGATGCACTGTGGGATGATGGCAAGCTAGTGGAGGGAGTGTCATGCTCTGGGCAACGTTCTGCTGGGAAACCCTGCATCCGGCCATTCATGTGGACGTAAATTTGACACGTGCCATGGTAATATACAGTACAGTCCAAAAGTTTGGAACCACTAAGATTTTTAATGTTTTTAAAAGAAGTTTCGTCTGCTCACCAAGGCTACATTTATTTAATTAAAAATACAGTAAAAACAGTAATATTGTGAAATATTATTACAATTTAAAATAACTGTTTTCTATTTGAATATATTTCACAAAGTAATTTATTCCTGTGATGGCAAAGCTGAATTTTCAGCATCATTACTCCAGTCTTCAGTGTCACATGAATGTTTTCAACATTGAAAATAATCATAAATGTTTATTGAGCAGCAAATCAGCATATTAGAATGATTTCTGAAGGATCATGTGACACTGAAGACTGGAGTAATGATGCTGAAAATTCAGCTTTGCATCACAGGAATAAATTACTTTGTCAAATATATTTAAATAGTACACAGTTATTTTAAATTGTAATAATATTTCACAATATTACTGTTTTTTACTGTATTTTTAATTAAATAAATGTAGCCTTGGTGAGCAGACAAAACTTCTTTTAAAAACATTAAAAATCTTAGTGGTTCCAAACTTTTGGACTGTACTGTATAATTTTGTTTAGATTTGTTAAAATTTTGCTTGCAATTAAAGGATTCGTTCACTTTAAAATGAAAATGACCCCAAACTTTACTCACCCTCAAGCCATCCTAGGTGTATATGTGTATACTTTCTTCTTTCTGATGAACACTGTTGGAGTTATATTAATAAGTATCCTGACGCATCCAAGATTTATAATGGCAGTGAACAGGATCAATGAGTATAAAGCTAAAGAAAGTGCATCTATCCAATATAAACGTACTCCACATGGCTCCAGGGGGTTAATAAAGGCTTTCTGAAGTGAAGCAATGCGTTTGTGTAAGAAAAATATCCATATTTAACAAGTTATAGAGTAAAATATCCAGCTTCAGCCAGACCGCCTTCCGTATTCAACTTAGGAAAAATTCTTAATTTGAATACGTAAGGCGTAGGATGTAGCGTGAGCGTTTTGAACTTCGAGAGTTTTACACTTTCTTCATAAGTTGAATACGGAAGGCGGTCTGGCACATATATCTTTATGACATGAAAGATTTGTAAATATTTTACGTTATTTTTTTCACTGTAAAAGCGTAATAATGCTACATTTAAATGCTGCCAATACGTCCATATTATACGTTTCAGCACCGATCCAAACGTACAAAAATGTATGTTTCACGAGTTCACACTTACAAATAAGTCAGGTAAATAAATTGGTAAACGTATTTGGCGTGCTGTCCGGGGAGAGGGCTCCGAGCTCGGTAATCGGCCCGAACACAGAGTATGCCAAATATGCACATTCCATACCTCATCTGATTATATGCAAGTGCAAACTAGTGAAATTATTACAAAGTGATTTTTAAAAAAAAAAAGTGCACTTAAGTGTGTTAAGAAACATAGTACATAGTACCCTCTGTAAGTACACTTAAGTGGCCTTTAATGTTAGTAATATACCATCTGCAAGTACACTTTTTAAAAAGTGTTTAAAAAAACTTTTACACATTCAATACAATTAAGGGTATACAAGGGAATATTGTGTGATATTTATGAGAGAACTTCTTTTTGGCACTGGCAGTCCTAAAGAATACAGCACTCACAGCTGTTATTCACACAGTCTTGTCACACACAGTTCTCTTTCTTTGTTTGCCAGTCTGTCAATCTCCTCCCTGCACACATGCAAACACTTGTACATGTGCTACATGGTGGATCCTCACAGGCTGCATGGTGTTCTTGTGCATGTGTGCGCCAACAATATATGCTTGTGTTGGCATTAGTGCATGTTTAATGTGACGTGCTGAACTTTAGACTTCACAAGAGCAGGATGTGGTGCTAATATTAAATAAGGTTTGAATAATGTCTTAACCTGTCAAAACGGGCCTTCCTTCCTCAATGATCTTTTATTCAGCCTTATCATGAGACAGTGGATAGGATTATAAAACACTTTCGTCCATATAAAGATGAAATGTAGAGTGAGTTGTGAATAAACTACTCAGCTCAACTCAATGCATTCGGTGCTCTTTCTCGGTTACCCACCTAAGATACACATCACATGCCTCCAACCTTTATCCACCGGTGTTGCTGTCAAAATTAGTGGTTTACACACCATTTGATCTCATATTTTGTTTTTTTTTGTTTTTTTTTCTGTTTTGACAGTTATTTTCTCTGCTCTGAAAAAACATCCCTGGCATATATACGTTCTGACTGATGGTGGAGGACAGATCGCCTTTCATGGTTAAAGGAGTGGAATAGAAAAATCAATTTTACTTTTAGATTGAAGTTTGGCTGAGAAGCGAAAAGACAAGTATGGAAGTCGGCAAGATGGTGTAGATCCTATTCATCAAGGTGGCCTGTCGTGTACCTCTGACAGTCTTTACAGCAAGTAAGTAATTCAAATTACAACCAGATGAGCCTTCAAGTAAGCTGACTTGTGCATGAAATCTGCCATGTTTACTGTTTACTGACTTCATGTCGCCATCCAGACGAACATTCTGAATGTGATCTTTCGGGTGGTTGCTCATTCAGAGAGCGCAACCGCCATGATTGATGAGTCTCAGCAACAATGATCTGCTTTCAAAGCCTCTGATCCATGGACACACAATGCACTGATGCTGAACAGAGGATATGCACATAAGGAAAGGCACCACCCCCATATGTCTCCTCTTCTGTAGTCCACATTAATCACACAGTTATTAGTGTCAGCTATAATTTTATCAGTTTGACTCCTGTGCATTTATGCAGACCTACTTGTAGAGCATTAAGACTTCTCTCCAGAGCATTTTCAGAGCATGCATCTTTGTCTGATGGTAACGGTCTGTTTCTTCATTTATGGATCCTTTTAGCCCTGTGGACCTTTAGAGAATGTAAAACACACTTTAACAATGTTCAACAGTATATATCACAGAAGAATTCTGTCATTTTTCTAAACATCATGAATGTTTCCACCACATCTCATGTATTGTGTTTGAAAGGATAGTTCACACACAAAAGTAAATTCTGTCATCATATATTCTAAACCTCTATGACTTTATTTCTTATATTTGTTATTCATTGGTCATATTATATACAGTTACTTTGGAAATGTAATGGGTAACAGATTGCAAGTTACCAACTTTCATGAAGTAAATCACTAAAAGCCTTCCTTCTGCCAGAAAAAATCAGTCCCTGACCAACAACAGCAACAGAAGTTAAATTATTACGCCATTAGGTGGTGGCAAAGACTGTCTTTATGAGTGAGTCAGTCAGTAGCGAAGACTTTTACATTGAAAAGACTGAATTGTAGTGAACACGACACAATGCAAAATGCTTGACAAATGCTTTGACTAGTGCTGTCAGTCACGGGAAAACCCCTTAACTGTTAAAAGGACAAGATATTGCAGAGGACAATTAAACACATTCTTTATTATGAACATAGGACTGACCTGAAGGAAAATGCTAAATCTGAATGCAGGTAATAAACTCGTTTAATCGATCTCTTTTTCACAACACTCTTCTACATAATACAGTAAGCTTCAATGTCAATATCAATTGAGTACAAACAGTTTACGTTGCTAAGAGTGGTTGCTAAGGGTGTTGTGTAGTGATACTGCTCCAGCCGCCGCCACCGCCGAGCCAGCATCATATTTTTTTTTGGGGGGGCCAAGTGCCCGTGGGTGGGGTACATGTGGGCGTCACACATGTGGGTGGGGCTCAAGGACCACCATGGCAGCCCACGGCACCTGACCCTCCATGACCGCCCACGGCACCTGACCCTCCATGACTGCCCACGGCACCTGACCCTCCATGACCGCCCACGGCACCTGACCCTCCATGGCTGCCCACGGCACCTGACCCTCCATGGCCGCCCACGGCACCTGACCCTCCATGGCTGCCCACGGCACCTGACCCTCCATGGCCGCCCACGGCCCCTGACCCGCCATGGCCTACCGGACTCATGGACCCATCCTGGAGACCTCCGGTCATGTCCGTCCCTCTCCCTGCACCGGCGTGAGGTCTCCAGGACGCCCACCCCCCCTCCCCATATTATATCTACGGCGCGAGGACACGCCTACCGGGAGGGGGAGGTACTGTTACATATCCCGTGTCTCCCAGACTCCATTTCCCACAATCCTCCTGTTCTCCACACCTGCACTCACTTCCCTCGTCATCTCCCCATCATCACTAATCATCATCACCTGGACTCCCTCGTCAGCACTCCCTTTATATATGGACTCACTCCCTTCACTCCTGGTCTGTTATTGTGTATGTTAAACTAGTGTTTGGATGTTGTCTCTCTCTGTTGTATCAATAAAACCCGTTTGCTTGTGGAAGTCCGTGAACTCCTCGTCTCTACAACAGCCAAACGTTACAGAAACATTGTCTCATGGAGCAGTCAATGCAATTTGGGAAAGAAATCAATTAAACAAATTAATATTATTCAACATATCCTAGCTTTTTACAGAAAATATTCAGATTTAAACCCCTTTGTAATCATTAACATTTCCATAATAACTGTAATTTTAACAACTGTAGTTTAATTACACATTTTTTTCTTAGTAACTGTAACTGATTACAATTATTTATTTTGTAATTAAATGACGTAACTTCATTACATGTAACTAGTTACTCCAACATACATACTGTTATATACAGTATATACCTATAATGTAATGATGAAGACAGTGTAAGTGTGGCCTTCATATGATAAAAAGAAAAGAGTTTAAAGCTGTTACTTTTTTTATTTTTTAAATCAACCTCAGCGAAATAAAAGTTGAAGAAACTACCAACTATAGGATCAAAACAAAGGTAGGTCAGGATTTAGACTATGTGGTAATTTCTTGAGGTAGCCTATATACAGTAATAAGAGTCCTCACAGGAAGGGCTTCCCAGTACCCCTTCTTAAATGGCAAAAAAGGTGATCCATTGAGCTTTTGAAGTGAAAAGGGGGGTCTTTCCCTCCTCTAGACTAATCCATTCATGTTTTATTAATGTCATATGCTCTTGGGTATGGAATCTTTTTAAAACAACTCACCAGGTCATCCTGTTCGTTGTCACAAATCAAATTAGCCCAGCGAGCGATTAATCTTCCCGTCGAACCGACTCTGAAAGGGGCTTGACACCTTATTCATTTTCTTAATTAGATCTCTTATTAGGTGTCGCAGTCGTCCACATTAATTACAGCTTTCTTTGACTCTTGCACTTTCGAGTTGGCTATGCAAACTATTTGTACAGAGTTCATGCAAAAACGTAAGGAGATTGGAAGCGATGAATTGGATTAATGTCTTAAAGCACATGGTGAAGGTGAGGCGATGTGTTAGGGACATTAGTTATGGACATAGTGTAGATGCTACTAAAAAATTGTAAAAATATAGATATGCGGATAAACATACTGTAATTAAGTGCTATCGCATGAGCAAGATCATTAAAAAAAGAACATGATTGCGAGAATGATATTGCTTAGGCTACACCAGTTTGTGTTCTAGTTTTTCCAGCTGATGATAAAAACATTGACAGCCAATCAGAATCTATCCTGCTTTAAAAAGCTTGAGCATTTAAAGGTGCTGTATGTATTTGTGTGTGTGTGTGTGACTGTACTAAAGCAGAAAAATCCCACAATATGTTGGCAGAGATTTAGGAAATTTAATTTCTTCAAAAAACAATGCTACAGCCAATTATTCTACTTTGAAATGTGCATTTTGTGTCGGAATGTCTTATTTTGTTTTGGTCTGTGTGATCCCACCCAATATTCGACACCCCGGGCTGCCATTTGATGGAAATCACAGCATATTGCAGCCACGGAAGCCAAATAAACTAGGTCAGAGATCTAGGATCTAGGACCTAAAAAGCCTCAGACATCCATCTTAAAAGTTCTATAACCAGAGGCATATTAAAACTTGGGTAAATCAACTCATCAACTTACAGTGTAAGGCTCGTCGCCTTAATTTGTCAACTGCGCTCATTCCTTTTGTGTGTCCTCAATCTGGCAACCAGTTTGAGCGTATGAGTCTGAGGAGGAGGGGACGGGAGAAACAACCCTCCCCAATATTTTGAAATTGGACTGCATTACCCATTTCAACCACTAGTAGTCAATATTACATACTTCCCTTTTAAAGCGGCAGACGACAAAACTGCAGCACACACTTACTTTATAATAAACAGAACAATACCGATTGTTGGTATGGACACTAACATAGTTAGCATTATAGTTATCTTTATAGTTACTGTTCTTGCTGTTCGTCACCTACTGGCGTAACAAGGTAACCTGCAGAAGGTTACAACTATCCCCGCAATAGACTAGTCTGTCTGAAATGCACAGCAGAGTGAAATGAACAGTAAAAATCTCAGTGCTGTTATCAAAACAAACCGCTGACCCTGATTTATTTCTCCAGAGCTTGAGAATGTCCTTCAAACCAGTTCATTGTGAATCTGAAGCTAAATTTAGGAAATATGCTGTTCTATTTAATTATGATTAAAGGAACATCCTTGATCCAGCAATGACCCCAGAGGAATGAACTCTTCCTCTTCTGTTTCTCAAACTCACAAATGACAGCACAAAAAATGAGAAAACACTCATTAAACACACTCATTAAGCAATGCGATGCAAGTGTTTTTACTAGTTTCAGCCAGACACAGTTATCATTTTCATGACCAGCACCCACGTTGTTTAAATAGGAAATGCACTTGTCTGTGCCCATCTGTTAGCCCATGGGCGTGCTGGTCTGAAAACAAGGTGTGTTCAGGCGCATTGTTAGCGTGTTGCTATTTTGAGGCAACTGAAAACAACTGCGCCATTGACCAACAAAAACCTGGTCTAAAGTCAATGGGCCCTATAATACACCCGGCGCAATGCGACGCAAGGCGCAGCGCAAGTGTGTTTGCTAGTTTGCGTCCGGCGCCGTTCGCCTTTTCCCGTTCAGCGCCACGTCCTTAAATTAGTAAATGCATTTGCGCCAGCTAGTGCGCCCATGGGCGTGCTGGTCTAAAAAAGAGGTGTGTTCAGGCGCATTGCCGGCGCATTGCTATTTTAAGGAGCTGAAAATAGACTGCGCCATAGACCAACTCAAACCTGGTCTAAAGTCTAAAGTCAATGGCGCAATATTTTTTTGTTAGAGCGCGGTGGTAGAAACTGCACCTCTGGGCGCGTCCACAGTGCGCGTTGACTTTGCTTATTACACACAGGGATGCGCATCACACAAACATGCCAAATATTAAAAACAAAAGGATTACAGTGCAAAAGAATATTATTGTGTAGGCTACATAAATATAAAAATGTAATGATGAATAGTCATTGCGTGTATTAGAATTAGGCTACCTATTTTCAATACAGCCTATTACTACTTATAACGGACACAATCACTGCTAATTCATCCCATGCTGCCTTCACCTCGGGAAGCTTTGGTGGATTCCTGCTTGTCCCGTAGATGATCTGCTCGCGCGCTTTAACTTCGCGCACGAGCAGATCGGTTTCTTCGCTTGAAAAGCTTTCAGCTTTTCCGCCAACAAATTCCGCCATGTAAATAGCAATCCGCCATGGCGCGAGCGCATCTCGCTCTTAAAGGGAATGGGAGATGACACTCTGATTGGTTTATTGAACGTTACGCCCATTACTCATTAAGAGAATAGGGACAACCC
The DNA here is from genome assembly GCA_036281575.1 of Ancherythroculter nigrocauda. Lineage (NCBI taxonomy): Eukaryota > Metazoa > Chordata > Actinopteri > Cypriniformes > Xenocyprididae > Ancherythroculter > Ancherythroculter nigrocauda. Next base: position 16,767,666 of record VTFQ01000022.1, on the reverse strand, counting down.
ATTTCAAAAATGCGCCCGGCGCACGGACCGTTTTTCCGTCGTTAAAATAGCAAAAGTGGATTTGGACACGCCCTGAGTGCACCTGCGCCGTGCGCTTTACACTTTGCGTTTAGATCGTTAAAATAGGGCCCAATGTCTTTTAAAGGGAACGGGAGATGACACTCTGATTGGTTTATTGCACATTACATCCAAGACACACCCAGGACTCATTAAGGGAGTAGATACAACCCTTTTGGACCATTTCGTCGACCATTTTTTCTGTTGTTAAACTAGCAAAAGTGGATTCTGACATGCCCTAAGGGTGCACTTAGGGTGTGTCAGAATCCACTTTTGCTAGTGGATTCAGACTATGGCTTTGATTGTTAAAATAGGGCCTTATGAATGACAATTTTAAAGAACATTTACAGTATTAGATTAAAGCTTCAGCAAATTCGCAAAGGAATGAAAATAAACATGAATAAATACATTCCAGCTTACTACTGGAACCCAGCATCTAAATCGGTCAGTCAGTGCGGTTTGAAGAGAAAGCTTCTCTTCATAGAATGGGAATCAACTTTGCCTATGTCTACCTTTCAATTGAATAGCTGAACAAAATGGGTGAAAAAAGGACCAGTAAAAAAATGAGCAAATAAACAGAGTTGTGCTTGAAACCTGGAGTTTCTGTACTTGCTGCAGTGAAGTCTTTGGCCTGCTGTCAAGAGTGAATCTGATGAATCTGATTTTATTGATCTTAAGGTCCGGCATAGTGGGATTGTATAGTGGCGTAGAACAGGGTTTTGGACATGTTTATCTCTTTCAGACAGTCTGGCCATACACAATTTGCTGATTCATATTCAGCATATAGTCTGTGTTAAAAATGACAGACTCTAAGGAAATTGAAGGGTTTGGCTTCTTTGTTTGCTGGGTACCTTCTATAAATATCTGCATGCTCAGCACTACAATTGTCCACTGAGACTGTCCACCTGGAAGAAGTCATTTTCATTTTTTATTCATGAAAGCAGTACAGTTATATTTATATGTATATAGGACTTTGTTATTGCAGCATTTTTAAATAACAAAACTCTCTTGATCATACTTTTGCAGGCAATTCTCAAACGTAACATTTAGCTCCTAGATGTTGATTAAATATTCCATATTAAATCGTGATTTGGAAAAAAAAGAGAGTACAAAAATCAATGTTCAGGAAAATAAACAACTGTATGAATAAATAAATAAGCGAACAAGCTGAGTTTGTGTGTGTGTGTATTAAATCCACCAAGTGCCAGAGAAACATCTTTTCCAAGAAAAACATCAAGAAGATCCGATGAAGATTGTAGGGAGTAGATGAGAATTAATGTTGGATGAACAAAGACATGTTATGAAGCAACATGAAAAGAATATTGAAATTAAATCCATAACTGCTCTCCCAACGGTGAGGCTTGTCTTTTAATCAAAAAACTTCAAAAAGACCGGCAAAAATCTATTTAACTTGTCAAAACAATATGCAACCTATTAAAATGAAGTGTTTTTATTTTAATAGTACAGAGCTTAGAAAGTGTTTGTTTTTTTTCTTCCATAATAATGGCCAATGACCAGTTAAGTGATTCAGTGAGCAACTGCACATTGGTTTTAATGACACTGACTTATTTTCTTACTATTTTCGTCTGGTTTTATCCACTACAAATATTTAAACATGCTTAAATGAAGATTCAGTACATTCACTTGAGAAGCTACGGAAGCCCTGAACCGCATGAACCGTTATTTCATCATAATAAGTCGTTATTATGACATCATAAGTCGTTATTTCGAGATATTAAGCCATTTCGATATAAGTCGTTATTTCGACATATCTCGTTATTATGACATAAGTCGTTATTTCGAGATATTAAGCCATTATTTCGACATAATATCTTGTTATTTCGACATAAGTTGTTATTTCGACATAATATCTCATTATTTCAACATAAAGCCGGGGACACACTTAACGACTAGCTGAAACATTCTAAGACTGAACTCAACACACTATATGATTTTAAATGCCGACTATAAACACTGACTGAATGCAACTGACTCTGACTCGGCGCATTTGGGCATGATCAGTCGTAAGTATCAAATTACGTTCATAATCGGCCTTACATTCGTTAAAGCCGGGCACACATTTAACGACTAGCTAAAACATTCTAAGACTGTGCTCAACATACAGCGATTGTTTCCTGCGACTGAAGCAGATTTAAATAGATTTAAATACTTTCATATGGAATTTGAACAACGACTGTAATCGCAGACTGAACGCAACTGACTCTGACTGGACGCGTTTGGGCATGATCAGTCGTAAGTATCAATTTACATTCATAATCGGCCTTACAATCGTTAAGTGTGTGCGCGGCTTAAGTGTGTCCCCGACTTAAGTCATTGCGCCACTGTTGCGCCACTGAAGACGCTGATTTGTATGCGTCTTTTATTAAACTTGATATACAATATAGTTATATTGTCGAAATAACGACTTATGTCGAAATAACAAGATATTACGTTGAAATAACGAGTTGTGTCGAAATAAGATAATATGTTGAAATAATGAGATATTATGTCAAAATAACGACTTATGTCGAAATAACAAGATGTCGAAATAACGACTTAATATCTCAAAATAACAACTTAATATCTTGAAATAATGATACGTTTTCTTTTTCTTTTTTTTCCCTCCCCACCATAAGTTGTCTTTTTTTTTCTCTCCACCATGCGGTTCAAACAAAATGACTTGTTTTCTGAAAAATAAGTGAGTTTTTTCTTAACAGATTAAATATATACACAGTCAAACCAAAAATTATTCAGACACTAGATATATATATATTTTTACTAGTGGATGGAGGAAACTATAGTTCATTTATGTAAGTGAGGATGGCAAAATAAAGTAAACTGTGACATATTATACCCAAAAATGCTTCATACAGTGGACTACCAATAAAATTTATACAAATTTGGGGTCAAAAATGATTCAGACATTTTGACCTGACCATGTTTTGCTTAAGTGTAATCTGACATAAAAACGATTCTTTTTTTCTGACAGTTTAACTCTGAGATCTTGTCATTGTCATATTTTATTACCATTTTTTTTTTAAACTATAGTGAATAAACTGTAATAATGAATGAAATGTTCAAGGTGTCTGAAAATTTTTTTGTTTGATTGTATATATATCTGTTGGTAATACGTTAATTCAAAAGGGAAACACCATTATTTTTTTACCCAAAAAGCAGATATTTTTTGTTTTAAGCTATATATATATATATATATATATATATATATATATATACACACACATATGTACACTGTATATATACAGTACAGTCCAAAAGTTTGGAACCACTAAGATTTTTAATGTTTTTAAAAGAAGTTTCAAGGCTACATTTATTTAATTAAAAATACAGTAAAAAACAGTAATATTGTGAAATATTATTACAATTTAAAATAACTGTGTACTATTTAAATATATTTGACAAAGTAATTTATTCCTGTGATGCAAAGCTGAATTTTCAGCATCATTACTCCAGTCTTCAGTGTCACATGATCCTTCAGAAATCATTCTAATATGCTGATTTGCTGCTCAATAAACATTTATGATTATTTTCAATGTTGAAAACAGTTGTGTACTTTTTTTTTCAGGATTCCTTGATGAATAGAAAGTTCAAAAGAACAGCATTTATCTGAAATACAAAGCTTCTGTAGCATTATACACTACCGTTCAAAAGTTTGGGGTCAGTAAGAATTTTTATTTTTATTTTTTTGAAAGGAAATTAAAGAAATGAATACTTTTATTCAGCAAGGATGCATTAAATCAATCAAAAGTGGCAGTAAAGACATTTATAATGTTACAAAAGATTAGATTTCAGATAAACACTGTTCTTTTGAACTTTCTATTCATCAAATAATCCTGAAAAAAAATATTGTACACAAATATTTTGTACAATTGTACACATTAAATGTTTCTTGAGCAGCAGATCAGCATATTAGAATGATTTCTGAAGGATCATGTGACACTGAAGACTGGAGTAATGATGCTGAAAATTCAGCTTTGCCATCACAGGAATAAATTACTTTGTGAAATATATTCAAATAGAAAACAGTTATTTTAAATTGTAATAATATTTCACAATATTACTGTTTTTTACTGTATTTTTAATTAAATAAATGTAGCCTTGGTGAGCAGATGAAACTTCTTTTAAAAACATTAAAAATCTTAGTGGTTCCAAACTTTTGGACTGTACTGTATATACATATATAAAACAAGATTCAGTATCCTATGTCATTTTCCTTCTCTAGTAAATGTATCTTGATTTAAGAATGTTTAGATATTTGTACTTGAAAACAAAACAAAAATACTAAGAAAAAAAATATTTTGTTTTTAAGTGTATGGGGGTGAAGGTGCCTTATAATTGTCATTCTACACCAACCCTTGTTCAAAATATAGTTGTCAGCAGTGGACAGCTACTAGCGGATGCTTTAACAGCAAGCTGACAGAAAGTTTCGTCTAACCATCTTCAATGTACGCTGTACAATTTCAGTTCTCTCAAAAGACATCTCACTGATTCTCTGTGAAACCTGTGGAAATATTACTCTGAGCTTAATAGAATGGAGGAAGGTTGAAATCTTGTGAGAGGCAGCGACCGCAATTTTCTGTGTGTCCCACAAGGGACAGGACTTGTCATGTATAACACAGACCTACTCATGAAGAAAATGATGGATTTCACAGTTTGGCCTGTCTCATGCCTGTGCATTTCAATGTTAGTTTGTTTTGAGGGAACACAAGAGAAATAATAAACTGGAGAGGAAATGTATTATCATGATAATCTCTGGCAGTCCTGAACTTGTTAATCATTTGACATCGAAGACTTACCTTTAGGCAGATTATGACCTCACAGTTGGGAGACTTGTGAGGTTTTGCCAAGTCCACGGTTTTCCCATGGAATTGGGCTACTTTAACCCTGTTGCCGTGGGTTGAAGCAACCACAAATAACATGATATTTAGCCCCTGAAATGCGAATTTTACCAGGAGAACCTCACTAAAAATGTGGATTTTACCCCTGGAATTTGATTTTTATCAGGGGACCCCACCTGAAATGTGACTGGGCTAGATTTGAGTAGCAACTGGGTGGGTTTTGTTGTGAAAACCTGGCAACCCTGGGTTTCAAATGGAGCAAAGATGTTTTCTATAATTCAAACATTTACTCCCCCTTATGTTGTTCCAAACCTGTATGGCTTTCTTTAAAGATATTTTGAAGAATGACACTGTACCCACTGACGTTCATTGCAAAAAACTGTCATCTTTTATGTTCCACAGAAAAAAAGAAAGTCATTAGTGTTCGAGAATGAGAAAAACGATGACAGAATTTTGTCCTTGGGTAACTATTACCTTAATTCAGTTATGCTTATTCCAAATATGACTAGCTTAAGGTATATAAAGACGCTGTTTACGTTTACTTTTCATAGTATTGTTCATTATTGGAGTCATCGTATACATAACCTGTGATGTCATGATGTACAATAACTTTTCCATTCAAATAGTCATGCAATGGGTGGTTGTAAAGAAATATAAGATTTCATAAGAGCGGAAGCCTCTTCTAAGAACTTGATTGAAGTTTCCTCAGCAAAATAACAAAGAATTGGGCGGCGGTAAATGCATTCGGTTATCTATGCAAAGGCAGTTCTTGCTCTAGAAAGAAGCAGGGCTCTCTTCACAGCAAGACACCGGCATTCTTACTCAGAAAAAAAAATGATGCATGAAAGAGAACTGAGAGCTCCTCCGCATCCATCCCAAAGCACCTTTTACGACCCATCCACATTAAAACCCTGAATACACAGTGAAAAAAATCCCTTGATTCTCATTTACATACTTTTTTTTTTTTTTTCTCCACGCTAATCTCACCATTCTGTCTCAGCGGCAGCATCTTTCTCGTGGAAGGTCTGCCGTTGGGGCCCTGATTCCTATAACGCATCAAATACACACTTGAGGCTCTGAGCTGCTCTGTATCCTTTTAGATAGAAAAACAACAACAAAATGAGGGAACGCCTCATTGAAGAAGAGAAAACACAGCTTTTTGTTTGTAATTCCCTGCTTAGCATTCTGGGAAAACTGCTGGGAGATCGATGTAGCTGTCAATCTCAGGCCCTCTGTGACTTCGCTGATAGAAAAAATGACTTGAAAGAAAAAAGCTGAGTTTTTATTTTTTATTTTTTTATTAATAATATGGTACTTGTTGAGGAGAGGAAGTAAACCTGAAGAAATATGGCAGTCAGGAAGATTTATTATGGGGGTCAGATGGGAATATTCTTGGTGTGGAACTGAAAATCTGTATCCTAATTGAACAAGTTAACAAATTGGGCAATGCTGATAAATGCAGTCTGCCACAGGGAATTATTTAAATCAAAGATCCAGTTATGTCTATATATACAGAATGCTAGCATTGGCCTGTAGGCAAAGATGCACATGTTGCACTGAATATGTTTTCCTGTTTAAAAGGCTTCACTATTCACGGCATATTTACATTGACTACAAGAACCTCAAAGTACCTCATTGTTGTCATGAGCATACATTTGAATAATGCATGTAATCTGGATTTTTTTTGTATCTTTGTATATATTCTTTGATTAAACTGCAGAACTTCTGTGTAATGTATCATTGTTGAAGACAGGTTCAAGTTCCCAGTCCCAGTTGTAGAGACTTAAGGCCAGCTTTCTTTTTTTCAACAGTTAGTTCTAGTTCTCAAATCTAATTTCAAGCAGTCAGTCTGTTCATTAGTGGTGTGGATTTTGAAGTGACTCTTTTTTTCAGGTTACAGTGTTATGTTACTGTCCTTTAACCACTCATTCAACTCATTTTCTTCAAAAACATTGAGTCATGAAAAAAATTAGTGGACCCTATTTTAACAATCTAAGCGCATGGTCTAAAGCGCATGGCACAAGTGCGCTTAGGGCATGTCCGAATCCGCTAATTTAGGGATGGGAAAAATGGTCGGTGCACCCAGTGCATGGTCTAAAAGGATTGTTCCTGTTCTCTTAATAATAATAATAATAATAATAATCCTTACATTTATATAGCGCTTTTCTGGGCACTCAAAGCGCTTTACATATTGAAGGGGGAATCTCCTCAACCACCACCAATGTGCAGCATCCACCTGGATGATGCGACGGCAGCCATATTGTGCCAGTACGCCCACCACACACCAGCTTATTGGTAGAGAGGAGACAGTAATGAGTAATGGGTGTGTTTTGGGCATAACGTGCAATAAACCAGAGTCTCATCTCCCATTCCCTTTAAAAGCCAGTTGCGCTTGTGCCATGGCAGATTCATTATTTACGTGGCGGAATTTGCAGAACTCTTCTCTAGCGAGGAAACGGATCTGCTCATGTGTGAGGTTAAAGCATGCAAGCAGACCATCTACGGGAAAAGCCGGATTCCACCAAAGCATTTTTAATTTTGTGTACACTATAACAATATTTTACATTGTAATCCTTTTATTTTTAATATTTGGCATGTTTGTGTGCTGCTGCTCGTCCCTGTGTGTGTAATTAGCAGAGTGTACGTGTGTTGTGTACCCACATATAGTCGCATATTATTAACACGCTCTTTAAATAAAACAAATATTGACTTTAGACCAGGTTTCAGTCGGTCAATGGCGCAGTCTATTTCAGTTGCCTCAAAATAGCAACATGCCAACAATGTGCCTGAACACACCTCGTTTTCACATCAGCACACCCATGGATGCGCAAATGCATTTGCTATTTAAACAACGTGTGCGCTGGACATGATAACTGTGTCAGGCTGAAACTAGAAAAAAACACTTGTGTTGTGCCGGGTGTATGATAGGGCCCGGTGTCTTTATGAGTGAGGCACTGAATCATTCAATCAACCGTTTCATTCAAATACCCTGATTCATACTAAAACTAGCAGCTGTGTTAAGAGTGAGTCATTGAATTAATCACTCAAGTGATTCATTCAAAAACACTGATTCATTCAGGAAAGCCACTACTCTGTGTTGCTTGGAAATGCACAACTGTTCTGCTGTGGTTTTGTTTGGAATGGTTTTTATGTCGGAAAGAAAAAAATAGACCAAGTAATTGGCAATACTGTGTCTAAAATGTAAGTTACTCAGTTAACTCTTTCCCCGCCATTGACGTTTTTTTCTTGTCCTTTATGAGACAATGCTTCCTCGCCATTCGCAGAATTTTCACTGTTATACGGTAGGGGGCGCTATTATGCATAAAATGTCAACAACAACAGTGTAATTCAATAATAAAACATGCTAATCAGCAGAGAACTGAATTACTGATAGAGACATAAAGGTAGACACAGTGTATAGAAAACCATTTTAATATTGATTTGCTTCTGATAAGGCTGCATGTTTATCTACCAGAGCTACTGTAATTGCATGTCTACTGATGCCAGTAAAGAGAAATGAAGCCCACCTTTCCTCTGACCTTTTGCACCTTCGAAAACATATTACACAGAAAACTAGAACTAGAACGTTTTAATGTGACATTTTGAATGATAGTTTCCCTCATAATTCATGTGGAGGTATAGCAATTGTAAATTATAAGCTGCCAAGCATTATAAATAAGTTTTATCTCCAAACACTGACCCTACCAAACTAAGGCTTCATTTTTCTGAACTGAATCAGGTCTTTGTCCAGTGACACAGATCCAGTGTTTAGTTATCATCATGATTATCATCTTTAACAAGCTCAATGTCTTCTATTTTGTTGTATTTATATAACCTACATAAGCATAATGAAGCCTATCTATTCTCAGAACAGCACAGAACAAACTGGATCATGGACTGAACTGAACTGAGTTAGAACTGCCTATAGGAAATTACCAATGGTTATCTAAGCTCCAATAGGTGACTGTGGCTTCTTTTGTTGGGCTGGTCCTCATCACACTGAAATCTTTGGGAAATTCACTAAGAATGAGTTGCGTCTGCCGACAGAGGCAAGTATTTGCACTGTTTGCACCTGATTCACTAAAGAATTTTACAAATCAGACAACAGAACAAATGGACCCACAAAAACTGTGGATGGCGCTGGTTGCTTCCATGTGCTGTAGTAGGTTGTGGAGGATAAAGTGGTGTACCATAATTTGATATACTTTACAGCACCAATGAAAGTGTGGTCAACTACTCTGCACAGCTGCTCTTCTATAATATTTGATTATTACGTTTTGAAGTACTGCTGCAATGATCACTAGAAAATGTACATAATCAAGTAATTTACCATCTGATTTCTGCTGGCGGTAGAAGCACAACCTTAATTCCACTATATAAATAGAGTTTTCTGAATAATTTGCACTGAAAATGAATGACAGTGACGTATAAATTAGGGCTATTTAAGTGCCAAAAAAGTTTTTTGTGCTCAAATATCATGTGCAAAAGTGTTGCAACTGTTTAGTGAATTTTCCCCTTTGTGTTTTGGAACATTTTAAGCAAAAAATGCAGGATTTCCATTACATCGAGAGAATATGTATTTCCACAGACAGCCTTAAATTTGGGATTAATTGTACTTCTTGTTCAAGTAACCAAAACCATGAATACAGTCTTAATTCAAACCCACTAAACAGGTTTAAGGGCATGTTAGATCTTCATATGATGTCTTTTAATATGTATCTATATGTATATATACAGAAATATATACAGTTACTTTCAATACAAAGCTCCCACAAAATACACTGAGCATGCCGACAAATAAAAAGATATCTGGCCCAAGTAGGTGTAGACGGTGAGGTGACCTTTGACCCGGGGGAATTCCAAAACGAACGACGTGTGGACACTAGCGGTGAGCGGTAAACTCAGAAGTGGAGGGAAATAGCAGGGCTTCAGAAGCTCCCAGTCTATTACCAAAGCCAGCGTGGACGGCAGAACGACAAACTGATGGAGGGATGGAAAAAATCTCCTATTGATTTCCACCTCATTTTCACAGACCAATGCTTATCCATCATGATCCTTCAAACAGTCATTCACAGCTTATATCAGGATTGTCCAGTTTACCTAGGGAGGTAAAGTCTTCAAATATAATTTGAAATCCAGTAAACGGCTCCCCTAAGCTGTATGACTTTAGAACCAGAGAAAGGTGGTCAGGAGAAATGCAGAAAATAGAGAGAATTGGAGACAGCCATTGGAGTCCGCAGTGTTGGGCTCACTGATCAAAAACACAGATTAGCCTGCTTTACTTCTATTTTTTCACATTCCTTGGCACCGAATGAGCAAATCTCATCTTTATCCCCAAGAATGTCATTCTTTATTGTTCAGTCACAGGTAATCCAGTCAAACACCCCTTTGAATCAATGGTTTCGTCCATTCTGACAGAGAGAATCCACATTCACTGCTTGTGAAGGAGCTCTTTGTTAGGTCCGGGGATGAATCTGAAAACAGACAAAAAGGAAGAGAAAACACAAAATGCACGCTTAGAATAAAGGTGAAGAACGATTCTCAGAGGCAATTACTGAATTTTACATGTTCAAAACAACAAATTAAGCTCATTTGAGCTGTGGAGCTATTGTCTGTGTATAGATGATTTTAATTTGTCTACTATGGCACATCCATACCAGTAATGGACCGACTGGCACTATGTCCGTGAATGTGTATGCGTTCAGTTGGTCGCCCATCTGCCATCTCACATTTCTGTATGTTCCCTGTTTACACTGCGCAGTGAAAAGAGCTCAGTAGCATTGCCAAGAGGGAAATAAGATTCTTTTCTTCCTCCCTGTTTCGCTATCGCTCTCTCTGTGACTTCAGGGACCCCTATTTAGTCTGTCTGGTAAGTGTGTCTTGCTCTCAATGCAACATTGTGCTTCACTCAGACCGTTATTAACGATCTGTCCTCTCCCTCCTCAGACTGGAGGAAATGCACGATAACAGCCACAGTCACTAACGATTAGCCAATCTTATGTCAGCACAAATTGTCTTTTGATGTGCTTCTGAGAAAGCTTGTCGCTGAAGGAACGTGATCACAAAAAAAAACACAAACACGCCCCATCCATCCATCCATCCATCTAGGCTTGGTGCATGCAATCAGGTGACGAATACAGTCAGTCACAGGTGATTAACACTCCAATCCAGAAGGGGGCGTGCGCGGTAATACAACACTGTTTGCTAATTGCCACAACAGGAAAAAGAGCAGAAGAAGAACAGCACATACGCCAATAACTTGAGCGCTTGAAAACAAAGTGAGCACACATGTTGAATACATCTTTCTGCGCCCATGGACAAAGAAGAATACTTTGAAATGCTTTGAAGTGTGCAAAACAGAGTGGAACAGGGAAAATTAAGTATAGGATGGTTGGGCTTAAACTTTAAGGGCCCTATTTTAACGATCTAAACGCAAAGTGTAAAGCGCAGGTGCACTCAGGGCGTGTCCAAATCCACTTTTGCTATTTTAACGACGGAAAAACTGTCCGTGCGCCGGGGCGCATTTTTGAAATGGGTTGTCCCTATTCTCTTAATGAGTAATGGGCGTAACATTCAATAAACCAATCAGAGTGTCATCTCCCATTCCCTTTAAGAGCGAGATGCGCTCGCGCCATGGCGGATTGCTATTTACACGGCGGAATTTGTTGGCGGAAAAGCTGAACGCTTTTCAATCGAAGAAACCGATCTGCTCGTGCGCGAAGTTAAAGCGCGCGAGCAGATCATCTACGGGACAAGCAGGAATCCACCAAAGCTTCCTGAGGTGAAGGAGGCGTGGGATGAATTAGCAGTGATTGTGTCCGTTATAAGTAGTAATAGGCTGAATTGAAAATAGGTAGCCTAATTCTAATACACGCAATGACTATTCATCATTACATTTTTATATTTATGTAGCCTACACAATAATATTCTTTTACACTGTAATCCTTTTGTTTTTAATATTTGGCATGTTTGTGTGATGCGCATCCCTGTGTGTAATAAGCAAAGTCAACGCGCACTGTGGACGCGCACAGAGGCGCAGTTTCTACCAACGCGCTCTAACAAAAAAATATTGCGCCATTGACTTTAGACTTTAGACCAGGTTTGAGTTGGTCTATGGCGCAGTCTATTTTCAGCTCCTTAAAATAGCAATGCGCCGGCAATGCACCTGAACACACCTCATTTTTAGACCAGCACGCCCATGGGCGCACTAACTGGCGCAAATGCATTTACTAATTTAAGGACGTGGCGCTGAACGGGAAAACGCGAACGGCGCCGGACGCAAACTAGCAAACACACTTGCGCTACGCCTTGCGTCGCATTGCGCCGGGTGTATTATAGGGCCCTGAATGTTTAAATATAGTTTAAGTGGAGCAAATTGTAACACTCCTAATGCACAAGTTTTATTTTTCATTATTATATTTATTTTGTAATTTTATAACACGAGATGCTTTTCAGTTTTGTAGCTGATTGTGACCAAATACCTTTTGTTTTTATCAGCCCTGCAGAATGCAAGAGTGTATTGTGTTTACTGCTTAGTGCTTAAATTGATAGTCTGTGTGAGACAAATATCCTTATTTAAAACTTAAAGTAAAATAACGAACTTCTGGCGCGACAGCCATTCGCATTTGACTTACGGCTAAAAAGCGTTAACTTCCGCAATGTAGTACAATGACATGACATACTACGAGTTATAGCATAGGACATAATGTAGTACATAACGGCACTGTGTGGAACATCATGGCATTGTGTGTTCAACGTCGTAGAAATTATTTTACTTTATAAAGTTTTAAATAAGGATATTTGTCTTACACAAATGCATCAATTCACTTCAGAAGGCCTTTATTAACCCCGTGGAGCCATTTAGAGTATGTTTTATGATCGATGGATGCACTTTTTTGGCCTTCAAAATCATATACCCCTAGGATGGCTTGAGGTTGACTAAATCATGGGGTAATTTTCAATTTTGGGTGAACTATACCTTTAATACACTTTAGGAGGCTTTACTGTACCAACTAGGGGACTAAAAGCCACTAGGTGGAACAAACTGTGATTAAAAGAAACCTAACATTGTGGATTTGTTCCTTTGTCTGGTAACACTTTACTCACTATTAACACTCACTATTAACTAGTTGCTTATTAGCATTCATATTACTAGGATATTGGCTGTTTATTAGTACTTATAAAGCACATTAATGCCTTATTCTGCATGACCATATTCTACATCCCATAATCCTACCCAATACCTAAAGACCTACCAAACTTAACAATTACCTAACTATAAATAAGCAGTAAATAGGGATTTATTAAGGCATAAGTCATAGTTAATAGTTCGTTAATAGTGAGAATTGGACCATAAACTAAAGTCTAAAGTCTAAAGTGTGACCATTTGTGACCGATCGATCGGTCTGTCTGTCTGTCTCTCTGTCTAAGTATTTTACTGGCATTATTGTTTTATAGATAATATTTCAAAGCATCCATTCATCCATCCATCCATCATTCAATCCATCTGACTCAGAGCTAGGTGGAGTTTTTATCATAAAGTCGTGATGTCAGTAGTGCAATGAAGCTAATTAAATGCTCAAGCCTGTGGCTTCGCCCTCAGCGCATAAAGCATATGCTGACATTTCCCCATCTTGGTGCGGAGGAAGGCAACCAGGTGTGAGCTACAGATTGAGAGAGAGACATAGACAGAGACAGAGAGAGTGACTGGGGACAGAAATTAGAAGTACCCCTTGGGGCCCCCCATAACCCAACAGATAGACAGCTATCATGCGGCAGAGTTACGCTCCACGTGCTCCCATCATTCTGGGCAAGGCACGGCTGAGGAGGAGGAGGAGCTGCCCATCATAACGAATCCCTTCTGGAAAGGGACCAGTTCATGCCAATCAAAAGAGGTTAGCCAGCCAATGGCATCACACCATACACAGCACCCTGGCTAACATCAGTAATATCCTGCACTTCTGTGGCATTCCACCAATGAGACACAAGGAAAACAGCTGCTTCTTTGACAATGGATGCAAAAATCTCTTTGTTTAAAATAATCCAATTTGTTGGACTTAATGTTGTCATTTCTGTAGTCTTTTGTGCTTTTTGTGTCAAGCATTTAGTTTGTTCTAAGCCAAATGTTCCTCGTCTTTCCTCCCCAAAATAAAAGCTTTTGCATGCTTTGCAACTTCCATCCCCCACATGCTACTCAAGAAGCAGTATAGTGACCCTGATGCAATTTGTCTTCGGCTGTCTGCAGTATGTATGGCTCTGTCTCTCCCAATGCGGTTTGTTATAGTGGACTCTATGCAAATGCTGCCATATTTCCTCCATTTCTGCTCAGGTGTCCTCTACTGTCTGCTACTGCTTCCATTGATTGGCTGGATTCAGAGTTCAAAGCACATCCCAAAGACATTTGTTGTACACCTTTTGCATTTTAATTCACAAATGATATTTCAATTTTGTTGAGCATTGTTGAGCATGCCATTTACTAAAAATGTAATCTTGTTTAGATTATGTTGCTGTTGAATGTGACTTTTAAATGAGGATAGCATACAGCAAGACTCCAGACAGCATGAATGTGTTAGAATTAATTTAATGTGACATTGACAGCTGAAAGAGATACAGATACAGTCAAGACTCTGGGTTTAACAGGACTCTTGGGATAAGCAGACTTAATCATCATATGATTTAATCTTAAACCATCACTTGGCAGATAACTTTTGCTCTGAAAAGCCACACGGATGGGATTCTTTGAACAGTACAGGTATCTTGTAAAAAGCCTTCTGTTAAGAACGTGTCTCAGAGACATACTTGCTGACCAAATCTGTCTCAGAGAGGAAACAGCAAGCCATTACACTTTCTCAGAATGTTCTGAGAACTGAACATGCTGTTTCCTTGTAAACATTTAATTGTATGTGAAGCATGCAGAATAGGGAATGTTGATAACAGAATTTATCATTAAGCACTAAAAGCTAATCCTTTTTGGGAAAAGAAAAAGAAAAAAAGTTTACAGAACTAATTGATTGAATGCTCACATACCCTTTATTTCAACGAGATCTCAGTACAGTGTGATTTTAGTACATGCGCATTTTTGTGCATAGACAGAAATGCACACTATTAACATATAGTGACAGCATCTAAAATGTATGCATTTCACACTTTAGAGACATACAAAATTCTTCTGAATCATTTCAGCTTAATATAATACTGAATTCATGGACTTATTTTGATTGATTGTTGATTTTGAAGATTAACAATAAATTAAGATTAAAGGATTAGTTCACTTTAAAATGAAAATTACCCCAAGCTTTGCACCCTCAAGCCATCCTAAGCGTATATGACTTTCTTCTTTCTGATAAACACAATCAGAGTTATATTAATAAATATCCTGACGCATCTAAATGTTATAATGGCAGTGAACGGGTCCAACGAGTATAAACCTAAAGAGTATAAAGAAGCATTACACTTTCTTCGTAAGTTGAATACGGAAGGCGGTATGGCGGAAGCTGGATATTTTACTTTATAACTCATTAAATATGGATATTTTTCTTATACAAATGCATTGCTTCGTTTCAGAAGGCCTTATTATTAACCCCCCGGAGCCGTGTGGAGTACGTTTTGCTTTGGATGGATGCACTTTCTTG
Organism: Ancherythroculter nigrocauda; assembly: GCA_036281575.1. Classification (NCBI taxonomy): domain Eukaryota; kingdom Metazoa; phylum Chordata; class Actinopteri; order Cypriniformes; family Xenocyprididae; genus Ancherythroculter; species Ancherythroculter nigrocauda. The sequence goes on along the minus strand of VTFQ01000022.1, from coordinate 16,752,122 downwards.
AACTTCAAACTCGTTGGACCCGTTTACTGCCATTTTAAAGCTTAGATGCATCAGGATATTTATTAATATAACTCTGATTGTCTTCATCTGAAAGAAGAAATTATATACACCTAGGATGGCTTGAGAGTGAGTAAAGCTTGGGGTAATTTTCATTTTAAAGTGAACTAATCCTTATTTATCTCAAGAATTTGCTTTGTGATTTCTGCTGCCATACTCAACTCGTTTCTAGGGCCGCCCCTTAATAGTTGACTAATCGTTAGATGACTAGATGAGATTTAGTCCACCAAAAAATGTATTAGTTAGTCACAGTAAAAAAAAAAAACAGTCCGTGAGGGACAAGATCGTCAATGGCAATTCCTTGTGGTAATTACAGTATGACGGGCAGGAATTCCAAACGTTCGTTTATCATTTGAAACATGTAAGTAGCAGCAACTTTACATGGCTGTTCGCTCTAACTTTAACCTCGATAAATGAGTGCTATTATGAAGTATAGAGCAGGCATGGAGGCTTTAAAATACTAAGAGATAAGAGTAAAACATCATTAGAAACTGTAAAGGGCCTACTTTTATTTGTATAAACTCAAAATACCAAACTTAAAACTTAATACCAAAACTGTGCCTTTGTAAAATAAAGAAAACAAACAGGATGTGATTTCTGCCATCTCTGCCTCCCTGAACTGGAGCGCATCACAAAAATGAACTGAAACTCAGCAAATGCGCTACTTGCCTCACAGACATGAGATCACATCTACAGAAAGCTTGAAATTTCTACTTTTAAACGAACCAAATCAAATAGAAAAGAAATACTCTCTGGTTATGTAATCCGTATGTACGGTACATTTCTCTCAATAGGCGCGTTCACTATACTGTGGAAATGGTGAGGCATCAACAACAACTTCATCTTTGCATCCGACACTGATTCAGAAAACATTAATAACCTAGTTATTAATAAATAATTAAAATGACTCCTTGCTACTCTTTTGCCGACACATTCATAATCATTACTTTTGGCGGTGCTTTGAGCGTGCAATAGGCTATATTATGCCAAAATACATTAAACGCTCATTATGGTTTAGTATTCTCCTCATTATATATTTAAATTTTTAAATTAATATAAACCCGCGATTAGTTAATGGCTTAAATGAACTTACTAAATTTTAGTCGGGGGCAGCCCTACTTGTTTCAAAGTATTTCATCACTTATACAAGCCTAAACTCTAAGATGATCATTGTAAAATTCAACTACACATATATGTATAATGTAAATGTAATATAAATAAATTAGATTTTTATGTTTCTAAATCTGTGCGTAAGTAAATACATTTTAGATGCTGTCAGTATGTCCATATTGTAAACTTCGGTGTCCATTCAAACATATTTTCTATTCCTATGAATACTAATGAGACATTGATGCTTATGCCAAATTTTGCTGGCCTCTGACGTTCGAGACCAGCTGGTATTAGGGGCCAGTGCTGAGGCGATTCATCCAGCCTGGAGTGAATGGCTCCCTGCTGTACAGTAGCTACAGACTGAGCCCATCTCTCCTCTCAAATGAGGCAGATGAAGGTAAACATAAACTGGGGGATAAACCTCGTCTTCTCGTTTACGTATTGATTTTGTTTGTATATAAAGGAACTGAATGATATAGCCATTAGGAACAGGTAGGGTGAGGGTGTCTTTCAGCCTCTCTCACTGTGTGCCTTCCTCAAAAGAGGCCTGCCTTGTCTGGAGCTACAGGCAAGGAGGGATCCCTCTCTGCAAGACATAAAGAAAAAAAGAGAAAAAAGGCTGTCAGGCACACGCTCTGGCTTTTTCTTACTCACATGCCAATTTGAAAAAGGAAAAAACGAGAATGGACGCCATACCAGCGTTTGTGAGTAAACAAGCTTGTGTGTGTAAGCGTGAGTGCTTAAACCGCAAAGTAAAAGTTTTCAGAGCAAACCAAATACTGCAAGTGATGGTTTAAACATTTAGCTTTGCTTTTTGTTTGCTCTGATCATAGACAAACGTGGCCAGATTGCCGTAAAAAAGGATCGGGAGGGAGTGTAGGGTCGGGATGGGGGATGAAGGGTGACCGAGCCAGCAAGATGGTCAAAGGTGTTTACAGAAAGCTAGATACCAACTCTCCAGTGGGGCAGATCAGACACTCCAGGCTTGGAGGTTGCACATTACTCAAACAGGAAGCGCGAACCTTCACACACGCACATGCACAAACACAAACACACCCTGAATACCTCAAAGATAATGGGATAATGTCGGGAAACCCACAAACAAACATGGTAATCAAATCCTCGCCATGCCCAGGAGCTTACAAAATGGGAGACAATGGAAGCAAACGACGAGGCAAAATACTGATTTCAGCGTTATGCGCTTATTACCCACTACATGGTCATGCTTGAGCCCTTTTTGCTGTGTGTGTGTGTGTGTTTGCATGCTCATTAATTTGAGTGTGTCCCTGTATGGGTGTGTGTGACTGCATGTTTTCATGCACACAATTATGCTGTATTAGAACAACAGCACAGTATGTTTTGGAGTGTGTGACTGCACACGACATAGACGGTTTGCTTGTGCATCTGTTTCTTCATCGGATTGTATTCGGTAATTACTGCACCGACTACCGCGTTCACATTTTTCATTATGTTAGTGCATGCGCGTGCTTATAAATTACGCTGACGGGAGAATAGACACTGGAGGAGGAATATATTTGTGGCTTTTTAATCATCCGCAGCATATAAATATGCTCACAAACGCAAACACTGACTCAGCAATAATTATGTTTGGGAGTGTAATGATGTTGATGAGCAGTGATTAAAATGTGCAAGCCTAATCATACGGCTCAAGATGTTTAAAAAATGGAAACACCAACCTTGATGAGGAGAAGGACGTCGCTGAGCTTCTGGTGAGCCAGTTTTGGTGGCCCTCAGAGCTAAAAAGTTGAATATGGCTGGGTGTTCTGGGAAAGCAGATATGAAGAAAAAAGGGAAGTTTAATATCAGGAGCATTTCCCCCCTCAATTAATTCACTGCTTACACAAAATATGGATAAATATGGTTGTTTCGTTACAGTTTTTTTCTTTTCTTTTGATTAATCTCAATAAGAAGTAAAGAAATAATTCGGTTACACTTTATTTCGATGGTCCATTTTAAACACTCTGCAAACTATAAGTAACTTTGCAACTACATGTCAACTAAGTCTCATTAGAGTATTAGTAGACAGTAGTTGACTGTTAGGGTTAGGTATAGGTTTCGGGTTAGTAAGTTGACATTTGCAAAGTCAGTCAGTAGAATGTCTAATGTGGACCATCAAAATAAAGTATGACCATTAATTCACCTTAAAATGTACATTTTGCTCTCATTTACTCACCTTCATGTTGTCCCAAACCCATTTTATTTATTTTTTTTTTTTTACATGGAACACAATAATAGAAATCTTTGAAGAATTGTTACACAAAGTATTGCCATGCAATGAGTCATAGCGATCAGGATCTGTCAAGCACCAAACAAGAACAAAAAAGTAGTAGTCCATATGATTTGTATGCTATATTTCTATATAATGCTATATTATTTGTGAGGTACAGATCTGTGTTGCTGAGTCCGCAGTTTTCCCGGGGAATTGGACTACTTTAATTCTACTTCCGCGGGTTGAAGCGACCCCAAATAACGTGATATTTAGCCCCTGGAATGCAAATTTTACCAGGGAACCCAGCCAAAAACGTGGATTTTACCCCCTGGAACGCGTTTTTTTACTGAGGGACCCCCCTGAAACTTGACTTATGGTAAAAAACCGGCAGCTGTGGTTGCCAGAACTTTACCGTAAAAAATACAGTAGCAACGTAAAAAAAAAAAATCTGTTAAATTTACGGTAAAATAACGTATTTCATTAACTGATATAATGTTAATTTACCAACCTAATGAAGTACTAATATCTGTTTTGTACCTTTATAATACACTGACAGTCACCAAACACAGTGGTGATAAGAGTCACATGATGAATCAAAGTTCATCACAAGCAGCTTTTCCACAAGCTGAGGAGGACAATACTAATATATAGAAGGAGCACACAGTGTCATTCACACACACACTAAACACCATCATGGTAACATGCATGAAATTTTAAAAATGCAATAAACATTAATTTAACAACATTAGATGTAACATAAAACCCTAATGTACATAACTGATTAGAAAAAAATGAGAAAAACTAAGAAGAAACAGAGTTATTTCAACGAAAATATATCAAATATGAAGCGTCACGCAGGGAATTGTGGGAATGTCAATTTACGGTTTTTCACTGTAAATTTTACAATGAATTGTTATTTCTCACTTCCAAAAACTGTGAATTTAACGGTATTTTACTGTAAAATTACATTAAATGTACCGTTAGATCTATTACAGTTATTCACCGTATATAGTACGGAAACTTTCTGTAAACCAATTGACAGTTTTTCACCGCAGCATTTTTACAGTCTTTTACTGTTAAAATCACAGTAATTTTTTACAGTGTGTTACAGATCAAATACAGATTCCAAAATAGTGCATTAGATGCTAAAACGGCACTGATTCTTGTGTGTGCACTAACCAAATGTGATAGTCTGTATTTGATTTTAAACAAAAATGGATGCAAACTTGGGCCAGACGTGAGCTTTGGGGCAAGATTATCTGTGATTGAGTATTGAGTTTTGTAATTATCAGTAAATAATGAAGGTCTTATGATCTGTTCCTTACAAATCTATTATACGACTTCAGAAGACTCTAAAGGTACATTTACACAACAACGATGTACTAAAAATGGAAAAGATTTTTCTTTGTACAGTTGACAATGTTATCAAAACTATCCCCATTCACACGGATCCGCGAAAATGACTAAAAATAGTGTTTTACACATGCTAGACAAGTTGGCAATGTCACTTTGTAAAGAAAGACTACGCCTGTACACCAAACGCGCATGCCTATCCACCTTTATTTTTACAGTTTACTGCACTTTGATATTCTTCTTGTTGTTTCCATATAGCGGCTAATAAATTGGAAATCTCACACATTCACAGGAAACACCTTTCGTCTGCTTTGAAAAATAAGATGGATAGACTAAAGTAATACGCATGTGCATGCCACCACTGTTTTCACAGATTCGCAGTTTTGCTGTTAAAGCCCTGGGTATGCTTCATCTTTTTTTGCGTACGATCGTGTACACGCACGCTGTAGCTTGCATGCGTCCCTGTAGCTTGCATGCGTTCTGGTCTGTTCTGTTTATGCAGATTTTCTTTGACTACCTTGCAAATCGATGCCCCCAGGGCCACGGTTGCCACCTTGAGGATAAACTAATAACTGCAAAAAATTAAACACGCATGTGCGACCTGCGCGTACAAGTATGCACGGTGCGCATACAGTACACGCGTACTCTTCTGATGACGAAATACGCATCACGCGCACTGTATGCTCACCCTCGCGTACGCGTAAAAAGTGAACTAAAGCATGTTGTTGTGTAAATAAACGGCCAAAACGCATAAAAAGTTTTCTATTTTTACTTGAAAACGGTGTCGTGCAAACAGACCCTAAATATAGCACTTATATCATGTGGACCACAATTACGGTTGTTGTAAGGCCATTGTTGTAAGGCAAATTAAATGAAATTTCTAGTTATGTAATCCATATAAAAATGAAAAGCGTATGGGACAACAAGCATGCGTAAGAATTTTCATTTTGTGTGAACTGTCCCTTTAAGCTTGACATAGGTGGGCACATTATTTTATGAATTCTATTTAATGATATTTTTACACTAATAATTGCTTTCTCTGGTTCATTAGGTTTGTATGCATGATCTTACCTTGGAAATCTCGAAAATCATCCGGCCACCATCGGATTCCCATAAGCAGGGCTTGGGATAGTTTAAACACGTGCAGATGCCAAGAAGGGACCAAACCCCCTGTAATACTATCTACTTGTGTTCACTGTCACATGACTCTCACAGATCCGCTGTCTGTCACCTCTCTACTGAATCAGCGTATGGGAATACTGATCTGCTCATCAAGTTTTAATATTGTGTCATGCATACTTCCTGTCAGAGTTATGATGTTTAGTTTATTTCTGTCTGTGTCCTAATGGCTTCAACTTGTTATTTAGTTTCTTATTTCTTAAGTTGAACTCTGCACAGCATCCTTTATAATAGGACTAAATGAAGAAGATGTGTCTTCTGAACACGAGCTACCCCCACATCACATCATGAAGAATAAACAGGTTAGTGAGGTCCAGAGTTACGTGTCTCACCATCTAACAAAACAATCTTTCTTGTCTCTGAATCATTTAACTAGTAAAACGTCTGTTTTCAGAACATACTGTATAGAAGATTGTATTTATATTTGATTTAACTTTTTACTTTTTTTTTTTTTTTTTTTTTTTATTTATCAGATAAAATTGTGTGTGTGTGTGTGTGTGTGTGAAATGCATGTTCCGTGCCCTCACCCTCGTGGTCTTGATCTTGTTCCCAGAGGAACACATCCAGCCGGAGTTGTCTGGTAGTGTCTTACACTCCTCTCCCTCCAGACACGGCTCCATCTCACACCACCACTTCCCAATCACGATGGAGGCTGCAGAGACACACACACAAACAAACAGACACACACACACACACACAAGGTTTCAAACATGTTGAAAAATTATATCTGATTTATTAAATTGATCTTTATCAATGTGACACTTCTTGGCTTTTTGCACTTTAAACCATTATTCCAGGCTATTCTAAACATTGATATCATGGTGTTATCTTGTCTCACACTAGCAGTTTCCATCCACCTATTTGTATGTGTATTTTGGGATATTGCATAAAAAAAAAAAAAAAAAACTGTGTGGAAACACCAAGATGCGCATAAATTCTAAAAATGTACATAAAGAACATATGTGCTCAATTGAGGCAGATAAGTTTTTGATATAATAAGAAGACATGCACATGGAATGTGATGTGCGACAAAAAACTCAAAAATGTGACTTTGTCTCAACAGAGGATGTGATTGGATAACTGGACTAACCAGCGTTTATTGTGTTTTGCCGGCACGCTCTGAAAAGCATGAATGATGTACGAAAAAGACTTCCGCGGTTGCAGAAACGTCCATTTTTATTACAGTTATTTTGCACTTATTTCCCAAAAAGTGACCATTTTGCTCTCTTTAACACATGGGATGGAAAAGGTGCTTTATTCGCAAATTTTATGCGATATTCCAATTTTGTGTGCAAGTTAAATTGATAAATCGCAGCTTTGGATGGAAACTTGCTGTTCAAAATTTATCATAGGTTACAAATTAATCCTGGACATTCAGGTTTCAAGATTTTAAACTGTACTTTTGTAACCCTGGGTTATCATTCTTATTTGCATATTTATGAGGTCAATAACATTGATTGAACTCGCGACAGGTACGTGACCGGTTTTAATTTGATTGTCCGTCTGTGAAAATGTCACCATGTAAATCCGTTCTGCCTATTTTGGGTTCCCTGAAAGAGCACATGGAAGAACAAAGCTCATGTTTAATAAGGCAAGAAATATTTAGTTTATGATTGGTTTTGTGCTGCTAAACAATCTGTTTTAATATTCTAGTACCGTATTGTACAACTTTGGCAAGGTAATTCAATGTAAATCTAGAATAGGGTATCATAATCCAGGATTGGTAACCCAGGTTTAAGCCTTTTATTTTAATTTGATATTACATTGAATTAAAAAAGGCTTTCAGTGTATTATGACATAAATATTTACTAAATGACATTTGCTGAATATATTTTCTCAGGCTAAATGCAAAAAACCACTTCTAATCAGCAGGGGTTTCGAGTATATATGTAGCATTCACTGCTGCACACTACAGAGGGAGGAGAAAGAAATGTGGCGACGACAGAAATGGAGGCTGCCTCAAGTCTCCATGTTTTCCCTTGATGAAACGAGCTCTCAAAATCTTTCCTACAGTTTCAGTGTAACTTCTTTTTCAAACCAGCACACTAATATCACACTGGGATATCATTTCAATGACAGTATTTTTGAAATTAAACAGTATAAAGGTAAGGTGCTTTTTTTAAAACCAAGAGTTTCAATGACTTTTTCTGCACTGGTCATACAAATATGTAGGTTATTTGTTTCATTCCTTCAGACATTGACAATCCTCTAGCTGCTGGTGTACTTGTACTCACAAAAAATATGATATTTTGAAGAATGAACAGTTTTGTAACCATTTACTTCCATTGTATGAACAAACTTCTCAAAATATCTTCTTTTATTTTCCTCAGAAGAAAGAAGTCTATATGAGTAAATGATGAGAGAAGTTTAATTTTTGGGTGAGCTATCCCTTTAAGTCTGTCTACCAACAAACTCTCTTTTCAGCTGTCAACTGTTCTTGTTCTTGCTGCAGTGAAGAGGATTTTCTGAGGTAAATTGTTTGGGATTTGAAGGTTAAAAGTCCAACTTAGATTTCATTATTCTGTACATTATCTTTGCTGTCTGTCACCAAGGTTAAAAGGTAAAAATTAATCAATATAAAGTCTTAGCGCAATCCTCACTCGCTAGCTTCAGCTAAATCCAAGCAGAGGCTGACTCCTTTCTCCTCACAAACACACTCTTAGCTCACTGCTTTACATCCCTCAGATTTTAACAGCAGATTTTCAGTCTTTGTGAAATCCTCATTCTACTTTTCTCACTTCTTTGAGAAGGCCCGAAACACAGCTTGCACTTTCAGTATAGATATGCAAGTGAGAAAGCCAAGCCAGGGTTAAATTAAAGTTCCAGTAACTGGATAAAACTTGTATTTAAAATACATAATAGTTAGTGGAGAAAAAATAAAACAAAAACAACCTTGGATGTTCTTTTAAACCCACATAATCCAGCTTTCAAATTAAGCCAATTTTAATATGAAATTTAACAATAAATGTCATTTTGATGCTCTTTAATGTGGCGTGACAGATCACTGTTGCTGAGTGAACTGATCATCTCTTCCTCTTTACTACTAGTTATTGCATGACAAAATCAAAATGAAAATCATAGGGTATGTAGAAAGCTACAGTAGCTATGACTTAAAATGTATTTCTCATGTAATCGCTCAATCAGTGTTAAAACTGCAAAATTACATCAATGAAACACCTTGTGAACATCATCACCTGATGTTAAATTTACCAGGAAAGTGCTGATGGGATGTGCGATTATTTTTATTAAACAGATTCTTTCAGATGGTTCATTTCAGTGAACTGGTTCATCAGTTTGTGATTCAGTGTCCATAGCTCATGAAAACGAACTTAAGAAAGTAGCATATAGCTAAAATTATAAATATATTGCTAAATATTTATACTATTTCAATATTTTTACTTAAAGGGGACCTATAAAGCCCCTTTTACAAGATGTAATATAAGTCTCTGGTGTCCCCAGAATGTGACTATGAAGTTTCAGTTCAAAATTAGCTTGTCAAATTTGCCCCTATTTGGGTGTGAGCAAAAACACATCGTTATTGTGTGTGTCCCTTTAAATGCAAATGAGCTGCTGCTGCTCCAGGCCCACTTTCCAAAAGAGGGTGGAGCTTTAACAGCTCACGCTTTGGTTGCTCAACAACAACAAAGTTGGAGAATCTCACACAGCCAAAATGATGATTGTCAGTAACGATGTTCAGCTTTACATTGTTCAAACCGGAGTCGGACACTGATGGAGAGACACAGGAAGAAGTTACAACTTTTAGAATACATCTGGACGTTTCTGAATGGTTAGTGGATAAATTTATGTAGTTGCTGTGGAGTTGATTCAGCTCATCGACTAGCATGTGCCGTCATGTTAATCTTTTGTGCAAATCCAGCGTTGAATTGACACTCATTTGTGAAGCAGTCTGGCATAAAATGACAGCATGGCAACAACACTCTAATACAACAACTTTTCCTCTTCTCTAAAGCAGCCCAACATGGCCTCGCCCCCTTTGTTGCGTTTGCTCGGGGGCAGGGTTTATGTAAATATTAGGGTTAGTGATGTCACTAACCCGGAAGAAGCTCATTATAGTCCCTACCAGCCGTCTGTTGTAGTCCTTAAACAGCGTATTCTTTAAAAGAAAATATCTCCTTTTGCATTGAACTTTGAGCGTCGTAACTTAGACACTAACTAAAGTTAAAAAAGTGAAATCATAATCAACTACCCCTTTAATTACTTACTTATGGTTTCATTTAGTGCTCATGTGTTTCTGGGACAAAATGTTTTAAAATGATGGATCAGGTCACATATTTATCTATCTAAAGCTATTTTTTCTCAAATTACACACACACACACACACACACACCATTTGACTTATACGCCACCTACTGTAGATATGAGCCTAATAGCCGCCACAGATACCCAAACCCGACAGCGTTATCTGTCCCATAATTCCTCACTCTCATGTGCGGTGCACACACTAGCCCAAGGTTCATTAAACACTAAACTCCCTCTGGTCTGAACAGGATGGAGAGTGATTACCACAGACTCTTCCTGTTTCTTTACCTGCCACTTTTCTGTACAGCTCAGTTTTACTGTGTACCATCTTAATCACAAAGCAATTATCGGTCAGCAGGGGTGTATCCACATTCTTTCTAGGTTTCAGATACATGGCGATTGTGTTGTGTTGCGCAGGAAGAACACCTGCAGTTAGTCATACAAGGAAGGGATGAGATATTAGTTTTGTTATCATAGTTCGTCTTCAAAATACATGTCATGTTTCATAGAAAAAACAAATGGAAACGCACACTTGACTGGACAAAGTTGGCAAAAATGTGAAAAATAGATCTGAAACGCAGAATGACACTACACAAAATGTTGTAGTTCTTTTAAGAGCAGATATTGCACAGGTGTTTTGCCACAGGGTACTTGTTCTCAGATGTAATGCTCCTGAGCTCAGAGAGTGAAAGGCACCAACAAGCCTCTTTTTCATTACCAGGCCTGAAGGATTTATATTCCAACACTCTGAATGTTGAAGCCATTTGAAAATGAAAATAATGAATACCTGCAAAAGGCAAAGAGCAAAAAAATGAGAAAAAGAAATCAATTCCATGGAAGAGAACAATGATGGAAACACTGAAGCCCAGATTAAAATTCTGGCCTAACAGAGAGTATGAAACGTGAGACTTTTTTGTACAAAAATGAATTGTATTTACAGCACTAAGGTGTGTACAGTGTGAGCAGAATGTTGCTAAATTTACGTATAGCGCAAGTGCATGCTGTTTGGAAATAATCACATCAAAGTTCAATTTACATATATACATTTGATCATAGAACAGTTAGTTCCCATCCTTCGAATTTGATTTGGCTGAGATTCTTTCTGCGGGTTATATCAATATGGCAAGTAAATTTAAAATAAAATTAATTGAATCATTCATTTAACCAATTCGTTCAAAGGCTAATACATTAGTGAACAAAACAAGTGGGAGACAATGAGCTACTTTGCATAATATCCATCCTATATATCATTTAAGATCTTGAATACTTTTAGGGTGGATAGTATGCAAATTGGGATGTAGGGAGTTTCTTTATGAGAGAGTCATTGAATCATTCACTTATTCGTTCCAAAACACTGATGTGTGACGGAGCCTGTCCCACTGCCAACATCTGCGGTCTTGGCCACTTGAAAGCATGTGACAGAACGTAGGTGCGCAAGACTGTCCCAGGTCTGAAAATGCCAAAACATGTTTATAGAATTTCAAGTTACTTGTTTTAAGTACAGTACAGTCCAAAAGTTTGGAACCACTAAGATTTTTAATGTTTTTAAAAGAAGTTTCGTCTGCTCACCAAGGCTACATTTATTTAATTAAAAATACAGTAAAAAAACAGTAATATTGTGAAATATTATTACAATTTAAAATAACTGTGTACTATTTAAATATATTTGACAAAGTAATTTATTCCTGTGATGCAAAGCTGAATTTTCAGCATCGTTACTCCAGTCTTCAGTGTCACATGATCCTTCAGAAATCATTCTAATATGCTGATTTGCTGCTCAATAAACATTTATGATTATTTTCAATGTTGAAAAGAGTTGTGTACTTTTTTTTTCAGGATTCCTTGATGAATAGAAAGTTCAAAAGAACAGCATTTATCTGAAATACAAAGCTTCTGTAGCATTATACACTACCGTTCAAAAGTTTGGGGTCAGTAAGAATTTTTATTTTTATTTTTTTGAAAAGAAATGAAAGAAATGAATACTTTTATTCAGCAAGGATGCATTAAATCAATCAAAAGTGGCAGTAAAGACATTTATAATGTTACAAAAGATTAGATTTCAGATAAACACTGTTCTTTTGAACTTTCTATTCATCAAATAATCCTGAAAAAACAAATATTTTGTACAATTGTACACATTAAATGTTTCTTGAGCAGCAGATCAGCATATTAGAATGATTTCTGAAGGATCATGTGACACTGAAGACTGGAGTAATGATGCTGAAAATTCAGCTTTGCCATCACAGGAATAAATTACTTTGTGAAATATATTCAAATAGAAAACAGTTATTTTAAATTGTAATAATATTTCACAATATTACAGTTTTTACTGTATTTTTAATTAAATAAATGTAGCCTTGGTGAGCAGACGAAACTTCTTTTAAAAACATTAAAAATCTTAGTGGTTCCAAACTTTTGGACTGTACTGTATGTGTAAATAAAGCTCTGTAAAAACTTTACTTCCATTTTTACAACACTATATTGTGTGTCCCATTGGGTAATCAAAAGTTCTACACACATATGCAGGCTTCAATTGAACACTTATCCAAATACTGGAAATATGATATGTACTACATATAAGTAGACAAATGGTAAAGTGCAAAGTGTGGGTACAGGTCCACTGATTTTATGAATGAGTCACTGAATCATTCACTCAACCAGTTCAATGCAACTACTGTGAATTGCTTGAATATTCACTAAAGTTAATTCTGCTGTGGCTTTATTTGGAAATGCTTTGCTGCCATAGCCAAAATATACAAATCTAACAAGCCAAATTTGGCTGAAATGTAATTTACTCAGTATCAACTTCTTTTGTATTGAACTGTTTTATAAAAACACTGACAATTATGCCGTCTACTCTCTGCTTCGCTTCAACTCATGTGATATTGCTTAATTATACAATTCAAAATCATTTTATTAATACACATTTCACAATGTACTATTTTATTAGCTTGAACTAAGTTTTTAAAAATAGTACACAATATTTTTTGCTGTATCAACTTAAATCAACTTTACACAACTTTAACAACATGACTGAACTCAAAGTGATTTTCTCCAAATTCTGGAATACTCCAGAAGACACGTTCAGCATTTACTGCCAGTCCCTAAATGTGTGGATACAGCAGAGTCAAAGTGAGACAAATGGTCTGATGTCTGCCGTACCAGCATTTGACCCATCTGACAGATGGCTCGCTCTCTCTCTTTCTATCGCAAACTTGGCGAGCAGAAAAGAGCCCACGAGAGAGGACACTAGGGTCAGTGCTTTTGCTCTCAGACTTTTATCTGTCTGGATCCAAGCCAGACCCCATTCAGATGACCTTCTCAGCCGGGAAGACAGGCCTTTCTCACCGGGCTTTGATCCTTATATGGTCCCCGCCAGCATCTTGCCCTCTTCTGGATCCTCGCAGCCATCACAAAGTCACAATTTCAGCAACTTTTTTGCCATCGTAGCCTCAGCAGGATAGTGTTTCCTCCCAGGAGAAGGCAAGAAAAAGTGGATTATTGGAGCAGAGCAGGACCCGTGGGGCCCAGGTCGCACTTTCCTGGTCATCCGTCTTCCTAGAGTCGCTGCCACGAAGGAAGTGTAGGTAGAGGTTGACTCTTTTAGGCTGATTTGAGATCATTTTTTTCCAGTTTGTGTTGTAATGGTTTGTGGTTGTATTTAGAGAAGGTCCTTGATCATCCTAAGTGCTGTATGATTGGGAGCAGGTGTGGACCTTTTGGAGTGCTTGTAGATCTGTGAACCCGAACAGCACGCAGGTTGGCAGCACTGTCAGGTATCAGCCAATGCCGCTCGTCGCCTGGCATTAAATAAATCAAGCTGTCAAAGGGTCTGTCATTAACATCACACTATGTTGTCCATCACTGATGCAGAGGTGACACTTGCACACATACACATGGTCATTCAAAAGCAAAAGTGAGAGTGACAAAGTGTCTGTCAGTCATCTGTGGAAGGAAGCACCTTGAGGAACCGTAATGAGAAATGGCATGGCATGGTTATGTATGGTCTCACTGAAAAAAAATAATATATTTTTTTCTCATATAATTAACCTTGACACCAGGAATATCTAAATATATAAATAAATTAGCCATAATTAATAATTAATCAATCCTTTTACATTTTCATTTCACTGTAAAGCACTTTGGATCAACTACATTTGTGTAAAATTGTGCTCTATAAATAAAGTTTGACTTGACTTCAATTAATTAGTAATAGTAATGTGTAAAATGATAGCAATTACAGCATCTAAAAGTGTCTAATTTTCTGTAAACAATCTGCACTCATCTAAATTTTTTATGACAACACCAGGGTCTCCTAGATGAATTCATCAGCAGACTGCGTTTTCCCAACGTCACTCAATCGATCACTTCCAGCAGAGATTAAGAGCGCTAAGCAATTACACTTTAAATTCTCATGCTTTTCTTGCAGGTGTTAATTCACAGCGCCGGGGTCCGGATCGATACATCAGTGCAGATAATGGCCATCCCCCTCCTTCGCCTCCCTTTGCTGTCCTGCACGTCATCAAAGTGAAGAATGAACTCGCTCTTTAAATCCACTCCAGCCACTCTCTCTTTCTTTACCTGCCCAGAGAAGCTGTCTGTTAATGACCTTGCTGATTAAATAAGGCCTTTGCTGGGCTCTTGGTGTGGAAGGATCAACTGTGTTTTCTTTTTTGAGTAGGCACAGGTAACGGTTGCAATAAAGCCGGATAAGGTCAGAGGGCGAGCAGAGCAGCTCTAATGAACCTGGGGTGTAATTAACGGGGAGCCGAGATCAGGTCCCTGTCTGATGGTCAGAGAAGACTGACCTGGGAAGGAATGGAGCGCCGTTAGTCTCCATTAGTCAGTGTTTTACACGGAGGAAGAAGTGTGGCTTGATTAGAGATTCAAAGAGCAATGTAAGGCCTCTCAATCACAACCCTGTCAAAGCTCTCCACTCTTAATGAATAGACTTCAGAGTCCTCATCTTTTGCTTGAAGTGAGCTTGTGTGTGCGTTCTTCTTAATGGAACACTTGACTCAGCCGTGGTGTTATGACAAGTGCATTGTTTGGCCGATTATGCTGACAAACTGTCCACAGCTCTCAACAAATGCACAAAACAATCTCGGAATATTTATAGGCTCAGAAAATTCTCAACACATAAATTATGCTATGTAAAATCAACTGTTATGATGCCTGCTGCTAACCTACTTAAAACCCTGTGAATTTGTTTGACAAGTGCAGTTTTCTTTTCTGTATTTACTTGTTTCCTATTTTCACAGGAAGTGTGGGCAGGACATATTGAAAGGGCCGATCCCCTAATAGCCAGTAAGTTAGGTTAGTTACATCACAGTCATGATTTGTTAGTCAGCTGTGAATTTGCAGGAACATTTTCGTTCTACAGGATGAAAAGTTGTGATTAACATTAATGTGTATTTGTGATATAAAGTGGCAATTGTGAGATATAATGTCGCAGCTGTGAAATATAAGGTTGCGTTTTCACTTTATTTTGATAGTCCCTTTAACACATTCTGTTGACTACAAGTAACGTTGCACCTACATGTTTACTAACTCTCATTAGAGTGTTTGTAGAGTATTAGTAGACTTGCAAAGTTATAGTCAGTAGAATGTCTGTTGGGGGACCATCAAAATAAAGTTAGCAGATATTGAGCAGTCTACTAATACTCTAATGAGAGTTAGTTGACATGTAGTTGCAAAGTTACTTACAGTCAACAGAATGTTCAAAAGGGACCATCGAATTAAAGTGTTACCAAGGTTTATTATAAAGTTATACTCAAAAAGACACAACACAACTGTGAGACAAAGTTGCAAGTCTGATAAAGTCGCAGATGGGATAAAAAAGTCACAACTGTGAGATATAAAGGTCGCATTTGTGAGATATAAACTTGGAATTGTGAAGAAAAGTCTGTGAGATTGGAATTGTGAAAATTGTGAGATTGTGTATATGAAGTGACAATTGCGATAAAGTTGCAATTTTGATAAATAAAGTTCAAATTGTAACATATAATATTACAATTCAAGGTCTGAATTACAAGATAAAAAGTTGCATTTATGAGATACAGAGTTACAACCGTGATAAGGTCAAAGTGATAAGGTCACAACTGAGATAGATAAATAGTCGCAATAATGCTATAAAAAATCACAACTCTGATATATAAAATCACAATTGTGAGACATAAGGTCACATTTGTGAGAAATGTACTTGCAATTGTGAAGAAAAGTCTCAATTGTGAGCAGTGTTGCCATCTAATTTTAGGGGAAGTTGCTAAAGGCAAGTTGATTTGTTGATAAAAGTTGCTAAATGACATTGTGATGCTTTCCATCTCAGCTAAAAATATGATTTGAATTGAATTTGTTAATTTAGATTTGTTCATAAATGATATCATTTAGGTAACACTTTAGAATACAGATCCTTTATTAATGAATAACTACACAGGAACAAATGAGTAATGCATTATTAACAACTCTAGTAACTACTATTAACTAATAAGAAACTCTGATTAATGAATTAGTAAGTAATAGTGCTCAGTTGAAAGTGGTAGTTCACTATTAGCTAATCAGTAACTACTATTTTGTTAATACCTCCCAGAGAACTACTAAGAACTACTATATACAGGCTCATAATTAACATGAATAATGCATAATATAATTAATTCTAAAGTGAAGGTCTTGGTAACCCACTAGTAATGACTGAAGTATTACCAAATCCTTCAGAAGGAATTACTAATTATTTGAATCAGTATTCTAAAGTGAGAAACATGATAACTCTCTAGTACCTACTGAAGTCATCGTAAACTTTTGAGGTTTTTGTAAAGTATTGGATGGTAATAACTCAAGAGTTACTACATAATTCTAAAGGAACATTGTAAACTTTTGAGATTTTTGTACATTTTTGTACAGTAATTCCTTCTGATGCATTTGGTAACACTTAAGTAATTACTAGTGGGTTACCATGATCTTCACTTTAGAATACTGATCCAAATAAGTAGTAGTTCCTTTAGAATTATGTAGTAACTCCTGAGTTATTACTATCCAATACTTTACAAAATACTTTACAAAAACCTCAAAAGTTTACGATGACTTCAGTAGTTACTAGAGAGTTATCATGTTTCTTACTTTAGAATACTGATCTTTTGTTTCGAATCAGTGGTTCGGAGCACCCCCCAGTGGTGAACCATTGAAATTTCAAAACACTTATGACGCACAAAGCCTCGTTAACTGAAATCACGTGAATTTGGTAGTTTGATACGTGCTCCGAACCACTGATTTGAAACAAAAGATTCATAAAGCTTTGAAGTTTCAGTGTTTTGAAATCGCCCATCACTAGATATTTTTGAATAAAGTCGTTATTTTTGTTTTTTTTGGCGCACAAAAAGTATTCTCGTTGCTTCATAACATTAAGGTTGAACCACTGTAGTCACATGAACTGTTTTAAATATGTCCTTAGTAGCTTTCTGGGCATTTGAGAGTGTTAACTGTCTTGCTGGCAATGCAGGCCTCACTGAGCCATCGGATTTCATCAAAAATATCTTAATTTGTGTTCCGAAGATGAACGAAGGTCTTACGGGTGTGAAACAACATGAGGCTGAGTAACTGACGACAGAATTTTCATTTTTGGGTGATCTAACCCTTTAATCTACTAACTCTCCAGTCAAAATGGCGGATTCGGCGACTGTCAATCAAACTTCCGGCGAAGGGTGAACTGCAATAAAGTTGCAATTTTGACATTTAAAGCCACAACTGTAACATATAAAGTTGCCATTGTGAGATAATGTGGTATTGTGCAATATAATGTCACAATTACAATATAAAAAGTTGCAATTATGAGATATAACACCACAACTGTAAGACATAAAGTTGCTAAAAAGTGATAAAAAGTCGCATTTGTGAGATGTAATCCTGCAATTGGAAAGAAAAGTCACAATTGTGATGTATAAAGTTGCAGTTGTGAGATATGATTTATAATCACAAATATGAGATTTAAAGTCACAATTACTTTTGTATCCTAATTTTTTACCCTGAGGCAGAAACGGCTTCAGAGAGAGACATATATATATATATAGAAAGAGCAAGCAAGTGGAAAAATGAAAGTCCGTGTTTACTGGTGCAGAGTTGCTCTAATCCTGACCCATCCTCTCTGCGGGCACCTGACTCACAGGTAGAGCTGTTTCAGAGTTCTTCTGCCCAGGTGCTCAGAGGACTATGTGCTCATAGATTCTGACAGCTCCGTCCTTGCAGGGTGCCACTGATGTTCATTATTTCAGACTTCCATCAGACGCCTAGCAGTCACAATACCGCCTCTGCCTCAGACGAGCACTAAACGCTGTGTTAAAACATTATTATTAAGGTGAGAAGCGAATGACACCATAAATATGCAATTAATCTTCAGAACTGGGGCAAAGTTTAATTGCAACTAAACAAACAGACAGACAGAGTATGCAAATGCGGAAACATTATGAGAGCGGTGTAGTCGTAATTATGAAGTTACACATAATGGTAATTAAAAAGCTTGCATCCCGCAATGCCCTTGCTAGTTTTCATAATGCCGCGTGTCACTGATTGGGTTTGTTTATGAAGCCGTACAGTCTTATTCCACATGTCTGGAAGAGCATACATATATAATCTTATACAGACTTTTTTTTAGTGGGTGTGTTGATCAGCTTATGAAGTCATTTTCAACTCTTGAAGTGTATCTTGTATGTGTGTGTTCCGCAGGGCTTCAATCAAATGCACCATGACAACCTGTCATGCTCGGCATTAACGGCCCCCAGCAAAACAGAAGGTCTCATTCTACATCAGTGGTGGTTACGGAAAGGGAGAATATGTGTGTTTGTGTGTGTGAGGGTCTGTATGCAACAGAGAGATGTGGAAATGGGAAAAAAGGACAGAAAACAGCTTGAAAAGAACAGTACAGATTGGATAAAAAGTGGAAATGGCAGTAGACTCTCACACTATATTAGCATTAGCAAAAGATGAAACATTTGTGAGTGTTTTTCTGCTCCTCTGACCCTGCAAAATTGAGTCTAAAGCTGTGTGTGAACAGCCCCGTATGTGTGTATGTGGTGAATAAGCCCCGCATTTGACATGTTAAAAGGGATGTTCTTTACTAAGAGTCTTGTTGGGCCTGACATAACTGGGACGTAGTTCTCCTTGTCAAAGCTAATAATCAATTCCCATGCTGGGATAATCTGACAGCCCACTCCCACTAATGGTGCCACTGTCTATAAACACACAGCTACATATCTCCCAAAACAATCATTCTCTAATCTAACACAAAATTAGCTTATATGTGTCTTCACCGCCGGTTTGAATTAAATATATTAAGGGATTTTCAGCATAGAGAACGTAATATTTTGTGTTTGTTTACCCTTCAGGTGGAGAGAAGTGGTAATTTTTTTGTGAAAGAAGCCTCATCCCCTTGAGAGCTTTGGACTAAGTGGATTTTTAATGCAACAACAACAAAAAGAGCTTTGATAATAAAGTTGCATGGTTATATAGAGGGGAAAAAAATAGACAAAATCTAAAAGTCTATCCCCCGGTTTCACAGACGAGGATTAAGCCTAGTCCCAGATGTCTACAATGCGTGTTTGAGCTGTTTTAACTGAAAACAACTTGCACTGACATATCTTAAAATATGTCAGTGCCATTGTTTTGTCTCAGGATGCACACCAGTATGTTTTTTTTTTTCTTTTTTTCTAAGCTTTAAATGTCTTAATTGAACTAAGGCCTAATCCTGACTTAATCTAAGCCCTGTCTGTGAAACCATGACTATATCTTCAGGAGCAAATCAACTGTTTGTTTACTCTAGAATGTGTTTTAGCATGATTATGACAGTTGCTGTCAGATTGTATTACTTATTTGACATAATGGAAATGGACTGGACTTGGTTTAACCCTTAAATGCATACCTCGGGTCTTTAGTGACCCGGGACGTCATTCACTACCCTCCTCCTCGTTCATTTTTTAAAGTTAGATATCAACCTTCTTGGTATTCCTGAATCAATTCATTATAAAGAATATAACAAGAAAAAATTCATAAAATTATAAAAGAATGCCTGTTTTTGTATTCATTTTTTGTAAAAATTGTATAGGGTCGCTAACAACCCGAGGTGTGTATGAGTGTACGTATATTTTTTCTGCACAACAATAATTGAATCTTAGATTACGGTATAAGTACAATTCACCTTTATTCCACAAGGTGGCAATGTCTGATACACAATGCTGAAGTGACGACTCACTCAGACAGAAAACAAAATAATAAGAAAAACATGAAATGGCTCAGCAATTTACTGCAGAGCAAGTACTGAACGCAATCAAATATTACTGTAACTGTCACTGGATGGTTCTGGTGAAGCTGTTAGTGATTGAAATATTGATTTGGAAGATGTTGAAAATTATATAGTTTTAAGAATACATTTGAGATTGTGAATGGGCTCATATCCATGACCTCAAACATAAAACTAGCCTATTATTTGCTGAATGTACTGGGAAATGAGCTCTGACGAGGACAGTGATGATGAAATAAAATATCTGCTCAAACCGGGCCCTTCCAAGCTCCAAAAGTTAACAAAATATGCTTTATTTTATTCTTCTGTAATTGTTACTCTAATATCAGAGGAGTTTTATATTATCGCAACAGGTAGAGATCCTTCCATGTTAGATATAGATCTGGGTCGATAAAGACCCGGATATGTAAGAATGATTGGCGAAACAGTCATGCATTTAAGGGTTAAAATGGTCTCCCATACCGGACAAGCCTGTATTTAGCTTGGTCTAGCCCAAACCCCCTCTAAACCAGCCAACCAAGCAGTTAAGATAAGCAACCAGCTTTAGTTGGTTGAAGATTGATAAGTTTCAGAGATTTAACACAAAAGTAACTCATGAAACAAACTGTGTCTGTTTGAATGAGATACTGTAAACTTATTAGATTTTTTGGCACACAGAACTTCATATTTTTTGTTTGTTTACCCTTCAGGTGGAGAGAGGTGGTATTTTTTAAGTGGATTTTTAAAGCTGCAGTCCTTACCTTTTTTTGGTTAAAATTATACAAAATCAATTTTTGAGCAAGATCATAACCAGCTAGTGTTCAAAACTATCTCCTTACCTTAGCTTGATTCACAACGGTAAGCTTGTAATAATGTTTTATAATAAAATCGGTACTGGTGGGTTTCCGAAGGAAATTCGAGCATGCAGCTGTACGTCTCTGCGTCATTATGTCACATCTGTTTACATAAAGAAGGAGTTCCAGCTAGTAGGCTATATGGCATGTGAGGATGCTGCTGTTAACGGATCATTTATAGTGTTTTCTCACAGCAGCTGGAATAATTAAACTTATCATTTTGATGGTGGATTGTAATCCAGAAAGGTCCAAATGACAATCATCAGTGACAACTGGAGATTCACCCGTAGTCAAAAGCAAAAGACTTCGGACTGCGGAGTGGCTACAGAAATTGAAATCTACAGGTAACGCTAATACACACTGAATATACATGCAATGCTGATGTTGTTAACATTAACAATTTGAGAACAAAGTATAACAATAGTAATAATTTGCACAGCAGGACATGATCCGAGCTAAGCGATCGTTAAAGGTGCCCTAGAACCAGTTTTTACAAGATGTAATATAAGTCTAAGGTGTCCCCTGAATGTGTCTGTGAAGTTTCAGCTCAAAATACCCTGTAGATTTTTTTAAATTAATTTTTTTAACTGCCTATTTTGGGGCATCATTAACTATGCACCGATTCAGCGTGCGGCCCCTTTAAATCACACGCTCCCTGTCCCCCCGAGCTCTGGACGATAATACAGTGCATTTACAAAGTTCACACAGCTAATATAACCTTCAAATGGATCTTTTCAAGATGTTCGACATGCATACTGCATTTATGCGTCGGACCATGTGAGTATAGTATTTATTTGGATGTTTACATTTGATTCTGAATGAGTTTGATAGTGCTCCGTGGCTAACGGCTAATGCTACACTGTTGGAGAGATTTATAAAGAAT
This sequence comes from Ancherythroculter nigrocauda, assembly GCA_036281575.1. Taxonomy (NCBI): domain Eukaryota; kingdom Metazoa; phylum Chordata; class Actinopteri; order Cypriniformes; family Xenocyprididae; genus Ancherythroculter; species Ancherythroculter nigrocauda. The sequence continues at coordinate 16,729,932 of VTFQ01000022.1, read as the reverse complement.
GAAGATGTGTTTATGCATTATACAGACTGCAAGTGTTTAAAAATGAAAATAGCGACAGCTCTCTTGTCTCCGTGAATACAGTAAGAAACGATGGTAACTTTAACCACATTGAACAGTACATTAGCAACATGCTAACAAAACATTTAGAAAGACAACTACAAATATCACTAAAAATATCATGTAATCATGGATCATGTCAGTTATTATTGCTCCATCTGCCATTTTTCGCTATTGTTCTTGCTTGCTTACCTAGTCTGATGATTCAGCTGTGCACAGATTTAGACGTTAATACTGCCTGCCCTTGTGTAATGCCTTGAACATGAGCTGGCATATGCAAATATTGGGGGCGTACATATTAATGATCCCGACTGTTACGTAACAGTCGGTGTTATGTTGAGATTCGCCTGTTCTTCGGAGGTCTTTTAAACAAATGAGATTTACATAGGAAGGAGGAAGCAATGGAGTTTGAAACTCAATGTATATCTTTTCCATGTACTGAACTCTTGTTATTCAACTATGCCAAGCGCTGTGATTGGTCTGCTAGAACCCCTCCCTCAGGTCAAAAAACTGGTGCAGAACATTCGGAGAAGAGCGAGCGTTTTAAACTTCCATATGAATGAAAAAATGCTCTGTTTCAGGAGACACATGCAGTCATACTGCAACAAAAGTAGTTATCTATTTGCCGCTTCTATTTGTAAGCTTCTCTGACAACGTACATGACAAGCTGCTTCTTCTTCGGCTTTTGCATTGATATGCAACATGACCGCGGACACTGCCTACTAGTGGTCTGCGTGCACGTTGACGTGGACAACGACGCAGAAGTATAAATGAAAACAGACACATAGCCTACGGCTATGGTCCGATGCAGAAGTATAAATCAGCCATTAGATTTAATCACCCTTGGCAACGCAGTTTATTGTAATGCTTTTTTTTATCAGTTGGTCAAAACAAAAGTGGCAGACATGTTACATACTCCTTCAGATGACATTTTCCGGTGAAAATTCTTATTTTGGTCATACTTCCAAGTCGTATAATCTGTGATTTTGAAGTACAGTATCCACACCGGTGTGGTGACTGACAGCAAACATTAGATTCATCCGCACTGAGGAGCCGTGCCGATGCACAACCCATGTAAAGATAATAATTCCGCAAATAACTGCAATTGCAGGATTTAAACAGAGATGGCGACAAAGAGGCAAAACTTCAAAACTGTGACAAAGAGGCAAAACTGCAGCTTTAATTAAAAAAAAATAAATAAAAAAATAAATAAATAAATAAATGTATTTAATGAAATTGCTTTAACTATTCAAACTGGTTTGCTGAACTGATTTCCCAACCTGGACCAGCCTGTGTTTAGCTGGAGAAGCGCCAAAAAACCCTTTAAAAGCAGGCAACAGACTACTTAAGCCCAGCAAACCAGCTTTGTTTTTTTTTTTTTGTTTTTTTTTTACACAAATGTAGCTAAAATCAGTACATGAAACAAACTTAGCAAATTTGTGTCTTCCCTGCATTTTTGAATTAAATATTTTAAAAATATACTACGTTTTTCTGCACAAAGAACTTCATATTTTTTGTTTGCCGTTTACCCTTCAGGTGGAGAGAGAAAGAAAATGTATGTTTTTGTTATTCCATTAATAACTTTGTCTAAACGACTTCTAAAAAGTCAGATGACAGGAGGGTGAATGCTCTCCAAATTTAGCCACTCTCTCTTTGGCACGTGTGAAGGATGTGAACCCCATGCACACTCGCTGACAGATTTTAGTAGGGCGACACAAATTGTGTGAGTGTGTGTGTGTGTGTGTAATAGAGAGAGATGAGGTGGTGACAAACAGTGTGTGTGCTGCAAGTGTGTGTGGGGTGTGACTATGTGCATAAGTGCACTCGTGTGTGACAGCAGCAGTGTGTTTGAGTCCGTCCCCGCAGGTCCTCCCTCAGGTCTCCGTCAGGCTCAGCCGACAGAGTCGTTACTCATAAAGACAGTATTATTATCAAGCAGAAGATGAGTATATTCAGGCCAGAGCACAGGAACTTCCTCCACATCTGTGTAATCACACTACTGTCTCGATTTCATGAAGAAGAAACAGAACAAGGCTTCATAAATCAGCATATACGCTCGCTCAAACACTCCTGCAGCTGCTTACATGTATTACTCTGATGAATAATAATATTGTGTTGGTTTACACAAAGACCAGATATGATACACAGGATAGTGTTCAGACAACATAATGCAAATGGTTGTAGCATCACACAGTGGAAAACAAAATCTTGCATGTAATTTGCCAATAGCTCAGTTCTTGTTTTTTTCTTAATAGCCCAAAAATAAAATGAAAATGTGGATTCTCTGCCAAAACTTTAATTTGAATCAAGGATATGTCTGGAATAGCAAAAATTGTCTGCATTAAGTAAAGTTTAATTAACTTTTATTTGGTGTGCCACATGATGGAATTACATAAATCTTTGGAAAGGTTTTGAAATAATATAATTCACATTATGAGCTGTGGGTGATGTTTCCCACACAATAATGAAATGCATTTTTCTGAAAATTATTTTTCTTTTCTGTTCTGAAAATGATTGCATTGTCTTGGTGTAAACTATATGATGACTACTTGGAATTGAGATACTTTTACTAGTATAGGATCATAATGTTGTGAGAGGTTACATTATTAGTAGGTGGTGACAAGTAACTGTCTTTATTAATGATTCACTGTTCAAAATCACAGAATCATTCAGGAACAAACATCATTACTGTATGTTGTTCAGAGACCATTTTAACACCTGGTATTAAGATGCATTTTGGTCGATTGGATCACAAGCAGATGAGGGAGACACGTACCCGTTTACACCTGGTGTTTTAATCCATCTCTTTTGTCCACTTTCAACAACTTTCTTTGAGGGGAGGATCTATGGGTGGGCAAATGTATGGGTTTTTAGTTCCATCTAATGGCAAAATAAGTTACACATGAACGCAACCGGAGACAACGGAAAAAACGCGGAGAGCATCAGCTTTCGTTTCTGCTCTGACATTCACATGACCAGGGATGGGCAGTATTTATGATACATGTATTTTAAATACGTATTTCAAATACAAAATAGTATTTTGTAATTTGTATTTGATAGGGGTTGATGAAAATGGCTTTTTTTGTATCAATATACTTTAGTGTTTTGTATTTTTGTATTTTTAAAATACTGTAAAATACTTTGTAAGAAGTCTACATGATGACATCATAAAAATGCAGCCTCTGATTGGTGCCTACTCAATAGTTTGCAGAGACTTGCGATCAGAACAGAAAATTGATCCATAAGGAAGAAGGTGGACAAGAAACGTGCAGGCTGCCAGCTTTCTATTAATTTTTTTAGCATGAATTGCTATAATTTTTAACAGTTCATGTTAAGTTTTGGTGTTCATTTTGGTAGCCTAGGCTAAATAGTTTACCAAATTACATAATGTTCTTGAAAACATTACCGAGCAGCAACCCCCTATATTTATAATTAACAATCAAATGATTAATTGGTTAAAAACTAGTTGCTATGAATACAGATGCCATCAGTTGTCTTCTTATAAATGAGTTGTTGTCATTGAGTCAGTGTTGCTGATGCAAAGTAGGCCCTTTATTACCAAACATCAAGTAACTAAATTAGGATACAATTATGAGTCATTCGCAAACATTATACTGTTGGTTACTTTAAAACTAACCTTCATCTGGGAGATCACAGGGATATGTGCATATTTGATCTGATAAAGCCACAATATGTAAATTTTTGCCTCTAAAGATCGCTAATTCAAAACAAAGGCGAAGCTCGATGACACCTTGATTTCACGGAATCATGGGATGTATTGTCTTAACATCTACAGCCGGTGAAAAAAGAATCGGGACAGGTCTCAGGCAGAAATCATGTTCATGGAGAGATTATTAACGTTATTGTAGTGTGAAGCAGAGCAGGACCGAATGCTGTGAGAGCAGTAACGAGCCCACTGGAGCGATTACTAATGAGAGACGAGCATGCAGATCTTTTAGTATGCCACAGTCGCCGCTTCCGCTTCTTCCGGTCATGTGCACGTAGGGTAAAGCAGCGCTGCTTATCATATTAGATACATTTGTGTGTTGAAAGTTGGTATAGTGCTACTCTGTGCGTTCACTCAGCGGCTACTATGAGACACTTGATGCACACTGCAGTAAAATAGATCGATATTAGTCATGGTAAAACATGGTACTCGCGATAAATCAAGAAAACGAGATTCAAACAAAAAGACTTAGGGTCAGATTTACTAACAGCTTGTGCCAGCACAAACCCTCTTTTGGCGTTAAAAATCTACTGTCGGGATTTACTAAAGACACGCAGTATAAAATTAGCGCTGAAAACGCATGGACAGAGTTGTGTTTGCAGCTGACCTTATTGCATATGCATTTGTAGGAGTTTCCCTTTCAGATGCAAAATTTATGGGAGGAGAGTATTTAAATGAATCACACAATGTGATTTACTATTGTTTGCGCTCGTCAATTTACTGGTATTTACACCATTATTTAACGCCCTAAAAAAGCATGTCTTAACCCATTTTGTGACATGGCTGCAATTGTTGCTGTTAGGAGGAGACACCGCAGAGAACAGAGAGCATGTGGTAGAAGGATTATTCATTTCTTTGAAATGCCAGAGTAAGACCTTATCCAAACATTTCGTTTGCCTATATCTATAGGCCAACATGGCTTGGCAAACTATATTATACAGTATATGTGTATGTGTGTAATGCAGTTCGTATATACGGGAAGAAGGAGGCGGGAACCGGCGAACGTTCAAACAAAGTTTTCATTTCAATATAAACAAAGAACAAAACGAAAGTAATGCCGGCAGACGTCCGCGAGGGTCTGCCGGCCACACAAACATAATAAAACATAAAATAAAGTCCAGGCCTGGTCCTCTCTCGTCCTTCACAGTCGTCGTTCCTCCTTTTATGCCTCCGGAGCTCCTCCGTGAGAGACTCGAGGCCGGCGCGCCTCACAGGTGATGCTCATTATCACTCGCATCACCGGCCTCGCGCCGTTCCCTCACGGCTCTCGCCCGCCCTGCTCGTCACATACCCCCATCGCCCCTCGCAGGCCGGGGGGTACTCCCAAGACTGCGCTCCACTCCCCCCCGGGGCCTGTCTCGGCGGTCGCAGCACCTGGGGGTAAGGACAGACGAGACGAGAGAAAGGAGACAGAAGCAAGGGGAGCGACAGGAGAGAGGGGAGAGAGGAAAAAGAAAGAGGAAAAAAAAAAATTCTGGGTCCGGTTCCCAGACACACTGCTGCTCGGTCCTCAGCCTGCCGAGAGGCTTTTCCTTGCGGTGTCACATGCGATGGCACTGGACGCTTGGTAGACAGCCCGATCCTCGACCGCCTCCTGCCGGCCGGCGATGGCTCCTCCGGCTGAGGGCAGCCGGCAGCGAGTCCCCCGTCCCCTGCTCCTCCCTTCATGGCGGACGGCGGCGACTCCTCCGCTCCCTCCTGGACGGCAGCCACCCCACCTCGTCCCAGGAGCACGGCATCTGGGTCTCCGTCCCACCTTTCACAAGGCTCCAGCACCACCGCCTCGGGCAGCCTCTCGCGGTCTTCACTCCCGCGCTGCCCGAACTCCGCAGCACCGCGATCCCCCTCAGCAGCGAGGGCTCTCCGACAGCACATCCCTCCTTCCTCCCGAGTTTCGGCACCAATGTAACGCAGTTCGTATATACGGGAAGAAGGAGGCGGGAACCGGCGAACGTTCAAACAAAGTTTTCATTTCAAAATAAACAAAGAACAAAACAAAAGTAATGCCGGCAGACCCTCGCGGACGTCTGCCGGCCACACAAACATAATAAAACATAAAATAAAGTCCAGGCCTGGTCCTCTCTCATCCTTCACAGTCGTCGCTCCTCCTTTTATGCCTCCGGAGCTCCTCCGCCGTTCCCTCACGGCTCTCGCCCGCCCTGCTCGTCACAATGTGTTTGTCAGATTACATGTGAAGTTGCGCCTGTGTTGACCCACACCTGATGAGAACATCAGCATCAGGATTCAGCTCTGTTTATTTGCGACCCAGCGCTAATTTGCACTGCTCTTGGTATATTGCGTTAGTCATTATGTAAATGATCTGACCGTGTCTGTGTTCTTAATTTGCATGTCAGCAGATCACGTGCAAAACTTGCCACCCCATCAACACATGACAAAATAAAACGGGAAATCGAGGGTAATGATGTCATTGATAGGCGACACACAGACATGGTGTGTGTCCTGGTTAAACTTGCTTATTTCTCTGGATTTAGAATTTCTTGGAAACATTTGGGATAGTGTAAGTACACAAGTCAACAAAAAATATAAAAAATATAAAAATCCTACATTTATTTTGATACATGGTGTGGCTGCTGTATTTTGTAGTTTATTTTGATACATTTAAAATGAAGGTATTTGGTATTTTATTTTAAAATACATTTTGATGTATTTTTGCCCATCCCTGCACATTACCATGGCGGATGCGGTGAGTGTGTGTTAGAAATCAAGAATGGTGAGAGAACATTGTTCTTGGTAAGTTTTTCATCATTCAAACCTAACTTGGGTCTTCAGCCGACTAAGTTTAAATCCTGTCTGGCAGAGAGTAGACAGAATTTTGCACTGTTTGAACTCTGATCTACTGTGTTATGCTGCCTTTAAGTGCACCTCGGAAACTAAATATTTAGTTAAAATAAAGAAAACTGTGAAAGGTGAGTAATCAACTTTAAATTTGGTGTCTGTGAGTGCTTCTTAAACAGAGAAGCAGGCTGCATATCTCAGCTGCCACATCATCAAGCACTGCTGCAGGCTGTCTCAGAATAAATGAATAAATTTAATACAAAATACTTTTCCAAAATTAAGTTTTAATAGTATTTTTGTGATTATGGGGCGGGAAAATGTGTGACATAGCCATGCACACTTACTAGACTGTCTCATTCTAGTGTTTAATGCTGAGGAGGACTCTAGCCTACAAGCCTCCGAAGGACTGGACTAGAAAGGACATAGCCTTACTAGGACGCAGCCTTCCATTTGAGAAGCAGCCTGTGAGCGGTTCTGTACATCTTGCCTTTAAAAAGATTGAAATATAGCATGTTAAATTAAAATAACTTGCAAAATCACTGTAGACTTTCCATAATGTTTCAAATTGACACATCACCCCCATATCAGCAACTTGTGTATCATCTAGAATTCCGAGTTTCCCACTTAAATATGATTTCACTTGGTCATTCGCTTGGAACTCGCAATTACAATATTTCCGAGTCCACTTGAAGGGCACATCAGTTACATTGCTTCACTACCATTCACGACTCCTCTTGGAATAGTAAAGCATCAGATGTGCAATCTTGTTTTATGAATACTGTGAATTTGGACATACTACTCATTTTTACCTACTGCTTTTTGCCTACTACTGGCTAGTACTATACAGTAAAATGTAAGCATAATTCTTACACTACCGTGAATGTAATATTTCACTGTAACAGTGGTCAAATATTAATTTGTAGTTCCCAGACGAGCACCTGTACAGCCATTTATAGATTATCATGACAAAACATGCTAATCGATAACTTGAAGATAGATACTCCGTGCCAGTTACATAAATCCATCAAGTAACCATTCAGATATGTCCTGTTGCATTCTACATGTTGTCACTTCTTCTTGAGTCTCTCATTGTCTGACTCCTTTTCAAACATATAGGCTGAACACCGCTACTGACAGTTTCTGATATTTTCAGTGCGTGAGATTGTCCTGTTTTGTTGTTGCCGGTATGCTGGAGCAGCATGAGTTCTTGAAGCTCTGCCCTCTTCTTGAAAGGGGCGGGAGCACCTGCTCATTTGCATATAAAGGGACCCACACAAAAATGGCACGTTTTTGCTCACCCCCCAAAATTGGCAATTTTAACAAGCTGTAAAAAATGATCTGTGGGGTATTTTGAGCTAAAACCACATAAACACTCTGGGGACATCAGAGATTTGTTTTACATCTCGTAAAAAGGGGCATAATAGGTCTCCTTTAAGCACTTTTATGATAAATAATGAGCCAAGATTATATATTATAATACACTATAGTTATTGTTATTACCAGTAATTAATTTCATTATTTTATCTTCATTTACAAGTAAAAAGGTCATAATTACAGCCTTACTGAGCAATGTTGCAAACCTTCCCTTTGTGCCATCTGCTGGTGATTTACACACATCACACCTGACTGGATTGTATTTAAAGGTGCCCTAGATTCAAAAATTGAATTTACCATGGCATAGTTAAATAACAAGAGCTCAGTACATGGAAATGACATACAGTGAGTCACAAACTCCATTGTTTCCTCCTTCTTATACAAATCTCATTTGTTTAAAAGACCTCCGAAGAACAGACGAATCTCAACATAACACAGACTGTTACGTAACAGTCGGGGTGTACGCCCCAATATTTGCATATGCCAGTCCATGATTGAGGCATTACACAAGGGCAGCCAGTATTAACGTCTGGATGAAAGGCATTAGACAAGGGCAGAACGTCTGGATGTGCACAGCTGAATCATCAGACTAGGTAAGCAAGCAAGGACAATAGCGAAAAATGGCAGATGGAGCAATAATAACTGACATGATTCATGATAACTTGATATTTTTAGTGATATTTGTAAATTGTCTTTCTAAATGTTTCGTTAGCATGTTGCTAATGTACTGTTAAATGTGGTTAAAGTTACCATTGTTTCTTACTGTATTCACGGAGACAAGAGCCGTCACTATTTTCATTTTTAAACACTTGCAGTCTGTATAATGCACAAACACAACTTCATTCTTTATAAATCTCTCCAACAGTGTAGCATTAGCCGTTAGCCACGGAGCATAGCCTCAAACTCATTCAGAATCAAATGTAAACATCAAAATAAACTTACGCGATTAGACATGCTGCATTACGAACACTTTGTAAAGATCCATTTTGAGGGTTATATTAGCTGTTTGAACTTTTTTTATGTTGTTTAAGGCAAGCACGAGCTCTTGGGGCATGGAGCATGAGAATTAAAGGGCCACACACCCTGAATCGGCTCATTTCTAATTATGCCCCAAAATAGGCAGTTAAAAAAATGAAAAAAAACAAAAAAAAAAATCTATGGGGTATTTTGTACGGTGACCGGGAGGGGACATGTTTGGTTCACTTAGTTTTGTCGTGGCCACGACATATAAACTCGTGGGAACGTGATAATATGTCGTGGCCACAAGATATTAATTCGTGGGAACGTGATAATAAGTCGTTCCCTCACCATATGATCTCGAGGCCACGACTTTACATCGCGTGGCCACGACATAAGGATGTTGTTACCTCGACAAAACGATCTCGTGGCCTCGAGATCATATGGTGAGGGAACGAGATTTTTTTCTCGTGGCCACGACTTCATTATGTTGATGGAATGACATCTATTTCTCATGGCCACGAGTTACATGTGTAAACAACGCGCGCTACCATAGCAACCTGGAACTATCAGAAATGGACAATACCATAATAATATTTATTTTTAATTAAGAAAAAGCGCGGAATCAAGAAGTGATTATTAACATGTTGCCTATTGTGTTGTGTGCGATGCCTACAGCAGCATTCGAATGAAGTTTATCAATAAATGTGCCGTGTATATTTTTATCACATCCAACAGTCTTTTAAATCCATTCACTGATTGTTAATTTTTTATTTCATATTTTTATATTATTTATTATTATTATTAGGCTATCATTATTGGTTAAATGTTTTTTATTCATTGTTATGTAGCCCTATTTGCTTTATTTTCCCCTTCATTTCGTGTATCCTTTCTGTAGGCCTATATTATGTTAGCTATATTTTGTAAATACTTTAAATGCCAGATCATGCCAATAAAATGTGACTTTATGACTGTATTGTAGCCGTGAAGATAGGATAAATGAGGGTCTGTTATCATTTGTAGCCCCTCGTGCCCGTGACAGCATTTGAATGAAGTTCGAATAATTAATTATTATTAATTGGTTATATGTTAAAAGAATATTTAAGCTAAAAAAAAAAAAAAAATCCATTCACTGATATAGTCAAGACAACAACTTAATTTTGTTCATCATTTTATTCATTTTATTTAGGTTTAATAGGCATATTAATAATAATAATAATAATAATAATAGAGACACGATCAGATTAAAAGGCTGTGAGATGGGATGGATAAATGTTCATTATCATTAAATGAAGTTTGTCATCAAATTGATAATAACAAACTTCATTTGAATGCTATAGTGGCAACGTCGTGCGCAATAGGCTATTTATAGCTTATTACATTGCGCGCGATGTTGACTAGACAGCATTCAAATAGCCTAATAATAATTTCTTAATTCCGCACTTATTTTATCATTCTTAATTCCAGGTTGCTATGGTAGCGCGCGTTGTTTACACATGTAACTCGTGGCCATGAGAAATAGATGTCGTTCCCTCAACATAATGAAGTCGTGGCCACGAGAAAAAAATCTTGTTCCCTCACCATATGATCTCGAGGCCACGACTTTACATCGCGTGGCCATGACATAAGGATGTCGTTACCTCGACAAAATGATCTCGTGGCCACGAGTTATTATCACGTTCCCACGAATTAATATCTTGTGGCCACGACATATTATAACGTTCCCACGAGTTTATATCTTGTGGCCACGACATATTATCACGTTCCCACGAGTTTATATGTTGTGGCCACGACAAAACTAAATGAACCGAACATGTCCCCTCCCGGTCACCGTAATTTTGAGCTGAAACTTCACAGACACATTCAGGGGACACCTTAGACTTATATAACATCTTTTAAAAAAAAGTTCTAGGGCACCTTTAATGCTGTGGTATTGTGGCGGCGGTACACGTGGCGGTAATAGGCATTTTGGTTGACTACCTACTTTATATAGTTAGGAAGTAGGTATATACGGATGTCGCCATGTCGGGGTGCCTATGTCTACTTCCCAACTGACACCATAGGTCACATGACAAAGTCAACATGGGGATGAAGTACATCCAGAAATCATTCATTCTATATAGAAAATACTTACCATCGCAAAGTTCGTTCCTAATCAAATGTAGTAACCAGTCAAATCAAATCATCTTTATTTGTATAGCGCTTTATACAATACAGCTATATACTTCACAGTAATAAACTGGTCAGTAACATAATTAATGATGCATACTAATGCTGTATTGACCTGCCCAGCATTCAGCACTGGAAATACGTGTTTTAAAAAATATGATTAAGATACCATGACAACCATAGTCTAAACTTCACATTTGCATGTGATAATCCAAATCCTACTCTTAGCACACACAGAGGACACATATTTATAATCTGGTGACTCATATCTGCAACCATATGTAGATGGCAACTGCAGCCAGACAGTCAACCCCTCACACATCACTGCCCAGTGGTCTGTCAACTTCGTTCTTTATCTCACCTGCCCACATAACAAGCTGCCTGGCTTGATCGATATGCTAGCAGATGTGCGGGACCCGGCCCTCCCCGCAGGACATGCGCATAGAGGCATGAAGTGTGAATCTTTCTTTATGCTATTACACAGATCACATCAGTATGCTGCAAAGAGACGCGCGCCTCCAGTTCTAGTGCGCCATACCACCTAGAGTTTGGCATTCAGTGCGATCTGTTGTGGAACAGGGCGGTGAAATCACCATATTGAAAAGAAAAAAAAAAAAGAAACCATTCAAAAGACAAAGTGTGGAATCACAAGCTTGAAAAAGACTTCTGAGGAATGGAAAAGTGATGTAGCACAAAAAAGTGACCTTTCAAAGTTGAAAAATTTTGTATTCTTCTGGTGGAAGGGAACTGAAGTGTAATAATTTATAGTCGCTTTTGAAGGTGTGTGTGTGTTTTATATACACATATATGTGTGTGTGTGCTTGTGTATACTTGTGTATACATAAGACACACACACATTAACTAAGATAAATAAATGTTTTAGGAATGTTTTTTCTCTTTATTTTAGTTTATTTTAACTAAAACTAATGTTAACAAGCAGAACCTTATTGTAAACACTTACCACACACACACATATATATATATATATATATATATATATATATATATATATATATATATATATAGGTCACAAAATATATTAAGAGACTTTAACTACTACGCACTTACACCATAAATAAATTATTAGGTACAATGTACTTGTGCTCATGTTTTATTGGTTAGATTTAAGGGTGGGTTAAGGGGTAAGGGAAGGGTCGACAGTGTTATTATAGATCTAATTACAGAAATTACATGCATATATTTTACATAGTAGTTAATGTAATGTGGTACCATGTATGTACAGCACATAGGCCTACATACATATACACATACATACATTTTGTGTCTGCCATGGACATCTTGAGTCCATATATATGTACATATATATATTTTTTCTAAATATTTATTTATGCGTTCACAGAGGGTTATCTTCATTTAGTGGAGAGGTCATGTGGGCCCCTTGGCATTTGCATCAAATTTGAATAAATCCTCTAAAATCACGTCAAGGTGACAGATGAAGCGAAATGTCATCTGAGGAAAGCTTTGAAAGTCTGTTATTCTAAATTATGCTTGTCTAAACTTATAATAGACATTCGCTTTTGCATAGTCAAATGGCTCACATAGGAATTGTCAAAGCACTTTTTACATCTTCTGCAGGTTAAAAAAGAAAAACAGACAACAAGGTTGTGATTTATGCAGTTTGCAGTGTTCAAAAACAGACTAAAAACAGTCAACAAACCTTATCATCAGTAATTTTATGCACATTATGAGATATTTTTATTGTAGAAAATATGGAGATTTTTTTTTTTTACAGAACATTTCACTACACCCAATCATAAAAGAGCATAATTTTGCACATAAATGGTGTTACAATTTGGGTAAGGTGACTGTTATGATGCTGTGAAGTCAGATGTGGATTCCTACCGTCTACACAGGAAGGTTTGTTCCGTGTTGTGCCGGCAACTTTTCCTGGTAAACATGAGCACTTGACCGTCTGGGAACGTTCCTCAATGCGGTTCTTGTTGCAACATCGGTGTGCTGCGATGACCTCACATGTTCCTCCCTCTGTGGATGCAGACACACACGTACATCAGTGGCACATATGAGATCCTCTACCTTTGACCCATAAAAAGATGCACATATTTCAGTTTGATCCGAAGCATTGTATCGAACATGACATGCATCAGAAATACACATTTCAGTAACACACACCAGACATTCGAGCAAATCAGTGACAAGTACACATTTCTGAGGTCAACAGCGAGTGAAGAACAAGATTTCACAAAAGGAAACAGCTTGTCCACAGCCTATTGAAGGAAGGAAGGTTTCTTTTGAACCTTTAGCTTCCAATATATGACAAAAATTGAGCAGCAAGAGAAGCCTTGTTTGTATTTGCCTGTGGATTGTGCATGAGTCAAAAAAAAAAAAGGGTTTCGGCTTGCTTTACAGCAGGGGGTCTTCTAGAGGGGGTCTGCCAATTATTATTTGATTTTACATCAATGACATTTGTGCAAAAATAAAAATATGCAGCAAGCACAAATACAATAATATAAAGTTACCTTTAACCACAGCTACAGTTAAGCTATATATTTGATTACACTTTATTTTATGATGTCTTTGTTACAGTGTAATTATATATATATTTAAGTATTAAGTAATACTTATGATTGGGGTTTGTTTAAAGGGTAAGTTCACCAAAAAAAGAAAATTATGTCATTAATTACTCACCCTCATGTCATTCCTCACCCGTAAGACCTTTATTCATCTTCGGAACACAAATTAAGATATTTTTGATAAAATCCAATGGCTCAGTGAGGCATGATGCATACTTTACTGTTATTACTATACTAAGTACATGTAACATGTGAAACAAGTATACTAAAATAAAGTGTTCAGAAACCTTAGACTTTTCCACTTTGATGATCATCAGTCATTAATTATCAATAAGATTCAGCTTCTTTTCAATGGTCATTAAAAAGACAGACATACTGTATAAAAGGGAAAATTCATTATTGGATGTAAACACTGAACATGTTTTCCACAAAAATCAAGATAATTTTCTACACACAGAAAAGATTTTTGTTGGTGTGTTTGTGTGTATTTTAGACATATTTAAATCCACGATGGTAAAAAGAAAATCTGAGGCCTGAAGACCTGAAGCCTCGGCTCCTTAATTAGATTAACGTCCAAAGTCATCAGTTAAAACAGCATTAGAGCAAATGGCCCTTGTAAAAAGCCTCTAAAGAGAAAATTATAGGCTCTTCTACAGACTCTTACTGCTAGGCTTTCCATGTAATTACCATGTATTCTTTCTTCTCTCTGTGTTGCAAATTGCCCTTGAAGCATGCTGATTATCTTATCTAAATGACAAGCCTTTTACCCTTGTGTGATGTAAGCAAAGGAAGGTGAGGGTTTTGTCACAGTTTGGTCTGAGAAGACAATGTGGAGACATCAATTATGGCATTGATGTGACTGAATAGGTACGAAATGAGTAGGGCTGGGTATCGTTCAAAAATTTTCGATACCGAGACGATACCGATACCTTGACTTCGATACCGATACCTAAACGATACCTTTTTCGATACCAGTTTTATAAAATCTGTTTAAACAAGATTACATAACCTCAAAAAAAATGGTTTTATATTTTAACTTTGTTGACTTTTTTTCAGACTCAAAGACTCATCTCCAGAGCCACTGCGGGGAATAAAAAAAACACAAATTAACAAAATTTACCCAACACAATAAATCAGTGCAAATAGTTTTAATAAAGTTTAGTTTTCAATGCAAAAATTAAGTATGTGAGGCTCTTTTTAAATCACTCAGCAATTGTTCTTCTTCAAAAAATTAATTATTATTAACAAGATCAAAGCGGAAGTAAGAGTGACGCAAGTTCGTTGCGTCTTACCGTGAAATAAGAGTTATGCGTCTTTATTAAAATCAACAGATTAATGATTCATCTCTCATCCACCTGCAATTAATTTGAATGTTATTTTTTTATTACTTGGCCCGACCCGCAAATTATCCGCAGTATCAGGAGGACGCTGATACCTCTTTTTCAGCAGAATTGTTCGCGTTCTGGAGCCAGAGGCAGAGCCTGTGTTCGTGCAGGCGAACGAGCCTGTCACGAACCGGTCGCGAGTTTCCATAAACTTGAGGGACGAACACTGATGTAAAGCTGCTGTGTGTTGTACCTGTCCATAACTAGACTATAAAACATTGCGCGTTCCGCTGTTTCTGCAGGCAGTGCGACACTTGTTTTCTGTTAACAGTATCTGTAGTGAACCGGCTGCTCACATAAACAGCCGTTTCTCACCCGTCCATTCGGAGATAAACTGAAAACGAAACCGTTGATTCACTCGCCCTCTCGCACATAGGGTCTCTCTCGCGCGTATAGTTTTATATATTTAGATATAAATAACAATGTAGCGCAACGTTTCTTGCTCCTCAACGAGACAGCGAAAGCATTTCTCCGCCCCTCTCCTCGGCTCCATTCTGAGGTACCGAAATTTGGTACCGAATGACAAGACACTTTTCGATACTCGGTAGTATCGAGGCAGTTCGATCGGTACCTAAAAAGTATCGAGTTCGGTACCCAGCCCTAGAAATGAGTCTTACCTATTTAGTCACATCACTGCCATAATGTACTGTATGTCTCCACATTGTCTTAATAATGAATAAAGGGCCTTGAGACTGTGAAATTATGAAGTCCTCACAGTCATTATCGTGCTCTTTGCCCTCCAACACACATACTTTACAGGACATCTCTGCAGCTACACGATATGCACTGCGGCAAAGTGGACCCCATTGTGACAAAAAGAGGAAAAAAGAAAGTGAAAAGATCAGAATGCGCAAAAGCTACTAGTGGGTCACCATAACAATAGCAAGCACCCTGAGGAGAGCTGGGGGATTGATGAGAGGTAATGGTTTCCCCCTCAAACAGTGGGCTCACAGCTCCGTACCAACCCCAAGACAGAAGAGAACAAGGGAACAGAGGAGGACAGAAGTGCAGGACGGGAAAAGAGCAAGAGGGAGGGGATAGGAGGGAAGGAGGCAGGCAGCTCCCTCGCTGGGCCAGGCCAGGCCGGTTGAGTAATGACAGAGCTGTTGGAAGCGCCCCTCTCACACAATTATAAAGCGGCCAGGTAATTCAGCCAGTGGGGTTGCTGCAGCGAGGCCCTCCATCAGATGCTCCCCTTTCTCCAACACCCGAGGAAACCCTCTTTATCTTTCCCTGACAGCTGTCCACCCATCCGCTCCCACATCCCTCAATTACACCACAGCTCATGCGAAGACATACGAGAGGAATTGTACCATACTGACTGGAGCGAGAGCATACGAAGAAGAGGGAAAGAAAATGGAGAAGACGTTGTTCGCCCCATTTCCCACCAGTTCAGAATCAACATTTTCGAGATGCACAAGTTATCAGTTCCACATCGGTTATTGGCTGATAGTTTTGAATTTAGGTTGATATTGGATAATTTGTAAAAAAAAAAAAAAAAAAAAAATTTTTAGAGGTTAGAGATATTGAATTTATCAGCATCGTTAAAGGTACAATATGTAAAATTTTTGCAGTAAAATATCCAAAAACCACTAGGCTAGTGTTATATATTTTGTCCAGCTGATTACAAACAATATCTCTAATGTTTTCAACTACTTGTAAATCATGAGAAAATTCCCATTCTAAACAGTGACACGGGGCCGTGCAGTCGCCTGTCAATGACGTCAGTTACCTTTGTTACCTCCTTTACTGACGTAGAAACCACATGACAACAGTGCCGTGGAAAAATGCGGAAGTAGTGTCTAGCGTCCAGCAAACCACTAGCTTGCTTCAAGCAGTTCCTTATTTACTTCTTGCACGTTATATGGTGGATTGTGTTACTTATTTATGGAACATAATTACTGTTTACCATCTGCCGCTGGTTCTGTCTACAAGGACAGCTCCCGTAAACTCATGACCGGAAAAGCGGAAGCGGCGCCGGCGACTGTGTCATAATAAAAGTCCCGCTGCTCGTGAGGCGTGTGTTGATCAATCGCTCCAGCTCCTCGTTCAGCTCCCGCAACACTCGGTCCTGCTCTGCTTCATACTACAGTAACGTTAAAAATCGCATCCACGAACATGAGTTCTTCCAGACTCCAACCCCTATTCTTTTGCACCGTCCGTTGAGATGGAGACCACATGTCCCAAGTTTCCGCTCTAAAACTTGGCGTCATCAAACTACGCCTTTGTTTTGAATAGGCTTCTAGCGACCTCTAGCGGAAAAAAATATCACAAATTGTACCTTTAAATATTTGATATATCAGCCAATATTAGTGATTACTTTATCAGTATAAGTTGATATTAAATATATTGGCTGATATTAGAGATGTATGTAGTATGTAGTACATTTGTAAGGCAATATTAGTTTTGTACTGGATATTGGCTGATATTAAAGATTTTTTAATCTATCAGTTAATATTGGATATCAGAGAATTTTTATTTTATTGATATTGGTCGAAATTGGATATATATGATCTGATATTAGAGTTTTATTTACTTATTTATTGTATCCGTCAATATTTTGTGTGTGTGTGTATGTATATATATGTATATATATATATGGTCTACATGGCAACATGGTATTTTAGTTTGTTTTTATTAAAATAAGCCACCAATTGATTGATCAAGCGTATTTCAGGACAGAATAACTCAAATACTAATCAATAAAAATGCAAAAAAGACCATAACATGACCAACAGGGGTCCATTTTGTGCTCTGTTTCAGCACGTCACATGGCTCCATATTTTTTTAACTTGTTTGTATCCATTTAATCACCCAAAAAAAATACGAGTCACCTACTGGCAAGTAAAGAAGTATTTTCAAGAACGTTACATTATATATCATCAAATGTTTTAGAAAAATTAACAAAAAACTGTGTAACATAATGGAATCGCATAAGGCCATACAGGCATAATAGGTTTGAATATAAATGTATTATATTTGTAAGGAAAAGAGTTATAATTATATTATATGATATATATTGATTATGATATGATACGATTATATATATTAATAATATGATGGTTTGGTAATACTTGTGTTCCACTATGGTACAATGTTGCCTGAGGGCAACAGCTGGATATAAAATGTTACTTTTTATTAAATATGAAACTTTTAATACATTAAAAACTGGGCAAATTTGTTTGTTTAAGTGTCTAGTTAATGAAATCGATGTTTTCAATAAATATATTTTTTTCTACATGAAAATGCCAAATGTTTAGATTTTTCCATTAACAAATTCCATTTCCATTTCCAAAAAAATTAAAAATATATGAAAATGTGTATATATATATATATATATATATATATATATATATATATAATTATCAATATTACTATAACACGTATATATCAGTTATTGATACTGAATATATATATTAGGCAATATGAGTTTTTTATATTTCTCAGTATCGCTCAAAGATTTAATATATGTCGTTCAATATTGAGATTTTTTTAAATTCATCTGTATCGGTCAATATTGAATATTAATTGGCTGATATTAAAGATTTATTTAGATGTAGTTTATTTAATTGATTTATTATTTGTTTTTTATATTGGCTGATATTACAGATTTTTTTATATAACATAATACTGGACATTTAATCATGCATACTCAGTTTCCCCTATTTTTACATTTAGATTACTTTTCTAATGCTTACTTAACATTAATCTTTAAAAAGAATAATTTAATAAGTCACAGTAAATGTAATCTTAAGCAAATCTCAAAATTAATATACAATTTTCACAGTGTACATTGTTGTGAAGCCTAAATTCACTAACATTTTAAAACCATCGATTGTACTTTTTTAGTAATTTATTTCAATTTACTTAGACTATTACTATTAAATTCTATTTACTTATATTTAATTTTAATATTGACGATTTATCAATTACCAGCTAAAACAATAAGTGCATACGAGAGGAAATTACAGTGTCCTCTTGCTTGATCTCTCTGCCTTTCAAGTTTTTTTTTTTCAAACCCCTGCTTCAGGGTCAGAGTGAGCAATGGAAAACCAACAGTGCTAGTTTTCTAGTGGTGGACATGATTGCCCTTGCTGCGCCATCATCAGTCCTCACATTTGAGCAGAAGGCATCCATTTGTCCGAACGTGTTTGGCAACACGTATGTCTAGTTTTGACCTCCCATTAAAACATCAGCCTCAACACACTGACAGGATTACACTCAAAACACTCGCTGCCATTCATGACAGCTCACTCTGGACCTATTACTGCTGTGCTCTCCATAAACTCGATATGATCTCAGTGTTCACAGGAAAACCTGAAACCACAAAACACCTCCACAAATCCCCCAGGACTCTATTTAACCTCTGTTAACTGCTTTAAATGTCTTATTGACTATTTTACTATTTCAGAATTTTTTCGTATACGGCTTTCTAAGGCTGTTTTCTGGATAAGATTCTCACACTCGTTCAGTCAGAGTGAATCATTGCTCCCCATGGTGTTTTTTTAAAGACGTGGATGTCTAATACAGCAGCAATTCGATCCTAGTCATTATTGTGGAACGTGGATTCCCATGAATATGGGAATGGCTTGTCATGAGGAATAGGTTCTTTATGGCTCTGTCCTAGACTGAAAGCTTTAAAATCCATGCTATAGTTCATTGATTCAATACTGGCCCAGCAAAACCTTTAGATGAATGTTTTCATCTTGGTTTTTGACTGTTCAGAAAACGAGCTGACACACAAAATGAAAAATTGTGGACCTCTACAACATTCACAAACAAACGGCCATTAAAATGTGCTGTGATAAAATGACAAAACATTCACCTGCTGGAGGTAATTTAATGTTTTAGCTTCTTCTCAGCCAGAAGCATTTGTGAGCAGAGGAAGACAGTTTAAAGAGTATAACAAGCCTTAAACACAACAAATTGCTTAACCTGTCAACCTGTTTGCCACTGAAATTCAACTCAGAATCAGCATACCTACACCACCCGTCAAAGCACTTAAAGTAGTTCCTGAACCCTAAAATGTTCCTGAATCAACATTCCCATGA
The DNA here is from genome assembly GCA_036281575.1 of Ancherythroculter nigrocauda. NCBI lineage: Eukaryota > Metazoa > Chordata > Actinopteri > Cypriniformes > Xenocyprididae > Ancherythroculter > Ancherythroculter nigrocauda. The sequence goes on along the minus strand of VTFQ01000022.1, from coordinate 16,709,864 downwards.
AGCAATGAGCAAAATAACAGCCAGAACCTAAGTCCTGAACAAACCCTTTTTAAAAGCCATTGTGCTGACCTGGCCCAAAAAGCTTTTCTTTAAAAAAAAGTTAATTGTTATTTTATATCTCACAATTCTGACGTTACAATTCTCAGAATTGTAAGATATAAACTCACAATTCTGAGAAAATTCAGAATTGGACTTTATAACTCACAATGGCGAGTTTATATCTCACAATTCTGAGAAAAGAAGCAGAATTGCGAGATATATACTCGTGATTTCAAGAAAAAAAATGAAGAATTGCAAGAAAAAAGTCAGAATTGTCACAATTCTGACTTTATAACTCTCAATTGTGAGTTTACATCATGCAATTCTGAGAAAAAAGTCAGAATTGGGAGATAAAAAGTCGCAATTACCTTTTTAATGTTTTATTTAGTGCCGAAAACAAGTTTCCATAAATATAAAATAGAACAAATATTACTCACAGCAGTATGAACACTTTCTAAATGAAAGAATATAAAATATAATATAAAAAATAAAAAAATAAAGACATTCAAAAGCAGCATAAATGATAGCAAAAGAGCACAGGATTACTATTAATATTGATATATTGGAACTCATTGATTATACATCTAGCTTGTGCATGACATCACTGCATGTGGGCGGGGCCCAGACACATGATTCTTGGCTCTAAATCGCATGAAATGTGTTTAACTGATTTGTGCGGCTTTAGGATTGATCGTCCCAGTGTTGACTAAAGCGTCTGACATACGTTACTACATTTTAGTGCCTTGATCAAAACTCTCCTCGCCCATAATTGCTTCTGTTATTAATCTTGCACAAGCTCAGAGATAAATCAGACCGCAGAGAACATTTACAGAACACAGTAACAATAAAAAGCCTTTCAGTATATCTGTTTTATGTGCAAGTCCCTGGCTCAAATCACAAACGATGTGACACAGAAAGGTCTATTTCCTTGCACGGTATCTCATTGAGTTTGACTGTAATGACTTGAGGTGAGTCTAATGGAAGCTAATAATAGGTTTACCTACCGCAAGGAGTCTTTCATTGGGATTTAATGCTTTTTACATCCTGTGGCAGCAGAAGAATGTGTGCGCGGGTGTGTTTGCTAGTTTAATCTGTATGTGTGTGATGGTGAGAGATCAAGAGAGGCCAGAGAGGCAGCTTTTTGTACAGCCATCAGACAGGTGGACATTAAACCATCCTGCACTGGCACCATCTGTGCTCAGAATAAGTGCGGGGTAATGACACCTCCGGACTGTGAGCTAGCCTAATGTTGAATTTCTTAGAGGACAAATGGCTATTCCAGCCCTGCTGCTAAGGCTAAACTCATTCACACCATGTTTCTGTTAGCTACAGGTAATCACCACTCCATTACCTCTGCGAATGTGTGTGTAGGTGTGAGAAAGTATGGGCAGAAGTACATTTGTTTGCTTTATAACAGAGCGTTTAGGAGTTGAAGGGATAGAAGATATTTTGAAGAATCTCTCAATTGTTTTTGTCTGTACAATGAAAAGCTTTGGACTCCATTGACTTTCCATTGGCTTTCATTGCAAAAAACAACCTGATATTTCAAAATATCTTTGTGTTCCGCAGAAGAAAGATAGTCATGCAGGTTTGGGACACGTGAGGATAAGAAAATTATGACAGAACTTTCATTTTTGGATGAACTACCGCTTTAAATCTCTGGGGTCTGTAAACACGCCAGCGCGTTTTGCTGGATTTTCTTCACATAGTCATTTTTTGTCATACAGGTAAAAGTAATACATCAATTGAAACTACAGAATGTCTACTTTCATTTGTGTGCACTTACAGTAAAAACTAAATGTTGTGCTTTTTGCAAAATAAAGAAAACTAATATAATGCGTGATCTGCCGTCTCTTTCTCAATAAAGTCTATTCTGATAGTCGTTACAAAATTAACTATAACTTAGTGAATACTTTCACACAAACATGAGACATACAGTGGTGTGAAAAAGTGCTTGCCCCCTTCCTGATTATTTTTTTTTTGCATGTTTGTCACACTTTGATGTTTCAGATCATCAAACTAATTTAAATATGAATCAAAGATAACACAACATGCAGTTTTTAAAAGAAGGTTTTTATTATTATGAAGGGAAAACAAAATCCAAACCCACATGGCCCTGTGTGAAAAACATTAAAACATTAAAACATAACTGTGGTTTATCACACCTGAGTTCAGTTTCTCTAGCCACACCCAGGCCTGATTACTGCCACACCTGTTCGCAATCAAGAAATCACTTAAATAGGACCTGCCTGACAAAGTGGAGTAGACCAAAAGATCCTCAAAAGCTACACATCATGTTGAGATCCAAAGAAATACAGGAACAAATGAAAATTGAGATCTATCAGTCTGGATTATAAGGTTATAAAGCCATTTCTAAAGCTTTGGGACTCAAGCGACCACAGTGAGAGCCATTATCAAATTGAAAACAAATATTTTCTGTTTATGGAATCTGTTTCAAAACAGAGAGATGTCAGTTGTTTGCGAGTCACCTCATTATCCACTAATGCGGCCACACCCACGGAGAACGTGCAGCATTCAAAGGCAAAAGGAGAATCACATGCAACAGAGTCAACAACACCCACATCAACTCGAAACAATGCATCAAGCTTAGTCAGTTTCATGACTAAGTGATGGTAAGTGATATTAGAAGCTTGATACTAGTAAAACTGCTCACACTGTACAATAAAAAAATATATTTAAATTGTTGCAGCACCTCTCCTTCAAGTCTGTAATGCTCTGTTTAGTTCCTTCTCTATGAAGCCCCTCATTCCGAAAAGCACAATGTGATCTGATTGGTCGGCTGGTCCAGTATGTTGTGATTGGTCAACTGCTGTGTAGTGGACTCTGGAGATGTTTTTCATGCTCAAAAAGCAACAATTCCCCACTAAAGAATGTTGAAAATGTAAAAAAAACAAAAAAAACCCACAATAGGTCTTCTTTAACAAATGCTGTAGAAGTATTGTTCATTGTTCTTTCATTGTTAACTAATATAGCGAACTCATGATAACAAATGAAACCTTACTGTAACCTTACTGTAAAGTGTTACTGTAAAATTAACTTGTTTCTCCTACACTTTCTCTCTCTTTCTCTCCCCTGAGGTTATGTTGGAGGTGGGTCACATCAATCAGTGCAACTCTGGTCATTCTCCCATCAGGCCTTTCTAGACCCAGGGTCATTACAGTAGCGCACATAGAGATTACCTTTAAGGGAATCGATGCTTTAGTGTTTTTGGTGAGTCAAAGGCTAATTAAAAGCACAGTAATGAAGGAGTGTGGAATGGAGCAGTGGGGCAAGGGTTCAGAGTAATTAAAACAGCTCTGACACACTTTATTCCAAGCATTCCTTTTGCTGCTTACATGGTGTCCATTGGATTTATTTTTGCTTGTGGATAAAGATAGTACGGTGACCAGAAGGGGACATGTTCGGTTCACTTAGTTATGTCGTGGCCACAATAAATTAACTCGCGGGAACATGATAATATGTCATGGCCACAAGATCACTTTGTTGAGGTAACGGCATCTTTATGTTGTGGCCATGCAGTGTGAAGTCATGGCATCGGGATCCTATATTAAGGAATAAAAAGAACAAATCCTGTTCTTTTGAACTTTTTATTCATCAAAGAATCCTAAAAAATACATCACTGTTTCTACAAAAAAGGCTGCAAAAACCATTTTTAAAATTGATAATAAGAAATGTTTCTTGAGCACCAAATCAGCATATTAGAATGATTTCTAAAGAATCATGTGACACTGAAGACTGAAGTAATGATGCTTAAGCTTTTCCATCACAGGAATAAATTACATTTTAAAGTATATTAAAATAGAAAATAATTATTTTAGTTGTAATAATATTTCACAACATTACTATTTTTACTGTATTTTTGAGCAAATAAATACAGTCTTGGTGAGCATAAGAGATTTCTTTCAAAAACACTTAAAAATCTTATATATATAATATTGGAATTTTAGTTCAGAGGAAGTAATTCACACATTTACTTTAAGAAGATTTCAAACTAGATGTTTGAAACCAATAAATATGCCCACCGTGTATATATAATATATATATATATATATATATATATATATATATTATATATATAGCAATATTAATTATTATTATTGCTATATATATATATATATATATATATATATATATATATATATATATATATATATATATAGCAATAATAATAATTAATAATTAATATATATTATCCGTACACTACTAAATCCCTAAATCCTTACTAGAATAGTGCTCATTTGTAAACTGGTACAGTTCAGTGACATCAAGAACTACATGACAAGCTCAATAACAGGAAGAGACGTGTGAATGTTCTCTTGACTCTCTTTTCACCTTGTGGTGACAGGAATACAGAGTGTCATATCCGACAATCCAACGCACACACACCTGTGATTTTTAACAAGGACAATTACCTGAGTCTCATATCCATCACAGGATTAATACCAGTCATGATAGGGCCTGTAATGTATAGAGTGCAAGAGAGAGGGGGATAGTTGGAGGAGTGGTTAGACAGAGAGCTGGGAGAGAAAATGCTCTGATTAGAAATTACTCTAGTGTGGAGAGGTACTCATTCTCAAATGGCACCCATTAAACTGTAATGTATTGCACAGGCAAAGCACACAACAGTGCAGCTAACCAGGCTAATTCTCAGTTTCCATCAAACATGGCTTAATTACTATGCAGCCTGGAGAAAAGTGATGCTATAAATGCCTTTATTTTCTGAAGTTGGAAAACTATTTAATCTTTACCAAATTCTCTTTCCTTTCTCTCTTTCCAGTCAGAAATTTTGAGAGACCCAGGCTGAAACTAAAGAAACATATGAACAAGACAAATGAAAGCAGTTCATCAGTCTGAATCCACAGGATGAAAATTAATGACTAACTTTTCATTGTTCTCTCAATCATCATCAGGCTGACATTGAAACTAAGATGATAATAAAACTGCTTATTAATCCCCAAATTTTCTTCAGTTCAGCAGAAGCATTTATAAAGTACATGTGTTAGACACATAGTAAATATGGTAATACTTTATAATAAATTTCATTAGTTAACTACATTAGTTAACATGAACTAATAATGAACTGCACTTTTACAGCATTTATTAATCTTTGTTAATGTTAAAGGTGCAATATGTAATATTTTTGCAGTAAAATATCTAAAAACCACTAGGCCAGAGTTATATATTTTGTTCACTTGAGTACTTACAATATCCCAAATGTTTCCAACTATTTGTAAATCGTGAGAAAATTGCAGTTTTAACCAAGGCTCCGGGACGTGTGAGGAGTCGCCCTGTCAATTGCGTCATACCCGCGTTACCCTCAGTTTCCGGTTTTATTTTGAAGAAACCATGGAAACACCAAAGACGCTTTAATATATTACATGTTTTAATAGACAAGGGAACAACTTTTTTGATATATTTATAGACAACAACTAATTGTTTTTTTTATAGCGCAACACGTTTAGTCTTATTGTTTAAATCAATTTTCTTGATTTTTTTCGAGTACCATGCTTTACCATGCCTCAGAGAAAAACACTATTTTGTCAAATAGTTAACATAGCATAATCAGATGCAGCTTTATTTTTATTAACAGTAATACATAATTTTCTCCATCATACAATACGTTTTAAAATTAATTGCATGCCATTTATCAACACAAGACATCCAATATTGAATATGATATTCTAAAATCGATCTATCTTACTGCAGTGTGCAACAGTGTCTTACAGCAGCCGCCGAGCGAATGCACAGAGTAACATTATAACATCATTTTCAACACACTCAAATGAATCTAATATGATAAACAGAGCTGTGTTACCTCATACTCATGACCGTAATAAAAGTTACGCTGCCCGTGAGGTGTTTGTTGCGCAATTGCTCCAGTGGCCTCGTTCAGCTCCCACAACACTCGGTCCTGCTCCGCTTCATACTACAGTAATGTTAATAATCTCATCCATGAACATGATTTCTTCCCGACTCCAATCCCTATTCTTTTGCACCGTCCGTTGAGATGGAGACCACATGTCCCAAGATTCTGCTCTAAAACTTGGTGTCATCAAGCTACGCCTTTGTTTTGAATAGGCTTTTAGCGACCTCTAGAGGACAAAATTATTATATATTGTACCTTTAATTTCATCATTTACTAATACATTATTAAAATCTTGTTAACATTAGTTAATGCACTGTGAACTAACATGAACAACTGCATTTTCATTAACTAACATTAACGAAGATTAGTAAATACAGTAACAAATGTATTGCTCATGGTTAGTTCATGTTAGTTAATACATTAACTAATGTTTAACTAATGAACCTTATTGTAAAGTGCTACCGTAAATATAATAGAATTAATTTCTAAATAATATTTATATTTAATAATCCTAATGTGAAATATGTCATAACTCTTGAAATAGTTTTAGCATATTATTGAATATGGCAATGTTAATGTATTTGGTCTTGGTGGACTAGATCTGCTATGCTGCCTCTTCTGCCATTGTTGATTATTGCTGCTGCAGAGCAAGTATGGACTTGTATCCCGTAGCAGATCTAGGCAGGTGGAGCTGGGGGAGGTGGACGGTTTTTAGAGGAACTCTGATACAGCAAACACTGAAACAGACTATTTAAATGTTTAAATCTCATTGGCAGCAGGATTGAAATGTTCTGTTCTCTTGAATTCTCTTACTCGAAAATATAAAATGAGTACTATTCTTGGGTTTCCCCTGTTTAGGTCAGATGTACCTGTTTCATTCCAACCAACGCATTATTTTTCTTCCAGTAAACCAACTGAGTCTGTTTCAATAATGAATTCAGAGGCTTTTCTTATTGATTAGCATTAGAAATTAAAATCAGCAACACATCTCTCTACAACATGCTTCATCAAAGGGAATATGAACCAGCTGTTATCATGCATTTATGTTTAATAGCTTCAGCTTTCAGGGCTGGCAACCGAAATTTAACTTCTCATCTTTAACACCCATCTGAATTCCAACCCCGCATTTAAAAGCAGTACATGCAAACTTCCCACAGCTTAAAATGCAGCCAAAAGCCTTTTTTGAGCTCTGTGGAATCATAAGATAACTCCCGACATGTTACTCCCTCTGGGCTGACATTAATTTTGCTCACATGACATATTTCTAAAAAATGTGCTGGGAAATGAAGCGTGAACAGTACAAAGACTAAATGCGGAGTTGTCTGGAGCAATCTAATAGCTCACATTGGTTGGGGAGATTATGTGTAAACACAAATCATTCAATCTTAGAGCTCTCGGAGGGATTTTTCCAACACAGAACAATAAGATGGCATCTGCATATTGTGATCCTAACATTTATTATTGCGCTGCATGTGGAAGGGTTAAATGTTTATCGTTGCATGTTGTAGATAAATGCTTGTTGTGTGTCATCCTGTCAGCAATGGCAAACACAAATGTGCACACTTGTCATAGCAGCCACTGTAAAAAAAAAAAAAAAAAAAAAAAAAAAAAAAAAAGACATATTTTCCAGTTTACAGACCCTTTTGAGTAACTATGTGAAAGTGAACAATATAAAAACCCACGTTAGAGCAACAGAACTCCCCCAAATGTAATCTCATGGCAGATAATCTTAACACATCTTTCATCTGTAATTTAAACATGAAAATATTAAGCAATCAATTAAGACATTTCTCTTTATATAGAACCTTTTTTTGTCAAAAAGGTTCTTTAAAATTGAGTCCAGAACCCTATAAGGTTTGATATAACAACTGTGTCCAGATTAAATGCCAGAGAAGTTTGACATTGCACCTATCTGATATAGTTTAGCCTTACAAAGCTGCAAAAATGGTTTCAGACTCACACTTTTGCTCATGCAAAAAAAAAAAAAAAAGGATGCGTGTAGGGGCATTTTCAGCCTGTAATATAAGCTGGCGAACTGTCCGTATTCACACCGCCAGTATTTCTCAAGTAGCTCTTCAGAGCCCTGAGTCATAGGAGTGACTAAGCGGAGACTCTGAATCAACATCAACATGCATGAATAGCCAAAGGATCCATTGGTAAATGTGTTAAAAATAGGCAGTTTGAAGCTAAACAGTTCATGGTCCTGCTGCAAATTTATCGCCTGTCTCAGAGCGTTTCCACGATGTCAGGAAAGCTTGAAGGAACAAACGGTTTACGCAAACGAACAAGACGTGTAGCTGTTACCCTGAATTTTCCAACAGCTGTAGAAGATCCATGTGTTTTTAGACTCTACACCCACTCACAGACTCATATGAATGTCTGTGACCTCCTTTCAGTATACACATCCCAGAATCCCCTGCAGCTGAGGTCTGCCTCCCCTGTGAGGCGAAACAAGCAAATACATACAAGTAAATACACACCAGCCAGTGGACATATGCGGCAGTGGGTGCTCGGATCAGAGAAAAAACGCACACACATTCAAACATAGCCTGAAGCAAACAGAATAAGAGAGCACAGAGAACCTGGGTATATTTCAGACGAAGTCAATGACCTCACTGCGCCTGAGCAACACAAGTCCGGCCTGTTTATTTACACGTACACACATCACTTTATCTCTCAAAGTCTCCCCTACCTGTAGTGCCGACAGCATGTATGGAAGGTTTACACATCATACCAAACTTAACAAATAACCTGCTTTCCTGTTGAATCCACAGGAGTGGATGTTGAAATTAAGAAGATATGAAAATACTGTAGGAAACTGTCTTTGTTAAAGTAGCAATACTTAAGCACTGGTGTTACACAAACAGGATGATATTACAATAAATATATAACATTTCAATGTATTTAAATATAATACATACATTTTCCATAAAACTGAAGAGATTTTTGAGAGCTTTAAATATATTTTTATTTTATTTATATTGTAAATATATTTTAATAAGTAGCATGTTACATTAGCAATTAATATATACTGTATAGTCTGTATATATTTATATATACTGTATATATTTATATATCCTGAAAAAAAATATTGTACACAAATATTTTGTACAATTGTACACATTAAATGTTTCTTGAGCAGCAGATCAGCCTATTAGAATGATTTCTGAAGGATCATGTGACACTGAAGACTGGAGTAACGATATATATATATATATATATATATATATATATATATATATATATATATATATATATATATATATATATATATATATATATATATATATACAGTACAGTCCAAAAGTTTGGAACCACTAAGATTTTTAATGTTTTTAAAAGAAGTTTCGTCTGCTCACCAAGGCTACATTTATTTAATTAAAAATACAGTAAAAACAGTAATATTGTGAAATATTATTACAATTTAAAATAACTGTTTTCTATTTGAATATATTTCACAAAGTAATTTATTCCTGTGATGGCAAAGCTGAATTTTCAGCATCGTTACTCCAGTCTTCAGTGTCACATGATCCTTCAGAAATCATTCTAATAGGCTGATCTGCTGCTCAAGAAACATTTAATGTGTACAATTGTACAAAATATTTGTGTACAATATTTTTTTTCAGGATTATTTGATGAATAGAAAGTTCAAAAGAACAGTGTTTATCTGAAATCTAATCTTTTGTAACATTATAAATGTCTTTACTGCCAATTTTGATTGATTTAATGCATCCTTGGTGAATAAAAGTATTCATTTCTTTAATTTCTTTTCAAAAAAATAAAAATAAAAATTCTTACTGACCCCAAACTTTTGAACGGTAGTGTATAATGCTACAGAAGCTTTGTATTTCAGATAAATGCTGTTCTTTTGAACTTTCTATTCTTCAAGGAATCCTGAAAAAAAAAGTACACAACTGTTTTCAACATTGAAAATAATCATGAATGTTTATTGAGCAGCAAATCAGCATATTAGAATGATTTCTGAAGGATCATGTGACACTGAAGACTGGAGTAACGATGCTGAAAATTCAGCTTTGCATCACATGAATAAATTACTTTGTCAAATATATTTAAATAGTACACAGTTATTTTAAATTGTAATAATATTTCACAATATTACTGTTTTTTACTGTATTTTTAATTAAATAAATGTAGCCTTGGTGAGCAGACGAAACTTCTTTTAAAAACATTAAAAATCTTAGTGGTTCCAAACTTTTGGACTGTACTTTACATATATAATTATTTAATATTTAATACATACAAAGCCTTAAATGTTATTTAAAATTTTATTTTATTGTAAATATATTTAAAAAAATAAGGAAGTGAAATATATATACATTTTGAGTATATATATATATATATATATATATATATATATATATATATATATATATATATATATATATATATATATATATATATATATGTATATATATATATGTGTACTTTGTTTTGCCAGCAGCCTTGTTCCACCAGCTCCCTGAGTTTTCAAAAAATGCCTTGTGTGCACAGGCAGTCCCTGCTGCATCCAGACTAGTCATAAAAAGTAATGGAAGTGGTAATTACACCAAAAATAAATGGCCTCTATCAATCCTTAATGAGTGTCACAAAATAGCTGTACATGACCCACGCTGTCTTACGAAGCCCCCAGCACCCAAAGTTACTATCAACTATAACACTACCATGAAATAACCACAGCCTGCTGGGACTTCTGCAACAGGCCTTAATAAGAAAACCGCAGAAAAGAGGAAAAGAATGATGCCTCGCACTTCTAAAGAGAGAGGTGTGCACCAAACCGCATATTTACATCGCTGTGTTGTGAGGTTACACTGAGGTCAACGGCTGACGGTGCATTATGGGATGCCTGTTACTCTAAATGGAACTGCAACATTCACAGATCTTTTCAGACATTTAGGAAATAGAATTTGGACTGGGACACTGTTGTAAAGAACTGCTTAGAACTCAAAACTGACCCGCAAGAAAGTGCCATGCAAATTGCGTTCAGCAACTTTGGTTTTTAATGCCCGTACATTTTCTTACATTTCTTCAGTGAATCAGGAGCTAAAGCATGCAGGCAGTGCATTCAAATAAACAATGTTATTATCAGTAGTTGCGAATTACCCTTCCTGACCAGTCTGACCACATAATGAGAATAACTGTGGATACTCACATGAAAAGTAAAACAACTACATCAGAATGAACAAACTGTAAGTTTGACATTTAAAATATGTCTTCTGATTTAAAATATGTACTACCTCTCTTCTTTTAAGATATAGATTATAATTAGGTGCCAAAGCCCTTTTCTTTAGGATTCTTCTTCTTCTTCTTCTTATTTTTTCGTCAAGGTTTTGGGGACTTTTGTGGCCCTTAACATGCTCAAAAACTGAAAAGTTGCACACAGTCAGAATCCGCAGCCATTAGGGCCAGGCCTAATTTGATATACTCCTCCTAGGGGATACATCTGATCACCTACAAACCTGGTCAGCACGAAGTAAAGATATTAAGGATGGTAAATTGCGAACTGATTTTTGATATCTCGAACCATTTGGCTGTGGCGTTGAAATGAGTTTATGGAAACAGGAAATGTGTTATAACTTCTTCATACATTGACTGATTTGGACGAAACTTTAGCTGCATGTTTGCTGTAGGAGGTCGATCACATGGATGTGACTATTGTGAGTCAAAGTCATAGCGAAGCCATTGGGGTGGCTTTACCACCGGGGCTTGGACCCGTCATCGCTGCTTGCAGCTATATTTTGCACTTGATATTTATTTAAACAGTTAAAGGTGCTTATTTGCCCCTGCATTAACAGACACACACTCACAAAAGGCAAATGTCTGAGCCGAGCATCTATTCATAGAGCTACTATGATGAGCGGCAGTGTTTGAGAATCAGACGTCTCGTGCTTGTCAAGAGATGAACACTGACAGTGAAATCAGAAAAAGGTACAAAATCTCCATGAATTTAACTTGCAAAAGCAAACTTGCAATTTAACTTTGTGTATTCGAGCATGTAGATGCAAGAAGTTATTAAATAAGTCATATGACACATGTATTTGCGAACTGAGCAAAATTTGGGAAAATTGCAGATCACTTCAGACTGAACTTTCTATAGAGAAATAGCCAATCAATGTACTATAAACCATATTTATTGTTTGAATAATGTTATACACTTTATTTCAAATCATATCATGGTGTGAAATTCAGTTTTGATACCCACTACAGATGTAATATATGGATCAATTTATGGTTTACTCATAGTTGTCTCTCTACATTAAGTTGGAATATGAGAAATTATTGTAATATCAAACAAAATTATAGCTACACATTAACTTAAATGTCAAACCAGGATAAACAAAAACTTCAAATGTACCAAAAAAATCCTCCATAAAATATTAAAACAAGGATCAGGCCTAAACATTGAAGACAGTGTCTCTGCCTACGACACTTCCTAATAGCAGCTTCTATCAGCTATGCAATTTTCACGGTCTTCTCCTGCTTTAGCCTTGCGCTGTTCATGTTCCCGTCACTGAGCTTCTGGCATCTCACACACTGTTCATTTATTAATAGGCATAATGCTTCAGTTGCCACTTATCTGCTCCAAATTATGCATGCATGCTAAAATCATTGTATGTGTCTAGAGAGAGAAATAGATAGACAGAAACAGAGAGAGAGAGAGAGAGAGAGAGAGAGAGAAAGAGAGAGAAAGAGAGATGCAGTGTTGTGTAAAAAAATCCCTTTCTCCATTACAATGGCACATTGGGGTCATGCATGAGTTTGCATAACAGGCTTCCATTTTCCAGCGAAGTCCATAAGCTCCAATTTATTCTGCCAGTTGTTTTGCATGTTGCTTGTTTTTGAAGCCTTTTCGAAGCATTTTTAACAGGACTGGCTTCACTCCAGAGGCGACATGTTGTGGAGTCTCTCCAGTCGTCTTCTGAGCGCCCGCCAGGCATCAATGCTAGTGTCATTACACAGCTATGCATGATAGCACCCTTTTGTCATGCTTTGTGTGTAATTACTTGTGACATTCGTACTTGTGTTTCATGGTGGGGGAGTTGGGGGGATGTTGCCAAGCATAGGTTTATCATATTACTAAAACCATCCTCACATGGCTCTCTTCAGATTTTCCTTATTTGCCATGCATCCTTCACTTTGGATCAATCAACCAGCCATCTGAGAAGTGCTGCAGTATGAAAATATACATGCATCTGAATAATTTTGGTGCTTGAATTGACTTTAATCTGTTTGAGAAGAGTGTTAAAGCTTGTTTGTTGCCAACAAAGGGGTAGTTCATTCCAAAATTAAAATTCAATCATCACTTAGGGGCCATTCAGACAGAACACAGTTTTTGCTTTTAAAAACTTGCATTTTATTAACTTGAGCACCGCATTTTTGTCATATCCAAGATGCTGCCAAAGATGCAGACGTGAGCGCAAATATGTCTGTTTACAGGGATAATTCACCCAAAAATTAAAATTATCCCATGATTTACTCACCCTCAAGCCATCCTAGGTGTGCATGACTTTCTTCTTTTAGACGAACATAATCAGAGTTATATTAAAGGGGATGTATCATGAAAATCGGGTAGTGAATGGCGTTCACGATTTTGAAGCCCCAAAAAGTGCATCCATCCATCATAAAAGTAATCCACACAGCTCCAGGGGGTTTATAAAGGCCTTCTGTAGTGAAGTGATGGGTTTTATAAGAAAAATACACATTTTTATAACTTTATAAACTATAATAACTAGCTTCCGACAAACATCCGTACGCAAGTCAACATACGGCAGAAGCGTACACTGTAAAAAATGACCGTGATTTTAACAGTAAAAGACTGTAAAAATGCTGCGGTGAAAAACTGTCAATTGGTTTACAGAAAGTTTCCATACTATATACGGTGAATAACTGTAATAGATCTAAGGGTACATTTAATGTAATTTTACGGTAAAATACCGTTAAATTCACAGTTTTTGGAAGTGAAAAATAACAATTCATTGTAAAAATTTACCGTGAAAAACCGTAAATTGACATTCCCACAATTCCCTGCGTGACACTTCACATTTTATATATTTTCGTTGAAATAACTCTGTTTCTTCTTAGTTTTTCTCATTTTTTTCTAATCAGTTATGTACATTAGGGTTTTATGTTACATCTAATGTTGTTAAATTAATGTTTATTGCATTTTTAAAATTTCATGCATGTTACCATGATGGTGTTTAGTGTGTGTGTGAATGACACTGTGTGCACCTTCTATATATTAGTATTGTCCTTCTCAGCTTGTGGAAAAGCTGCTTGTGATGAACTTTGATTCATCATGTGACTCTTATCACCACTGTGTTTGGTGACTGTCAGTGTATTATAAAGGTACAAAACAGATATTAGTACTTCATTAGGTTGGTAAATTAACATTATATCAGTTAATGAAATACGTTATTTTACCGTAAATTTAACAGATTTTTTTTTACGTTGCTACTGTATTTTTTACGGTAAAGTTCTGGCAACCACAGCTGCCCTTTTTTTACTGTAAATTTTACTGGGATTTTTTTTACAGTGTAACCTCTAATGCGATGTATGACGTAAAAGTAGGTTCAAATAAATAGGGCTGGGCAACAAACTCAAGCTCCTCTACCCTACAGTATATCGAAATCCTCTGACATTTATTTTAAAATTATCCTTTTGGACTTCTAATTTGTGACTGGTGTTTTGTTTTGCTCTATTCTCTGAGCTTTCATGTTCGTTAATACGTCATGCGTCGTGAGTTTACGTTTCCACCGTAAGTTGACTTGCATATGGATGTTTGCTGGAAGCTGGTTATTATAGTTTATAAAGTTTTAAATATGGATATTTTTCTTACAAAAACCCATCTCTTCACTTCAGAAGGTCTTTATTAACCCCCTGAAGCTGTATGGATTACTTTCATGATGGATTGATGCACTTTTTTGGGCTTCAAAATCATGAGCGCCATTCACTACCATTATAAAGCTTAGAAGAGCCAGAATATATTTTAATATAACTATGATCGTGTTCGTCTGAGAAAAGATAGCCATCTACATTAGGATGGCTTGCGGGTGAGTAAATCATGGGATAATTTTCATCTTTGGGTGAACTTTCCCTTTACTTACTTTCTTCTGCAAAACACAAATGAAGTTATTTTGAGGAATTTTCTGTTTTTGTCCATAGAATGAAAGTCGCACATACATAGACAAATGCTGTGTCACAAATTTAATACTTCCCACTATATAGTATGGGAAAAACAGTACGCCAAAAGAGTAGTATGTCCGAATACATATTCGAAAAACAGTAGGTGAAAAGTCCCCGGATTTCACAGAGATACTGAAGTGCACATTCACTGGACACTTTAATATCCCATGAGGCCAAGGGAGAGGATTTATGAATGGCAGTGAAGCAACACAACTGACGCTGGTGGGTCATGTGACAGTAACAACATGGCGGATATAATACATCGGAATTTTATTCATACTACCCATATTCATACTATATAGAGCGTACAAAGCAAATTCAAATCAAATGTAGTACCTACTCAGACAGTACGTGATTTCAGATGCAGTGAAACACTTTCACAAAAGGCATTCAGGTTTGGAACAACAATGGTGTGAATGCATTTAATTTTTGGTGAACTATCCCTTTAATGTCTAAAAGAACATGAAAAGTGAACAGAATGTAAATACTCAGCCCTATATTTCAGGAGCTCTATATTTGTGATTGTGGGGGTGGAAGGAAAACCTGAAATATGGAATCTCTCTGACTGTAATTCGGTTTAGAACAAATAGCAACTAAATGACACTTAACAAACAGGCAGAAAGAAAACAGTGAACAATAAATTAACTGAGGGGCAAAAGGCACAGTGGCCGAAAGCAATCTATTCTATGTCAGTGAGCTCTGAAATTACATTTTTTGAAAGTGTAATAGTCATGACCCCAAACAGAAAGAGAAACAGTGAAGCAAGACAGATTCATCCACAGATGAGTTTCCCCATCATCGACAAAAGATCTCTATTCACTTATATTGGCGCTATATAAATCTGACTCGGTAAACAATGATTTATCAGTCCCTGACTTTGCTAAGCTTTAAGAAGAAAAGGGAGGAATTTAACAGCTGCAGACAAATGTTAAGACAACTTCAACCAACAAGTTCTTGCTAAACGCAATGACTTTAAATATAACATCAAGCAAAAAATGAGAAACTACAGAAATTATTTATGACCTACTAATCAAAATGCATAAATTGTATTATCATCTGATAATGAGTGATTATTAGAGACTCACAAAAAGATGTGAAGGTCAGATTAAATTAATAGGCTATTCAGTGTCATATATCAATTATTCGCTACATAATAAAGACATCTAAAAGACCTTGGAGGTCATTTAGATACAAAAACATGGAGACAGGAAGAAAGGAAATTAATTAGGAAATGTAGAACCATTAATGAAGTAGATTGCAACAATGTACGTGTCCGTTTAAATGAACTTTTACTAGCCAGTCTCAGGTACATCGTCCATATAAGATAATTATCAGTTGCATAATTGTTACATGGCTATGTAAATACTGTCTGTATAAACAAACAATCAAATTACAGGCAAGTTAAACATGATCTGTGAAGGTTTTTATCTGTAGCATGATTTGTCTATTTGTTTAAATAAGCATGTTGTCTCTACAGAGTGAGATAAAACAGAGTGGGAAAAAAAAAAAAAAAAAAAATGACAGAGAAAGTTTGTTTACTGCTCAGTGCCAACAACCGTGCTGACAAATAACCGATTCCCACAGTCAACCTGAGGCGTTTCATTTTCGGCCATTTTAATGGCAACACAGTCGCCTCGGCTGATATTAAATGTGGACGGTGCATTTCTAATCTGCCTGGGCAACACGCCTTTAAATTTGATTTGTGCTATCAATGCGGACTGTGAAATCATGCTGCTACACATCAAAGTGTGACCGGATTTGGCCAGCATGTTAATGTTAAGCAGGTATATGTCCTTTGTCTTGAGAAAGGTTACTGCTTAAAGTTGACTGTCCGTGTTACATTGAGATTAATACAAATGAGAAGTCACAATCCAGATTAGAGCAACATCAAGACTACGTTTCCTGCACCTATATTGTATTTCAACCATGGGGGTTGTTAATAAACTAAATCTTCCGTCACTTCATTAGATATTGTTTTATTTGTTTCAAATGCATTCTGACGGAAAATCTTTATTTTAACACTTTATACCGCTTAATGTCTTCTGCAGCACCTTCAATGCAATATACTGTTCTGTATTTCTCTTATTGTTGTTCCAGGTCTAGGAAAGTAAATCTGTTTTTATATAAGATTCACTTTCAGATAAAAAAAAAACAAAAAAAAACAATCCTTTGCTTTCTTCATTTCCAACACTTTACCGAGCTGGAGTATTGCAAAAGCTCTTTTAGTAGGCAATTCAGTATTATTTTATTTTATATATTTTCATATATATATATATATATATATATATATGTATATGTATATATATATATATATATATATATATATATATATATATATATATATTATTATATTATTATTATAATTTTTTTTTTTATTCTATACTACTGTTAAAAAGTTTGGGGTTACAGTAAAATAGTAATGTTGTGAAATATTATTACAATTTATAATAAAATAACAGTTTTCAAATGATAAAATGTAATTTCTTCCTGTGATGGCAAAGCTGATTTACTGTCACATGATGCTCAGAAATCATTCTAATATGCTGATTTTGGACTCAAAACATACATTTCTTATTATTATCTATGTTGACAAATGTTGTGCTGCTTAATATTTATATAATAGTAATATTTTATATTCTTTGATGAATAGAAAGTTTAAAATAACAGCATTTATTTTAAATAGAATGTCTTTACTGCCATTATTAATATCTTTAAAGTCACTTTTGATTAATTTAATGCATCTTTGCTGAATAAAAATATTAAATTATTTAAAAAAACCTTTCTGACTAAACATTTGAACAGCTTATTTGAAATATTATATATGTATATATATGTGTGTGTATATATATATATATATATATATATTTATTTTATTTTTTTATTTTAATGTACACCTAAGGATGAATTTCTATATAAAACCACACCATTAAAAACTATTATATCTATGAAATGTCCCCATAAAACAGAAACTTTTGTGTGTGTGTGTGTGTGCTTGTTTTTGTGACATATCAGGACACAAATGTGTATAATGACATGGGTATGACATAGGTATTATAAAAAGAGGTAACTTATGAGGACATTGCCCATGTCCCCACTTTTCAAAAGGCTTATAAATCATACAGAATGAGTTTTTGTGAGAAAGTAAAAGTGTGCACAGTTTCCTGTGATGGGTAGGTTTAGGGGTAGGGGTAGTGTAGGGGGATAGAAAATACGGTTTGTACAGTATAAAAACCATTACGCCTATGGAATGTCCCCACATTTCACAAAAACGAACATGTATGTGTGTGTGTGTGTGTGTGTGGAATGTAGGCCTATAGGCTAAACATTTGACTTGCAATGTACATGCATTTTTGTCTTTAGATCTGGCTAGCTGTAGCTGTACTACAAGTCCAAAAAAGAAAAGAAAATATATTTGCTCCTTCATGTAAAATGATAATGGCTTTATTCTGGAAGCACAGAAGCATATTGTTACTTTGTGTCGGCACAAAGAGAGCTGCTCGCGTCTGGCAGGTTTGGGATGGTCTCTTTCTCAGCGGTTCCTCATTTGGCTGTTTTCTCTTTGGCCGTTCTCTTTTTTCTCTCTTTTTGTAGGTAGGTCAAAAGAGAGATCCTTTCTGTCAGCTCATTGCTCACGTTGATGAAGTCGCTTGTTAGTGGGACTCTCTTCTCTCTCATTAGAGTGAGCAGAGCTGGGGAGAGCGGGGCAGAGGATGAGTGACCGGCCTGAACCCTGTCATGTCAAAGCGGGCTGGATCATTCTAGAGATGGGCTCTCATTACTCAAGGTCAGGGTCCACAGAAACCCTTAGCACTGGTCTAAAGACAGAAGCAAAGTGCCCACCAACGCTGCCTCTGAACTGGCAAACAGCTAAGGTCACAAGTTCTCAGCATGTTGGGCAACATAGATGGCATGAAAGTAATGGACTGTTTTGAATGTTGTTACACAATGCTACACAGTGAAATTGCCAGTTAATGCTAAACACTGTGGTGCTATCAAAAGGTTCCTCTGTTTTTTTAAGAATACCGACCAGGGCAGCATTTCTTAAAAGCATTGTGAGGCCAAGGTGATCATGAAGACCTCTGCCACCAATGTTCTCCACGATCAACTTAGCTCACGATGCTTTTAGGAAACGCAGCCCAGACCGACACAGCAACAGTGGCTTAACCAATAGTGTGATTGTGAGTGAGGCTACAGTATTTGCTTGTTTGCTCAATGGCAGATGGGGGAAAACCTGCTTGTGAAAAGTAATTTCTTGAGAAAAGTTTGTTGAATGGTATAGAAATTAAAATTCTTTGGGAGAAATTGGGATTTTTTGTGTGAAGAACGCAATTAATAGCCAGTCATAGCGAGATGGGGGCATTACCTCCACTCATGACTGTTCTCCATTCATTCTCAATTACCCCCCACCAAACCCACGGCATGCTTTACGGGTCTGTTAAATGTTAATGTGCTCAGGGGAGACAAGAGAGACGCTGACCACTGGTGTCGCTGTTGGATAGTGTAACTTTAGAAAAAAATTGTGATTTATACACTTTTTAATGGCATATTTCATAATTTTTGGGTTTATTTTCACGGCATCCCTTGTCACGCCCCAGTATATTCTTATTTATTGCTATTGCAATTATCATAAGTATCTTAATATAGTTACTATATTGTCAAAGCAGTTAGTACAAAAACGTCAAAGAAAGAAAGTAATACTGTACATCACATACAGTCATATTGTCACAGTGTGAGCAAAGAGATGAGAGATGAATCCAAATGCAGTAAAATGTGATTTTTTTTAAAAACAAAAAACAAAACAAAGACGGGTATCCAAAGGCCGAACGAATGCAACAGCTATAACATCAAGAACGATAACTATAACGATAAAGATAAAGTTCTAAAAATCGTTCTTAATACAAAATAATAGCACTGTCCACACCACAGCTATAACGATAATGATACAGAGAAACAATATTGTTGGGATCACTTTCAGAACATTTTTTTCCCAACTGTTAAACAATAAAACACTGACAGCCAATCAGAATCCATTCTAATTTAAGGGCTCGAGCATTTAAAATGGCAGATGGCATTGTGGAGAAGTTAATCGCTGAGGTCCAGAAAAAGCCACCACTTTGACAAGTCAAACCCCCTTTTCAAGGATACTTTAAAGAAAATGGATATATGGAAAACAACTGGTCATACCCTGGGAATAAATGGTGAGAAATATTAACAATGAGATTGTTATACCAGGCTAGCAGACGGTGTAAAATAAAATTATCTTGGGTATCCAGCCTCAATTGGCCTTTACACATGCAATGACAATACACGACAAGGAACGGAGGAAAACTAAAGGCTTAAATATACAGTATTTAAGCAGACTAGAAACAGGTATGCAACTAAATCAGTAACCATGGTAACACATGACGAGCGGGAAAATGGGGAACAAAGGAAACAGGAAAAGGACACAGGAAACCAAGGTGAAACAAAGTAAAAGTCTATCAAAACAGCTATATAATATTAGTGAATTTGTCTGCTTCACAAATGCATTAAAATAATGAAATGAAGCAATGGTTATGATTCACTTCAGATCAGACCCTGTGAAAAGATAATTGTCTTTTCTCCAGCATCTCCAGAGATGTTCAGAATCACACAATTGATCTCATTATGGAGTAGTTTGTACATTATTTTCATCATTACATTGATTTGTCAACATCTATACAAACTAATTAGTAGAAAATATGATAACATTATTAACTTGCCAGCTGCTAGTGACATGTAATTTCATTTAGACTTGCACACTCAAAGCGGGCGTATTTGGGACAGATGGCATTGTGGGTAGTTTAAACCCTTGACACTCAATGTGCATTTTTCCTGTATGTTCATGATAGTTCTTTCATTTGCTGAAAGCATTAGAAGAAAAAAAGAGAAGTAAAAAAGAGTAATGCATCTGGAGAAAAGTCAATTTCTCCAGTTTTTAAATGTCGCTAATCGAACTGCCGAACGGCCTCATATCACTCACATTCAGACTGCTGTTGTTGTCACTGTTGTCCTTGCTCATGCGACAACAGGCGCCTGAGTCTTTTTCAGCCCAAATGTCGAGCCTTTCAGAAATTTAATTAATCAACCTCCTGTCCTTTCTCTCAAAACACAGTGTGCTCTCGCTGGGTGTCCCTGCCTTTGCTCCCCTCCCCCTCCTTCCTTTGTTGTGCACTTTACAGTGTCTCTCCATCCAGAGCTCTTGATGGTCTAGGGGAAGCTGTCATATGGGAAACAATGCTTAGGGGATTGAATGTTTGGTTATCGCCCTGTAGTGACCCCATCAACACAAGCCACCATCATTGGCTTGGTCAGTAGAGAGCTAACATGCTCCAGTGCGCACACACAAGTATCTGGAGCTTATTTACCATAAGGATGTTTAGCATAATTCCCACATTAACAATGCCATGGAGACTATGGAAACAAAAATAACGATCTGACGGAGATCTGAACAGGCTGACAGTGCAGTGATTCTGACATCAGCAACTTAGGAACACTCAATCTGAAATTATTCTGTACTGAAGCAGCAAGGTATCTGAAACTACAGTAAAGTTTAACAGCAGGGTACCTGACACTACACTATACTGATGCCGCAGGGTGCCTGAAACTATACTATACTGAAAAACAGTGTCTTAAGAGAGTCTCATATATATAAGAATAGAGCGGACAGACAGATAGATTAATAGATAGACAGACAAATTTGATCAATTTCTTATTCAATACTTGCAAAGTCTTACTCAAACCTCAGTCAATACTCCAGGTCAAATTGCAGTCTTTTCTCAATCATGTGAACAAAAGTGATTTTATTCCTGTCATGGACATGAAAATGGACAGACAGACAGACAGATAGATAGATAGATAGATAGATAGATAGATAGATAGATAGATAGATAGATAGATAGATAGATAGATAGATAGATAGATAGATAGATAGATAGATAGATAGAATGACAGACAGACAGACAGACAGACAGACAGATAGATAGATAGAATGACAGACAGACAGACAGATAAATAGATAGACAGACAGACAGACCTACCAACAGACAGATGATAGACAGATAGATAGAATGACAGACAGACAGACGGATGATAGATAGACAGATAAATAGAACAACTGACTGACAGACAGACAGACAGACAGATAGATAGATAGATAGATAGATAGATAGATAGATAGATAGATAGATAGATAGATAGATAGATAGATAGATAGACCGACTGACCAACCAACAGACAGACGGATAGACAGACGGACGGACGGACGGACAGACAGACAGAACGACCGACCGACAGACAGGACAATAGATAGATAGATAGACAGACACACAGAACGATCGACCGACCGACCGACTGACAGACAGGACGATAGATAGATAGATAGACAGACAGACAGAATGATCGACCGACCGACAGACAGGACGATAGATAGATAGATAGATAGATAGACAGACAGAACGATAGATAGATAGACAGACAGACAGAACGATCGACCGACCGACAGACAGGACGATAGATAGATAGATAGATAGATAGATAGATAGATAGATAGACAGAACGATCGACCGACCGACAGACAGGACGATAGATAGATAGATAGATAGACAGGACGATAGACAGACAGACAGAACGATCGACCGACCGACAGACAGGGCGATAGATAGATAGATAGATAGATAGACAGGACGATAGACAGACAGACAGAACGATAGACCGACCGACAGACAGGACGATAGATAGATAGATAGATAGATAGACAGAACGATCGACCGACCGACAGACAGGACGATAGATAGATAGATAGATAGATAGATAGATAGACAGGACGATAGACAGACAGACAGAACGATCGACCGACCGACAGACAGGGCGATAGATAGATAGATAGATAGATAGATAGACAGGACGATAGACAGACAGAACGATAGACCGACCGACAGACAGGACGATAGATAGATAGAAAGACAGACAGACCGACTGACCAACCAACAGACAGATAGACGGACGGACGATAGACAGACAAACAGACAGACAGACAGACAGACAGACAGATAGATAGATAGATAGATGGATAGATAGATAGATAGATAGATAGATAGATAGATAGATAGATAGACAGACAGACAGACAGACTGACAGACTGACAGACAGACAGGACGACAGACAGACAGGACGACAGACAGAGAGATAGATAGATAGATAGATAGATAGATAGATAGATAGATAGATAGATAGATAGATAGATAGATAGATAGATAGATAGATAGATAGATAGATAGATAGATAGATAGATCTTTTGTATGTTTAACATTATTTATGGAACAGACATAATAATGAGGATGCAGATCATCTTTCTGGATACTGGAAAACTTTAATTAAACTGCAGCTGCAAGTCATGAAGAGATCATAAGGGATTTTCCTAATTAAGTTACATTAAAGGGGATCATTGTTCTTTTTACTATCCATACAACTATTGCATGTACTGCTTTGATTTCATGTCCACACTCTGATATTATTAGTGGTGATTATTGCTGTTCTTCCAACACAGTCACATAATGAGATGGCGAAATATTAAGAAGTCCTACAACCCAATTTTAAATCTAACCTGATTATAATAGGAAAAAAAAAAAAAGGTATAGTCATATATTTTTTGTATGAGCCATTTTGGCAGCAAGCTTTGCACACACACTGACCATTTGTATTTACTTCAGTAAATGTAAAAAATAAATAAATAAAAAATCTTTTGTAACTTACTGGTTGTGGCTCTTCTAGTGACACAAGCAGAGATTTTGTAGTAAGTGCAACTCTTGATCAGGTTATTGATTAGTTAAAACACCAGAATTGAAAGGATTTGAAGCGATGCATTTTTAATAAGTATACTAAAAGTCTAAAGACTGATGGACACGGGCATAAATCAAAGCTTGCAGAATGCTATGTATCTAGTTGGAGGTTTCAGGCACACTGTGGCCCCATGCATGCTGCCATAATTCATTTGGGTTGTACAGGATACAGGCATATGTATGTTCTCATTAAGATCTCTGTGTTCTCAGCCACAGGGCATTAGCTCCAAGCTAATACATTTGGCAGCTAATGAGCTGCAGCGAGTTTTAGACTAGAGCGAAACGAGGGACTGGGCCAAGCATTGCCTCTCCCTTACACTCTGCTCTTTACTGAGACTAAAGAAAAGCAGCATAATGTCCATGCTAATGAATCAATCATCGCTCGCAGATAAATCACTACTAACATAATGCTCTGGCTTACTGTCATTATGATGAATCCTTTATTTGGAGGTATAGGCTCAGACCAATAGCAGACTGTCTCCTGCACATGCAAAAAGTAATGATCATGGACAGAATGTGATATGTGTGGTGAAACAGAACTGTAATACACTGCATGCTCCACTGACTCATTTTTAAATTGCTGTGGCATGGCAGAACGAATGCATTTCAGAGGGGCTTGAAGATATCGAAGCTTAGAATGCAATGATGAAGTTGTGCGATACATATGCCCAAAACCATGCAGAGTATTAGATGGGCTAAGAGATGTTTCAAGGGTCTTCATTACTTCTACATTATTCCACATCTTGCTGAATTTTACTTTGCATTGCTTATCTATATTACAAGTAGATTAAAAAGTAATGAGTAAGTAGATTATAAAAACTTTGAGATGTGGCTTGAAACTGGTGGGTCATGACTCAAAAATGAATGAAAAAAGCAAACAATAAAATGCAACTGATCAGATAATAATGCATGTAGATAAATATTGTAGGTTTAGCAGCTTTTAAAAGGGAGGAATAAAACAATTTGTTGTTGATGTTAATGTTGCAAATTCATCTGCTGAATTAAATAGATGCCAATACGGACAGGTTGTGTAATATGCACTCATTCTATAAAATCATGAACAAAACTACACAAGGCAAAATTAAATATGACACAGACAATATTAAATACGTTTACTTGCAATGAGGATAAATATGATTTGTGCAGACCACAATTTGTTTTGTGCATTTAATTCTACACTTTCTTTACATTTACATTTTACAGTAAGATTCAAATGAACATTAGTTAATGTATCAGGTTTAATGAACTAACAATGAACAAAGTTTGTACAGCATTTATTAAACTAAGCTAAAAAAAAGTTCATATTAATTTAAAAATGAATAGTTGTTCATTGGATGAATAATCTCCATTTAGGTTAGTAACTAATGTTAACAAATTGATCCTTATTTGATTTTAAAGAAATTTGTTCTCACTTTTTTTGTACAATAAATAATTTCACACTGTTGGGTTGCCACTTGATATCCAATGTAAAATCTAAACCCTTTTACCCTTAATGTAAAAAACCCTTGAAATACACCTTTATTTAATTATCTTTAAAATCCCCCTGAAATCAAAATTGAATTTTTTTAGCTTTTAGTATGAATATGTTCTTAAGGTTACAAATAAGCTGGTGTGTTCCAAAAGAATGACAAAATTCGCATTTTGGAGATATAAGCATTCAAACGTAGTCTCTAACTTCCGCTAAAATGGATCACGGACTTTAATAACATCACCACGGACTTCAGCTTCTCATCAAATCTTCTGTCCAATTAAATGCTCTCTAGAAGTCCCACCCCCTCCTAAACAAACGCTGAAGCATTGCTGCCAATTTAGCGATTTTGTCGCTAGATTTAGCAACTTCCCTGTCCCTTTTGAGACTTTTTTCAAAAGCCTATAGGGACAAATCTAGCAACATAGTGGACAAACCTTATCTAGATTCTATGACTCACCCACTGATTTATATTTATATTAATATAGATCAGTGGACTCACTAGTATGTTGTCATCTAGCGACATTTAGCTAGTTTTAGCTACTTTCAGCTAAAAGCAATTGGCAACACTGCGCTGAGGCTGAAATCAGTCAATTGTTACTAGTTTCTATATGTTGAATGGCACATAGTGCACTATATAGGATAGGGAAAGATTCAGACAGTGATGCAAATGAAGTCCGTTTTTGCGTTAATATCACGTGAACTGCCGCAGCATGAGCACAGTCTGCTCTGATCCAAAAAGCAGATCATGTAGGCACATCTCACAAAATGTTCGGACACATTTTAATTCTTCAAACAATGTTATATTTGAAAGCAATATGGAGGAGAAACGATTAAAGTTTATGAGAAAATTGGATTTTTTCGAGCTCAACTGCTCTGGCCGAGCTGTGATCTAGTCGAAACACTATTTTGGCTATTTTGAAAAAAAAGGGGAGGAGCTTCTAGATATATCCCACTCTGTCTTCCTGCTTCATTGGAAATTACGTCAACACAGTGAATAAAGTTGTGTGTTCCAAGGCACTTCAGTGGGCCTTTTAAGGTTTTACATTCTAATTAAATTTTTTAAATTTCCACCAGAGTAAGAATATAAACTGATTCCAATTTTAGCCTTGCTAGAGGACTATTCAGACTTAATAATTTTGCTTAATTAGATAATAGCGCATGAGAACAGAGTCTGATCAAGCCTTGTTAAAGGTGGCCTAGAATTAAAAATTGAATTTATATTGGCATAGTTGAATAACAAGAGTTCAGTACATGGAAATGACATACAGTGAGTCTCAAACTCCATTGTTTCCTCCTCCTTATATAGACCTCAGAAGAACAGGCGAATCTCAACATAACACCGACTGTTACGTAACAGTCGGGGTGTACGCCCCCAATATTTGCATATGCCAGCTCATGTTCAAGGCATTAGACAAGGGCAAAACGTCTGGATGTGCACAGCTGAATCATCAGACTAGGTAAGCAAGCAAGGACAATAGCAAAAAATGACAGATGCAGCAATAATAACTGACATGATCCATGATATCATGATATTTTAGTGATATTTGTAAATTGTTTCTAAATGTTTTGTTAGCATGTTGCTAATGTACTGTTAAATGTGGTTAAAGTTACCATCGTTTCTTACTGTATTCACTGAGACAAGAGTCGTCGCTATTTTCATTTTTAAACACTTGCAGTCTGTATAATTCATAAACACAACTTCATTCTTTATAAATCTCTCCAACAGTGTGTAATGTTAGCTTTAGCCACGGAGCAAAACCTCAAACTCATTCAGAATCAAATGTAAACATCCAAATAAATACAATACTCACATAATCCGACGCATGCATGCAGTATGCATGACGAACACTTTGTAAAGATCCATTTTTAGGGTTATATTAGCTGTGTAAACTGTGTTTATGCTGTTCAAGGCAAGCGCGAGCTCCGTGGGCGGGGGAGCACGAGAATTAAAGGGGCCGCAACCTAT
The DNA here is from genome assembly GCA_036281575.1 of Ancherythroculter nigrocauda. Classification (NCBI taxonomy): domain Eukaryota; kingdom Metazoa; phylum Chordata; class Actinopteri; order Cypriniformes; family Xenocyprididae; genus Ancherythroculter; species Ancherythroculter nigrocauda. The sequence continues at coordinate 16,682,442 of VTFQ01000022.1, read as the reverse complement.
ATATCGGTGCATAGTTAATGATGCCCCAAAATAGGCAGTTAAAAAAATGAATTAAAAAAAAATCTATGGGGTATTTTGAGCTGAAACTTCACAGACACATTCAGGGGACACCTTAGACTTATATTACATCTTGTAAAAAAACATTTGATGGCACCTTTAAGTAGATTTGCTCATACTGTCAGTTGAACATACTCACATGAAAAATACTAGCTAAAAAGCTAAAATACTAAAACTATAAAATACTATAAATAATTATCATACAGTATGCTAAATGTACATCAGCAGGGTTGCTTCTACATTAAAGAAGCTATCAATCATTTAATTTTAAACTATTAGGCATGTACATGGCAGAGAATTTGCATTTAGCTGAGAAACAATTATATAGGTTACTTTAATGAACTGCATTAAAGTATTTGCCTTCATGTATTTATGTAATGTAATTTAATTCCACCTGAAAGATGTCTCCTGGTTAGTTATTAATGTTTTACTAATCAGTATAGATGTTGTGGTTTCCTGGGGAAGAATTCCAATAAATTACTTTTGACACATTGTACATAAATTGTTCATCAAATCCAATGTCTCCCATTTTTAGATGTTTAGCGTGCCAATCTATTGATTTGGTTCCAAAAATGTCAGTTCGTCCCTGAAGAAACTTCTATCAAACGCGTTAAACTGTTGCTCCCTCTCCTCCTGGCTTTCTCCACCATGTACTCCCAATAAAACGAGAGTAATAACTCGCTTAATTATTTTTTGCATGAAGAACAAAGTTCATAAATGAGCGTTTAAACGAGTCATGGTGGAGCCTGCCACCCTCTCCTTATGACTTTATCTGATAATTAATTAAAAACAAATGAGATACTCCTTTGACTTAACTGCTGCTGAAACATGACCAGGATATTGCAGGCATCCTTTAACGACCTGGGATAGGGTGATAATTAAAAAGCTGTCAGGGCGCATTACATTATCAGGTCTGAACGCAAATGGATGTGTGTGTTTGTGTGTGTCTTCCCACAGATGTAGCTCTTGACCCCAGCCTAAGTTGATATGCAGGGTTGGCTTCCGCAGGGGTCAAAGGTCACAGATTAATCATGGCCCCGAAACATTCGTAATTTTCAATTATGATGCCGTGGGGAGCCCATCTCAAGGAAGGACATGTGGAGGACGGCTTTACTGAAAGCCTCCTACCACCTCGCTCTCATATTTCAAACACATTGTCACCTGCTTCATAGGCAGAGTGATAATTAAAGCTGTGCTAAATGTTCCATCTTTTTAAGAGCAATGGGATTGGAAAGGTCACAACCTGTATATAGTCCAAAAGGAAAAAGCATGATAAAATGGAAAAAAAACAAACAAAAAAAACAAAGCAAATATGCAATCATTTCAAGTAGGCCGATAATGGTCCATAAAGAAGGTCCACTGCTGGTCAGCAAACTAATATCATCATTGCTACCCACTTATGTCCACTGCTGACTGACTGTTTAATGGTGGACTTAGAGTGAAAGACAGCTATTAACCTGCAGTGTTTTAATGGCTAACTTGATTGGAAACTTGCACCTAGAGAGTATCAACCTGCTGTTGCCATGCAAACAAAGTGTTTCTAGAAAAAGTGTCACAATGTTAAAATGTTTGGTTGTTTGCTAACTTTGACAAATCCAAAGATTAGTTCTTCCTCGAAAGCAACATTGGTCCAAAGAGGGCCCGACGAGGCCCGATCAAGCCCCAGAAGTGAGAGTGGAAATGCGACTGGCCCTGGCACGCACTAGCATGCTCGCTTTTGGCCCGACAGTGGAAACATGGCTTCTGACTGGTTAAAGGGTTAGTTCACCCAAAAATGAAAATTCTGTCATTTATTACTCATGTCGTTCCACACCCGTAAGACCTTCGTTAATCTTCGGAACACAAATTAAGATATTTAGTTGAAATCCGATGGCTCCGTGAGGCCTTCATAGGGAGCAATGACATTTCCTCTCTCAAGATCCATAAAGGTACTAAAAACGTTTTTAAATCGGTTGATGTGAGTACGGTGGTTCAATATTAATATTATAAAGCGACGAGAATATTTGTTGGTGCACCAAAAAAAAACAAAATAACGACTTATTTAGTGATGGCAGATTTCAAAACAATGCTTCATGAAGCATCGGAGCATAATGAATCAATGTATCGAATCATGATTCAGATTGCGTGTCAAACTGCCAAAGGCTAAAATCATGTGACTTTGGCGCTCCGAATAGCAGATTCGACACACTGATTCATTGTGCTCCGATGCTTCCTGAAGCAGTGTTTTGAAATCGGCTATCACTATATAAGTCATTATTTTGTTTTTTTTTGGCGCTCCAAAAATATTCTCGTCGCTTTATAATATTAATATTGAACCACTGTACTCACATGAACTGATTTAAATATGTTTTTAGTATCTTTATGGATCTTGAGAGAGGAAATGTCATTGCTCCCTATGCCATCGGATTTCAACTAAACATCTTAATTTGTGTTCCGACGATGAACAAAGGTCTTATGGGTGTGGAACGACATGAGGGTGAGTAATTAATGACATTATTTTCATTTTTGGGTGAAATAACCCTTTAATGGTGGAATAGAATGAATAAAAAGACATCCATTAATCTGCAGTCTTTTAATGGTTAATTTGATTGAAAACTTGAACTTACAGAGTATCAACCTGCAGTTGCCACACAAACACATTTTTAGCAAAAAACAAGAAAACCTCATACTATGAGATTGTCACAACATTTTATTATAAGTTTGTTACTTTGGCAAATCCAGAGATTAGTTTATCCTCGAAAGCACTTGTTGTAGCAACCTGGTACCTTCTTGACATAGCTTTGATAAAAACGCATGCAGCCATCCACAACCCTAGCTAAAATTAACATTGCTGGAAGCAGCCCAATTTTAGCATGCCAAATTTTCAACATGTTCTCCAACCAATACGCCTATATAGGTCGTTGGTCACTTCCCTGAAACACGACCTATAGGAGCGTTTGCTAAAGTTGCGCCTCTATCAACAACAGGACATTTTTATTTTAATGCATTGTTCCCTTTTATCTGCGTCATATTTCGGGTTTTGCGAAGCTCAATTGGCAGAGCATTGCAATATACAACAATATGCAATCGTGGGTTCGATTCCAGGGAACACATGCTCAAAAAGTGTATATGCACTATAAATCACTAAGGGTAGGTTTAGGGTTGGGGTAGGTGTAGTCGTTAATAAAAAAAAATATTTTTGCTAAATGGAAATAGGACAAATGGTGTAAAAAGTCCACACATTGCATTTAAATGAACACGCATTTTGATTGGTAACGACAGTCATACGTCATTTCATGAATTTTACATAAACTCTACACTTAAATGTCCTGCACACATATATTTCAGGATCAAAGCTGTTTTAGAACATAGTCAGAACATTTCATAAGCGTCAAACCAAAAATATCATTAGGATGTGACAAGCTAATCATATCAAGACTTAGCACACCAGGAAGCAGTGCTGTTGACCTTCACTGAAACAGCGAGTGATGAATTCGCCTTGTGCATATGTAAAGAAATTATGTAAATAGCATATTCTTGTCCACATAAATCTTCACAGTGGGATGCTGAGGGCCTGTTGGGCAGTTTTCCATCAGGCAGTTTGGAGCTACTGAGTCCTACAGCAGCAGGGCAGTCTTTCACTCCCTCTGGGGCATGAAAATGGCTGACCACAATCTTTTAGATTTGTCTTACTCACTTTCATTCACTCTAGAACACACTCTAAATCCTACCAGCCAACCTTCACAGCGAGCTACCTTCACCCCCAGACATTTCCTCCTCTCCATGGGATGTGTGGATCTAAATTGGTGACTTTTCAGTTTAAGCCATGTCACATCTGTCAGAAGCATATACTGAACAATAGTGATTTTCCTCTTAGCCTAGTTCACTCAAAAGCTAACCCACAAAGGCTAAGGCTAGAATCATACTTTATTAAAGTTTGCAAATGTTGATGGGAATTATTAGCAGCTATTCCATTGCACGTCTGTGTATATGTTCTCAAGGGTTACCATCAAATGTTGCTGTTATCAACACTAACTTTTTGCTTCAAACTGTTGCTCTATGCTAGTAGTTGACCTCGAAGAAGATCTTCACAGAGTTCTTGTGTAGTGTTATGAATTGTGGCCTGACACATTTCGGAAAGCAATGACGCATGAAATGAGATGGTGTCATAGAAATAGTGGAAGGGAGAGAGAAGAAGGAAGTACAGAGGTAGAGAAATGTTACTTGCACTGCAGACTCTTGTTTTCTTTACACTGCTATCTGTATTTATAGACGACTTGCCTCATTTATCAATGCAAACACCAGCCAAAGGGGAATAGAAAGACAATGAGAGATAGAGAGCTTTTGGTATAAAGTCCGGGCCATCAAGAACTGCTTACTTGGACGAAGACGAAACCACGTAAAGTCAAAACATTTAGCTTGTTTTGTTTTTACATGACAATTACGGCTGGTTTATTTAACCCTTGTGCGGTCTTCGTTTAAGGGACTACACTCGTGGTCTTCAAAATGCAAGGCAACAAAATGCAATTTTGTAACAATATAATATATTTTTTAAAAACCAATGTAATTTTATTCTGTATATTAATGTTTTTACTCAACATTTGTGTAGTTTTTGGAGGATTTGTGATATCTTTTAAATTTATATAAATAAATTAAAAAATATTTTTTATGCAAAAGCAGCTTTTTATGTAAAATTCACTTTATAAAAGGCCCAGATTTCTAACTTTCATTCATGTGGATAACATGGATAATTTGACATGGTTTAGTGTAAGATTTTTGCCCATCTTTTGGAAAATGCAGTTATAAAAGGAAGGAAAAAAACCCTAACATTTTTACCAGTAGATGGCTGCAGAGCTCCACTATTTGCTATGTGCTATTTGAATGACTGAAAGATGTCTTTTCACAAGTTTTTTTTCAGTTGGATTCATATCTAAATGTTATGAAATCACAATTATAACAACAAAAATTACTTTTTGTCAAAGTTTAGCATTTTTTGTACTGAAAAAAAAAAAAAATCAGTTTTTCAATAATATCATCAATAATGTAACCCACAGAGACCCCACTTAGAAACTGGACAAAATCCATTCTCAAAATCAAAAACAACGCACCACACACACAGACAGAAATGAAGTGGCACACTTCCAAAAATGCAAAAAACATCCACAATACAAAATGGACATGCTCACACACACACACGCGCACACAAAAATAAAAAATATTTATTTTATTATTTTTATTATAAAATTATTATTGAAAAACTGATTTTGCCCTGCACAAAAAATGCTAAACTTTGACAAAGTAATTTTTATTGTTATAACTGTGATTTCATAAAATTTAGATATGAATCCAACTGAAAAAAAACTTGTGAAAAGATGTCTTTCAGTCAGTCAAATAGCAGAGCTCTGCAGCCATCTACTGGTAAAAGTGATAGTTTTTTTACTTTTAAAACTGCATTTTTCAAAAGATGGGCAAAAATCTTACACTAAACCATGTCAAATTATCCATGTTATCGACATGAATGAAAGTTAGAAATCTGGGCCTTTTATAAAGTGAATTTTACATAAAAAGCTGTTCATGCATAAAAACCTATTTCAAAAAATATTTTTTAATTTATTTATATAAATTTAAAAGATATCAGGAATCCTCCAAAAACTGCACAAATGTTGAGAAAAAACATTAATAAACAAAGTAAAATTACATTGGTTTTTAAAAAATATATTATATTGTTGTTCTCCAGAGACCCGAAGACCACGAACGTAACTATTTTTTTTACACTAACATAGAAACAAGATATCACTCCATTTTTTTTTTTTTTTCAAAGTCTCATGCCATTTGGACAAAGAGAACATTTTTTTTAATTTGAGCAAACATCATTTGTGGGTCACAAAGACCCCGAAGACCGCACAAGGGTTAAGAATAGTATACATTATATCATACCAATAATGATAAATAACGTAGTGGTAGTTTCTATGAGCGGTTGATCAGAAAACACTGAGAAAACTTTTTGGTTACACTTTATTTTAAGGTGTGCTTGTTTCAGTGTAAATATACATTCAAGTACCGATTAATATTAATTAACTTCATGTACTTACTATAGGATTATGGTTAGATTAAGGTTTGGTTTAGGGTAAGTTGCATGTAATTATGCATAATTTACAGTTATTACTACATGTAACGTGTAACAAGGACACTGTAAAATAAAGTGTTGCCAAAAAAAAACTTTTTTACAGGTTCTGAAAACAAAGAAGAATAAAAAGATTTGCTCATACTGTACATACAAGCCAGCCAATCAAATTCTAGCTTGACAGATCAAAAACGTACTTTCAATTTTGTGAGCAATATGCATCAGATGGACTATCAATCCCTTCACCCTCTCTCTCTTTCTCAGCCTGACATTGGTTTGGCTGTTATGACACTGATCAGCCCCATAATGGCACTTCTGTGTGTTTCGCTCCAGTGCCACTCGTCATGCCAATTCTGCCAAACAACCTGCAAAGACAGGGAGGCGGTGGAGCAATTGCACCGTGGCATGAACCCGAGAAATATGCACATTTTCATTATCCCTGCAGGGGATATGAATGAATTTAAACTAGGTACCAAAAGAAATCTAAAGCACTGTCACAAAGCAAAAAATACCTCCTCTTCATTTTTTTTTAAAGAGCATGCATGCAATCGAAACAGTCCCTGTTATATTTGGATGCTGTAAAAATTGAATGTTAATCAGTCTTGTGTTCATATTTCACAGCATCATTCGAATATCTCTAAAAACATGAATACTGTTATAAGAATGCATCTTTATTGAGACTTTTATGCTGTAAATATATATAAAAAAGTACAAATAAATTGGACCTGTTCCCTAAGGCAAGTGACCGCTGATTCATTATTATTCATTTCTTTCCATCTGTCTCCTAGCTTCATTGTTTTGGGAGCTGCTTCAAGGGACTTAACAACAAGCATTTGCAGTTATTATTTCCAAGCAACACTGAGAATATTAATCCATTGCAAGAGATTGAAGCATTATTGTGTCAATATTTTAAATAAACCTTTCTTTTTTTGTCTCTCTCCCTACAAAAACAGGGAAAATAACTCACTCATGGTGAAAAACAACAAAAGTCATGGAAGGTTTTGTAAATATTTCAGAGTCCTCCCGGCTGCCATGGACACAGAAAAGCTGTTCCAAAGAGCTGCTGTTTTACCTTTCCTTAACCAAGGACTAGCTGTCTAAATGTCTTCACGGTAACACTTTAGTATGGGGAACACATTCACAACCAACTACAACTTTTGCCTCAATAAGCTCCTAATTTACTGCTTATTAATAGTTAGAAAGTTAGTTGTTGTATTGTTTAAGTGTTGGTATTGGGTAGGATTAAGGGGTGTCGAATATAGTCATGCAGAATAAAGCATTAATATGTGCTTTATATTTAGGTACTAATAAACAGCCAATATGTAAGCTAATTGTTTCCTATAATAAAGTGTTACCATCTTCACTTATATCAGGAAGATGGACATCACTTACAACTTACATCAGTGTAATACCCAGTAATGCTCATATAAACCTAAAGGGTTAGTTCACCTAAAAAATGAAAATAATGTCTACACCCCTAAGACATTCATTCATCTTCGGAAAACAAATTAAGATATTTTTGATAGAGGCCTCACTGAACCATCGAGCCAGCAATGTCACTGAACCTCTCAAGATCCATAAAGGTACTAAAAATATATTTTAAACAGTTCATGTGAGTACAGTGGTTCTACCTTAATATTATAAAAAAAATAACGACTTTTCAAAAATATCTAGTGATTTTAAAACACTGCTTTGGAATCTTGATAGTATTATTAATGAATTAAAAGTGAATATCTGAGGGGTCTCACAGAAATCTTTCATCCATTAACCCTTCTTTACGGAGAAAGTTTGATAGACCCTTCTCTATCCATCCATGGTCATGTGCCCTTTGGATTTTTAGACCTACTGTACAACTGAGCTGTACTGTATCAACCAAATGAGCAGGGAATTCTGGGAGAATGTGAGGTGTTCCTACCTTCACTGAACTGTGACCAGTAGAAAAAGAAAGGAGAAAGAGAAACTAATAGGAAGAGAAAAGTCATTATCAAAGTTATATCTATGTATATATCTTTAGCTTATCCTTTCATAATGTTTCCTGAAGTGCACTTACAATGTTAAAATGATTTTTTACATCAAAAAATTTGTCAATTTAGAAGTAAATGGCTATTTTCTGGCTATTATCCTCTGATCTGAACACATTGTTTGAAGGGGCGTGTCTGCTGTGAGACTTCACCCACTGCTGTGATTGGCTGACATCTTTGCATTTGAAATAAGTATTACATGTGTAATCCTCTCGAATATTTTTACGACATTTTTACTATTGCAGCTCTCAAAATTAACGAATCATGTGCCCTTTGGATTTTTAGACTTACTGTACAACTGCAAATCAATACAAAGACTTCTTTCTATCTTTACAAGTCAGGAAATACAGAAAGAGAGAGAGAGAGAGACAGAGAATGAGTGCCTCCATATCTCAAATTAACTCCAAGTAATATAGTCTGGTCACAGCAAGCCAAAACAGAGGTGGTCTCTAAGAATGCAAAGCATGTGCTGCCCTCTTTCCACCATACAGTCTCCTCCATGTGCGAATCCTGATGTGCACCAAAAATCGCTTTTTCAAGGGTACTGTTTTTATCTCATGCTCAGCTTCTCCTGTGTCATGATTGATGCAAGACGCTCCCAGGCAAGTACTCATTGTTTTTAAGACCACATACCTGAGTTATGAATGTTGCATAAGTTGTGTGAAAGCTAAATATGAAATTCAAGGAAAGAGAATTTGCCAGCGGTGGGAATGGAGGCTGGACACATGTACATTCAATATTAATCCTCTATTTGTGGGGAAACTCCAAGGGATGAGTGCTGGAGAGAAGAACAGACATTGGTGAAAGGACTTATTAAAAGAGCAGATGTGCATCTGTGATACTTTTACTTTCTTTTCACCTCTCGCACAACAACTATTCTTGCCCAAAATTTCCTTGGGAAAAGCATTAAGTAAAAGCACAAACCAAACAAATCCATCTTATTGATGCCGTGTACACAGGGAATATCTGCTGTGACAGTCCTTCTCACCCTTGTTTATGGAGAGGAGAGATTTATCAATATAACATGTGCTGTGCTGTTAGCTGACAAGCTGTGAAACTCCCACAGCTCTCAACCAAATGAGCAGGGAATTCTGGGAGAATGTGAGATGTTCCTACATTCACTGAACTGTGACCAGTAGAAAAGGAAAGGAGAAAGAGAAACTAATAGGAAGAGAAAAGGAAACGCGAGTAAGTGAAATTTTAATGGAAGTTCGAAGTTGTTAATGACAGGTGAAAAAGTCATTATCAAAGTTATATCTATATATATATCTTCAGTCTATCCTTTCATAATGTTTCCTGAAGTGCACTTACAATGTTAAAATGATTTTTTACATCAAAAAATTTGTCAATTTAGAAATAAATGGCTATTTTCTGGCTATTATCCTCTGATCTGAACATATTGTTTGAAGGGGCGTGTCTGCTGTGAGACTTCACCCACTGCTGTGATTGGCTGACATCTTTGCAATTGAAATAAGTATTACATGTGGAATCCTCTCGAATATTTTTACTATTGCATCTGTCAAAATTAACGAATCATGAAAAGTGTTGATTATTGCATTATATTTAGATCTATTCCCATCACATGGAAGGTTGCAGTGATGAGCATTGAGCAGATGACAGCCTGTTGATCGAGTGAATGCAGTGATCTCATCAATGCAATGCAATTTCGCACTCTCACAAAATGCTTTCACCATAACTTACAATGCAAACACAATGTAAATATAGTAAGAGATTCATTATGTAGTGTAAGAGCATCACTATGAAGGGAATTTTGGCAAGCATCCAGAAAAATTTACGCTGCCTGATCAACAGCTTCAGCCATTATAAAGAGAGCATAAAAATACTAGGATTATTCATTATGAATTTAACTGTCATTGCTGATTTAAAAATGAAATATGTTACTTACAGTTTGCGGGGGCTTTGCTGGTTCCAGAACAGTTGGTACAGCCTGATCTTTGAGCAAAAGTTTTTGGGCAAAGCCAGTATCATATTACGACTTATTCTCAAAACAGTCGCTGGTCAAATGTATGGTACAAACCCACAAGTCATCACTGATGTGAACAAGGACGTTTGTTAAAAATAAACGCAATCCATTTTTCTCTGACATCGGTATCCTTTGGCAGCTTATGCAAAGATGTTGTTTTATGCAATGATGTATGTTTTTTCCACAGCCAAGAACAACATAACGTTTGTGTGGCATAGCAATCTTGTTATTATCACAATCTTATCGTAAACAACTACTTTAGATCCACTCGCTGCTCATCGACTGAACACCAGTAGGTGGGGACAACGATGCGATGATGTAAAAGTAGCCATTGTTGTCTTGCTCCAGAGACAACTGAATGCAAATGATTGTGCCCCTGTGACGTCACATGCCACCTTGGATCCAAACAAAGCTTTTTTACAGCTTGATTATATAAATGCTTTTTTATTGATGACAAGGACGTTTTAAGTTATGAAACTTGCAGGATGTATTAATGATACGAAGACCTCTTTGTATCAGCCAAAAGACCAAGGAGAATTTGATTTCTCATGTCATGACCCCTTTAAATAGTCTGGTTCAGTGTTTGCTGTAGGCTAGTCCTATCAGAGTTCCTCTGAAACCCTCCACCTGCCCCCGCTCCACCTGCCTAAATCTGCTATGGGATTTATGTATGTCTATTTATGCAGCAGCAGCATATCTAACATGCTCATAGCAGTGTGTATGTGTATCTATTAGCAGTAGCAAGTTCATACTTGCACTGCAGCAGCAATAATCAACAGAAACAGATGTAGTCCGCCAAGATCAAATACATTAACATTGCCACATATTTCATTTCACACAAGTATTAAAGGCACAACAGGGGGAGACAAAAAGTATGTTATGACCCATTTAAGATGACAGGACAGAGCATGTCAGGACGTTGTTCAGCACCTCAGCTGAGTAAGATACAGTGGGCGTCATGAGTGGTGGGAACTGAACTTCACTGGCTGCTTAATGGACATGAACAGGTGTCATGAGACTCAGAGCTCAACCTGTGTGGAATTCTCACACAAAGTCATTCCGCCTGCATTCAGACTAATTCAGAAGAGACAACACTAAAGCAATGAGAGCATATAAGCAGTAGTTTCCAGATGCTTATATGCTTATAATTTTCTCTCTAGTATGTCTGATCACACGGTAATATATTCATACTACAACCAGGCTAAGGGGAAATTAAGGCCACAAAGACATGATTCTTGATCTTGTGAATCTTATTAAAACAAACAACCTCATGCAAATTGCATCAGGCCTGTTGTAGTGCATTACCAGTCTGTATAATGCATGACCTCATGGATAATACACGATTTTCAGCTAATACAGTTCTCTAATAGCGCACAAATGACAGGTTCAATTAATTCACAAATCAAGAAGAAACAAAAACAGTTTCAACTAAAAATAGAAATATTTTGTCATTTTTGGGTCTGTTTCTTTGACAGGTGTGTCTTTTCATGTGCGGAAGGAAGTGGCATCAGCGTGGTGGTGGTGGTGGCGACAACACTTGTCATAATGCAAGTTAAAGAAAAGTAATGTGAGAAAGTGCAATGCAAATAAGCTGTCATAAAAATAAAAATCTAAGATTACTTTGCCACAATAGAAAAAAAGACTGTGGTACAGTGATTAGCGCACATGCTTCAAATACACTGAGCTGTGGTGCTCGTGTGGTTGGTAAAAGTTCAACTCCCGCTTTTTATGACCGAGTCGCATTACCCTTCTTTGTCATTAATAATCTCTATATAATATATTGTCTCTGTCTGATGAAGTGGAAAAAGTACAGGCAAGCATCAAGAACAAAACATTTTTACACTTATCAGAAAGGATTAAGAACACTTGCATGTTAAACCATGGCAGTTACATCAACTAACGTTCTTCTGCCATTTCATGTCTTCATCAGACATAAGGGCATCTGCTTGATCCTCTCAGGGACAGCACATACATGTGAAACCTTGAGACATGTCTCTCAGTAGCTGTGTTTCCACTGTCGGGCCAAAAGCGAGTGTGCTAGTGTGTGCCAGGGCCAGTTGTGTTTCCGCCTGCCAGCCAGTGCCTATGACAGCCACCAGAGGGCACTCCTTCTGTCTCCTTATTCACTTCATGAACTGCATTTCCCATAACCCTTTGCCTGGACTCTTTATGCTTCATTACATTCAGCTGTGACTCATTATCCTTGTTAAACCTGCCTATTTAAGCCCTGTCAGTCCTTGTGAAGTCTTGTATGTGTTACACTGCATTTCTGGTTTTCCTTTTCATGGTTTTTAACTTCTGTTTTTCTCCCGGGATTTGCCTGTGTCTTAGGCTACATTCACACTGCGAGCCTTAATGCTCAATTCCGATTAATGCTCAGATCAGATTTTTTTTCACATTATTGTTTTAAATGTGGCCAATATCAGATTTCCAGTGGGAATAGATCATGGTTCTGAACTGACCTCTATGCGCAAAAGAACGATGCAAATAGGGTTGCCAGGTTTTTACACAAAATCAACTTAAATGCTTATCAAAACTAGTCCAAAACTAAACCAATCACGTTTTGTGGGGTATCCTGGGAAAAATCACATTCTGGGGGTTAAATATCGCATTAGTGTGGTCATTCCAACCCACAGAGTTGCAAAACAACCCACGGCAACAGTGAAAAAGTAACCCAAGTTGGTGGGAAAATCACAGAATTGGCAATACACACAGCGAGCTGCCATATGGAAGTAAACATGAAGGGAATTAAAGTAAGCGATTATGTGTTTATTTATAGTGTGATCTGCCATGGAAGCCAGTGAAATTATGCGCAGGCAATATGAAAAATAAAGCCAATGATCTGACAAAAGAAAGCAGAGTTTAGAAACTTTTATGATACGAGCCCTAATGTTTTGCTTGTATTATAGAGCTGTCTCTGTAATACGAGTTTTGGCACATCACTGTCCTTCTAGTAACTACCTTTCGCAACTCTTTTGATAACGTTTGGTATGTAAAATCTCTGAATAGACTCCCATGAGCGCAGAATCGTGATGAATGTTGATCTCGAGTTACGTAAAAATCGCATGAATTCCGAATATTCGCTGCGATCGCATTACAAAACGTTTTTTTAGGGGCCAAGCCCCGAAGGGGCTGTAGCCCCTATTGTAATTGTACGTTTTCCCTTTTATTATTATTATTCTTCCTCCCGAATGGGAGTCTATGGCAGCCCTATCAACGGAACATGAGAAAATGATGAAATTTGGCACAGTTGTAGAGATGCTCATGAATAGTGATTGGACCAAATTTGGAGTCTCTAGAACCAACTCTATAGCGCCACCACCAGTTCAAAATTTCAACATTCTAACGGTTTTAACATTTGAACTCTTTGTCATAGAAAAATTAAATTTAGTTCATCTGATTCGTCTCTTCATGCTGATGCTATTCAACTTCTTACATTAAGTCTCCACCCATTACAGTAGCGGCCATTTTGAAAAGTACAGTATTTGTTTTTTTCGCTTCTCCTCCTTCAAAATTTGTCCAATTTTGTCCAAACTTTGATCAGGTGATCTTTGGTCTGAGCCGCACAGAAATGACTGAACAGATTTTTTTTATTCATCTTTGTTCAAAAGTTATGATGTCACGAAGTTAACGAGGTTGACCCAAAATTGCTATAGAGGCTGTATCTCGGCCAAACTTTGAGCAATCGAAACTAAAATTGGTACACTTGATCAAGACCATGATCTGAGGTTCCATGCCAAATTTGGGAACAGCGCCACCTACAGGTCATGAGATCTGAAAAATGGCTATTTTGGCCAATAACTTTTGAACACTTTATTAGAAAATCAAGATCTTGGTGTCTATGGATTCCCTGTGCCATGCCGAATCCGAGGATATCGAATTCGTCAACATCGGATGAACCACGTGTCCGCCATTTTGAATTTTGTCATAAATTGCAATAACTTTTAAACAATTTGACATATCTTCACACAAATTGGTACGTATGACCTTTAGAAGGTCCTGAAGGTACCTGAGAAGTTTCAACACAGCGCCACCTACTGTTCCACAGATGTAATGATTATTGCAAAACCACTTATAACTTTTGAAAACACTTTCCAAAATGTGTATGCTTTATGTCATTTTATTCCCTGGCTTATGCCGATTCCGACGATGTGTCATTTGTCATTTTCCTTAAATGTACCTGTCTGCCATATTGAATTAAATCAAAAACAGTTTTTTTCGCTACTCCTCCCACAAATTTTGGTCAATTTTGTCCAAAATCAGCTCAGATGATCTTTGGACCGAGCCGCACAGAAATGACTGAACGGATTTTTGATATTCACTACCATTCCCAAGATATTCATCTCTGAATGTGACCTTGCTTGTGTTTGTTGTCTTATGCTAGTTAGCTTAGCATGCTAATTGCTTAGCATGCTAACCAGTTGTCATTCTCTTTAATGTGGCTCTTCAGTTATCAAGTTAACCATGAGCTTCATTAGCATTAAGTTAGCTTAGCATGCTAATATGGTTAGCATGCTAAGTAATGCTTTTTTTGTGAATTCTTTGTTAGACTAAAAGGTTTCTTCCACAGTCTGTTGAATGTGCATCCTCAAGTAGCTCAATGTGTAAAGCCAGTTATCTGAAGAGCCCTGTATCCGAAGTTAGTGGGTTCGAATCCCAGGTGGAGCGGTTTTATAAAATAGTGTGTTTTGATTCCTTTACTGCCTCTTGGATTAGAAATAAATGCTTTTTGTTTCATGCTGTGTTCATTTTCATCTAAGCTTATGTACATTCTGAGTTCATTCTTGCCCGTAATTCTGAACCAGCTGTTTCATGTTTGTTCATTTTCTGCTGTTTTTCCTCTTCCTGCTCTGTATTGCACTACAGCATGATGAGCTGCAGAATGATCTAAAGTGCAGCTTTATAAGAATTCTTCATTTTGAGTTCATTTTCACATGAACTAATAAACTTCGGCAGGTGTGGAAACATTCACTTGCACAGTGGTGCAATGAGATGAGAAATGGACCTTGGACCCGGAGGTCGTGGATTCAAATCTCGTGTGGGGTTCCTTTATACAATTGTGTGTAATGAGTCATTTTGATACCTTTTTTATCCAAATAAGGATTGTGCTAATCTTTATTCCTCTTCAATGAGATACAAGTATTTTAGTTCATTCCGTGTTCATTCTCTGAACTTCTATTGATTTTCATTAGGGGCCAAGCCCCAAAGGGGCTGTAGCCCCTATTGTAATTGTACGTTTTCCCTTTTATTATTAGGGGCCAAGCCCCAAAGGGGCTGTAGCCCCTATTGTAATTGTACGTTTTCCCTTTTATTATTATTATTCTTCCTCCCGAATGGGAGTCTATGGCAGCCCTATCAACGGAACATGAGAAAATGATGAAATTTGGCACAATTGTAGAGATGCTCATGAATAGTGAATGGACCAAATTTGGAGTCTCTAGAACCAACTCTATAGCGCCACCACCAGTTCAAAATTTCACTATTCTAAAGGTTATAACTTTTGAACCTTTTGCTCTAGAAAAATGTAATTTAGTACATCTGATTCATCTCATTATGCTGATGCTACTCAACATCTTACATTAAGTCTCCGCCCATAACAGTAGCGGCCATTTTGAAAAGTACAGAATTCCGTTTTTTCGCTACTCCTCCTTCAAATTCTGTCCAATTTTGTACGAATTTTGATCAGATGATCTTTGGACTGAGCCGCATAGAAATAACTGAACAGATTTTTTTAATTCATCTTTGTTCAAAAGTTATAATGTCACGAAGGTAACGAGGTCGACCCGAAATTAGTATAGAGGCTGTATCTCGGCCAAACTTTGAGCAATCGAAACAAAAATTGGTACGCTTCATCAGGACCATGATCTGAGGGTCCATGCCAAACTTGGGAACAGCGCCACCTACAGGTCATGAGATATGAAAAATGGCTATTTTGGCCAATAACTTTTGAACAGTTTGTCAGAAAATCAAGATATTGGTGTCTATGGATTCCTTGGATCATGCCGAATCCGACGATACCGATTCTTTCAATATTGGATGAATCACGTGTCCGCCATTTTGAATTTTGTCATAAATTGCAATATCTTTTAAACAATTTGACATATCTTCACAAAAATTGGTACGTATGACCTTGAGAATGTCCTGAAGGTACCTGAGAAGTTTCAGAACAGCGCCACCTACTGTTCCACAGATATAATGTTTTTTTCCAAAAATGCTTATAACTTTTGAAAACACTTTCCAAAATGTGTATGCTTTATGTCATTTTATTCCCTGGCTTATGCCGATTCCGATGATGTGTCATTTGTCATTTTCCTTAAATGTACCTGTCCGCCATATTGAAATAAATGTAAAACAGTTTTTTCGCTACTCCTCCTACAATTTTTGTCCAATTTTGTCCAAAATCAGCTCAGATGATCTTTGGACCGAGCCGCATAGAAATGACTGAATGGAATTTTGATATTCGCTACTGTTCCCGAGATATTCATCTCTGATTGTGACCTTGCTTGTGTTTGTTGTCTTATGCTAGTTAGCTTAGCATGCTAATTGCTTAGCATGCTAACCAGTTGTCATTCTTTTTAATATGGCTCTTCAGCTATCAAGTTAGCCATGAGCTTCATTAGCATTAAGTTAGCTTAGCATGCTAATATGCTTTTTTTTGTAAATTCTTTCTTACACTAAAAGGTTTCTTCCACGGCAGGTTGAATATGTGTCATGAAGTAGCTCAATGTGTAAAGCCAGGTACCTGAAGAGCCCAGTACCCAAAGATAGCGGGTTCGAATCCCGTGTGGAGGGGTTTTATGAAAAAGTGTGTTTTGATTCCTTTATTGCCTCTTGGATTAGAAATAAATGCTTTTTGTTTCATGCTGTGTTCATTTTCATCTAAGCTTCTGTACATTCTGAGATCATTCTCGCCCATAATTCTGAACCAGCTGTTTCATGTTTGTTCATTTTCTGCTGTTTTTCCTCTTCCTGCTCTGTATTGCGCTACAGCATGATGAGCTGCAGAATGATCTAAAGTAAAGTTATTAAATATAACATTCAGTGCAGTTTTATTAAAATTCTTCATTTTAAGTTCATTTTCACATGAACTAATGAACTTCGGCATTTGTGCCAATATTCACCTTCACAGTGGTGCAATGAGATGTGCAATGGACGCTGAACCTGGAGGTCGTGGGTTCGAATCCCGTGTTGGGTGGTCATTATTCAATTGTGTGTAATGAGTCATTTTGATTACTTTTTTATCCAAATAAGCATTGTACTAATATTTATTCCTCTTGAATTAGATACAAGTATTTTTAGTTCATTCTGTGTTCATTCTCATCTGAACTTCTATTGATTTTCATTTCATTTCCACCTGTCCTTCTGAACCAGCTGTTCTGCATGAACATTCAATTTCTGCTGTTTTTGCTCTACCTGCTCCGTATTGCGCTACTGCCCCTTCTGGGGCTTGGCCCCGAATTGCTGCTTGCAGCTATATTTTTTTTTTTTGTGTGTAGCCTTTATATCATTTAATGTGAAATATGTGAGGGGTTAAGCAAAAAAGGTACTGCCAGTGTAAAAAAAATATGCCTTGCAAACCAAGCAAAACGCTTATACTCTGTACAGAGTTTCAGTAAGCTGATGGTAAGAAAAGTAACACAAAAGTATTACTTTCCAAAAAAAAAAATAATAATAAAAATATAGTAATATAATATTGTAACATTAATTTTAAAAGTAACATTTCTCAGCTCTGTATCTCACAACTTTGTTTGGTCTAGTTGATGAACACTATTGACTTGGACAAAGTCAACAGAAGCGTCATGAACCAAAAACCTTGGTGTCTTCGACAGACCTCATCAGCTGACTTCCATGGCCTTGGGCAGCAGGGGAACTCAGTCATATTATGGTTTGTGACTCTCAGCCTGCCCTCTTGAAAAAGAGAGAGTTCGACTGGATAGTTGTGGCATGGAGCCATTGCTCGCTGGAGGACAAGAAGCAATTTTTCAGCAGTTCTGAGCACTCAGTGTCTCTCTGTCCGCTGTCAGGGTCTTGAAAGGTCACCACGGCTGCATGGACATTGCGCTTTGGAACAGCCGCTGTGAATTGACTTTGATTCAGTTGGCTTGAAACAAACAAATGGCGGGCCTGGGGTGTCCAACACTAATGTCTTTCTCTTTGTTCAAATACACAGAGCAAAGATTCAACCCTTTTTCTTCTTTGGAGTGCTATAAAAATAAACATTGGTCTCTTCCAGCATTATCAATGTGACGGGTACGTTTAGATATGTGTTTAAGTGTAAACATAGTCCATTGTGATTTCACTGCAGAAACTATTCAGCATAGGACTGAATATGGAAATGAGCCTCCATTAAAGGAGTCATGAATTGAAAAATCTAATTTTCCTTCATCTTTTGATATGTAAGAGTTCATTGTACTATAAAATAACTCAAAACTTCCTCGTAAGTTAAAAAACAGCTTTTCAATAAAACCAATAAAACCATGGCAAAACCAATGCCACATTATTACATCATAGTGCAACAAAAGACCGGCTCTGCAGAAGAATATCAATGCCTACTTCTACATCATTGTCTCTGTAGCCCCGCCCACCGATTCATGCATGTCATGTTGAAGTAAATATGAGACAAACACAAACACAGGATTACTCCAGCAACAAAACCATAGAGATGCCTCTGACGATTACAATCGTTCTGAAGTGCCAAGTTGTGGAAAAACGGTCTTTGCATTGCCATCCTTATATATATATATATATATATATATATATATATATATACCAAAACAGCCCTGACCCATCGAGGCATGGACTCCACTAGACCCCTGAAGGTGTGCTGTGGTATCTGGTACCAAGATGTTAGCAGCAGATCCTTTAAGTCCTGTAAGTTGTGAGGTGGGGCCTCCATGGATTGGACTTGTTTGTTCAGCACATCCCAGAGATGCCGGATTGGATTGAGATCTGGGGAATCTGGAGGTCAACTCAACACCTTAAACTCGTTGTTGTGCTCCTCAAACCATTCCTGAACCATTTTTGCTTTGTGGCAGGGTGCATTATCCTGCTGAAAGAGGCCACAGCCACCAGGGAATACCTTTCCATGAAAGGGTATACATGGTCTGCAACAATGCTTTGCTAGGTGGTATGTGTAACAGAAGTAACAGAACACTGCCCAAAGCATCAAACTGCCTCCACCGGCTTGCCTTCTTTCCATAGTGCATCCTGGTGTCATGTGTTCCCCAGGTAAGCGACGCATACGCACCTGGCCATCCACATGATGTAAAAGAAAACATGATTCATCACACCAGGCCACCTTCTTCCATTACTCTATGGTCTAGTTCTGATGCCCACGTGACCACTGTCGGTGCTTTCGGTGGTGGACAGGGGTCAGCATGGGCACCCTGACTGGTCTGCGGCTATGCAGTCCCATATACAACAAACTGATTCACTGTGTATTCTGACACCTTTCTATCAGAATTAGCATTAACTTCTTGAGCAATTTGAACTACAGAAGCTCGTCTGTTGGATCAGACCACACGGGCCAGCTTTTGCTCCCCACGAGCATCAATGAGCCTTGGCCGCCCATGACCCTGTCGCCGGTTCACCACCGTTCCTTCCTTGGACGACTTTTGATAGATACTGACCACTGCAGACCGGGAACATCCCACAAGAGCTGCAGTTTTGGAGAAGCTCTGACCCAGTTGTCTAGCCATCACAATTTGGCCCTTGTCACATTCGCTCAAATCCTTACACTTGCCCATTTTTCCTGCTTCTAACACATCAACTTTGAGGACAAAATGTTAACTTGCTGCCTAATATAACAGATAATCAGTGTTATTCACTTTACCTGTCAGTGGTTATAATGTTATGCCTTATATATATATATATATATATATATATATATATATATACACACATATATATACACACACAGACACGCAGGTTTTTCAGAGGCTGAAAATAAACGATGATGCAGTGTCGACTACATTGGATCCGACAATAATGTCGCAACACACAAGTGTGAGTAACAATGTTTTTACCATGTGTCATTATTGCTTTGTTTAATAGAGGTTGTTTGATATGTACTAAGCATTTATACTGTAGCGCCACAGTCAAACTGAATAAATGTGATAGTGATTTACACAAAGAAAGCATGTAAAGAATGCTGCTTTTGATTTTGTTTTGATCCAAGCCATTCACTGTAATCCTGAATAAAAGCTTCAGTGAGCGACATCTTCTGTTTTGTCATCAGTAATTACATTACAACATGTTTCATTTTATTTAAAACCGGACACTGCAAGAAAAGCATGAATTATGAATAGCCTAAGAACGATAGTGTGACAAACAATGGTACATTTATAATTCCATTTACACAAAAGACCATACGTCATCCTTTGTCAATCAACTGTGGTACTCCAATACTTTTTTTTACCACAACCAAGACTTATAAAGCATATGTAATATGTATAAATGTTTCACATTGTTGGCAAATGTTTCAACTATTTAATGAGAAGTTTTCAAAGCAATTCCATGTAATCGCGGGGGATGTTGAAAATTATTTTAATATGTAAAACTGTTACCCAGTCATAGCAGCGGGTGTTCATTTCCAAGTCTTGAATGCAGCACGCCCATCAAAACAGAATGTTCGAAAGCGAGGGTCAAAAACAGGACAGAAAATAGCTTTATATTTCTAAATTAGGATGTTTTTTTGATGTAAAATATTGATAAAATTATAAGTGGACCTCAGAGAAAATTATATATAAAAAAATGCTGTTCATGACTCCTTTAAGAATTTATGCTCAGAGCTATTTTCAAAGTCATTTTGTACTTCATTATAAAGTATGTGTTTTTCTTTGCCTCTGATAAAGTCTTGTATGCACCCTGAGGATGCTTCAAAATAAAAGTTAAAATAATATAGCACTCTAAAATAACAAATGAATTCCTCTCTCTTCTCAGCTCTCCATGTTGCTAACTATTTTGATTGAATACAGTAATACGGACAGGTCAATGATAAATAGCTGTCCACAATAAAGAAAAGGAAAAATCTTTTAAATATATAGTTGAAAATACATGTGGCAAGTTGGTAGAAATGCACTCTTGGTATTCATGTTGGTTTTGAAAAATACATTTTTGAAAGAGGAGCTTAAAGGATCTAAAAATGTCATGAAATGTCATTTTCCTGGCAACTTAAATACTTGTGAGTGTACATATTTAACATTTACTTGCATATATTCTCTTTTTGAGGACCAAGTCTGTTTTTAATTCATTTTGAGAGAATATTTGGAGGATGATTGGAAAAATGTCAATGTGGTATAACTGTAAAAAAATTTGTACCAAATAATAGATCTTGTTTAAAAAAAAAGGTGAAATTCTCAATTAAAAAAAAAAAAAAACACTTGAAAATAGCTCCAAATAGTAGGTTAGTTTATATTCATATTTGACTAAATTGGCCCCTATAACAGAAAGGCTTGTAATAGGAGTCAAATTGTGTAGCCAGTTACACCAATTGACATTTCAATTTAAAATCAAATTTGACAGGCATTATTATTATTAGACCCCTAAGCACATGGCCTTGGTGGGAATATTTTACAATGTTAATACTCATGTCACATGGTTTTCTTGCACACTTTTAACAAAATGACTCTTTGAAAGGTGGTTACACCACCTTGACACTTCAGGAACTTAACTTGACTCACATGATTCCCCAAATTAATTATAATATCCAGAACAATGGTGTTCCATTTACTTGTATTTACTGATAATTATTACTGAGAATTTCACATTTTTTAAACAAGATCAATTATTTGGTACAAAGATTTTACTGTTAAACCACATTGACGTTTTTGTAATCATCCCCCACATATTCTCTAAATTAATTAAAACCAGAAATTTTAGACTTTGTCCTCAAAAAAGTGAATGTATGCAAGTAAAAATTTAACTAAACCATATGGACACAAAAAAATAGCGTCACATCATTGACTTGTTCTGAAAAACTCGTTCTAGCCTACAGGTAGTGAGAGAAGAATCCAAAAGTATAGTGAAGCATCAGCTGAGCACTCTTCAGGCCAGGGGTATCTTCAGTTCCCCTCTGGGGAGTTAATTTAGAGGTAAAAGTTAAGGTACTGTAGAAATAGACAAGCGCACAGATGACTGATTGACATGGTAGAATGCTGCTTGCTAGAATATAGCCAGTGGAAAGTAGAGGTTAACACATAAGAAAATGCAACTAAAAATGCATCTAAAATCTCCACATCTGATAGTAGACCCTGAAGCCCTGACGTGCCTCCCAGGTGTGTGAATGCACACGCAACGGCCCTGCTTGTAAACTGTCAGAGTAAAACAGCTCAGCCACGTCCTGAGGGGCGATCCGTACTGCACAGGCCGTACTAACCCAGGTGTCTGGCCTCTGGTACTATGTGTTTCTCAAAGCCCTGTTAACCCTCCTCTAGCTGTGTGTGCAACAAGAACAGTCACAACCTTCTGTATTCAGACATTAGGACTTTTATTTATTAATCTATAATGGTTTGGATTACAAAAAGTGGGTGTTAAATAACAGAATGAAGCTGGATCAAATGCTAAAACAAACCCTAAATAGCGACACTACCATTCAAAAGTTAAAAGTTAGTTTAAATGTTCTTTTTGAAAAAGAAGTCTCTTATGCTCACCAAGGCTGCTTTTATTTGATCACAAATACAGTAAAAACAGTAATAAATTGACAGATTATCAGAGTATTATCATTATTGTCAAATATTTGAAGCAGCTATACTCCAGTCTTCAGTGTCACATGAAAACAGTTGTGCTAGATAACATTTTAGTGGAAATTGATACATTTTTTTCAGGATTCTTTATAGAAAGTTCAAAAGAACAGCATTTATTTGAAATATAAATCTTTTGTAACATTATAAATGTCTTTACCTGATCAATTTAATGCATCCTTGCTGAATAAAAGTATTAAAGTGTACATTTTTGAAAACAGTCTCCGTGTAAACAACAAAAACGCATATTACATATTCAGTCTATAGTGTTTCATCGCCATAATGGCCTGCAGGCAGAATACAGCGCTTTTAGTCATTTTCACGGATTCGTATGAATGGGGTTTGTTTTGACAATGGTGTCGCCTGTATGCGGAAAACTCGTTTTAAGCATATCGTTGTCATGTATACGTACCCTAGGGGATGTCAGCAGAAAAGGAAACTCATTTCAGATTAAGTTATTAGATTTTGATGGAAGATTATCGCCCCCCCCCCCCCCCCAAAAAAAAAAACATAATGGAACTAAACTAACTGACTGCTAAGCCAATGTTTAAACAGTTATTTGGCAATTGCTGATAGCATGTGTAGCCTAAGTGACATCAGAATAAAAGAAATTTCAGAGGAGAAGCAAGATATTAGATTACGAAATAACAATGCACTGATGAATAGTTCACAATAAGACCAGGAAATTACAAGTAAAAAGGGTCAGTATTGATTTCATGTTCATATTAAAAGCTGAAATCTTAATTCTTAAGTACTGGCTATGAAATGTACGGCTCAGTGCAGATACCTTTAATTAGATTAAACAATGTCAACAATATATAATTACATCAGTGACACCTCAGAAGACTCTGTTTAGATCAATCCTGCGAGTCATTTATTAGCCACCTTACTCCCAGGCTAATTTATCACACAGTAATCACAGTATCCAGGTTGACATAAGACTCAAAACAATACATTTAACAACATTGATTCGACACTGTGGTGACATACATGATATACAGCACTGATGTTAATCTAGCACTTTGAATGTTGCCCTCTACATTGGGTAGGAAAGTGAAGAAGGCAGCGGCCATCTGCCATATCCTATTCTGTGTTTGGCATGCATTTGAGCTCATGCTTGTCTTCCTATTCCAGTTTGGCATGCCAATATGGTCATAAAACACAGGGGGATAGGGCACTGAGAATCGAATGACACATCATCTTCCTAATATCTGATCGAGTTCAATTCTTTCTATTGTGTTTAGCCAGAGAAACAAACTCATTTCCCCTCCAACCACAAACAGTCTCTGTTGACAATGGGGTCAAAAGACTCAATTAACCTCTAAAGAAGAGGGAAAAATTGTACAGAGATGTTTTGTGAGAGCAGAGAAAAGGAAAAACGAACCCTGCAGATGACTGCAGTAAATTGAGCTCTGTTGATGTTCTTATTTTGAAGAGATGCTATTCAGGGCAGGAGATGGAAGAAAGAGAGTAATTGATGGGTTTTGATAAAGGATCCCAAGAAGCTCAGTGAGGCTTTTGTGAGGCGACAACCCATTTAGAATCACGTGGACAAAACTGTAAGCAATTAATTCGCTCTTTATCGCATGGACAAACACACTCTCTGTTCACCCTTTACAAATGCATTAATTATGCTGTTTTTTTTTTTTTTTAAGATTTGTTGCTCTTATAAATCTGGAAAGATTGGGGGTCTACACTTTACATATACATATATATATATATATATATATATATATATAAAGTTTAATATAACATCTGTTTAACTTATAACATGAAAGTAAGGTTAATAACATAGCAAAGATTTCATGATGGGAAAGAGTGGTCACCAGTGTGCACGAGGTGATTTCTCAATGACGGGTAAGATCCTCTTTGGCCAGACAGGGGACAACCTAAGGCAGGGGGCTACCGCCGCCACTGGGCATCAACCCTGATGGTAGGTGTTTTATGTGAGATGGGTATGACAGTGGAGCGGATGTCTGTGAGGCCAACAGCATCATAAAGGGGGGATGACCTGTGAGAAGGTACAGCAGTCTGCCCCAATGTTCTTCTATACCACTCACCAGAAACCGCATTCCTAGGATGGCTTGTTTTTCATTGTGACAAGTGTCTACAACTTGATGCAACTATGCCAGGGGACAAGACCCTGAGGAAAAGAAGATTATTGATAAAGAGCTGATGGGAATGAGCTTTCAAGAGCCGACTGAGACCATTAGGTGATTATCCGTAATTTCTGGGGAGACCAAAGCAAAATGTATTAACATGATGTTGGTTGCCCTATTGGCAAGAACTAAGTTTAGGATTCAGCATTAGGATGAATCCCTGAATCTATGAGGCTGTGTTGATTTTGAACTAATATGTCTCTATCATAGTTTTTACTCCTGCAGGTCATTAGACATGGCAGAGGATAATTCCAAGGCATGGTGGTGGCTAAAGATAAAGACCACTTTTGCAGATTGAAGAGAAAGTTAAGTGAATTCAGCATTTAACCTAAAGATAACTTAAAAATGCTCCTAGTCTAAGTTACAGTCTTGTGAGGCTGTTAAAAAGATTATTTGGGCAGTAAGACGGCGTTTAGTTTAGTGTTGATGGCAAATGTTGTTTAGAGAAACATTTCTTCAACCACTATGATAAATTGATGGGCAATGCATTTGCAAAATGGGGGATGAAAAATGGGGGATATAAATGTATGGTTGAAAATATGGCTGAAATGTTTTAAATTAGGTTGGAAGACCCCATTTTTGGGAATGGAAGATGCTAAACAAGTAGTGGCATCAACTGAATTGTGTGAACATGACATGTTAAACTATTGCAAAGAAATGTCTTCTAAGGTTTGTGTACAGGTCAAATCAGCTCAAGGAATTCCAAATCACCACAGAGGTTCAACAATGACATATCATAGGCTACAAAATGGATCTGTTGTGATAAGATGTTATACAACTAAGATGGCACATGCTATATGTCTGTAAAATGAAGGATGCTATCTTTAGTTCTATGATTGGGTGATATACCTCAATTTGTTGTTTGTTATGAAAATCAGAGATTGAAGAGTATAAATGTGATGTAATAAAATACATTTGATTGTTTTCATATTTTTTGAGAAGATATGCATTTTTACCTTAGTGAAGCATTGTAATAGATGTAGTGATTATCAATGAATGATAAAAAGGGGGGAATTATGGGGGAAATTTTGAGTTTCTGTATAATTTTCATATGATTTTACTTATACTGTATGCTTATGGTTAAATGATTTAGTTTTTCTCAGAAGTGCTTAAGTATGCATTCTTAGGGTGACAAGTGGAAAAACACTGAAGTGGTAAACGTTCCTAATATGGTAAAAGGACAGAGGCTTCAGCCTTGGAGGTTATAGATATAAAAGTGAGGGGAAGCTTTCATTCTTGGTCTTACACTCTGCAGCTACTTATGTTTCTGTATAACTGTCTGACCTTTCTTGCAAGAAATAAAACTTTCGAAAGACAACTGGACGTGCTTATCTCTTATGCAGTGAGAGTCAGTGTTGATTTTTGCCACAACACAGGTCTTGTGACATTTCTCTTCCATGTAGTGCCATTGCTGACAGCATGAAATGAGAATGGGTTTTAACACCCCTTTATAGTCAGCTGTCTACTGGACACCTGTGTAATGAATTCTTGTCAAATTAGACATTTGTAGTCTAAAATTCGGCTTTGCTCCAGAGACTTTTAGTGGGGTGTACTCGTTTTTGCATCACCCTAATTTGAGTAAAACTGAAAATTTTGTTCTCTAAGTTATATTATTAACCTTACTTTCATGTTATAAGTTAAACAGATGTTATATAAAACTTAGCCTAGTCAACATTTTGGAAATTGTTTTTGTGTTCATTGAGATATTGTTTAAAATGTTACTTTTACTTTTGCTATCATTTACGCTGAGCACTGTATATACACAAAATTCAGATGTTTGGTCTCAGGGTTGAAGGTCAAGGTGCACACAAGGGCTTGCATTCAGGTTTAAGATAAAACTTCTGGTTTTGGTTTATAAATAAAACATCAACCCCCGAGAGGTGTACCTGCAGCGATAGCCCAGCTGTTCTGCTCTGCGGTGTCTATCCTAGAAACTGTTTCCCAAGCTTACTTGCTCCATGCTCCTTTTGACAATCTGCATTTATATGCGCAAGCACCCTTGTAACTGCTGCACCTGCCTTTCTGATTGGAGAACAGTTTTCTTTGGGGCACATCTAGTCTTAAGAGCTGGCAGGAGAGTGAGTGGCTGAAGCGAGAAGACGCCACTGTGACTACCTTTTATCCACACCCTAAAGATTCTGCTTGGAAAAGCATTTTAGTGTCAGCGTGCCGATAAAAGGGCTGGAAATGCTCCAAGAAACAAAAAATCTTTTGGAAAGCTGCTGTAAAATGCAGCTTAGACTGCTTGCTGTGTTTTGGATAATGGTCGCTGGTAAATCACATTGAACCAGCTACAAATCACCCAGTGGTAAGGTGGTCAAGCTGTTTTTTTGGCAGAACCCTTAAAATGACATCTTTGTACCTTTTTTTTATCGCTAAAAGATGCATTTATTACCGTAAAGTAGCAGTACTACTATGAACCTTTAAGTGTAACACTTCTACCCAGGTCCTACTCGCCCCGCTCTGAGTGGGCCTCAAACCTGGGTCTCCGACGTAGGAATCAGATGCTCTAACAAGGAGGCTAAAGGCTGCAACCTCTAGCATCAGTCGCTAGAGCATCTCTTGAGATCAGAGGAGTGAGGTTTACTTGCACATTACTTCCTCCATTACATAAGGAGTAAACAAGGTACAAAGACCTTTTAAATGTATTGCCCCAGTGGCAAGCTGTTGTACCCCTAAAGGTAAAACTTTGCACTTTTTTTTCTTGGAGTGTACCAACTAATGATCATCTTAGATCAGTTAATGACCATCTTATACCCTCTGAGACTATCAGTAATAACCATCGGCATCTAATGACTATCTTAGACTCAGTTAACAACCAACTGAGACCAGTTTAAACAACCCAATGACCATTTTCAGACCAGCTAATGGCCATCTTAGACCAGTTACCATCCAGATACCAGCTAATCTTAGATCAGCTGGTGACTATCTTAGACTTGATAATAACCATCTTAGACCCTCTACTGATCATCTTAGACCACCTTAAACATAAGACCAGCTTAGATGAGCTAAGGACCATCTTAGACCAGCCTATGGCCATTTTAGACCAGTTACCATCCAGTTACCAGCTAATGATCATTTTAGATGAGCTAATGACCATTTTAGACTCTCCTATAGCTATATCTCTCTTAGAGCATCTACTGACCATCTTAGACTAACTTACTGTAGTAATAACCATGTCAGAACAGACAAGTTAATGTCAGTTACAGACAAGTTAACAGACAAATTTAGACCACCTTACATTAGATAATAACATCTGAGACAAGCTTAGATGACCATCTTCAGACCTGCTAATGGACATCTTAGACAAGTTCCCAATCAGATAATAGCTAATGATTATCTTAGATCAACTAGTGACTATCTTAAAACAGATTCTAGACTAGATAATATACTAGAGCATTACCATCTGAGACCCAAAATCCATCTTAGACCACCTTAAACTAGTAAATAACCATCTGAGACCATCTTAGATGAGCTAATGGCCTTCTTAGACAAGTTACCATCCATCTAGCTCCCAGCTAATGGTCACCTTAGATCAGCTAATGACTACCTCTTTTAGACTAGCTAATAACCATTTTAGACCATCTAAAAGACCATCATACACCAGCTAATGGGCATCTTAGACTAGCTACCACCCAGCTACCAGCTAATGGCTAGCTAATAACCATCTAAGACTATTTATTTACCATCTTAGACCACTTTACACGAGTTAATAATAACCATCCGGGATCAGCTTAGATAATGACCATCTTAGGCTTATTAATGACCAGCATAGATCAGCTAATGACGAGCTTAGCCTAGCTAATGATCATCTTAGAACAGGTTGAAATGTTTTATAGCTACCAGCTGTCTGATTGTACTTTGAATTGGTTTGTGTTCGGATAAATGTTATGCGCACATCTCATTCAGTTTAATAATGAAAACATACAGTGTTCCTAAAGGGTTAATCATCTTGTCATGTCTGAAGTGAGTAACAGCGAGAGTTTTTCTCTCTCCTTGCATTTGGAGCTTGTTGAAGCCAGTCATTGGACATTACACAAGCGGGCGGCACAGGTCTGGCAGGAGGCCAGTGAGCAGACATCTGATCAATCATGCTGTCTCATTACCCAGCATCCTCTGCTCTGGCGCAGCCTGTCGAGAGCAAGTACAGCCAGTTCGCAAGGAAAATGGGAGCACGAATTCGTCTCCAGGTCACCTTGAACGAAATGGACATTATAAAAATTTTTTTTAAAAAACACACCTCACCATTTCTCAATGTATCTGCAGCAAGGCTTATGATTGTCCGTCTCATCTGCAGAAGCTGACACATCTATTTTACATAGAAAGTGACTTATGGGGCTTGTGTTGCTCAGAGAACACAGATGGGGTCCCATGTACATGTTTACTCTGAGCTAACTCCATTGGGTAATAACAATGACTGTTGGAATTACTGGGCCAGAGGTAGTTGACCACTAATACACCTCTGAGCTTGGGCCAAAGATCTGTCAGAATGGGTAGAGGGAATGCCAACTTCTTTCAACATAGAGCACTGGCACATACAAAACTAAAGCATTAGCTGGCTTTGGTAGCTGGCTTTAGTAGTGTTGTACAATGTAAGGCATCGGAGCTGAAAACTACCTTCCCAGGCCAAAAAAGACATCTAATGAAACAAAGCTGCAAAAATAGCATGTGGTGTCGGGAAATCAAATTGACACATACCAACATTTATAATCAGCAGAGATTACAGATACTAAGATACTAATAGATACTAAGATTCATAACCACTACAATAAGTAGATGCTATTTTTTCAGCTTGCATACACCGCCATTCAGAAATTTGTGGTCAGTTTTTGAATGTTTTTGAAAAAAAGTCTCTCATGCTCATCAAGGCTGCAGTTATTTGATCAAAATAAAGTGAAAAGTGTAATACTTTGAATTATATTCTAATATATTTTAAAATATAATTTATTCTTGTGATGGCAAAGCTGAATTTTCAGCAGCCATTACTCCAGTTCTAATATGCTTATTTGAAGATACATTTATTATTATTATCATCAGTGTATTATCAGTGTATTATATTTTTTGTAAAAATTTTCAGGGTTATTTGATGAATAGAAAGTTCAAAAGAGCAGCATTTATTTATTCTCACTTTTGACCAATTTAATGCAATTTAATCTTTTCTTAATAAAAGTATTAATTTCTTACTGACGCCAAACTTTTGAATTGTAACAGACTAACAATGAAAGTGGGATATAAAAGGTAAGATATGATGACATAAGATAATGTTTGCAAAATCCTGTGCTGTTCCTGGCAGGAGAAGAATCATTTAGATTTTAGTCTTAAAGGTACAGTAGCAAAAAAAAGTGTCAGGAGAGGGTTTTCACACAAAACCCCTTATATATTATAAGTGGATCTCTGGGGAAAAAAATAATTACGATACGACCTCTTTAAGATAATTACGCCTGGAATTACACAAATGAGTAAGTAAGTGGAGCATTTATAAACATTATCTTTTGATTGAGTGTGATATTACCATTAATCAAACCTCTTATAATTATGCAGAATCTCACACTGTGTCACGGATATGTCAGTGTCAAAAGGGTTGTACCATTTTGCAGACTTAACCCTTCTTTTAAGGAATCATTTTCTTGTGATATGGTTCTTAGAAGCACTATTTAAAAGTGTAATAATAATAATAATGTTTCATGAAGACCAATAATGCCATGTTTTTTTGTTGTTGTTTTTTTTAATCATTCAACATACATCTATCTGGAAATAATGCATACCGACAATGAAAAAATCTGAAATAACTATTTTCCTATATAAAATAATAGTACTCCACCATTAATTAGCCATTATAGCAGAGTAGGCCAAGATATAATATGCCTAGTGCTCAAAATATTTGACTAATCAAAAGTTTAAAAGAACAAAAGGCAATGTCAAAGTGCAAATCTATCCTGCACAGTCAGCATTTTTTAATGTTAAACAACATTCTTTTAAAAATAAAACTCTTCTAATGATGCCTGAATACTTTCATAAATCTTACAACCACTTATGAACTGTTATTTTCAGTGCCTTTTGTTGTCTGTGATACACTTCATAAACAACAGCCAACTGCATGGTCTTCAAGGTCAGTTGTTCTGATATTTGATGGGAATGCTCCTACAATAATTGCTATTAAAGTTGTTATGCTAATAGGCCGAGCAAAGCGTAGGATATAATATCCTTTGCCACCTCAAGCTTTAGCAGCTACACAAAAAACTGTTCATGATGCATTAAAGGGGTCATGAATTGAGAAATCAAATTTTCCTTAAGATTTTGACAGATTTTAACAGGCCATCATACTACAAGAATATCCTGCAAGTTTCAGAACTGAGAAATTCCTTGTTAGTTCAAAAACAGCTTGTGCCTCTTTATTACGTCATAGAGATATGTAATGATTCATGCAGGCCAACAGTCAGATGTTTTTGTCTCAAAATCACTTATTGTCAGTAAATCAAACCAGTGACTAAACGGTCAACTTCACATTGTTTCTCTTAGTAGGATGAAAATAATTTGTTATTTAAACTGTGATTAATTTATACATAGAAAGCAATCAAAGAACGCTTTCTTTACAATCACTGGAACTGTCAATCAAACAGCGTGAGTGTTCTGGACTCCAAAACTCCTATTAAAATCAACTATTTACATATCAACTATTATTTACATTGTGTTTGCACTGATAGTTATGATGAAAGCATTCGTTAGTGTGCAAAAATCGAGTTAAAATGACGAGATCACTGCATTAATGTGCTCAACATGTCCGTGATCAGCTACATGCTCATCACTGCAACCTTGCATGCCACAATCTAAATATAATGCTATAGTCAACACCTTTCACGATTAGTAAACCTTGAGAACTGTAATAGTAAAAACATGCTAAAAGTTTTCAAGGGAATTCTACATATAATACTTAGCTATTTCCATATGCAATGATGTTAGCCAATCACAGCAGTGGGTGTTTACACTGAAGTCTCACAGCAGACACGCCCCTTAAAACAGAGCGCTAAAATCAGAGGGCTAAAATCGGGGTAGAAAAAATGCCTTTTATTTCTAATTTATGACAATTTTTGATGTAAAAATCATACTAACATTTTAAGTGCACTCCAGGAAACATAAAATAATAATTAGAAAATGCAGTTAATTTTCCATTTAATCATGGATTAACCTGAAACTTATTATTATTAAACTTTCTTATTATTTAGCATGCAAATATATAAACACAAGTTAGTCTTAATGTTCCAAGTCACTGGAAGAAGCAGGAAAATGTGGTACAGTATGAGCTGCACTCTTCAAGAAATATGAGGAGACCTGAGCTGACCATTATTATTAAAAAAAAAAATACATGTTAGGTCTCGTTAAAGAAATCTCAAAAGTGTGAGAAGGTGGAAGGAAGGTACTGTAAATCCATGGCCTGTCAATCGAATCCTGCCTGCACACATGTGCCATAAGTGAACAGGAGAGTAAATAAATGTATGAATTCAGCATGTTGGGGAACAATATAAATAATATGTGAGCACTCGCTTGTTGCGTGTATGTGTTTGTGTGTGTGTATTCATGCATGTGTGGGAATTCCTGACTGCCCTAGTGTCCATCTATCCCTGTGGGAGTTTCCGAGCGACCTCTTCCTGATCCGCTGCATACTACTGTAGCGGGTCCATTAAATCAGTGGCTGCTCCAGCTACATCTGGCTTGTTAAAAGCTGAACATTCTCTACAGGGAGGCAAAGATGGAGCTCTGAGTGCACACTGTACCCGTTCTCCATCAGCGCCTTGAGATCCCATGCATGTCAATATCTTAGTTATTAATAAACCCATTAATGGTGCATATCCTGTGTCTTTTCAGCCCACCTCGACAATGAAGTGCAGCTCTATCGAATAGCTAGAAGGAGATCATCCGTAAACCAGGGCGCACCGTGCACGAGCCCTCTCGCTTGTTGTCAGGTCATGGCCATTTGAGGGGACGTTTTTCTGCTCTGTTGAAATATTCATCCATCTGTATCTTGGGATGACAGGCAAGCGCAGTGTTTGTGTGTACGCGTAGATATCTTTAGACGCACATACAAAGACTATCTAAAGTACCCTCCGGCTTCTTCTAATGATT
The DNA here is from genome assembly GCA_036281575.1 of Ancherythroculter nigrocauda. NCBI lineage: Eukaryota > Metazoa > Chordata > Actinopteri > Cypriniformes > Xenocyprididae > Ancherythroculter > Ancherythroculter nigrocauda. Next base: position 16,649,257 of record VTFQ01000022.1, on the reverse strand, counting down.
TCAATAACCTTTTATTAAGGACAGCAATGAATCATTGAAAGCCATCCCTTTTGAAGTAGTTTGCAATTAAGGTTCCTCAAAAATGATACTCTGACACCTGCGGTGTGAAAAGTGTGAGAAATTAACTAATTTGATTCAGTGTCTGCATGATTCTAGAGCACGTATGACAAAATTATCATTAACTGCTGCATACAGTGCTTATGGAACATCCTTTGGAGTAGATAATCAAGATAAACAAGTATGAAAGCAACCATTTTGTTACTGATAACCACAGAGTTATAGAGCAATCTCATTAGTTTACGTACAAGATGCGGCGGATAGCAAGATTTTATTTTATTTTATTTATTTTTTTTGTAGGTGTATTCAATTCAATTCAGTTTAGCTGCAACAAATCGTAATTAGTATTTTTGTCTCGGTTTCTATTAAAAATATCTAATCCTTATAGTAAACACAATTTATTAAAAATTAAATTTTTTGATCTAACTAATCACATGATGTGGCGATTAATTAATCTTCTCTAAAAATTACTCACACATCAAATTTGGCTGTGAAATGACCCCCAAAAGATAATTTAAAGTCATTATTGTTTAAATCATCAAATAGACAAAAAGTAAGCTTCAGAAAGAAATATTAGTCGGGATAGCGTCTACACCAATGTGACTTTCACTATGCATTGAATGGTGAATAAGTGCAAGAATGAATGGTTTCAGACAGCATTTATGAGTGAATACAAAAATAGTAATGCCTCAGACGCTTGTGCATTCTGATACAGTACACTGCTGAATGAACATGAATTTAGGGCAAAAATGTTCATTCTTCCACAATGATAGTGCCTCTCTTATGTGTCAACTGATGCACAATACTAGATGTTGACGACACAGTCCAACTAGATGACAGTGCATATGGTTTGGATTGACGGTTGTGGGCAAAAACAGCACAGCAGTCGCTATGATGCAATAACAGAATCTTCTCATTTGAAGTTCACTTCTCCCCGTGACGAGCCACAGCAGCATGAGATGCATTCCAACAGCCCGAGTGTTCTTGTATGACGGAATCAAACCCTTCAGATCATTTATAAATGAGCAGGCTGGCTGGGGTCTGCAGTGTGAGACGTGATTTGGCGCCATAATCTCCTCTGCCTTGTCCAGATTTTGGCCTCACGTGGGATGTTGTGTCCAAAACGAGAAAGCTGCTGTAATCTTGGGTGGAAAAAAAAAATCCCCATCAGCAACTGGCATTTCTTTTCTTCAAATTCCAGAATGTATGCAGATGCGCTGGTGGAATGAGGGATGCTGGGCTTCTGTGTCAATTGAAAGTGTGTTCTTTTGAAGGGCATGTACATCAGGTATGGCACAGGGTTGGATCAATACTAAAATTTTGACTGTGGTTATATGATCCTGGCCTTTTGATACCTTAGGCAACAGATAAACAGCCTTAGGTGACTGATGAAATGGCACTAAGGCAGTCAATACATCCAATAATTCAATGTCAATCATTTGTGATTTTTTATTTATTTATTTATTTATTTAATTTTGATACTGTTCATAAGTGAAAACCATATATATATATATATATATATATATATATATATATATATATATATATATATAATATAAACCCAAATCATTCCAACAATCTGTTCTATAGTAAATATGTGTATGGAATGGAATAAGTGTAATATCTACCCAGTGAGTATAATGTCAATACTAGTTAATACAGTAAAAACTGTGAAACCGTACAGTACAGTACTGTGCATTTCCTGCACACTTTAATTCATTTTAGCAGGTCCTCAACCCAAGGACAGAAACATAAACATACCAGAAACTCTTTTAAATACAGACATAAAAGAACATTAAACATTAACAAGTCTCCCAATTTTATCATCTTGATAAAAAAAATGCATAAAATAACACTTTATGTCAACATTTACTCTCCCTATCCAGCCCTGTGCAAATCATGATGGGAAGGGGAAATCCTGTGTTGGATTAACTTAATTTACTTAAGTAAATTGAACAAGCATCAAATGTTATTTTTGGCTTACTTAAAGGTGCCCTAGAATTAAAAATTGAATTTACCTTGGCATATTGAATAACAAGAGTTCAGTACATGGAAATGACACAGTGAGTCTTAAACACCATTGTTTCCTCCTTCTTATATAAATCTCATTTGTTTAAAAGACCTCCGAAGAACAGGTGAATCTCAACATAACACCTACTGTTACATAACAGTCGGGATCATTAATATGTACGCCCCCAATATTTGCATATGCCAGCCCATGTTCAAGGCATTAGACAAGGGCAGGATGTCTGGATGTGCACAGCTGAATCATCAGACTAGGTAAGCAAGAACAACAGCGAAAAATGGCAGATGGAGCAATAATAACTGACATGATATTTTTAGTGATATTTGTAAATTGTCTTTCTAAATGTTTTGTTAGCATGTTGCTAATGTACTGTTTAATGTGGTTAAAGTTACCATCGTTTCTTACTGTATTCACGGAGACAAGACTGTCGTTATTTTCATTTTTAAACACTTGCAGTCTATATAATTCATAAACAACTTCATTCTTTATAAATCTCTCCAACAGTGTGTAATGTTAGCTTTAGCCATGAAGCACTATCAAACTCATTCAGAATCAAATGTAAACATCCAAATAAATACCATACTTACGCGATTAGACATGCTGCATGACGAACACTTTGTAAAGATCCATTTTGAGGGTTATATTAGCTGTGTGAACTTTGTTTATGCTGTTTAAGGCAAGCGCAAGCTCCATGGGCAGGGAGCAGGAGAATTTAAAGGGGCCGCAGCCTGAATCGGCGCTTATTTAATGATGCCCCAAAATAGGCAATTAAAAAAATGAATTAAAAAAATCTATGGGGTATTTTGATCTGAAACTTCACAGACACATTCAGGGGACACCTTAGACTTATATTACATCTTTTAAAAAGACGTTCTACGGCACCTTTAATTGAAACTAATTGAAAATATTGAGTTGAGCCAAAACACAACTGTTTCAAGTCAGTTTAACACAATGCAATTGTTTGGATGAGAAACCTAATACAATGGTGTTAAATGAAAATGATTTTTTAAATAAACTGAACAATATCATAAAATCATTTTTTTTTAAGTGTAGATCTGGCTACGTGAGGCCATAGTTTGAATTAATCCCTTTTCTTTGCATGCCACATTGACATTACAGAATAGCTCTTTCAGCATTATCCTTAACATTGTATAAGCATTCGTTTCATGTGTCACAGAACAGAAGAGAGGCTCTTGGGAGTGTGCATAACTGTCACATTCTTTGAATTTTCTCAGCGAAACCGGCCCAAGTCCTTCAAATAAAAATCAGGCTTTCATAGGAAGTCAGGGAAGGTCTCGTTTTTAAGCTTTGTTACTAGCTGTTCACACATCGGCAATGAAAAAAGCAATTAATACATTTATTAATGTATTAATGTGAATGTTTAAATTGAGAGAGATACTGTTCAATAATCTGGGGTCAATAAGATTGACTTTTTTTAAAGAAATGAATACTTTTATTCAGCTAAGATGCATTAAATTGACAGTGACAGTAAAGAAATGTATAATGTTACAACATATTTAACATTTCAACTAAACACTGTTCATTTGAACTTTATATTAATCAAAGAATCAAAAAATGTCATGGTTTTCACAAAAATAATAAGCAGCGCTGTTTTATAAGACATAGTCCTGTGCACAAAATCAGCATATTAGAATGATTTCTGAAGGATCATGTGACACTGAATAATGGAGTAATGATGCTGAAAATTCAGTTTTATAAATTATATATATATATATATATATATATATATATATATATATATATATATATATATATATATACATATATATAAAGAAAACTTATTTTAAATTGTAATAATAATTCACAGCATTACTGTTTTTACTGTGTTGTTGATCAAACATAAATAATGCAGTCTTGGTTAACAGCCTTGGTTACTATTACTCCTTATTGTATAAAGTGTAAAAAAAAAAAAAAAAAACTTTTGAATGGTAGTGTGTATGTATAATTTCACAATGTCATTCAAAGGACATCTACTCATATTTACAGCAAATTAATAATATGATCTACAAGTGGCTTCTATCAGGTGGCTTCCTCCTCTCAACTCTGTGACTGACAGGATGAACATGAGCTCTGCTGAGAGATGGAAACTCAAATACTGTGCGGTCAGCAGGAGCTAGGGATTAGGAGTGGAGGGCTTGCTGAGGAGAGGAAAGAAAAAGTGGAGCAGATGCTTTCCTTTGAGTTTACACGCAGTCTGCTCGGTGACCTCTGCTCACGCATGGACAAAGTTAACATGACTCTGAAGTGTCATTAAGTCTACAGGAATAAGAGCGAATCTGCAACTGCAGTGAACTAAAAAAGTGCTCGCTACCAGAGAAGCGGCAGGACAAGCTGTTGGAGACAAGGACTGTGAGAGACCATGATAGCGACAAGGAACACAAAAAAAGATATTTTGAAACTATTCAAAACAATTTTGAAAGAAAGAACCAGAAAGAAACAACATTTTGGAATGACATGAGGGTGAATAAATGATAACAGAATTTTCATATTTATTACTTGAAGTCAAAATTGTAATACATATATACATATATTTGCACTGGATATTTTCAGTGCGATTCCTTGCCATTTCTTTGTAAGTATATGTGAAATTTACCAGCAATTTCTGAGTGAAAACTGTTCCAAAAATCAATTGTTTTCACTGTATCAATGAAGCTCAGACATTTTTATATGTAACTTTTTGGGGCTAGTGAATGTGTGCCTCCACATTCTTTTGGCCATATGGTGTATAAGATATTAGACATTCAGATAGACATCATAAACTCTAAACAACTCTCATAACTGCCATTTCCAGAGACATGTCAATGACAAACATGCTTTTCAAGACCTTAATCATAGCCATTGTCCATGGTGGGCTATTTGAACTGTATTTTATTACTTGTTTAGTTTCAAACCACTAAATATGTCCTTCTGAAACTATCCTTGGAATCCTCATTACTTGTTAAACATCTCTGCATTATAAATGAGGTACTTCTGGTGTGTGTACAGTCTGAACTAGATGTGTTTCAGGCCTGGAGAACCATACACTTCAGTTTGACACTGGCCTACAGCCTGCCTGAGGCCACCAAGCATAATCTTCAACCATATTCTTGCTTTCATTATTTATCCATTTAGCTCTTCCGGCTAGACACTGATCTGGGACTTGTTCCTTTTACCCTGAATCTAATCTTAGCCGGTATGATGGAAATAACAGAACAGGTCTGGAATCAGAATTAAGAGCACCGTTATGAGCAGTGTCCTAAAATCCTTGGATGGGCAGTAATCCAAAGCTCAATATATATAATAACTCAGAAAGTGAGAGAAACAGAAAGAGAGAGAAAGAGCACTTGACTTAGCATTGAAGGTGGTACTACTGTTCTTCTTATCTGGCCCTCTTTTGTCTGGAGAGAAAACATCTCTATTTACCCCTCTTTCTCTTTGCAGAAACGTGTTTTGTCAGAATGAAAAGAGAGGATGTTTGTTGATTTCCTCCTCTTGTTTTTTTTTTTTCTCTAGCGACTGTATAATCTCTTAAACGATTTGAACTATTTTGAACGCTTCAACACGCTTTGACAATGAAACGTGGAAGTGACAGAATTTGAGCAGGAATTCAGGAGTTAAACTGCTGATGCTCCTTTTGTATAAATACATTCATTTGGTCTGTAAAATTAAATTAAGAAGAAGAAAGGCTAGTACAGATGTTCTTTCACAGAGAGATAATAATGTTTTGGCAGCTCTTACCAGAAAACCTACTCTACTCTAAAAAAAAAAAAAAAAAAAAAAAAAAAATTGGTGTCCATCTGTATATGTCATCTGGCAGAGCACTGTTACACCTTTCTCTTTCATACCTGGGATGTGGCGCTTAAACAAATAAAAATACATTCAAAATGTAAGTCATACACTCTAAATAAAAAACAAAACAACAACAACAGTTTGTCAATCATTTTGAGTTATGACAATTGGAGTAAAATTACATTCAACCAACAAACTGCAACAAACTGCCCAATTTATGAAGTATGAAGACAATTTAATTAATTTACTACAACTTAATAAAAAAAAAAAAAATTAAAGCAGAAATTTGAGTTTATATTGCACACAATATTAAGTTAATGTAATGATCATAATTATGATGTCAACAGCATTCAACAAAATAATGCTTGCAAAAAGTTTTTATCAAAACAATAATTTAGAATTTTTAACATGCATCCATGCATTTATTTAAGTTGTGTTAACATGTTCTTTGAATGACTTCTTAGCATGCACACATGAAGAATCAAATAATACATTCTATGATTAACATTTTTTGTATTATTTATTTATTTTTTTTAAATTCAATTTAATATTTTTATATGAAGTCAAAAAAGTCCTGCTATCATAATAAAGATAAACAAAGCATTAAAGGAATTAAATTCTTGAAAAGAAAACCTTAAGTAGTTTGGAAACAAAAAAAATCAGGACAAAAAAAATGACTTTGATGCAAATGTAAGCAAGTATCTTAAAATACGTTATTTTATCTTCATTTAAAAGTACAAATGTCACAGCAGCCTTACGCAATGGTGCAAACCGTCTTTTTGCGCCACCTGGTGGTGATTTCGCGACAAGTGTCACTGGGTTGCATTTAACGCTGCGGCCTCACGGCGGCGGGATTTATCGCTCAAATCATGTCCAATCATAGTGCGATGGAGGCACTGCCTCCTCTCACGTGACTTTCCCCCATTCATTCTCAATTACCCCCCACTAAACCCACTGCACGCTTTGGGGGCTCTGCTTTGTTTCTATGAGCTGAAGGGAGGCACAAGAGACGCAGACTCCCCACTGCACAGCAAAATCTCGAGAGTTAAATCAAATCTGCTTAGGGTACATATGGTCCCTTTCTAAATAGTGTTAAAGTAACACTGAAGCAGAGTTAAAGTTAATGAGATAATTAAGCAATTAATAAGGCTGTGACTGAAGTCAGTTGTGTTTCTTGTGTTTCAGTTCTTGTGTTTCTCTTTTCTTCAGTGATTCTGCTTGTTAACAGCAGGTGTTCATCACTAATGCACAATCATCACTTAATTAATTGCTTAATTATCTCATTAACTTTAACTCTGCTTTAGTGTTATTTTAACACTATTATGAGAGGGACCATATGTACTCTGAGCAAAGTTGATTTAACTCTGGAGATTTTGCTGTGTGTAACTTCACCTGCTGGTGTCACTGTTTGAAAAACGAGTGACTTTTACACCTTTTAATGTCAAATTTTGTGCTGTTTTATTTTTGTAATATCGATTATTTTCTCATCCAGTTTTTTTGAGGAGGCACTGCCTCCCTTGCCTCCTTGGAAGAAATGCCCCTGCTACCTACTGTATCTGATATTTTGACTTATGACAAGGCAAGGTTAGTTCAGGTTGTAAAATGTCATGTAGTGTGATTCCTCAAAAACTCAAATGCTGTGCTGACAAAATATATTATAAAAATGTTTTCATTTTGCACACTCACATGTATTCACGGAATAAGGAAAATACGTACACCACATGATATTTTTATTAAAAAAACCAACAACATAAATGATGCAAAGATTACCTTTCTAAGAACTTAGCACATGCCATAAAAATGTTTTCTTTTCCTTATCTTAGACTCTCTAATATGCCTACTCTAGTATTCAGATAGGGGGCAGAAAGCCTGGCAGTGCAGCATCAGAGAGCAAAGAATCATCATATTAAAGGCATGACTGCACGTGTCTGGTCAGCAAGACGATGTTCCATTACTTTTTAGGGCCTTTTCAGCTATCCCTTATCTATCAATGCCTTTTTTTTTTTGAAGCTCAACAGCTCAACATGTCCAAGATCAGTGCGACGGCATTGTTGCAGCGCTCTATCTTATCTGTATCTCTCACATGCTGCTGTGCATGACAAACAGAGTAGAGAGGGGAGAGGAATATCTAACCGGAGACATTCAGAAGCTCTGGTTTTAAAATACAGGCTTCATTTGAGCAAGGCAATGTAAGGGTATGAGAAGTGAGCGAGGTAGGGAAGGATGAGCACAGTTGTGAAAGCTTATCTAATATCTATCTATCTATCTATCTAGTTGACTGGCAGATCGGTCAGCACTTCAGTTGTAAAATGTACTTGACGTGTGAACAAAACAAGATTTAGCGCTCAGAACATTGACGGCCATATTTAACAGCAATGGGTATGTGGCCATAAAAGATATGAGATATGAGTGAAATCAGTGCAAAATATGTGAAACAATATCTACATGTGTACACAAAACTATGTGAGCATAGATGCAAAGTATTCCTGAGGCCAAGTGTTTAATACTATGCTGGAATCTAATCACATCTTCAGAACAGACACCGTAGAAGCGCAAGGATGCAATTACTCTCCCGTTGACAAGCTCATCCTCTGTAGCTCGAACTAATGACATTAAAATTGACCAAATGTGGTTCGCTTGCAAGTGGTATTACTGTAAGATTAGCACTGGCCAAGTTGATACAGTGTCATCTCCTCGATCTCCCTCCAATGCAAATATGAGATTAGAGAAAATGAGAGAAATACACTCCCTCTCCCTCTCTCTAACGCAGCATCTGTTTTTCCAGCTGGGTGAGCAGGAATGTATTCATGAAGTGCCATCAAACCGCCTGCAATTATTTTGCTCATTTAAAGGTCACGTTATTAGATTACAAATCTGTGCTGAACCTCCCACACTCTTTTTAAGGCTGCTTTCACAGTCGTTCGATTGCTTGGTTCGAACCCGGATTCAGTTCTACCCCCCCTGCCCCCGCAGGTCTCTTTTTTACGTCGCGTTTTTGGGACTGAACTGTGGTACGAGTACCAGTGACACACTTATTTATTTATTTATTGAAATTCTGGTCATGTATTTTTTAAAAAGAAGTAGAGAAATGTATATTTTTCTACAGTGAATGTTAATCAGTTTTTTTTTTTTTTTTTTTTGTTCGATAACCTTTTTTTTCATTTTTATTTTATATCTATTATCATATATTTGTACAGCTAATGCTATCTGCCTACTTTTAGACTTAATTTTTTTTTTAGTCTTTTACATAGCAAAAAACCCCCCCAAAAAACAAAGCTTTTATAAAATGCTATAAAAATGTTTCCAATTCCATCTTAAATTATACTCTAATTTTTATAGTTGAAATGTTAGTGTTATGCTTTGTATTGATATTAATAAATTCCATTGAAAGAAGCCAGTTGTTTACCATTGTAAGAATTAGTCATTTTGAATGAACAAAATGGCACTTCAAGCAACAGTGAGAAATGCATACTCTTAATAAGTGTAACTGTTGGTATGCAAATATGTAAATTATATGTCATCAATAGCTGGTCACATTTTTCTCAGCATCTCGTCCCCTTGGAATTATAAGATTCTATCTGCCATCTGAGCATTTTTGAGATATTGAGTTTCCCCATATAATAGCAAAAATTATATGGGGAACAACTTTCTTTCAAACATGAAAATGACAGGGACCATAAATGTATAGAGTTCGACTTTGTAGATAGAACCTTTTTGTTTTCTAAAAAAAAAAAGTACTAAAATGTACACAACTTAAGAAAAGAAACATCACATAATGTAAATAAATTGTCACAGATTATGAATATGTGAATAACTCAGTTTTGACAAAAATGTCAGATAGAACCTTATAATTCCAAGGGGACGATCTGTCTCAGTAGCTGTGAAAAGCAGTGTCACCAAGTATAGAGTGTGAGGAAGTGCCGGTGCTAAATGCACTGACGCTTCTACATATGTGCGGAAAGCTTAATAGGAGTTGTGATTATAGGGTGTGTGCACGTGTGAACTGATAAATGTTCAGACCGTTTTAGTCTGTTCATCAGGTCGTAGCTGTTCCTCAGGGCAAATAAAATGTGTGTTTGAAGTTTGTAGAAGACGCAATTTTGCATTAATCCCAGAAACTTCATCCAGCACAACATTTAATGTGACGCTTATCCACATGGGTGGCTTATTTATTTGGGCTTCAGTGGATCAGAGCCCAGATAATGGAAACCGAAAGACTGGCGCCTTGCAAACTCAATAGGCGGTGAAATTTCTCTGTAATGTTATGGAGATATGTTTAAAAGAAATACAATTTCACAGTTAAGCGATGTGTAAATAATGCACCGGAGAGCTTCTGTAGAGTTTTGTTGTTTCTCTTTTGCTCTTTCTAGTGGCGTGCAAAATCATCTCTGCACTGCAAAAGGTCGGATTCTTAATTTTACTGGAAAAAAAAAAATGTTAGGATGATCTATGCTTTCTTAAAACAAGATATAGTTTTACAAGATAACAAGATTTACTTAAGCAGCAAAATCAAATAATACATGAATGTTTTCAGAGAATATATCTTGGATATTTTTTTGTACTTCTTTAAATCTAAATCTAAATCTAAATAAATAAATAAATAAACTTGCCAATGTTTTAAGAAAAATATAATATAATAATGTGAAATTATCTGAAAAAAAAACCTTATCTTATGCATTTATGCTCTAAATAAGACAAATAAAAAGAAAAAGAAATGATAAAATGCTGTATGCATTAAGAAAATAGCGTATATGTAAATCAGAACAGCTTGTTACCAACAAAACAAAAACAAAGCAAAGCAAAACAAAAGACACAAAACAAAACAAAAAAACACAAAGCTAAACAAATCAAAAAAACACAAAACACAAAGCTAAACAAAAGCTAAACAAAAAAGCAATGCAATGCAAAGCAAAGCAAAGCAAAGCAAAGCAAAACACAAAACACAAGACACAAGACACAAGAAACAAGACACAAAACAAAAAACAAAGCATAGCAAAGCAAAGCAAAACACAAAACCCAAGACACAAGACAAAAAACAAAGCAAAGCAAAGCAAAACACAAGACACAAAACAAAAAAAGTAAAGCAAAGAAAAACACAAAACACAAAAACAAAAAAAAGCAAAGAAAAGCAAAACAAGACACAAAACAAAAAGCAAAGCAAAGTAAAGCAAAGCAAAACACAAAACAAAACAAAACAAGACACAAAACAAAAAATAAAAAGCAAAACAAAGCAAAGCAAAACAAAACAAAACAAAACAAAAAACACAAGACACAAGACACAAGACACAAGACACAAAACAAAACAAAAAACAAAGCAAAGCAAAGCAAAGCAAAGCAAAAAATTCTTTAAAAAAATATATATAAATATATATAAACAGTGATGGATGCCAATCTCTCAATCAGACACACTGTAGGTCAATGCTATTCAATTCAAGAGTAATTAGACAATTGACTAAGATAGATAAGGAGAGATTGAACATGTATGTCTGACTTTGGTAGACAGTCTGCACATCTGAATTTGTTATTCAGGCTTTAATGCTTTAAATTCAGGTTCCAGTGTGGAGAGCTCAGTGAGGAGGCTTCAAGGTCTCAGAGCAGATGAAAATAAGGCTGATGCATATAAAACCTACATTTCTGTATCTGAGCTATTATAAAACATATATGTGTGAAGACTTTCCACACATTACAGAACTGATTTCCTGCTTATGTATTAACTCGACTTGATGCTCATTTGTTTGATGCTGTTTATCTCCTCTTTAAGAACTAACAGCAAGTTTCTTTAACCTTCTGTCCTTTACATTTATTTCATTCATTCAGCAGACAGTCCTTTCCATGAATAGATACAAATCATGGTCTAAAGTACATCTTTTTGCACAAATGGTCAGTGAAAAGAGGTGCTTAACCTTCAGAAGTAAATTGTTAATTTGACCTTGTTATGATCATAACAAGGTCATGCTGTTTTATATGAGGTTTGACATTTTTGCAAACTTGTTACCAAAACTTGGGACGTATCAAAATATAATTTAAAGTTCTGGTTTGTGTGATTCTGTTATGATTTTCGAACAATAATACATTAAACACACATAACAAATCAAATATAATTCATAAAAAAATAAAGACAAATAAAATAAACAAAACTACAACAGAAAGAAATCCAGAGTTGCAACTTAAATCTAAATTACTGATATTTTCCACTGAAATAGAGAAGTTCTTCTTAAAATAACCCTATTCATGGAAAGTAACCAGCTTCTTTATTCACAGCAGCTGTCCTACTTGTCATTTAATATGATTTTTGCACTGTATTCTAAAGTTCTGAAATGTCTCTGTCTACCTTATAGTGTCCATGTATCCAAACGTCAACGCAAGCATGTTCACTGAGTGAGTGAACCACCAAGTATGACAGCACATTAACACACTGACAGATCCAGTACTTTTGACGTGTTTCTGACACTTCTATAAATAATCTTGATATTGTGCTTGTCAAGTCACAAAGAAGAAGATGTGCTCACAAATAACTTCCTGACAGATATGTTTGTGAGCCACAGTCATGAATTCATACTATTTTAACAAGTATGCAAGGACACAACTGCACATAAGTATGGTGTTAATTTAATTAATTTATAGAGTTTATATATATTTAAGATATGATATGGGAACACATGTTTATATTTTAGGATTCACATGATCCTTCAGAAATCATTCTAATATGTTAATTTTGTGCTCAAGAAACATTTCTTATTATTAGCAATGCTGAAAACAGTTATGCTGCTAAATATATTTGTGGAAACAGTGCTACATTTTCTATAAAAAAATCAAGTGAACCTACATTTCCTAAGACTGACCTAGAAGTCAACTAGTCTGTCAAGAAACCTGCTGACTACTTTGTAGTTTAGTTCATCCCTATTAACACTAACAATCTGAAATGCAACCACCATCTCAAACTCTTTATAACTCAGTGGACAACAATTTTTTACCACAAAGACAGAAGCAGAGGGAATTATGGGTAAAAGACAAGAAAGCTGACAGGATAGGGCCAGTGAGCAAGGTAAGAGGTTTCAGTGCTCTTGTGTGCCCCAAAACTGACAGTAATGAGAAGTTTGAGTCACCGTGCGATTCCATCTTTGGTAATCCATGCTGCATATTCTGCCTTAGAGGATTACGGTTCCTGGTGTCATCTTGACATTTTTGTCCCAAACAGATACTTAGACAGCATATATTATTTTGCACAGAATAGAAAATCACCTTTTTTCAGTCTTCAAAGTAGTATCAAATGGAGACAGCCTTACTGTAACAGTTTGTATTACCTAAGATGTGTCAAAATGAGTTAAGGAATGGCTAAATGCATTATTATGAGCACTCGTCCACCTCTTAAGTGCAACACATGACTCATTCCACCGCATTTATTGTTAATTTATATTTACTTCATAGTTACAAAGACAGACCACCAAAAGCAACTCCATTTCTAGAGTGATGTGACACAGGTATTGATTTACCTCCTAGAGATCTTGTTTATCCTTCCTTTACTTCTCTGTAACTTAAAGGACCCCTGACAGGCTACTAACAGCCACCTGGCAGAGTGGGAACAACACACATGCTCTTAATAAATGACAACATGGGGGACATCTATTAAAAGCTTACAGCTCAGTGCAGATGGCTGAAAGAAAACACATTCAGAAAGAAAGATGTAGGGAAGTGAAAGGCAGTAAGAGGGCACAGAAGAAGAGTCTGTCCCTGCAAGTTGAGGGAGGAGCCATAGGATCCAAAGCTGTTCAAACAATAAGAGAGAACGAGGTTAGTTGTCACAAGGGTTTTGACTAAAAGGCTATGTTCACACTGTCAGTTTAAAATAGGATTTCAAACCACATATGAATATACTCGAAATGGATTTGTAAAACTTGCATTTCATGTGGTTTGTGGCCGTTCACGTTTGCTAAATCAGATCTGATTTCTATCAGATATGGACAAAAATCGGATTTGGACTGACAGTCTGAACAAAAAGACTCAATTACACCCATTAAAAGTCAAAGTGACCCTTCGCCGGGAGTTTGATTGACAGGCGATCTAACCAATCACAATGCCGAATCTGCCATTTTGTCCGACAAAGCAGTCAGGGGAGTTAGAGGATTAACATCGGTGGACTTAAACCTGAAAAATGGTGTATATTGACGTCTTTCCATGGTTGAAACAACATTCCTTCTTATGTTCATTCATGTTTATTTGATGCTATAATTTAACTAGGAAGAGATTATTCTCTTCCTGTCACGACACTTTAGAGAGCTACAAAATGTTATTTATTGAAATTTCTTTACAAAATTTGAAATTTGAGACTTGGTTCCATATAAAAAGTAACCTGCTCTGTATTGTCTGTCAATGCGTTGTCAGTGTCCTCTTTGGTCCACAATGCATTTTTCACTGCGTGAGAGCATGATGTCTGGCGTGAGAGTGGCATGGCTTGTCATATGTAGCAACAGTAACTAAGGCGGGTCAGTAAGGGGGCGGGTCTTTGCGAACGGTCAATTACAATTATACAAATGTTGATATTATATATATAACCTTATATCATATATATCTTATGGTTGTCACATTTTTATTGGTGTTTTTTTTAGCTGTCAATTGAGTTCTAAATTTTATAAAAGTAAACAATCAAACAAAACAAATAAATGCATCAAAATGGCTTAGTTTTGTTTAGTTTGGTTTGATTAATTGTTCCATAATTGCATGTATTAGGGCTGTAAAAATAAACTGATGCATCGCAAATCGAGAAATGATTCTGTATCGATTCTGAGATTTTCCGAATGCATCACAATTCCCTCTCAAATCGATTCTGAGCTTAGTTTTTAACAACAGATGGCACTGCGTGCTTTAAAAACAGCCGTACACTGCTTGCTTCCAATTCCTTACACACACCACTTGAACCTTCTATAAAATAATCATTCATAAAGTTTGAAAAGGTTGAAGCGAATTACAAGGGTGTTTGCAGTAGGCTGTTTACATTAATCTCACGTCATATAAGCATTTTGAGGTGCAAGTACATTCTCAGACTTAGCCGAATGCACGAGCGCTCTTCTTCGTGAGCATTTGAGTGTGTGGTTAAAAACTAGCCTCAAGCACCATATGCTGTTAAAAACTAAGCTCAGAATCAATTCAAGAGAGAATTGCGATGCATTCGGAAAAACTCAGAATCGATCCATAAATTGAGAAGCATCAATTTGCATCGATTTGCAGCCCTAGTACATTTATGGTGTTTTAAATGTTAAAATGGTTTACACTTTATTTTGAAGGTCCTCTTTAGACTTTCTACTAACTATAAGTAACTACATGTCAACTAACTCTCAAATAGAGCATTCGACTGTTAGTAGACTGTTAGGTTAGGGTTAGGTGTTCAGGTTAATAAATGTATTTGCAAAGTTACTTATAGTCAGTAGAATGTCTGTTGGGGGTGCATGCAAATCAAGTGTTAGCAGATATTAAGCAAACAGCCTACTAATACTCTAATGAAAGTTAGATGATATGTAGTTGCAAAGTTACTTATTACTTATAATTTTTTTCTATAAATTTAGCTGAAATACATATAATATACTGTTTAATGGCAGGTTCCACTGTGACAAGTTATAATCTTTGATTCCCCCCTGAGAAATAATGGAAATATTCCATAACAACTGGTGATCATGACTGTGTATGTATGTGTACGTCTGTGCACACATTGATTTTCAAAAGAAACCTACCTATCTCAGTAAGCATGGAGCAAAAATTGTGAGATCTAGCCTCAGATGTGTGTTATCTGTTGTCTGTGTGTGAACACGTAGCACTGACACAGGGGGAAACATTCACACATAATTCAAGCGCCACGTCTCCTAAAGTCTGTTTTGAAAGTTGACGGGAGTCTCTTTACTTCTTTAACTCAGAAATAATTTACGTCTTCACTTCTCTTTCATTCTGCCTTTTAGCGAGGGGTCCATTAGGACCAGGGGATGAGGCTCTTCTAAAAGGAAGCGCTCAATAATTCAGAAGCCATTGTTTCCTGTGATGCGCTTTGCACACTCATTGACCTTTGATCTATGTTGTTTATCCATATGCGCTTGATGGATCTGCCCTGGGCAGATGCGGCATTCACTGCAGAGGAATAAATCACAAATCTGTCTGTTCGAAAGCGAAAGGTGATGGTGTGACGCTGTCACTCAGATAATACATTCATTAGCAGAACCATCGCAACTTTATCTCCCGGGCAACGCTTGTTTGTTTTCATGCCCGTCTTTGGGAAGTTTGTTCGAGACGAGCGTCTCGGCAGAGAAACACTTTTTCCTTGTTTAAACCCGCACATGCTGCGAGCACACAAAGGTCTGATCTTATCGAAACACCCATCTACTAATCAGCTGACTTTGTCCGACAGTAAGAGGCTTATTAGACTTGCTGCGTGCAGTGAAATCCACAAACCTCCAGCTTAGAGACAACAAAAAGTCACCGAGAGGGAGAGTGAAGGAGACAGAGCTGAGTATTAATATGCACAGTGTTGAGATGCACACTAGGGATGGTATTAGTGGCTATAACAGGCTGCGCTGATGTGTCTGCTTATGCAATAACATACACCTTTAACTTCATTATCTATTGCCACAACATTGCAAACGGCTTTACGCACATATGCACACACGCACTTAGACCCAATTATGAAGGCTGGAGACATCATCCAGAACTAATTAAAAGAGTCCGATTATCACTCATTAACCTCTGTGTTGCTCAGCTCATCCACTGAAACTGGGCAACCTGTGTGGGTATTGTGCCAATGTTTGTTGTCTGTAGTGTCTACCAACACTTTGGCACCAAATCAACTTATCTTAAAGTAAAATATTTAATAGCCACTAACAATCTCACTTAATAGCACCACAGGTTTTGAAAACAGAACTTAAGTTCAGACAAATCAAGGGCATATGGGAGTAAATGGGAGTTTCTTTGCACTAAAGTCAGTAGGATTAGCACTGTTTTTCAAACTGATCTTTCTGGAAGTCTAAGGGCAAGTTTACATGACAATGATGTACTTAAAAGTTTTTCCTTTGCGTTTTCCGTTTACAGACGTCAATGTCAAAATGATCCCCATTCACACAGATCTCCGAAAACGATTAAAAATGCTGTATTATGCATGCCAGGCCAGTAGTTGGCAATGTCACTTTGTAAAGAAAAATTACACACCTATAGACTGAACACGTAATACACATGCACATGAAGTCACCGTTTTCACAAATTCACATTTCTGTAGTTTACACCGAGACAACAACGGTATCGTTTTCAAAAACTTGCACTTTGAAACCCGTTTTCAAAAGTTTGCATTTCCAGGCCCCCAAAAACACTGATGTCGTGTAAATGAACAGCCAAAATGCATAAACAATTTTTTTTTTTTTTTAGTTGTTGTGTAAGTATTGTGTAAGTTTTCCATGAACTTAAAAACTTAAACTTTGTAAAAAAAAAAAATAAAAAAAAAAGATTTTACATGAAAATGCTATTTCAGTCTTTCTACTTCAAAATGTCACATTTAATTCAATGTATTACTTGACGATTCTTTGTGAAATTTACTGCAATTTCTGAGTGATAATTGTTTCTACCCTAATTTTTTCTTCATTGTAATATCATATGGAGCCCCTAAATGGACATGAAGGGGGAAAAATGAGATGGGAGTGAACACAAAGTTTCTCAGGGGAACGCAAAACATTTGCGAGAGAACGCAAAAGCATTGACAATTTTTCAAAACATTTGGGTTCCCCTGAGAAACTTTGCATTTGTTTACTCACAAAATATTTGCTTACCTCCGAGAAACTTTGCGTTCTTTCACTCACAAAATATTTGCTTATCTCCAAGAAACTTTGCGTTCATTTACTCGCAAAATATTTGCTTTCCTTCGAGAAACTTTGCATTTGTTTGTTCGCAAAATGTTTACGTTCCCTCACAAAACTTTTGCGTTCCCCCGAGAAACTTTGTGTTCACTCGCAAAATGTTTCGCATTCCCCCAAAAAACTTTGCATTCGCTTGCAAAGAAAAAGCTTTGCGAGCGAACGCAAAGTTTCTCAGGGTAAAGCAAAAGTTTTGTGACAGAACGCTAAAGCATGAAAATATTTTTTTTCCCTCTCAACTTTTACTTTATCCATCACCATGTCCCTTTTGGGGCTCCGTAGTATCAAGAGAAGAATTTAAAATAACAAATAATTTTCAACTGATTTTAATTTCACTACCGCTCAAAAGTTTGGGGTCAGTAATATATATATATATATATATATATTTTTTTTTTTTTTTTTTTTTTAAAGAATCTAATATTTTTATTCAGCAAGAATGCATTAAATTGATCAAAAGTGACAGTAAAGACATTTAAAATAATACAAACTATTTCAATTTCAAATAAATGCTGTTCTTTTTAATACTTTATACAAGTAAAATAACCTACAATGAAATAACAACTTGAAATTAAAGTATTTTACTTACAATAATATTCTTTATTACAACAAAATGTAATTCATCACATTGTCCATCACAAAAGATCTCCACCAAATGTTTACATTGTGAATATTAATAATGCAAGGCAGGCTGAAGGCGGGTTCTTGTTCCCAAAGCTCTCTGTATTAGCCCGACGTGGCCTGAGAAATTAGCTGTCTCTGTAGAGTTACCAACTCACCTAGTTTTTGCATAGATTTACAGGAAATGGATCACCAGAGAGGAAGTAGGCTACCTCTGCATGGCCTTACCCTGGTGTACTGCATAGATCTGAGGCAAACAGATGTAGAAGTGCAATCTGGGAGAGCAGCAGCTGTTTCAGCAACTAACTATTGTATTATGTTGCTCCACATGTAGATCTGAGGAAAATCCTTCTGAGAAGCTGCTTCTCTACAGCTTTTAACTCTACACCCCCAGGCAGAAGTGTATTTAAAAAAAAGAACTCCCACTGGAAAAGCTCGAAGTTAGCTGTTAAACCTAAGTTGCATTTGGGATGTATAATACTCTTTGGAAAATATCAGGGGATAATCCATGTCCTCGATAAAGTAAAGCAATCGTGGACAAGATGAAAGAATTTCACTTATTTCTTGACCGGGAGAGCATAATTGAAGCCGAACGAAATTCTGGACCCCATAGATAATGTTGTGGTAAGTTTCCGCCTCTGTCTGTCCATAGAAAATTGGATTAGCTTAAGAAATGGTGTGCTAGCAACGGCTCCTCTCATCCTATCGTCACTGTATGAACGTCCTGAATTGAATCATGCTGCTGCCGCTGAATCAGAAAGAATAATACACATATTTTTGTGTACATCCTCAGGGGTCACTGATGGCAAACGTCAAATGAATGTTAAAGCCCACATGGTTTATTTCAGATGCAATAACTGTCTCTTGTGAAGCTGAATTAAAGTTCCTTCATTTGGATACTGTGAAGTTCACTCTGACTGACTTGTGTTTCTCTTTTTCTCAAAATGAACGGAAAACTCTTCTAACAATGGATCAATGACATAACAGTATAAATAAATGCATCTCTTAATTAATATCATTTTTGTCCTATATATTACTTTAATTTTCAAATTAATATTCATTTTGATGTTTTTTTTTTTAGTCCAGGCCTGGTCCTCTCTCGTCCTTCATTATCGTCGCTCCTCCTTTTATGCTTCAGGAGCTCCTCCGTGAGAGACTCAAGGCCGGTGCGCCTCTCAGGTGGAGCTCATTAACTCTCGCGCCACCGGCCTCGCGCCGTTCCCTCACGGCTCTCGCCCGCCCTGGTGGCCACATAGAAGTAACAGGGGACGTCTCGTTCATTCGTTCGTGATATATAGTTTTTAAAAAGCATATGAAACCTGTTCAATAAGTACGTTTCTAAGAACTCGGCATGTGTTTTAAACTACATTTCAAATTTTTTTTTTCTTTTCTTTATTGTGGACCACTTATAGTATGCCACTGACCCCAGTACAGCCTGCACCTTATTATTCTGATCAGCAGAAAGGCAAAGAAAGACATGCAGAGCTACTTCACTTTACAATTAACATGAACCAACCATTTGAAAGTGAGATTTTGTGATTACTGAGATGTCAAGATTAGGCACTAAAGCATGAGACTTACATCCTAAATACTCAACGTTTTGTGATGTGCCCTTTCTGAACAAACGTGGCTTCCTTTTTAATCTCTATTGCCAGTCATGCAAATCTAGAATTATGTTGAAAGTACTTCTCAGATGGACTGAATTTCAATTGGATGTGAACTTCAGTTTTCATTCTGTTCCACACAATGCACTTTCAAAGCCAATTCATTCACTTGGTATCAGCCGAGATCAATCTAAGGCCATGTCCTATGTCTCATCTCTAACACAAAAAGGCCAGGACTGTAATTGTCTGTTTTCATCTACTCTGATCAGCTTCTATAATTGACATTAAGAGAAGAAAAGTCCAATTCATACAACACAGAAGGTTCTGGAAACAGCGTGAAAGCAATGGGCTAGTTATAAATTCAGTGAATCGTAACATTTCACCTAATAAAGGATAATTGTTTGATCAGTGTGTTAAATTGGGCAGTAAAGGTGAAATTACAGGCAATTTCTGGAATGGAATCATTCAAAACCATGCTGGTATTTCAATCGACACTTTAACAGAGACACAAACACAAATAAGATATGCTATCAACAAAATATCCATCTAATCATTCATCCATCCATCTTTGAAACTTTACATGAACTCAGTTTAAACTCTATTTAGAAGAAATTGAAAGACAAACTGACTCCACTTACTCTTAAGATCTGAAGAGTCTCTTTTCTGTATATTTTATATGAGCAAATTGGTGTCTCATAGGGTACAGAATGAAATGTAGCCATGACAACCCTCCCCAATATGAATTAAAGCTATTAAAGATCCATTAGAAACCATGTCCCAAATATTTTAAAAGAGCTACCTCTATGCCATCAGATGTACTAAACAAACTATACTATAAGACCTCAAACTTCACTTATGAAAGCATATAAGAAACCAATGAAACAATACATCTCCGACCACCTCCAAAATGAACTCTTCACATTTCCCGAGGGCCTGGCATTGCAAAAAAAAAAAAAAAAAAAAAAAAAAAAGTCGAGAAAAAGTTCAATAATTTATTATTGAATCTGTTATTTTTCTGGGTGTAATTGGAGAAGGTAATTATAGTATTAAAAAGGCTGACAGTCAGCAGTCTGAAGTGGAAGATCAGAGAGAGAGCTCCTTTGTTCCATTCCTAATTAGCATCATTCTCCGTTTGAGAGCGCGAGTGTTGAAAATGCATGAGCTCTTGAAGACCCCTGCTCTGTAGTTGCAGACTAGACTGGGGGTCTGCACACGAGGGAGAAAAATCTTCTAGGACAAATAAAAAAAGTGTAGTGTGTGCATGTTTGGGTATATATGCATCTATAAGGGAGGTTACAGTGCTGCAGTACCAAATTACTAAAAATCTATATGTGCCCTGCTGGAAAAAAATAAGTAGTTGTCACTGCATGGTTGCAGCAGGGATGAAAAAGGCAGGATCTAATTGCGGCAGTTTTCTTTATTAAACACTAAAAGCACGGGTATACATCTTTTCTGCATTCCGCTCCATCTCGTGCACAGTTGTATAATCTGTGAGCCTATAAAGACACGTTCCAGCGTGTTTACTATCTAGTGGTTTTCAAACACTTAAGTCACTCACACATGTGCTGTTGTACGCACACCGTCTGCGCGCCTCCTGTAACGCCTCCTGTTCGAACAGCCCAATCTATGCGGGACTCAAACCCCGGTCTGCCGGCATGGGAGTTGGGCGCTCTAACAAGGAGGCTAAAGACCGCAGTCTCTAGCGTCAGTCTCTAGTGTCAGTCACTAGCGTGCATCTTCAGGGGAGTGAGATTACATGCACAGCTCTTACCGGCCTACGTCCATTACACTCACCCCCCTAAACCTCACTCCCATCCGGGTCACGGCACCATTGTAACCCCTCGTGTTCGAACCGCCCCCAGTAGGGGTGGGACAAAATATCGATATGGCGATATATCATCGTCCATCTCTGTGCGATATGAGAATCGTATCGCTGCGCCAAATATCGATATTTTAATTAAAAAAAATAAAGTGCTATAAATAGATTTCTTTGCTCAAAGCGTCACTACTTCAAGGCGGCGCTCAACACATGAATGAGGGAAACGTGAACATAAGTTAACTAGCCTAAGAAAAAGAGGTTATTAACAGGATGGCGGACAGCAGTGTGAATAAAATAGATGCCCCAGCCACGTTTAAGTTCACGTTTAAGTCTTGACGCACTTTTATACCATTGATGTGACAAACTAGACATCTTTGACGTTCTTCATCGAGCGCTTGGATATACACAGGAGTGTTTGAAAGCATATAGGGATCCGCTGATAGACGCCTGGTTTCGAACGCCTGTGTATATCTGTGTAAGCGCTCGGTGAAGAACGTCTAAAGGCTCCGGTATACTTCAAATGAAGTTCTTTTTCGTTCTTTGTTTAGGGGTAAATTGAAGTTCGAAATACGTGACCAGCGATATACTATTACACGAACATCTGACGCCGCCCACACTGCTGAGAACGACGGTTATATGAATATGTAAATATGTGTCGTGCACTTATATCTCAGTAACAAAATAAACAACAAAAATGAGAAAACTGTAAGCATTTTAATAGAAAGCATAAGGAAAGCGTCTGATCATAACAACATGGGAACGTTAGCACGAGCTCTGCAAATTAGCACTCCAGTCACGTCACGTCTTCATATAGCACTTTATTCAATAGATTGCTTCAAATCACGCAGCTTTACAGTATCAAACATGAAAAACAGTGTTGCCTTATTGTTTTACAAGCACAACTTCATTTTGTACTATAAAGCGGCTATCCAGTGTGTTCATGTTTTCAACCACGGAGATCTTACCACGACGAATTCAAACACACGCAATGAGTCAAAGAAAAACGCGTCCCACGCGAGTGAAGGCGGAGCCTCGGCGCACACCTCCTATTACGTTATCGTCACTGACCAATGGTGGTACGAAGGTGTTTTGCAGCTGGAGCGAACTTTTCCTGAAAGTTCGCTTTGGCAAGCCATTTCGAACTTCCAAAAAGAACAGAAAACGAACTTCGTTTTGGCCTGATTTTGTTCGAAATGACGTCACATCAGTTCTTTCTTCGATTTCATTTGAAGTATACCGGGGCCTTAAGGGTCTGTTTGCACCTGGTCACTTCATGCATTTTCTCTGATCGGATAGCTATCCGATCGTGAAAAGACCAGGTCTAAATGCCCTCCGAAACGCATTTGAGATGGATTTAAATCCGATCGCTCAAACCACTTTAGGAGATTGTCTGAGACGCATTCCAGTCAAAACTGTCTATGCATCAGTCTAAATGCATCTGGTTGTTGAAACTACATATGTAAATTTTACTTCTCCCAGAAATACTTGTGAAACATGTGAAAGTCAGACAGGACAGCGCTACTGTATCACGCATCGCCGCAGATCTCTTCAGCAAGCTGACGCGCAAACTGCCGCATATGAAAGTGAAAGTAAGACGCATAACACACAATTATCTTGATTAAAAGTAATGAGACCTTATCAGTGCTGTTGCGGCTCTCTCCTATTGCGTTCTTTGATTTTGAAATGAACTGATGGTCAGTAAAATGCACCTCATATTTCTTGCTTTCGGTGTCGAGAACTCTATTAAATCTACATATATCGCAGGAACTGAAGATCGGATTTATCCGTTAACTTGCACTTAACCTTTTCACTTGCATTTTGTTTTCATATTAAGACCAATATCGTGATGTATCATTATAGGATTGTCTAGCGATATATCGATTATCGCAGAATCGCTGACTCGCGATATTATCGTTATCATATCGTATCGTGCGGTACCCTCCGATTCCCACCCCTAGCCCCCAGTAGTTGGTGATTTTATTTTGTAAAGAAACATTATGCATGACATCACCATTTTTACAAATTGATGAACAGTATCATTTCAAAAACTTGCACATTTTTTTCCCCCCATTTTTAGTACAGTGTCATGTAAATGGCCGCAACTCAAAATATCAAACAGCCCGTACACACGGAGACGCATTTAAGTATACTTAAAAATGTTGTATTGTATCGGTGATTCGTCCAGACGGATCTGGCGTTTTGAGAGCCTTTTTAAATCGGGTCCCAGTGGATAAATCTGAAAATGACACCCTTGCATTTTCGTGTCTACAGCCAATCCATATATTTTGTGAAACGATGATGTCATTACCACATGTCTCGACTCCGCTACATAACAGAAACAACAATGGCGGACTACATGCTTGTGTTCATGCTGCAGAATCTACTGAGCCTATTAGCTTTACTTAAGAAAGGCTTTATTACTAAGCTTTACTAAAGTTTGTATACAGTATGCAATGTTTATGCGCATGCTCCAAGTCTTTTTTAGTGTATCTCTGTGTCAGAATTACAGCACCACATACTTATCTGGCATGTATACTACATTGTTTTGAGTCGGTTTTAGTGGTTTTGTGTGTATGCAGATATTTCTTGAGTCGATGCCGTGTTTACGGAATTTTTTTATTTAGAATGAGGAAAAAAAAAGATTGGATATGGAAAGCTCTGGCTTCATGTGGATATGGCCTCAGAATTTCAGAATCTTGAAAGGAACAGAGGAACCATGTAACTGCGATGAGATGAGATCAGAACAAAGGAGGAACTGAAAACAAGCTCTATATATCCAAATGTTAACAAAGGAAGGAAATGAGAAACAGGTGGATCAAAGTAATCAAACAATGAATAACCATGGAAACTAACGCAAATGAAGGAAACAGAAAAGCAAAATATGATACAATGAAAAACTCAGACATAATGTGACAGTAGTTAGCTGGGCCTCCCCTTGTGAAAAAGAAGTGCACTTAATTGTATTGAAAGTGTACTTTGTGTGTACTTAGTATACTTTTTAAAAAGTGCACTTGCAGATAATACAATATAATTAAAATTAAAGGCCACTTATGTGTACTTAAATAGAATATACTTTAATGACAATATTTATTATCATGCTTAAGTGCACTTTTTAAAAATGCACTTTGTAATAATGTCAAATTAAGTTGTACTTAAAGAAAGTACACTTTAATGAAAATATTTATTAACACGCTTAAGTGCACTTTTTAAAATGCACTTTGTAATAATGTCAAATTAAGTTGTACTTAAAGAAAGTACACTTTAATGAAAATATTTACTAACACGCTTGAGTGCACTTTTTAAAAATACACTTTGTAATAATGTCTAATTAAGTTGTACTTAAATAAAGTACACTTTAATGACAATATTTATTATCATGCTTAAGTGCACTTTTTAAAAATGCACTTTGTAATAATGTCAAATTAAGTTTTACTTAAAGAAAGTACACTTTAATGACAATATTTATTAATATGCTCGAGTGCACTTTTTAAAAATGCCCTTTGTAATAATGTCAAATTAAGCTGTACTTAAAGAAAGTACACTTAAATGACAATATTTACTAACACGCTTGAGTGCACTTTTTAAAAATACACTTTGTAATAATGAATTATTAATTGTACTTACAGAAAGTAAACTTTAATGACAATGTTTATTAACACACTTGAGTGCACTTTTTAAAAATGCACTTTGTAATAATGACTTAAGTTGTACTTAAAAAAAGTACACTTTAATAGCAATATTTATTAACACGCTTAAGTGCAGTTTTTAAAAATGCACTTTGTAATAATGACTTATTAAGTTGTACTTAAAGAAAGTACACTTAAATGACAATATTTATTAACACTTTTTTAAAAATGCACTTTGTAATAATGACTTAAGTTGTACTTGAAGAAAGTACACTTTCATGACAATATTTCTAAACATGCTTAAGAGCACTTTTTAAAAATGCACTTAATTTTTACCTAATTATGACTTTATAGTGTTTTAAATAAGTAAACTTATTCTGATGTATTGACTTATATATTAAAGCACATGAAAAATAATTAATTTTAATTTCAACTTAAGTGTGTTGTACAAGATGACATTTGTTAATGTATTTTAAATGTGCTTAGTCTTTAATAAATACTGTGTGCATTAATACACTTGAAATTTATTTTTCTGAATTTCAAAACACTTGCTTATACAGTGTATAATCCTGTACAACTTATTGTTGAAATTTTTATCACCAGCTCCTGCTCTAAACTCGACTAGTGTCAGTTTTCTACATATTTGACATAAAATGTTTTTTTTTTTTTTTTTTTTTTTTTTTTTTTACGGAGTGCTGTATTTGTGATACTTAATGCAACAGTGCTGTACTTTACATATCTGTATAATACTTATAATATCATTGTTGTTCTAAGTTGATTAAACCTATTTAATTGCAAGCAAAAGTTTAACAGATCTAAAAAATAATTTGAATTCATATTCAGTTAAAATACATTTAATTTTAATCAGACTAAACTATAAAATAATTGAATTTCAGTTAGGTGAATGAGTCAAGTTCTGTAAACGTACAGTCTAACTACAACAATGAATTAGAAAAACTTCAACTTGAACAAATTTAATCATGCGCATGCGCCACAATACTACGTCATGACGGCGCATTACTTCACCAGAGTTTGAAAAATGCACCTTCAGCCATCTTTCTGTGATCGCGATGCGCGAGGCAACTTTGCTGATCAAAGAAGAAAACAAAGGAGCGCACGTTTGGATGACTACAGATGAGACGTTATGTATTACAAATAAAGAAGCAAGTAAGTATCTTGATATATGCTCTCTTTATTTTTATTTTTTTCACCGGAACATAGCAGTTCTTATGAGTGTAACTTATTTAGTTTAATCGCAATATGGAGGTGAATTAATCATGTTTCCTGTAATTTATTTATGATTGCATTATAATAATTTCTTATACAATATGAACGTGGTCGCGTGTGTGGGCGTGTTCAAAGAACACTGAACTCTGACTTTTTAAATCATTTTAAATGACTTTAAGTTAAATTTGCAGAACTAAATTCAAAGATCTGATCTTGTAACATTTAAAGACAATACATTTAATCGCTATTATAACCACCAGTAATGCTTATAATCTATTTTTCTTTTTGCATTTGAAAAGTTAGTTGTTCAATTACTGTTTGTGTTTGTAATATGTAATATTTTTGTGCTTATCTGTTGTTATATATATTTATTTTGTAGGATCAGTACAGATTTGTTATTGGAGATCAAAGACCTGTATTGATGAGGTGATGTTCCATGTTTTTCCATTAATTCAGCCACCCTGATCACACACTACAAGCTAAAACACTGCCATCAACTGTCCTTATGGCTTTTAAATGCTTTGAATCTTTTCTGTTTGCAAGTAATAAATTCTCACCTGTGCACTTACAAATCCCCATCTAATCATTATATATTTATATTTATATAATAATGATATTATTATATAATTATTTTCAAAGCAAAACCCCTCAATTTGCTTGGGCCTTGGGTTATTTATCTATATTTGTGTAATTGATAAAGTTATGTTTAATTCCTTGTAAAGTATAAAAATGTTTATAAAAATGTTCTCTATTTTGAAAGGCCAGTGTCAGTGAAGATGGTGTGGTCACTGGAATCCTGGTGTTTGTGGGAAATGTGAAGGAGCTTCTCCCAGGATTCTACAACAGTGTTGTCCTGATGACTGAGGTAATTCATCTTGGGTGATGCAGTTGCGGTCAAAAGTTTACTTACACCTTGCAGAATAAACTGCTTCATCAGGGAAGTACTAAATAAAGAAACAAATACAATGCTAATTTGTATGATTTGTTTGTTTTATAATAAAGTTATGATTATGTAATCATATTTCTACTCTAAATTGTTTTTTGAAATATAAACATTTAAATTGTAGCTGTCATAAATTATGTATTCAAACATTAAATACATAAATTAATTATAAAAAAAAAATATTTAAAATACAATTATAATGAATATGTAACGTGGTGCATATAATTAGCAGAATGCTCCTCTCTATAGCTGACTAATGAGTTTATGCTGAATATGATTTTTCTGAAGTAAATGTGATGTTACGTGACATTGTTTACAAGCTGTTTCATTGACGTCTTTCCACGCGTTGAAACACTGATTGAGCGATTAAATGTGACGTGTTATGGATCAGTTGTACTGTATCTTGTAACATACCTTCAGATGTTCATTCATATTTATTTCACACTGTAACTGGTATTAAAGTGGAGGAGATGATCGTTACACAGTAAACATCTTGGCCACAAGCTTCAATCACTATCAGCAACTCTTTGCCTTTAGGGAATACCAAATGGGTTTTTATTATTTTCAAACCTACAAAGGTGGATATAAACTTTGGAGTTCTGTATATATATCTATATCTATTGATTTCATTCGATTGAACCAATTATAATAACGGACTGACTCTTACTTCTTTTTTGTTTTTTTTTCCTCCAGGTATTTTTTTTTTTTACTTTCTTGCCTCTTTGGAACATGTTCATTTATGCATGCTGTGTAGAGGTGGTTCGCAGCTTCATGGACATTTAAGGTTTTCTGCCGATGAAGAGCTTCTGGGACATTGACATAAACAGCACTTTTCATACAACTTAAAAAAAGGTGGTGACAGACAATTTTGGTTTTCTTGTTTTTGTGCCTTTGGAATTCATTGTTTTTTTGTTTGTTTTGTTTTTTCTTTTCAAAATTACATTCACTGTAATGCTGGAGTAAGATTTTAGAAGAAACCTTTTTGTCCTGTTTAATGTTTGTGCTAGTAAGGGTTGCAGAGCTTATAAGTAACAAGGTTTACAAAAGGTAACACTTTACAAAAGGTCTCGCTTGTTAACATCAATTAATATATTAGATAACATTATCTAACTATGTGCATTGACTTTTTTTTACAGTATTTATCAATATTTGTTAACATTAGGCAATAAAAAAAAATTTTTTCTCAAGTTAATAAAATGTATAGTTATTGTTCATGTTAGTTTACAGTGCATTATCTATTAACATATGCAACTTTTGATTTTAATAATGCATACGTAATATTAACTAGGATTTATAAATGCTTAGAGTATTTTTCATTCATAGTTCATGTTAACTAAAGTAGTTAACTAATAGAAAATTATTGTACAGTGTTACCCAAAGTTTTGAATCTTTTCTTTTCTTTACATTTTGTTTGTATTAATTCATGGGTGTTATCTTATTTATCATCTTATACAGAATGATTTTATCTGAAAATGTAAAAATGCAGAAGATTGTGATGGGTAGGTTTAGGTACCTTTGTATGTGATGGAGAAAATTATAGTGCATATAAGCCTCACTGTCCTCCAGACTCTTTCTAAATGAGAGTTAAAGTGTTGTAATTGTTTGTGATTGTGTATAGTGTTTCTTGGGTTTTTCTTGCGCATCAACAAAAAGGTTTTTGTGCATTTGTTTTAGAGATTATTTTGTCAGTAAATGTAGAGGGTTTCAATTTGCATTTGTGTTGATTGTAATATTTTGAAATATACTAAATTGTAACTTCATTATTATATGTACAAAAAATGTAATTACAAATGTATTAAATTATATAATAGTGTGCATGTAAATTACATTAAAGTATATTTAAGTTCGCATTAATTGCTTGTCAGTACATTCGGAAGTATACTTTTACCATATTTTGAAGTACATAAAAAATTGTATTAAAGTCCTACTTAAGTGCTTTAAAAAAAATCACTCAGAAGTTCAACTTATTGCATTTAATATGAACTTAATCTGTGATATATTTGAAATTAATTACAAATAGAATGCACTTAAGCGGCTGAAAACATTACATTTAATTCACACTTAAGTGTATTGATAACTGATATTAAAATATATTTTAGTTCACATTAATTGCTTGTTAGTACATTGGGCAGTGCACTTTAACTATATTTTAAAGGTACTAGAAGCAATTACGAAGGTTGTCATAAAGTTGTATTAAAGTACCACTTAAGTTGTTCAAAAAAATCACTCAAAAGTTCAACTTATTGCATTTAATATTAACTTAATCTGTGATATATTTGAAATTGATTACAAATAGATTGCACTTAAGCGGATGAAACATTACATTTAATTCACACTTAAGTGTGTTCTTTTAAAGTATATTATTTTTGCAATAAGTACACTTTATAAAAGTATACTAAAGTGCACTTTTTTTTCACAAGGGTCGCTGTCCTTTTTACAAGCTAAAATGCATCCTTGATTTCTGTAATACAGGAATGTCTCTGCTGTGCATAATTTCAAAGTCACATTGAAATCAAAATTGACAATTCATTTTTTTTTTTTTATGGAATATTGCAGTATTTATTATAAACGATTTGTCTGTGCACATCATTATTTTTTTTTTTCAATTCATGTACCCTCATAATATTTAATCAAAATAACTTCTCTCTTGCAGCAACATCTCTTCTCTGAGGGTGCGACAACCTGTCACTCAGATGACATCACAGCAACAATCCAATCAAAACCCAAATGACATAATCAAGTCCCGCCCAACATTGTTTTCTTGTTCGAGAAGCTGTTTCATTTATATATACGTCACAATAAGGAAGAACAGTCTAACTTCCGTTTTATGCCGACTATAAGTACACATGGTGACTCAAGGCACTGACAAATATGAATAAGAAAGGAAATTGAGAGCATGCAAAATAGCTGCATTCACTTAACACCCTTTCCTCCTTCAGAAGGGAGAGCACAACAAAATTATTGACACTTAAAGCACTCTAGTGTTTCTATCAAGCTCTGAGTGCTCAAAAGATGAGCAGGTAGGGGAGTGATGGGCAATCAGATGCAATTACATTGGAGGACACAGAGGCGCGATTAGCTAGTCCTGTCAGAGTTAAAAATATAACCACGGTACAGATGCTGAAATGGAGATGGTGTTTAGAAAAGCCACTGTCAAAGCCAAAAAATGAGGCTGGGGAAATAGCTGACAGCATTGTGGAGACCTTCTTTGTTCAGGCTGCCATATTTTAGCAAGTTGTTTGCAATACACTTTTCTATGTGGGTCATTTCTGCTATGCAGTATATTTTCATGTCCTCATCATATTGGTCTTAAAGGTACCGTAGAACGTCTTTTTAAAAGATGTAATATAAGTCTAAGGTGTCCCTTGAATGTGTCTGTGAAGTTTCAGCTCAAAATACCCCATAGATTAGAATAGAACTGCCTATTTTGAGCCATAATTATATATGCGCCGATTCAGGCTGCGGCCCCTTTAAATCTCTTGCTCCCCTCCCCCGGAGCTCGCACTTGCTTTAACCAGCATAAACAAAGTTAACACATCTAATATAACCCTCAAAATGGATCTTTACAAAGTGTTCATGCAACGTGTCTAATCGCATAAGTATGGTATTTATTTGGATGTTTACATTTGATTCTGAATGAGTTTGATAGTGCTCTGTGGCTAAAGCTAACATTACACACTGTTGGAGAGATTTATAAAGAATGAATTATACAGACTGCAAGTGTTTAAAAAATGAATATAGTAATAAACAATGGTAACTTTAACCACATTTAACAGTACATTAGCAACATGCTAACGAAACATTTAGAAAGACAGTTTACAAATATCACTAAAAATATCATGTAATCATGGATCATGTCAGTTATTATTGCTCCATCTGCCATTTTTTGCTGTTGTCCTTGCTTGCTTATCTAGTCTGATGATTCTTCTGTGCACAGATCCAGACGTTAATACTGCCTGCCCTTGTCTAATGCCTTGAACATGAGCAAAGAAAGTCAAAGACAAAGTCTCTTATACTCACCAAAGCTGCCTTTATTACAGTAAAAATAGTAATATTGTAAAATATTATTACAATTTTAAACAACTGTTTTCTATTTTATAATATTCTGAAATGTAATTTATTCCTTGTCTAAAGTTTTGTTTTCAGAATGATGGGAGAATCATGATCTCTATATCTATCTCTAAAAATGGATTTTCCAGAGTCATAAATTAAGCTTAAAGGAATATATAGCATCTAACTTATAACCTATAGCACTAATATTAAAATGTACACACATAAAGTCTTTATGTAGCCTATATAACATGATCAAGGATTTGGGACAATTATAATGAATTATAATGGAGAATTCTGAAATGTTTTATTATTTTAAAGACATGGTACTTCTCATCCATTGTGGGAAGTTCTGCAAACCATGAATTAATATAAATAAATATCAATACATTGACATTATTTAAATAGTAAATAGTAGTTTCTCCAGCTCTTTATATATATATATATATATATATAGAGAGAGAGAGAGAGCTCTTTCAGAAGGGCCTCACTGATTATATCTCTAGGTAACAAAAAATATACTGTATTATAAAAAAAAAAAAAAAAAAAAAAAAAAAAAAAAAGACCTCTTTCAGAAGGGCCTCACTGATTTATTCTCTCTGAGGCCCCCACTTAATGTAGGTTCACCTCTGCACATAAAGACCCGACTTCAAGTCAAGGTTCATTTAGCATTATATTTCTTTTTACTTTTGAAGTAACTACAACCCACAGCTTCCCTATTAAGAGAGATTCGATACACAGGCAGGTAGGACTAATTCACTCATGCAATCGCTATCTCATTAATGCATTCAAATAAATGTAATCTTACTGTGCTAATTTATCTGTATCTGATTTACAACAAGCAGAAATCTGTAAGAAATGTTACGACCCATGTACAAAATAACTGATGAAAGAAAACTGTTATGTCGGAGCAATAGCACTGCGGGTATGGAATTCCAAAGGTGCCATAATAATACATTTGTTGCAGCTGTACACAAGGCGACCAAAGTTCAAGTCCCACTTCAAGCTTTCTCAAACCAACATCAAAGTTTGTTTTCGAACTTTAGCTTCTAGTTTATTCCTGTGATGGCAAAGCTGAATTTTCAGCATCATTACTCCAGTCTTCAGTGTCACATGATCTTTCAGAAATCATTCTAATATGTTAATGTAGTGCTGAAGAAACATTTCTTATTATTATCACTATTGAAAACAGTCAATATTTGGCCTTATTTGGATACTTTTTTAGGATTCTTTGATAAAAAGAAAGTCTATAGACCCCAAACTTTTGAACAATAGCATGTATAGCATTTATTTTTAATCTCAATCACATTCAAGTAATTTAAATAATATTATCATGTTAATATTTGGATTTTTATCCTTTACCTATTAGGAATAGATGTTTTTAGGTATTAGTTGGTTTAGTCCCACTTTAAAACAATTCATCCTGCTTGATAAAATTACAGACAGCGATATATCAAAAATAATTTAAAAAATTCAAACTAGAACATTAAGCTATTATAACTCTCTCAAATAAGCTGACTCTCAATCCCTCACTGCGCAATGGCTTACGTAGCACTTTATTTTCATCTCAACTTTCTTGTCATTATGTAATCAAGCTATACAAGCTAATTAATAGAGTTAGAACCTCAGTTTGACTGGAGCACACATTTACACCCTTTTATAGAGATACTTCCTTAAAATACAACACAGCACAGGACATTTTTAAAGTAGTACTGCATAGCAGCAATGAGCCATGTGTGTTAAGGTGATAATAATGTTTTTACCGTGAAAATGAATCTGCACTGAAAGAGCAATAAATGGTCTTCTTAATGAAGGTAGCTATGCTTTCATTATTGCCACACTAATTATTTTCATAAATCTGGCTGTGACTTTACCTTGTCGTTTCTTTATGAACGCTTTGACAGAATTGCTGAGAAAAACCCTCACTAAACTGCAAGCTGAGGGTCATCAGCTTTAACAAAATCACTTTCAATTAAAAATGACATTGAGATATACCCATTATCTTAGATACAGTACCACACATCAAGATCTTTAATTTTTTTTGTTTTTAATGGCATTAGAGCTTAGAGATACAGATACAGAGCCTTTGTGTAAAGTCACTATGGGGAAGAGAGAGAGAGAGAAAAAAAAAAAAACCTTCATCATATTAGATTTCAGGGAATGGCTCATCCTTCCAACATAGTTTCAATGCCATGCAAACAGAAGAAAAAAATCATGTCACAGTGTCACAGCAGCTGCAAGTCCCCCACAGGAACTAAAACAGTAGCCCACAAGCTGCAAAATCAGACGGATACGGTAACAGTTTTTGTGTTTACACACTAGAGGTTTAGCGTCAATGTCAGTGGCCAACAGAGCAGATCTACAGCAGTTATTAGAACCAGGTTTCATGTTCCTGCGCCTCAAGCAACTGATTTTTGACCAGACACACTCTAACTCAATTTTCTGTTCAGTGCTGGTATCTGCCCGTATCTGAACCATTTAGACTGAGTTAGAGAGATAACTGTAATCACTCAGATACATTGCTTTGTATTAGAAAAAGACTGGCGTGGAGACACATGGGCAATGAGGCTAAATGTGCCCGTGTTTGCATGTGTGTATGAGTGAAGACAGGCAAGTTAGAGCGTGTTGATTGTGTATAAGGGGCAGGTGTGTTTTTAAATCACTACATTGTGTGCACTCATTACCTTAAATGACAGTGACAGCACAGGTGCAGCTTGAATGCTAATTACTTTCTCTCTCACTTTAGCTGTCTTTAAAGTGTTAAAACTGTGTACACTGAACTAATGAATATACTGTAGGTATCTCTCTATATAGCCTACATTACATTTCCATTTAAAGGTGCTAAAGAGGATTTTTTCGTCGACTGAGAAACCAAAGACTGTTACTGAGTTTTTGAAATGAGCGCATGCGTAAGAACAACCCCCCTCCTTTCGAGGGAACGCCTCCCAAAACTTGTGCACGAGTATTGGAACACGAGTGTTTACCACCGGCATTCGCTGTGTCGTGTTAGTGGATTCATTATGTCGGACTCACCCAGGGATGGACTGGGACCAAAAATCGGCCCTGGCATTTTGGCCCAGACCGGCCCACCACCACATAAGATCACAAATACCACCCGTCCTTCCGCTTATATATATATATATATATATATATATATATATATATATATATATATATATATATATAATTTCATGACTATATAGTTATATATTACTAATTATATATATATATACAGTAAATCTATTAGCCTTATTAAAGTTTACATAATCTTATCACAATGTTAATTGTTGTTGGTGTGGGTGACTTATATCCAACAAGCTATGGTAAACAAGCTAGGTAACATTATAATCGCTAAAATAGCGGACTCACGGGAAAAAAAAACATCAGTTATCATCTTTTGTTGTTGTTGTTGTTATGACTAATTACTCAGCACCGTCAGCATTAAAGAGAAAATAATCACTTCATCCGATGTTTTTGAATAAAATAGCCTTGACAGCCGACTTACTGGAACTCATCTGTCTGTAGAACTGTTCTCTCCCGCCGGCGCCGCCGGACTTCTACAGAATCTACACACAAGCGAGTGTGACGTGCGCGGTGGACCAAACCACTGTGAGGCAAGGGAGGGGTGACTCAAAATGTTTCTAAACTTAAAACGCCCGTTTGCGTTTGTATTGCTTTACTACTTACATAATTTTTTAAGTTTATATAATTTATACACAATACTTAGCGTGGTTATTAATTATATTTTTTTGGGGGGACAGCACTCAGATAGGACACACTGAAACTGCGTGCAGGCAGAAATCCTATAGATGGTACTGTTCAAAGATATGATTGGGCCAGTCCAGTGTCAATCAAGAAAACAACCAATGGGCCGCTGAGCTACATGTTTCATGAGCCGCGTCTGTCAGAAGGAAAAAAAAAACTAGCCTATGTGATATTTTTGACTAAAGTGTTTTGGGCCAGCAGCCCAGTGTCAATTGAAAAAGTATTGGGCGGCCGATCTAGGCCTACCACTTTCACTTTCACTTTAATGTTTTTTTTTTTTGCGGTCGGCGACCGTCGGCCCCAAAAAGCACGTCGGCCCACCGGGAAAGTGCCCGGTATGCCAGATGGCCAGTCCGCCCGTGGACTCACCGCAGGTAACCTGTCTCCGGACAAAAACATTGCATGCGGCACCTGTATAGTGTAGAAAGTTACTGGAGCGTGCAGCCGCGCTCGTCTCTCACAAGGAACGTCATGGCAGTGATTGACAAGCCAGAGGGCCAATCGTTTACGCGATGATCACGTAAACGATTGGCTGATGTTTTTAAGGCCCTACCTCGTGCACAGATGATGTATATTAATATTATTCCTTTCAGTGCACCTAATAAATAGTCTTTTATCAGTTAGTAAAGACAGTTTCAAGTAATATTGCAAATATGTATAAAACAAAACATCCTCTTTAGCACCTTTAATATGAATTATTACATTTATTCAGCAAAAACGCTTAACATTGTTTAAAAGTGACAGTTACGATTTTAACATTTTTAAATTAATGATGTTCTTCTGGACTTTCTATTCATCAAAGAAAATAAAAGTATCAGTGTCAATAAATATTAAGCAGGACAACCATTTTGAACACTGATAATAAGAAGAAATGAGCAGCAAATCAGCATATTAGAATGATTTCTGAAGAATCTGAAGTAATGATGCTGAAAATTCAGCTATGGAATAAATTACATTTTAATATGTATATAATATGAGCATTATATAAACTACTGTAAATATGCCAGGAGAAAATGATAGGGTCTAAAGCTTCTTTTCATCACAAACTCAACTGATTATTTTATCACAAGCTACTGTGATTATTTGTCAATATAGTCTCTGTATAATTATGTCTTACACTGTGGTGTTCCCTATAGTTATGCTGCGTTTCATTGATTCAAATGATAATGCACTGTATTTAAGCTTTTTTTTTTCCTGCTTAACATGGTATAAATGTTTAAATATATGCTCTGAGGATCGAGTCATATTATTCATTCTATCCATTCATGCTAACAGTAATTCGATGAAGCGAGTCGGTCCAAATATCTGCAGTGGCTCTGCATAGGAGAGAACAAGATTAAAATGAAGACTCGGACATTCGTTCATTCCTCCTGCCGACCTCAATCTACCTCTCTTTTTCTCTCCCTCTCTGCATCTATCTATTTTCCCTAGTCTCAGCACAGAGCTCTCAGTCAGACAAGAAAAAAAAGAAAAAAACTCTAATGATGAAGTCCAAACCTCCTGCCAAATAGGATGATGGGTGACATTATTCCAGGCAGGTGCCCCTGTGTTGATGAAAAGAAACTCAGAAGTATGCAGCTGTTATTTATAGTCTCTCTCTGTCTTTCATTCTCTTAATCACACACTTACACAAACACACACTTAAAAAAACACTGCTCAAGTGATTGCTGGCACCGGTTACAAATATGCTACAGTTTGATGCCTCATTTACTTATTTATTTTAAACTTTTTAAAAAAAAATTAAACTATTATGTAACAAAAAAAAAAAAAAAAAGCTCAAGCATTCAACACTGTTACTGAAGTTAATGTAGGGAAAAAAATATCACACACAGACACATACATTGGGTTGCCATGTTTTAAGGGGATTTTTTATACCCCTAAACCTACCCATCACAGAAAACTTTCTGCATTTTTACATTTTCAAAAAACATCATCTAGTATGATTTATAAGCTGTTTTCCTCATGGGGACATAAAAAAAAATGTCCTGACAAGGTCAAACATTTCTGGTTCTACTATCCGTGTGGGGACATTTCATCCCCACAATGTATATTTTACATATACATTTAGTTTGGTCCCAAATTAAGCTAGCCCGTACAGAGTAACAGCTTAATATAGGCAAAATTTGCAACCCTGTTACCCATTGTGGTGTAGTATCTCTTTTCTTTTCTTTTCTTTTCTTTTCTTTTGTATTTTATTATGTTTCCTTAATATATATATATATATATATATATATATTTATTAGGGCTGTCAAATAATTAATCATGATTAATCAATACAAAATAAAAGTTTGAGTTTGCATAATATATGTGGGTGTAGTGTGTGTAATTAATATGTATATATAAATACAAACACATTCATGTATATATTTGAGAAATATTTACAAGTATATGTATTAATTTATAGTTTTATATATTATATATTATATATAAATAAAAATATCTTGTACATAAATAACATATTTCTCTTAAATATATACATTCATTTGTGTGTATTTATATATACATATTAATTACACACACTACACCCACATATATTATGCAAACTCAAACTTTTATTTTGTATTGATTAATCATGATTAATTATTTGACAGCCCTAATATTTATACAACAGTTCTGTCTGGTTCTCGAATCTGATTGGCCGATAGCCATGCGATATTTCAGTGATAACAGCACTCCTCCTACCTTTTCACCGTTTGTATCACTCCGCTTGAAGTGACCGTCATGGCGGCCGATCAAATCAACCGTAATTTTTACAAATACTACTTGTTGTACCACGAACTGTAGTTTTAATAGTTTTTTAGGCAAGAATGTAGTTGTTTAGACCTGAATTATGTGACTTGTATTTAATAATAGCACCTATTTTACAATTTATTCTGACGTTTTCGGAGATGCGAGCTCCAGGGCGTCAGCGGCCGTTCAGTGCTTCTGTAACCGCCGAGAACAGCTTCATCTCGGCCAGTGCTTCAGGGATTTACCGCTGGCTCTTATAGTGGTTCAACATGAGACATAATTCAATTTGAGTACATAGAACGGGCAATCTTTGGTCTTATTAATCTATTATTTGTTCCAGAGCAAGTCGAATTGTGCTATGTTAAATTTGATAATAATAAACGTTACGTTAACTTACATCCTTTATATAGCATATTGGCTACAACTAGACGGGACATATCAGACTCTTCTCCGCTCTTCAAATACGTAAAACATTAAACTTTATAAACATAGGGTTTTTTGAGTAAAGAAAACGCTTTACAATTTTTTTTTTCAAACATCAGATCTTTATTTACCTTTGCATTGCATAGACGAGATGTCCAAACTGTGTGCGCACTTCCTTCACGAGGTGAGGCGGATTAATGAGGTTTGACTGACAGTTTGAGGATCCATTGGAGTTAGGAGGTTTTGTCACAAGCTCTTTAAAATCCTTTTCATTCGTTAAATATTTGTAAAACCCACATACAAGCGTAAATGGTGACCTATAGTTTTTTTTTTTTTTAATAACTAGTGCTTTATGTTTGACTGAACTGTACAATTGTGCTTATTTGTTGTTCAATAAATATTATTTTATATAAATATGTCCATTAGTAAGTAATATGGATTTAAATGAACTTTTGCAAAGGAAGTTTTTTTAGAGCTGTGGTGTTATGGATGTTATGGAAAATTCCCAAAGCTGTAAAAAAGGACAAATACAAGATCGCTTTCCTCAGCAGACATTCAAAACGGACTTTTATAATGGATATAATATTATGGAGATCGACTTGAAGAATGAATGTAATGCAATATATCAGACACAGGTAATGGCCTACTCTCTCAGGCGATCTCTCTCTCTCTCTAATACTGTACAAAATTCAATGCGTTTCAATGAAGCGACTCAACGTTCCTTCGTTACTAGTTCTAAAGTGACGTTTTAGAGTTAGTAACGGAGGCTTGGTCCAACTGACAACCTGAGATTTGAAACGTTTCTTCGTTACTAGTTCTGAAGTGACGTTTTAGAATTAGTAACGGAGGCTTGGTCCAACTGACAACTTAAGATTTAAATCCGTGGCGGAAGGAAGTAGTGCTGCAGAAAAGAGGGTTTTAAAGACACACCGTTGTTGTTCTTATTTGTTTACACACTCGTGCCGTCGAACTGTTGTATAAACGCAATATCACACTCGTAGCCGTGCGATATGGCTGATATACAGACATACATATATTATATATATATAATTCCTTTTCTATTTATTAAAAGGTAGGTATCACAGTTTCTACCAATCTCAGGGACGTGCACAGGAATTTTGAGGGGCAGTTGCTCTGACCTAAAAAAAAAGGGCACCCCCCCCCCCCCCCCCCCCAAAAAAAAACCAAAAAAAAAACACACGGTCTATATGGTATAAGCGGAATAATTGACTCCGCTTCGAGTCGTGACCGAATCACCACCTCAGGTGTGCATTATTTTTCTAATAATTCAACGGCCCCTTACTTGAATCACAGCTTAAATAGTGTTTTGACATCGCCAACCCAAGTGCATTTTACCTCAAACTTGCGTCTAGTTAACTAGCAATCGCTTCTCGGGTCGACATTAACACACTGACAAAATTATATTCAGAATTAAAAATATTTTTATACCACTTTTTAATGTGTGATTGTGTAAAGGTTTTCACGAGATACCAACCTTTCGCGAACTTGCTTCCAACACTCGTTCTCATGGAGGCGCGGTGTGCACGGAGGGGTGGGGCTGTGCACGCGCGAGTATGTGAGAGAGACGCGTGAGTGAGAGACGCAGGGAAATGAAATGCAGCTGAACGTTTGCTCTATGAAAGACATTGACAAAGATGAAAACTAAGGACATTTAATCTAGAATTTTATTTTATTTTAGTTAGTTTTGCCAAACACACATTACAGTTTTGGTTAGTTATCGTTTTTTTGTAATGCCTCGTTTTTATTTTTATTTCAGTTAACGACGATGTTTTTTCCCACCTAGTTTTCGTTCGTTTTCGTTAACGATTATAACCTTACTCACCTTTCCGACAATGTTAAGTCGTCTCACCCGACAACCGCGACAATCTCCTTCTAGTGCCGCTCATGCAGGCTCAGCTCAGGTGCCGGTCGCGTGCAGCGCTGCAGCCAAGTAAACAGAGTTTGCCCTTCCCCTACTGACTTTCACTTTCGGACGGGTGCCCGAATATGGAAGTGAATGAGGCTTTGCGATTTATTATTTTTTATCTAGGCCTACGTGAAATTCTGCATCCATTGTACGATTTTTTTTATTTTTTTCCACCTCGGAAGGGCAACGTAAGTCGAGAAGGGCATATGGGCAGTTGCCCGGGCAACCTGAGCAACCCCCCTGTGCACGTCCCTGTGTAGCATGTTTGGTATCTAACTCCAATTTTCATTCCTTATTTGTTAATGTACATTACATTTATATAATAATAATCTTGAAGGTTCTTCTCTTGAACACCCAATCAAATTACATATGCAAATGCCCTGCTAGAAGGACAAAGGATCGTAAACTTTCCCTCTGAAATCTTAAGGGTGTATTCACACCTGTCTTGTTTGGTTCAATTGAATCGAACTCAAGTTCGTTTCCCGTCTTGGTGCGGATCTTTTGGGCAGGTGTGAATGCAGCAGTTGCACTCGGTGCGGACCAAACAACCGTACAAAGACCCAGCTGAGGTGGTCTCAGTCTGGTTCCAAATGAACTCTGGTACGGTTCTCTGCTTGAGAATTTTTGTCCAATTAATGGATGACCTTAGCACACGTGTGGTTTTGTTTACAAATTTTGGTTCACTTGCAAAAAGGGCAGTGTGAAAGTGAACCACACCAAACAAAAAAAAATCAACATTGTATTTGGTCCGGACCAAAGAAAGTGAACTAGCAGACTTTCCTGGTATAAATACACCCTAAGTGACCACTGGCTCACTGAACCTCAACACAGGGCAACTCCACAGTGACCTCCTTCTTCTTGCTTCTACTGCTGCTCCTTCTAGTTGATGGGCGTGTGGGACCTCACCGGGGCCCATGGGCACTGGCAGGCCTTGACCACAGCCTGCTATGTCTTCACTCTCTGCTAAAGAGAGGGAAATCTCCCAACAGAATCAGACTCTAATTTCTTCACTCCAACTCGGAAGAAAATTGCAACTTCACCATCACTGAATGGGCAACCATCAGCTCTTCCCTCTTCTCTGCATCTTCTGTTTGGCATTCTGCATGGCCTTTCCGGCCACAGGGCTGGTGCAGCTGTGCGGACAGGCGTCACTCTACAAACAGCCATGTGCCTACTCAGGAGAGAGAACTCACATCCAACTATAACAGAATCAAACTAACCGCGCAAGTTCAACAAGGAAGAAATCGATTGCAACTTCAACACCACCGACTCACGGAACCCTCAAACCTTCCGAGATTTCAGAGATTGCAAAGGCAATGCAAGTATTGTACATTTGAACTAAACAGAGGTTTAGAATAAGCAGTACAATCTTCTTAAAGAGGTGTTTTGAAATGAGAAAGCTGATGGTTCTTTTCATATGGTAAAATGGGATGAACTGATTAATTGATTGTAACATTAATTTAGCTACATCAAGTTAACCGATTAACAAGTTATGTTTAAATATTAATATTTCCCCTTTGAGCTGCAGTAATTTGCCATTATATATATATATATATATATATATATATATATATATATATATACACACACCAAATCAGAGTTTGGTAACAATGCTGCAAAAATGGAAAAATTGATAAAAATGAATACAAAATAAAACAGCTCATATAATTATTAGTTGAAACAACAGAGGTTACTGATCAATTTTTAGACAGAGAGAGAGATAAGTACCTGTTTTAACAGACCTTAAAATAAATACTATTTAATAGTTTCAGGTAGGAAGTTGCCACCGCGGTCGTGGAGTGTCACCGGCGGTAGTGTGACGTCATATATAATATATATTTATATATCTCAGAGATCGCGTTAACTGAAAATTTTCCGTCTTTGATGGAATTTGTTTAGCAGTGACGGAAAAAAGCTGCAGCCTGTCCGTCATTTTGACAGATTATGTAGTTTGTATGTAAGATTGTTGTAATTCCCACCCCTGTCCAGTAGGTGGTGAGTGCGCTCCAGTGTGGCAGCAGAGCGTGAGTTCAGTCTCCAGAATAAAATGAAAACGATGCGCTTGATTACACACCACAGACGAGCACCCAGTTTAAGTAAATTGTATAATGATAAAGTTACTTATGCATGCTTAGGCTACTTAAGTTTTTTTTTTTTTTTTTCTTGCTGACTATAAGTTTATGGTCAACGAATGGCTTTTCTGAGGTATAATGTTAGGTGACATTGTTGGCAACACTGACTGAACTGACGTGATACACATTTCGGTAAGCTACTGTATCATTCAACATATTTTTTTTTATTTTCAATCATGTTTATTTCGTTCTGTACAGTAGTAAAGAGGAAAGGATGATCGCATTAACTCACAATCCGTGACAAGAGTTGAAGATGAAAACTGAAAGTGACGCAGCTTGTCTTTGATCAACTTTCTTTTCATAGTATAAATAAATGCAAGCCTATGCCTATTTGCTTATCCTGTAAGTTTGTGAATAAAATGTCTTATCATTAAAATATAAAAATTAAAATGACGGGTAATATTGATTATGATGGATTTTTTTTTTACGATCTTGTCCATCAAAATGACGGCGAATCGCAAGTCTAACCCAATATATATATATATATATATATATATATATATATATATATAAAAAACAAACCCTGCCCCCCCTTCGGACCCCACCACCGCAACACCGGCGGTTGTTGGTGATTTACCAGTGCCCAAGGAAGTCGACCGGAAGTTGAAGTCGGCCGCGTGCCGCCATCTTGTAGCAGAACTTCACTTGCGTTAGCATCCCATTGACTCCCATTCATTTTGGCGTCACTTTGACAGTGAATAACTTTACATCTGAGGCGTTTAAAGACTCCATTTGTCCATTATTTATTTCCAAAGATACACGACAATGTATAAAGGGCTCCATTACCTTCTATGTTACATTATGGCCCCGTAGAAACAGTTTTTGTAAAAATAAGCTAACGATTGCGTCATAACCACTCGACTCTCTGTCGCACAGTAGAGAAATTACCGTACAGACAGGAGGAGAAGCTCGCAGGCAATCGGGGAGATTATCTTAATATGGCGTACTGGCGTTACATTTTAAAATACTATACAAAATAATTAATCAGAATACTTACTCCTGCTCACTCACGCCAAAGAACTCCCCGCTCAAGCTCGCCGTCTCTGCAAGATTAATGATGGCAGTTTTCACGCACAGCTACTAGAAGATTTACATCTGTCAGACAGGTTGCGGACATCATCAAGCTTAGTGTGAGTCTGCGCGTCAGAAACGGAAGTGCTAAAAATCGCTAAAAATGGGCTTCACTTGACTCAATTGAGTTCCAATGGGGTCGCTGTGTCCATTTCTTTTACTGTCTATGTGATTTACCACCGCGGTAGTAAAAATTTGCCACCGTCACAGCCCTAGTTTCAGGCCCTAGTACGTTTGTACATTTGTGGAAAGTACCCGTTTTCATTGCTTGTGAAAAACAAAAAGGCTAAATAAATAAAAAAAAAATATGTAACTTGATTCATTTTAAATATGCTGCTTACCCTGTTTACACCAACCTTGAGCACTAAACAAACCAGAGAGAAAAAATAAAAAATAAAGCAGACATTCAGCCATTTCCTCCAGCGACATGTAAATAATTTCCAGTTGGCAATGTGTTGTTCACAGCAAGACATAAGTGTTGCCCCTGTCAGGGCTTCACTGTGGCTCAGAGCGCTGAGAGACCCTCGCTTTCTCCGCTGGCGGCACGACTACTACATCTCCTCATCATCAGCGGGTTACTGCTCACCCAGCCTGCACTTAGCCCACCGCCAGCTAGCGCTGAAATAACAGCAGACCCCTCTCTGGGCACACATGTCTGCACTCTAGATAAACACTGTAATGCATGAATTGCATGTCCTGGTGCAACTGCAGAGAGCGTTTTGGCATCCACCGCTTATAGCTAATGGCGATGTGGATGCCCAGGTCATAAA
The DNA here is from genome assembly GCA_036281575.1 of Ancherythroculter nigrocauda. NCBI lineage: Eukaryota > Metazoa > Chordata > Actinopteri > Cypriniformes > Xenocyprididae > Ancherythroculter > Ancherythroculter nigrocauda. The sequence goes on along the minus strand of VTFQ01000022.1, from coordinate 16,604,801 downwards.
GTCAAGGTTACAGAGGCTACTGAGGTGGAGAATGCAGGATTCTTCCTTACTATCCGTATTTCTTTCCTACCTCAGGGAGTAAAGGGCACAAAAAATAGAAAAATAAATCCATGAAGAATGACAGAGATTTCAAACTAGATTTGCATTCCCTGAAGGAAATACAAATGCTTGCAAGGCAGAAAAAGAATAGCGCTAGAGTTTTAGGTAGGGTTATGTTTTAGGCTTTGGTTCTGTGTAAATGAAATGCTGCATCACAGCCACTTTACTGTTGTCATGACACCGAGCACAGGTCTTCTTTTCAGTCAGCTGTGAATGAAAATCAGCTCTACAGCATAAAGTCTGGTTTAAGTAATTTCAGATATGCAAGAAAGATAAGACAGATCGCAATTCATTACAATGACATCACCACTGTGCAGTTTGAAAGCTTAAATTTCTATCAACTAGTCAATGGGAGATTTTCAAACTCAAAAACTGAAAATTCTGTCATCATTTACTAAACCTCATGTCAATCCAAATCCAAATCCAACTTCCATTGCATTTTTTTGTCCAAATAATAAAAGTCAACTGTTTGGTTACCAACATTCTTTAAAATATATTCTTTCAAAACATATTTTTATAGTTCAGGTTGGTCTGCTTGCCAAACTATGCAAAAAAAACAAACAACATATTTCAATCAGCAACAAATTATGTAATTTAATGTTGTTTCTCATGCTTAAATGCTGGTAATCAAAAAAAGGCATGTAGTTCAGGTTGGTGCTTTGGTCAGACCAATATTCCATGCTTAGGACTCTATGACTGCGTTTACACTGGCACAACAGTTTTTTACTCACATCTGAGACAGATTGGAATTTACTGCACGTGTAAACACAAAAATCCACACAAGATCCGATTTTTCCGCATACGTTTTGAGCCACTTTCAAATGTGGTTTTAAATCTGACCTACGTCTAAACATATCCGATTCACCACCACAAGGTGAGGGCGACAAGTTTGCACACAAAGATAGCTTTTTAATGTAGTATTATAAAGCAGACATGCCAATATTCGCTCGGACTAAAACGTAAAGCATTTTTATTGAGGTGTAAAGAAACAGAAACATTCAGGAGCACAGAATCTGGTTTTCAACCTCTGCCCCATGAATTTTGTACAAATCTAAATTAATCATAACAAGTATTGCATATTCGTATTCAACTTACGAAGAAAGTGTAATGCCTGTTGCAGTTCAAAACGCTTACGCTACGTCCTAAGACTTTCATATTCAACTTACGGAAAAAAGCTTAACTGACGCAACGTCTGGCGGAAGCTAGATATTATACTTTTTTAGGATATTTTTCTTACACAAACGCATCGCTTCGCTTCAGAAGGCCTTTATTAACCCCCTGGAGCCATGTGGGGTACGTTTTGCTTTGGATGGATGCACTTTCTTCAGCTTTATACTCGTTGGTCCCGTTCACTACCATTATAAAGCTTAGATGCGTCAGGATATTTATTAATATAACTCTGATTGAGTCATATACACCTAGGATGGCTTGAGGGTGAGTAAAGCTTGGGGTAATTTTCATTTTAAAGTGAACAAATCCTTTAACAACATTTGATACAGTATTTTTTAATCTTTGTTAACTTTAGTTATAAAAATATAACTGTTCATAGTTCATGTTAGCTCATGTTATACAACTTTTGATTTTAATAATGTATTAGTAATGTAGTAGTAATTAATAATGTAGTAGTTCATGTTAATTAATGTAGATAAATCATGGAACCTTATTGTTTCCGATATTATTAACATTAACATCATGATTTTCTGTAAAGCTGTTTTGAAACTATGTGTATTGTGAAAAGTGTTATACAAATATATTTGACTTGACTTGATGTCAAAATAGTGCTGCATTGCAAGCATCGAGTATGAGGGTAAGTAATGTACAGAAAACTCCCACTGTTATCCACTTCCACTCAGAAGCTGCCAGGAGGAGTATGATAACCCCTGCAAAGCGCATGCCATAGTAGCCTTCACCTCCAGCCGTCGCAACCGCAAGGACCTGACCTAATCTGACACACGATCATAGGATCAGCTTTGCTAAAGTTTTCTTTTGCATTCTTGAAACCTCCAAATCTACGTGATGTACTCAATTCTCATCAGCATCACACCAATTTACCCTTGTACACCATCAGGACGGTTTTTAATTACAGTAGTGATATGTGTTACTGATTGTCTCTGCCAATTCCTTGTAATTCATTTTTAAATAATTAACAATGAGGCATTGTCATTTGAAGTCAGGCGAGTACTGTCTGGTCAGGGGATTTCAACTGATATCTCATTAATCATCCTCACAATCTATTACGCAGGAAATAGGAGCGATTGAGGAAGTTGACTGTAGGAAATTTGTCTGAAATTGAGAATGTATGTGTGTGTGTGTGTGTGTGTGTGGATCGATAAAGAACATTGTCTTTTACTGTAACCACTGACCCATTCCCTTGGCTCTCTTTGGCCCCTGACCCACATCCTGCCTTTCTTCCTTTGCTCTCAGATGAGTTTGGTTCATCTAAGCCATTGCACCTTAACCCATATTTCTCGGCTGTGGTCATATTTCCACTATAGACAACCATGTCCCGTCTCAACGTGCTTCAGTGATGTGGGCACTCTAAGCACAGTGGTTCCTTGAGGGGGGAAAAATACAGATGTGGGGATTTCTGAAGACATCAAGGACATCAGAACAGTATGTAGACAGAAATAGAAAATAATAAGCCATTTGAAATCGATATTCTTGACATGTTGCTGTTAAAACATGATTCAAAACTAACAACAGCGACTTAACCAGTGATGTGAGTTTGAGCCGAGGCAATCTGTACTATATCTATCCAGTGGAAGATGTGGGAAAAAAAATGGTTTGAAAACAATCAATATTTTTGCAGTTCTGTTCGATGACAGAAAATTTAGAGAAAATCCACGCTTTGTGTCATTTCCCCCCTGCAATTATGGGTTTAAGTGCCAAAAACATCACTTGAACATTGTAAACTCTAATGCTCAAAATACTTAGTTACTTAGTTCAGTTAAATTAACTGTTATGAGTATATAGAACTTTCTTTTTCTTTTGAGTTCACAGCACTGATATATTTCAAGTAAACTGAACTGTTTCTTTGTTTTGAGTTGTATGAACACATTTCTTTTAATTTAGACTAACTTAAGTTTAACTGAAACTGGACTGGGATTTCTATTTCCGAGCATGCTTTGCCCATGGCACTTGAAAGTGCTAAAATTAAGTGTTATATAATGTTTTTTGCACAAGATTAAACGTAAGGGATATTTAGTAGTGATTAATGTTTTTTTATGCTAATTTAGAAGAATTAATGTGGGTTTTTGGAGAGGTACCGCATGGTGACAAGTAGCGGCTTGGTTTGAGAGCAGGTAAGTCACATGTTTTAAGTTGCTGTACTTATTCAGTAAGTGCTATGCCATGCTATTGTTAACATGTTAGCAAATTAGCAAGTTGGCATTTTTTGTATTTTCTTAGGGTTTAAAGTGAAGTAAATAAAATAAAAAAGTTAATTAACTAAATATTTTATGTTAATTGCTATAAAAATGTATGAGTTAGCTAACTCATACATACTCATATCTTCAAGTTAGGAGGAATTAACATGCATGAGTACTACAAACTCAAAACTTGATAGTTCTTCTTAATTAAAACTGGGAACGTCATAACTCAAAAAATTTGATGTAACTGATTGCCTCATTTTTTGTGTTAGCTCAATTTATTCAGGTTTACAGTGAATGATGACATTTCTGGTGATAGGAGGCATGGTGTGCACGTCTAAACACAAAGAGATCTTCTAGAAGCAATCATTGGCATAATAGCTAGCAGGGGGAGCGAGAGAGGTTCAAATGATCAGTCAGTTTTGCATGTTAAAATGAGAGATGACATTTCTCCAAGAAACGTAGTCGGCAGGTCTCTGGTGTGTGCTGGAGGTAGCGTGTGTGCGTGTGTGTGTGTGTGTGGCAAGAATCTGCCCTTTCATCATAGACATTGCTGATCTTTGGAATGAGCAGATGACTTAATACCCCAACACGGCGCTCAAACAGAATCCGCTATCAGTCACCAGGGAGAACAGATTGAGCCGAAAGATCTCTCATTTTCTCTCTCTCTCTCGTTTTCCTCTGTCCTGTTCTCCAAAGTCATATCTTCCATATACAGTACATTTGCTTTTGCTCTTGCTCTTCACAAGGAGTTTTGAAGCGTTTAGTCCATGTTTGTTATCTGTGAGGCACTGAAGAAAAATAAACTTCTAGCAGGTAGAAATTTAAAATATACAGTCTGTCTCTGCCAAAAATATTGATGTCCCGCCCCCAACTTCAACACAAACACAATGTTTTTCAAAATGAGAGTTCAAAATGCATTGCAGCTAAAAAAAAAACATTAAAAGAAAAAAATTCAGCCAAGGTAACAACAATAAATGGTGATGTCTCGCTATGCTATTATTTAGATCAAAACAGAAAAAAACACAATCAAATAGTTCGCTACTACAGTCAACAGATAGTCAGTCCTAAAACTCAGAAATAAGTTAGCATTTTTGCACTTCTGGTTCCATCATCCTGAAGTGAATGGGTTAAAAGTCTAAAATAAGGTCTGTGGTTTTAACAAGCAAGAAATTGTCACGTTTTATTCTACGGCACAAAATACATCAGTAATATCCCACTCATGACATTTTTAGAGCTTTTATGTGTTTTGGAAAATACATGTAACAAGTGGCTAAACAGAACAAAAGAAGTTGTCTGGGATATTAGGGGTCCTATTATGCCTTTTTTCAAAGTCTTGAATTGTTTTTGGTGTATACTAGAATAGGTTTTCATGCTTGCCTGTTTAAAAAAACACATTTTTTTTCACATATTTTACATTATTGCAGCACCTCTCTTCCAGTCTGACTCAAACGCCCCATTTAGGTTCTGTTTTGATGAAGCCCCTCCTTCCAAAATACAAAATGTGCTCTGATTGGATAGCAGTGTGTTGTGATTGGCGAACCTCTTAGAGCATATTCCGGAAATGTGATGCTCCTTACCATAAGCACCAGTTTCATGTGATCATGTGTAAATATTAACGATTCCGTCAATTTTGCCATACCAATTTGAGCCCAATTCAGACCCTGTGAATGTTTGCGAATAAGAGGATCATGCAGAACTTTTGCAAGCACGGATTTTACAGGACGTTTCAGAGCCTAAGTTCATAAGGATTGGTGAACAGTCTTACAAATGCGAAAGCCCCGTATAAACACTACATCAACACTGTAATGTTAGCTAGCAGGCTAACGTTTAGCCTTTGTTTACATCATTAAACAACAACATAAAACTCTCTTAGTTAAAGCCCCACTGTAGACAATAATTTTATCCCTTAAAACTCATCTTTGGTCATCAAAATGACACATTTAAACGTTTTTTACCTGTGAAAAATAAAAATTCCCCATGCCTTGCATCCTTGCTTCATACCCAGAAGCATGAATATGCAAATTAGCCCCGCCTCCACTCACTTACACACGATTCACTCGGTCAACTTTACTTAGTTAAACGCTACACGAATCATGATGGTATTGCTCTTTACAACATTGGACACATAACAGTAATATGATTAGCCATTTGCTTGACTACATTATCAAACAGCTAATAATGTGCTGCTAATGTTACACAAACCATGTTCGCATTCGCCATCTCAAAGTCAGACAGCTGCCTTATCCTTAGAATGCTTTGAACAACTTAGAACGTCAATTGTGAAAAACAGTTCATCATAACATCATAATATACTGTACATCATATACACAATTCACCGGCTACACTGCTAAATGTACAACGTTTTTCCTTTTGACTTTTATTGTATTGACAAAAACAAACAAACAAAAAAAACGGATCTTTTGTGTTCCACAGCGGAAGTCAAACAGGTTTGGAACATGAGAGTGAATAAATGACGAGAGAGTTTTCATTTTGGGTGAACTATGAGCTGTAAGCCTGGACAGTGAGAGGTAATGGAGTTCTTTATAAACACTCAGTAGGCCCAAACAGAGTTGATGTGTCTCCATTTTATTATGTACTCCAAATGCATGTCTACAGGTATAACGGCTTTTAGGAGGAGTACAGGCCATGCTGGGCAGTTCCAGTGGGAATGTGTGTGTATGTGTGTTGGCTTTGTGTAAAAAGCTTATGTGAGCGCTGGGAGGCTGCCGGTAGAAATCAAAGGTCATGGTAAATGCATTCTTTCTGGCTTTGCACTAAGAAAACATATTCATTCCATTAAGTGTGTGTGTGTATTGATAGAGTTACATACATGGGAGAAGCCCTACTCTACTTTGATTGACGCCATCCTCACCGTCCTCGCTGTATTTGGTCCAGAACATGAATATCCTTTGCCATGTCAGATGGAGTTACCGTCACCCGACCAGGCATAACAGCAAGGTGAGCAATGACCAACTGCAACTACTGCTTGTTACCATGGTACCCAGGAGTCGTTCTTTCATCTTTACACAAGCCTCATGTTCCTTCTTTTCTTTAGGGAACATATCTCCCTCACTCTTATTGTTATAAATAAGTGATATAATTGCAAGTACAAGACAATGCTCTGTGCTATTCAAATGCATTTTTGAAGTTGAGAGAAGAGGAAGACTGAATAAAATGCAACAACAGAAAGTTAGGTGTGGAAATATGACCTGATGGATGGATGAAACCAGCTTTGTTTGGCTTTGAGTCTCTTAGGTAGAGTGGAGAGAAAGATTCTCACTGTGAATAACGTTACGGACATGTTAAATAACACCTTTACTGACAAACCAGAGCTGGTATAGTACGTCTGCCTTTGAAAGCGGCCTTATTAAAGAGCATTCATTCAAAAATACAACAACTAATTACGGCATTGAAGACTTAAAAAAATGTACAAAATGCTTGAAAAGTGCACTAACAAATTCATTCTTTTTCCATGTTCTAAACAAAATCATAATGACCGTGATGAATCACATAAACCGATAACTTTTCAATTTCTCAAAGACTTATTTTTGCGCCCCAGTCAATACCTGGGGTCAAACTGTCTTTTCACACTCATGTGAACAAAAATGATATATAGAGAGAGAGAGACAGACAGAGAGAGATGGATAGAGATAGAAGACATTTCTTGAGCTCTACTCTTGAGGTTTCTTCAAACTTGCATGTCTTGTGTTTTTCCCCTGTGGCTGATCAAGGAAAAGTTGGTTTATGAGCAGCGGTGTGTCTCGGCGACAGCTACATCCTCGCTTATAAACTACAGCATTCAGCTCCACTGAGGGCTGCCAGCTATATCATCACCTTGCTATCAAATGAGCTCCCACCATTTCCCCCTCCTGTTAAAATGTCAGCTTGAGAGAAAAATCACCACCTCCAACCACTGTTGGATTTATACAGCACTGCTCTGAAAATGAATACTCTGCTGGGGTGCAGATAGAGAGGATGTGACTGTGTGGGTATCAAGACCCAACACAGCCAATAAATTTGCACACAAGGGGGTACACACAGTCAGATCAGTGTTGTCTGTGTAGAGTTTGTAAGTAGACCTAATGTAATTTCGAACCCAAATGATGGTGTTGTGCAATCATAATGCATTAAAGCTCATTTGGTATGATTTATGATATCCCTGAATTGAATTTAAGTGGCTTATAAGGATGTGGAATACAAATGTTGCTGTTCCACAGAGTTAGGCTCATAATTTATTAAACACTCTGTTAGCTTGAAATGCTCAACCCCATAGTTCTAAGAACATGAAATCAAGCACATGGGTCCAATGTGCAGAACTGCAGCTGAGAACTTTGTATTGAACCTTGTGAATTTATGCAGCAACCACAACTGCACGTTTTAACCCAGATTCAAACTTGCACCGTCCATATGAGCATCAAGTTCTAAATTAGAATCCTCTCCACAATAACTATATCCAGACTAAAAAGTTGCAAGGCTTCCAGTCTAACTTGTTTTTAAAATGTTTTAAAGAAATAAAGAACATCAAAAGAAAATGAAGTAGCGGATGGGAACATAGGAAACGTGGATGGATGGATGGATGGATGGATGGATGGATGGATGGGAATGGAGAGATAGATGGATGGATGGATGATGGGAAAGGAGAGATGGATGGATGGATGGATGGATGGATGGGAACAGAGGAATGGATGGATGGATGATGGATGGAACAGAGGGATGGCTGGATGGATGGATGGATGATGGATAAACGGAGGGATGGATGGAGGAATGATGGATGGATGGATGGGAATAGATATATGGATGGATGGATGAACGAACGACAGAATGAATGACAGACAGAAAGAAACGACAGACAGATAGATAGATAGATAGATAGATAAAAATGTTGTTCACATACTCATAATTTCACTGTCAGACAAAATTCAAGAGAACATGTGTTGACTTTGTATTTGAGGTCGCTACATCCAGTGCTATATTTTTCCAACACTGGACCTCTGGGTACAAAAGTAAACTAAATTTGACAAAACCTTTTTTGGGGGACATCATTTGGAGAAATGACACATGCACACCTACAGACATGGATTATGCACATAAAATTGATATTACATATATTTGTCCCTGTTAGTGATGAAGGCATCGTCTAATAATTGCAGACGTCTGTTTACACCAAGTTAAAAGTCAGTCCGCCACCACTGCCAAGCAAGCTTGAAATGCAAAACAGTCTGTGTGAAAAAAAAAAAAGAGAGAGATGGATGGAAATAAAGAGCGAGTGGAAGACAGGGAGGATAATGAGGATCAAACTGACAGCAGTGATTTATAAAGTGTGAGCTCATCACTGTGACTTTCCTCGGACACTGCTTGCACCTTCGTCACACACCGGTGACAAACACACACACACATCGCAGCTGGTGGTTTTGTAGGTAATGTGCTGGTGTGATTAATGTGTCCACAATGAGGGCTGTGTAAACAATGCTCTGCACAGCTGTTCCAGAAGTTGATTTTTATGTCCGATTCAGTGAGCTACTCAAAACCCAGCACCATGCCGGTAATGATCTCTCCCATGGGACCAATTGCAAACACACACATACACAAATAGCCTACACACTTTATATCAGATCAACAAACACAACTCTACACAACAACTGCCAAGGTGCAATAACTCAACTTGAGCACTAATTCATTGGCGTATTAAGGAAAATGGAGACATTGGCATTGCAAAAGATGTAGCAATTTAAAATTAGACCTTAGCACATTTATACGTTACACAAAAATGTGCTTTATGTGGTTTCATCTAAATTATTGGATTAAAGTTAAAAAATATTATTGATCACACCTCATATTAGGTGTATTTAAGTATGTGCTTATATTAAAAATAATAATTGAATTTATTAAAATAAATAATTGTTAGGTACAATGTACTTATTGTGTTAATGTTTTATTGCAAACACTTTTGCTGCTATTGGGGTGGGATATGGGTAGGGTTAGAGATTGATTTGGTGGTATGACTAGGTTTAAGGGTGGGTTAAGGTGTAAGGGAAGGGTCAACAGTGTAATTATAGATTTAATTACAGAAACTAATTACAGAAGTAGTTACATGCAGGTATTTTTTTAAAGATGAGTACAATAGCAACAAGTGCAATGTATCAAATGATTAATTTAAATGTTAGTGCATAGTAGTTAAAGACACTTAATATAAAGTGGGACCTTATTATTTAATATGACCACATTTGCATAAACCAACTAAACTACATTTTAAAGGTTGCACCATGTAGAAATAGATCCATTAATGTAAGGTAACAATAGCATGCAAGCACTTTTAACAGTGCAGAATGCAACTGACATTTCTAAACATGCACTTTCTCCTGTTTCAAATATGTGTTCATTGGAAGGGAAACGAGGGAAACGAGCCTGTTGGATGAAAGCTTTAGTTACCTTATGACACCTTTCAAGAGGAAATCTTGAGCAGTATTAACAGCCACGCTTTCAATAGTCTGTCTTAATGGGATAAAACATGCTCTGTCTGCAAATGATGAACACGGTTAGCATTGATGTAGCACTTACAGTAAAAGCAGAGATCCTCAAGAATCTAAAAGCTGTATTAGCACAAAACATATTAGTCCTTGTTTTGTCAGGGCATGTGTGAAAGAAAGAACGTGAGATGGCGTGAAGGAGAGAAAAAAGAAATGAGAGAAGGTTGAAAGGTATACGTTAATTCAAAGGATCATGTCAATGGTTAGACTAGAGCAGACATAAGAAAGAAATACTACAGATAGATAGACAGACAGACAGATAGATAGATAGATAGATAGATAGATAGATAGATAGATAGATAGATAGATAATGTATGAACATGAGTACTCAAGGTCACTTTGGACAGACAAACAAACAGAGAGATAGATTTAGATCTAGAGTTCATTTCTCTAGTGCACTAACATGCTGTGCACAGTAAATGACTTGCCTGAGGTAAATGTAATGCTATGTGAAATATTATTCTCAAGCCGTTTTATTGATGTTTTTACGTGGTTGAAACACCGGTTGAGAGATTGTCTGTTCTTCTGTGCTTTCTCCTGTTGTGGTGGTTGGTAAACAGCATTGCATTACCATGCGCCCCCTTCTGAATTGGAGTGTGATCGCCTGTGACTGACCGTATTCGTTGTCTAACTGCATGATCCAAACCATGACGTCCATACCGTACGGTTTTGGGACGAATACATGCACGGTTACATCCCTAATAGATTAGATAGATAGATGGACGGATGGACGGACAGATAATGTATGAACACGAGTACTCAATATCACGTTGGACAGACAGACAAACAGAGAGATAGATTTAGAGCTAGAGTTCATTTCTCTAGTGCACTAACATGCTGTGGACAGTAAATGACTTGCCTGAGGTAAGTGTAATGCTATGTGAGATATTATTCTCAAGCTGTTTTATTGATGTTTTTTCCATGGTTGAAACACAGGTTGAGAGATTACAAACATATCTAGATATCTAGGTCTGTTCTTCTTCTGTGCTTTTTCCTGTTGTGGCGGTTACTAAACAGCGTTGCATTACCATGCGCCCCCTTCTGGATTGGAGTGTGGATCGCCTGTGACTGACTGTATTCGTCGTCTAACTGCATGATCCAAACCATGACGTCCATACCGTACGGTTTGGGACAAATACATGTACAGTTACATCCCTGATAGATTAGATAGATGGATAGACAGACAAACATATAGACACACAGACAGACAGATAGATAGATAGATAGATAGATAGATAGATAGATAGATAGATAGATAGATAGATAGATAGATAGATAGATAGATAGATAGATAGATAGATAGATAGATAGATATCCTTAACTTTAGTGGCAATGTTTGTTTATCCTCCTCTAGATTGATGGCACTAAAATGAGCTTTTGTGTCAGTAGTGGCGTGATCAGGAAGTCTCGTGTTGGCCTGGAGCTGTCTATGCATCTTGTTCCTCTCAGGCAGCATTGTTCATTGATTTAAGCTCAAGTTTAAGGGTTTGGTTTACCTAATGATTCCCCTGGTTCTTTTTCTGCCTGACCAGAAAGTCTAAAGCCCTGGGGACATGCAGAGTCTAGTGCTACTCAAGAGTGGACACATACACACTGTTTAGACTAAGAGCGTGAAAACAACGCCACACTCGTGACACTGAAATAGCCCATCGCCATGAGCCAAAGATGACTGTGCATAAGCTAACACAAACGCTTAAGTTGATACTCTCTGTTGTCGAAACACCGCAATTGCTAGTGGATGAAAACAGATCCTTTTCACATCCTCTGCGGTAACGTCTAACCTACATGTATATTCAGTGTTATCAATATAGCATGCTTTACGCTGCTAATCTGAGGCCAGTTCTGCTTTCTCTTACAATGGCTAAGCTAAAAGCAAAGCTGTTTTGTGATCACTGTAAGCACTGTTTACTTATGAAACCAGTACATAAAAGCCTCCACTTAACAGAATTGAGTTGAATTGATAATATGTCTTGTTCCTAAAGATCTTTTAGTGTTTGCAGGGCATGTTCACAGACCGCAAGCAACAATCAAAATAGAACATAAAGTACTTAAGCTTTAAATATATAACATGATTCTGTTCAGGCCTGATTGGATCACGTATTTTAAATGGTCTTCTCAGTTATATCAGTATGAAGTGACACTGATCTGTCTACTTATGATCAGATCACCTGAGGAGGATGGTAATATCAGCTACATACAGGGCATCTGATGAACTGAGCCCATGGCATGGAAATAAGTAAACCCATTCTCCTCTACAGAGATATAAGGGATCATATTACAGTATTTTTCACAAATAAAGAAATTGTTAAAAACACTGGTACCAGGTAACACAAACAGAGCATGAATGTTTTTATGCAGGCAATAAATGCACACTTCAGAGGATCTAACAGCTGGTTAGGCCAAAATGCTGCAAGGTTCATGGAATTAAATGTTTATTATATTTTCAAAAACCTGTGTTAGAAGTATAATGATATACTAGATGCATATTTGCCGAATGCTGACAAAATATGAAAAAGTATTATAGCGTTTGCCTTTCTATCACTAAAAGCCTAACAGAAAGGCAAACACTCTGATACTTTATAATACCACTCATTTTCTTTGTTTACAGTCTAATAATTTATGAAACAGAACTGATAAAAAAATGTGAGTAAACCAATGAAGACGGCCTTGGCGATATATTGTTTGACCACTACTAGACAGTCAGAAAGACAGATCAGACAGACAAAATGGTAGATTTGACAGACAGACAGATAGATAGATAGATAAATAGATAGATAGATTTCATGACAAATTTATTTAATCATATATTAAAAAATTAAGAGATTACTAACAGGTAAAGTAAATATAATGAATATATAAGCTAATATAGTGCATATATTTCAGTTCATTTCTCTAGTCCACTAACATGCTGTGGACACTAAATGACTTGCCTAAGGTAAATGTAATGCTAAAATGACTATATCGCTGGCTTAAAATGAATCCAAAATAGGTTAGAAATTAAAAATCAGACACATAATTACTAGAGGCAACAATAATAATCAAAAGGTGTACATTTATTAATAAGCAATCTAACAAATGTTTATTGTTTATTATTCATTATCTTATTAATAAATGCTCATTTACTAAACATATTAATAAATGTGGGTAAATGTGGGTTTTGGGTTCATTTTAAGCAAGCAATACAGTAATTTTTATACAACAGTTGAGTTAAATAAAACTACCCAGCACGTTGGGCAAACATTTAACCCAACCACTGGGTTAAAACAACCCAATTGCTGGGTTTGTCCATTTTCAACCCAACTTGGGTTGTTTTTAACCCAGCATTTTTTAGAGTGTACATGAAATATTATTCTCAAGGTGTTTTATTGATTGTTTCCACGTTTGAAACACCGGTTGAGAGATTACACACATCTAGATTGTCTGTTCTTCTTCGTCTGTGCTTTTTCCTGTTGTGGCAATTAGTAAACAGCAGTGCATTACCATGCGCCCCCTTCTGGACTGGAGTGTGGATCGCCTGTGACTGACTGTATTCATCGTCTAACTGCATGATCTGAACCATAACATCTGTACCATACGGTGATGATAGATATATAGAAAGATAGAAAGATAGATAGATAGATAGACTGATAGTGTGACAGTGTGATTGGTTTGGAAAAAGGTTGAGATGGAGTGGGACCCCAGGTGTGCCGTCTTCCACAGAGGAAATTGAGCAAACGAGGGATAAGTGAGATGGAGCACTGTGTCTCAGAGTCGCCAATCACACTGGGCACTCCGCCCCATTAGCACTCTCAGCCTCCCCTCACAAACTGAAACCATCATCAGCCAGTAGCAGCCAGGACTCGACATGTTGCCTCTCTTATCTAAAGATGCTCTTGTTTTTGCTTTTCTGACTCTAAAGTCCTTTTTTTTCCAGGGATGGAAAACCATCTTCATTCAAACATACAACCCTTTTACTCTTTTGAGTCAAGTTTATGAAGACATACTCAAACACCTTGATATTATAAAATGGCAGCAATACGCAGAGAAACACTGCACAGACAGCATGAAGAGCGAGAGCAACAGAAAGGCCCTGGGTGGTTGATGTGTCGGTTTGCTGGAGCACTGTTGTAGAGTGTTTATGGCAGGCTCCAGATGTGCTGGAGCCCAGGGGCCCCGCAGTGTGTCGTTCCCCATAAACCAACATTCCCAATGCGACAGAGAGAGAACGAGACAGGAGGTGGGCAGGATGATTATAAGTGCACAGAGGTGGCATTATGGGAAGGATGCAAGACATCTAAAATAAATAAATAAATAAATATATAAACAAGCTGCCAGAGGGAAATAATGCTTATGTAAGTCAATTAAAGTGCCAGGGACTATGTGGAGGCAGAAGTTGTTCCAACGAAGGCTGGAAGTTGTAGATGTGATTGAAGATGAGGGGTGACGTGCTTTATCAGGCAATATGGCAACTATTTGCAGCAAAAGCATCCTTTTTTATTTAGATTACATGCAGTATGAGTGAGGATGAGGAATGATGCTTGCTGGAATACATGTAGTCAGTTACTGATTGCAAATTACATGCAAAATTGATACACTTTACAATAAGGTTTCATTAGTTTACGTAAGTTAACTACTTTAGTTAAAATGAACTAAGAATGAACAATACTTCTACAGCATTAATTAATCTTAATTAATGTTAATTTCAACTTTTATTAATACTTTATTAAAATCAAAAGTTGTATTTGTTAACATTAGTTAATGCACTGTGAACTAACATTAACAATAATTAACTGTATTTTTATTAACTAACATTAACAAATAATAATAAATAATGTAACAAATGTATTGCTCATTGTTAGTTCATGTTAGTTAATACATGAAACCTTATTGAAAGTGTTACCACAAATAATTGTAGAGAGAGAGAGCAAATATATTCCAACATGAAATGTATTGTTGACTAGAGGCTGGTGTGTGCAATTCTACAAAAACTACACTTCCGAAAGTATGTAAGTGGTAGGATTTTTTAGAAAAATCAAAAAGGAAAATCAAAAAAAGAAGAAAAATTAGGACAAATCAATAAATTATTATTTACTGACATTGTGTGAACAATATGTAATCACGTAATCCATAAATAAGTAACTGATTATGAACATTTTAACATGTAATATAATCTAATTACGTCTATAATCTAAAATCTGATTACGTAATAAAAGTAATGTGTTACTACAGTACTGTATATGATGTAGAACTCACACACAGCTGGATGGCAAAGCAAATGAGACATTGTATTCACTTGACAAAATTCTAACAAAAAAGTTTTCCATTTCAAATGACTCTCTTAATATGACTCAGATTTAATGCAAGACATTCACACATTCAGTCTTTTCCATTTTCCACCAAGACCGGGTCTCACTACCAGACGAAATCCTCATAATAAACCCCCTCCATTAGCACTGGTAGCTAATTTTGTGGGTTGGGGAATAACATTGGTCCCACTGACAAAAACCCGTCTGTTCGTCTCAGCATGTGAGAGGGTGTATTGTATTTCTTCCCTGAGCCAGTAAGAATTAGAGGCACTAAAAGCAAGCAATTGTTACTAACAAAACTGATATTTCTCCTTTAGAAGTTCTCCTGCAGCTTCGACCAAACGTTTTAAAAACATATCAAACTCAATACTGAACCCATCTAAAAAGTACAGTTGAAAACATTTTCAATCCAATTCCTCTCCAAAAAAAAAAATGATTTATTGCTTCACTCAAGGTGGGCTGTGAATGTAGTAATCTAAGGAAGGAAGAAGAAATGTGCAGGTCGGATATCAGTGTGGTGGATTCAACCTTAAAAGTGCGAGTTAAAAGGCAGTCTGTCAGCGCAGCGGGAAATAAGTGACATCAACCATATACTCCAGCACCTATTTTGAGGTTCAAACCACTACTTCTGTCTCTGTAAGTGGCCATTTATGTGTGTGCATTCTTACTGTATGTGTGTTTATCCTGGTGCTCAACTACACGTGTTAGCGCCTAACCCTACTCACCACATTTAAAATAGTGTCTCGCAGCGGCACGAGTTCAATCCCCCTCATAGAGACAGCAGCACACAGCTCAAACACATCAGTGCTAATGAGAGATTACACTGGCTTAACCAAATCACTCACAAAACAATGGTCTCTGTAAACACAAGCACACACACACACTGAGCAGACACTTTATTCAGATTGAATTCAGTTCACATAACATTAGCAGCTAATTAAATGCATTATATTTAGTGCACCCAAGTAACGTAATATTAAATCAGATTTCCGTACTGTAAATGCATTAAATACATGCAAATACACATGCACAATTGATGTGAACCCCTAAATTGCATTATAATTATGTACATGATATTCATTTATTCTTTTTGAGAGTACTTTTTTTCATTAAAAAAATGCTTTTTTGTAAGCTAGGAATGAATCACTTTCGCTGATTCACTGATTCACTATTTTATTTATATTTATGTTGTTTATTTTGTAGAAATACACTGGCTCTAGAAATGTACTACTAATATTTTCAAATGAAATCCAAGCTGATCATTTTTTTCTGCCTAAAATATATTATTTCCTGCATCACAATCTCCCACTGCTACTACGAGCTTTAAATTAGGCGATATTGTTTTGTACCTTGTTCTCTCTCTCTCTCTCTCTCTCTCTCTCCCTTAACAAGACAATGAGCCAGTTATGAGAAAGCAAGACTGCTGAATATCCAAATGCAATTTATGAGTCATTAAAGCAGAGGACCACATTAATATTTCATCAGTCTTATTACACCAACAATTCCTGGGAAAATCCTATAAACACGCACACGTGGCTACAGGAGCATATGTGAACATGCACACACACACATGCCCATTCCTTCTGGAAGCTTTTTAAATGTCTGTGGGGTGACAGACATGTGGGCAAATCCCCAGGACAATAACATATTTATACACATACTGTACCTGCAATCCCACTTACATAAACTGAGATTGTAACGAAGTTCGTAAATGGGAAGAAGGAGGCGGGAACCGGCGAACATTCAACAAAACTTTAATATAAAATAAACAAAGAACAAAACGAAAGTAATGCCGGCAGACCCTCGCGGACGTCTGCCGGCCACACAAACATAATAAAACATAAAATAAAGTCCAGGCCTGGTCCTCTCTCGTCCTTCATTGTAGTCGCTCCTCCTTTTATGCCTCCGGAGCTCCTCCGTGAGAGACTCGAGGCCGGCACGCCTCGCAGGTGACGCTCATTATCACTCGCGTCACCGGCCTCGCGCCGTTCCCTCACGGCTCTCGCCCGCCCTGCTCGTCACATACCCCCAACGCCCCTCGCAGGCCGGGGGGTACCTCCGAGACTGCGCTCTACTCCCCCCCGGGGCCTGTCTCGGCGGCCGCAGCACCTGGGGGTAAGGACAGACGAGACGAGAGAAAGGAGACAGAAGCAAGGGGAGCGACAGGACGAGAGAGGGGAGAGAGGAAAAAGAAAGAAAAAAAAAATTCTTGGTCCGGTTCCCCGACACACTGCCGCTCGGTCCTCAGCCTGCCAAGAGGCTCTTTCTCGCGGTGCCATGCGGTGGCACTGGACGCTCGGTGGACGGCCCGATCCTCGACCGCCTCCTGGCGGCCGGCGATGGCTCCTCCGACTGAGGGCAGCCGGCAGCGAGTCCCCCGTCCCCTGCTCCTCCCCTTCATGGCGGACGGCAGCAGGCTCCGGCCCACGGCAGACGGCGGCGACTCCTCCGCTCCCTCCAGGTCCAGGACGGCAGCCACCCCACCTCGTCCCAGGAGCACGGCATCCGGGTCTCCGTCCCACCTTTCACTAGGCTCCAGTACCACCGCCTCGGGCAGCCTCTCGCGGTCTACACATACTCCCGCGCTGCCCGAACTCCGCAGCACCGCGATCCCCCTCAGCAGCGAGGGCTCTCCGACAGCATGTCCCTCCTTCCTCCCGGGTTTCGGCACCAATGTAACGAAGTTCGTAAATGGGAAGAAGGAGGCGGGAACCGGCGAACATTCAACAAAACTTTAATATAAAATAAACAAAGAACAAAACGAAAGTAATGCCGGCAGACCCTCGCGGACGTCTGCCGGCCACACAAACATAATAAAACATAAAATAAAGTCCAGGCCTGGTCCTCTCTCGTCCTTCATTGTAGTCGCTCCTCCTTTATGCCTCCGGAGCTCCTCCGTGAGAGACTCGAGGCCGGCACGCCTCGCAGGTGACGCTCATTATCACTCGCGTCACCGGCCTCGCGCCGTTCCCTCACGGCTCTCGCCCGCCCTGCTCGTCACAGAGATGTTTGGAGTTAAAATTTACTACTACTACATTAATGTGGATGGAATCATATGTAGATTTAAGAAAACAATGAACTAGAATCATGATACATCCTTTTTTGACTGTACTATTGGAAGTCCAACAGGGATCGATCCTTGGACCACTTCTGTTCAGTTTATATATTAATGTTTTACCCACGTTCAAATGATTGCAGATGATACGTTTATTTGTACTCATTCCAAGACAAAAGAACAAGCTGCTATCAAACACAGCACTGAACAAAGTATCAGACTGGTTAACTTACACTTGTATTATTGTTAATGTGGGCAGAACTGTGGGAATGTAATTTTCTATTAAAGGTGCCCTAGATTCAGAAATTGAATTTACCTCAGAAATTGAATTTACCTCAGCATAGTTAAATAACAAGAGTTCAGTACATGGAAATGACATACAGTGAGTCTCAAACTCCATTGTTTCCTCCTTCTTATATAAATCTCATTTGTTTAAAAGACCTCCGAAGAACAGGCGAATCTCAACATAACGCCGACTGTTACGTAACAGTCAGGGTGTACGCCCCCAATATTTGCATATACCAGCCCATGTTTCCAACATTATGAAAAGCATTAGACAAGGGCAGAACGTCTGGATCTGCACAGCTGAATCAACAGACTAGGTAAGCAAGCAAGGACAATAGCAAAAAAAGGCAGATGGGGCAATAATAACTGACATGATTCATGATAACATGATATTTTTAGTGATATTTGTAAATTGTCTTTCTAAATGTTTCGTTAGCATGTTGCTAATGTACTGTTAAATGTGGTTAAAGTTACCATCGTTTCTTACTGTATTCACGGAGACAAGAGAGCCGTCGCTATTTTCATTTTTAAACACTTGCAGTCTGTATAATTCATAAACACAACTTCATTCTTTATAAATCTCTCCAACAGTGTAGCATTAGCCGTTAGCCACGGAGCACAGCCTCAAATTCATTCAGAATCAATGTAAACATCAAAATAAACACTGTACTTACGCGATTAGACATGCTGCATGACGAACACTTTGTAAAGATCCATTTTGAGGGTTATATTAGCTGTTTGAACTTTTTTTTATGTTGTTTAAGGCAAGCGCGAGCTCTTGGGGCGTGAAGCACCAGATTTAAAGGGCCACACACCCTGAATCGGCTAATTTCTAATTATGCCCCAAAATAGGCAGTTAAAAATGGGGTATTTTGAGCTGAAACTTCACAGACACATTCAGGGGACGCCTTAGACTTATATTACATCTTTTAAAAAAAAAGTTCTAGGGCACCTTTAAGATACTTGATACAGGCCAGCCAGATAGCCTTGTTAATGGAGAGTTGGTAAACATTGCTGAGCATTTAAAAAATTTGGATAATTTAATTTTTAAGAAATGTAAAATAAAAAAATAAATTTCTCTAAATTTGCTAGAGCAAGCTTAATGACTTGTTTCAGGCAAATTAGGAATCAATTACTTTTAGTTGCTGCTAAACTTCTTATGCATACAACGATTCTGCAGGTGTAACTATGTTAAAATCACTAGACACTTTTTACAAACAAGCTGTGCAAATTCTTGATAAAAACAGTATATAGTATATGATTGTTTGGCTAAATTTAAAGGGTTAGTTCACCCAAAAATGAAAATTCTGTCATTAATTACTCAGCCTCATCTTGTTCCACACCCATAAGACATTCATTCATCTTCGGAACACAAATTAAGATATTTTTGATAAAATCAAATAGAGGCCTGCATTGACAGCAAGTTAATTTAAACTTTCAAACCCCAGAAAGGTACTATAAACATATTTAAAACAGTTCATGTGACTACAGTGGTTCAACCTTAATGTTATGAAGTGACGAGAATACTTTTTGTGTGCCAAAAAAACAAAATAACGACTTTATTCGACAATATCTTGTGATGGGCGATTTCAAAACATCGCTTCATGAAGCTTCGAAGCTTTACAAATCTTTTGTTTCGAATCAGTGGTTCAGAGCGTAAAAGTCACGTTATTTCTGTAAACGAGGCTTCTTTACATCATAAGCATTTCAAAATTTCAATGGTTCATGTGACTTTGGCAGTTTGATACATAAAAGAATTTTAATTTTTGGGTGAACCAACCATTTAAGATAGATAACTGCCTTTGGACAGTCAGTTTTTTGCTTTTTGTTTTTCAGTCAGGGAAGCAGAAAATATATTTATTAAAAAACTTTGATAATTCTGTCACTCTGCTACTATAAAAAAAAAATATATATATATATATGCTCTTGGTTTTCAGTTTCTGCCATTGCTTTAACCCTCCATGGCTTCTGTCTCCTAATCATCTGCTAAAAGCCTGGAACCAAATCAAAGGCACGAAGAGGGAGGGGAATCTCACATGGGCATTGTTCTGAAGATCAAAGTTATGTTAAAGCCCCGGAGGAGGCAAAGTGGGGTCTGCCAGGGTTCTGCCAGCATTCCCGCAAGCTGCAGTGATTCTGCTGCTATTAAAAGAGTGGTTGGATCCGGTTGGCTTACAGAAGAAGACATACTGCGGGGTGCTGGTGGGCCAAAAGTGCAACAGAGGTGAGGCCCCTTGAGACAATGCTCAGTGTTCTCTCTCTCTTTCTGTCCATCATGAATAATGCACAGGACTGTGCTGACCTTTCTGTCCAGGGTTCAGATATACACCGCTCAGTTGAACTTGTTTGATCAATGTAAACGGAAGATTCGTCCCAGGATCTCATTGCTTTGTAATAATACACTCAGTGTATGTTGTCTTTACACTGAAATATTTTACAAATGTTTGTCAAGTCATGACAAATACTATATATGCTGTATATGCTGTTTGAGTTGTTATTGCTTCGGGCTGTGGATTGAGAAACATTTTCTGACTAAGTGGAGGGAAGATGCAGTTATTTTCATTTATTTATTCATTTATATATTCATTACCTCCTACAGCCTTCTCCGTAACAGTCACATTGGCATAAGCACTGTGAATGATACCGCATATATGCTA
Organism: Ancherythroculter nigrocauda; assembly: GCA_036281575.1. Classification (NCBI taxonomy): domain Eukaryota; kingdom Metazoa; phylum Chordata; class Actinopteri; order Cypriniformes; family Xenocyprididae; genus Ancherythroculter; species Ancherythroculter nigrocauda. The sequence continues at coordinate 16,583,522 of VTFQ01000022.1, read as the reverse complement.
CAAGCGAGTAGTGCAACATGTCATAACAAAACCAGACTGCTCCTATTATAAGCTAATCAATGAAATTGTCTAGACTGCAAGCTGCAAAACATCTATATACGGGTATAACCGTTGCAAGGAAAGTATGTAGGGGAGCACAAAAATATTCCCGACTCTGAATTAAAAAAATAAGCCAAGTATATTGCTACCATTCTGGAAATCAAGTAATTTAACTTCAGCTGATGGTACCACACTTCACAAATCCCACAAGTGTCACTTCAAAATATTAATCTATTGCATTTATCACTCAAAGAGCGAGCCACAAGCTGAGAACAAGGTCCATGTTCAGGTTTTGTCATACATGTGTGTGTGTAACCCTGAGAAAAAAAACTCCGAGACGCTTAGCCGCTCTGTCTGCTGGAGAGGGTGAGAAGAGATGATAGCCTGATTAAAACAAGATGTGAGGTCTGAAAACATTGATCCACCAAATGCATTTCATATCAGCCAGAGTCCTGAGACACGGGACCTGATTAAAAGATAATGGCACATTACTCCCTGGAGCAAAAGGCAGCGAGAGGGAGAAAGAGAGAGAAAGAATGAGAGTCTGCTAGGGCAAGAAGTGACAGAAAGTGCCTCGGCACTTAAAGCAAGAGAGGGCACGGCATTCATCAGCTCTGAAATCCATGACTGCTCCTTCACGCTAGAGCTGCGCAATACAGAGGGGAAAAAGAAATCATATCTTGATATTTTTCAGCCTTTTGATGACATTCGATATAGGCTACATCTTGATGCTTATCTATTTGCTCTGAAACATTTTTTTTTTAAATCAAAGGAAATATTTAAAAATCACACAATTCACAAAAAGTAAAATGCATTAATGTACAAACAAATAGTAGTAAACAGCAATAGTTACCTTGATAAACTAATGTACAATTTTATAATTGAAATCGCAAGTCATTGCGAAATTGACTGTTTCAAATTAATCAAACTTAAAGGAGTTCTATAATGCCCCTTTTACAAGATGTCTCTGGTGTCCCCAGAATGTGTCTGTGGAGTTTCAGCTCAAAATACCCAACAGATTATTTATTATACCTTGTCAAATTTGCCCCATTTGGGTGTGAGCAAAAACACGCTGTTTTTGTGTGTGTCCCTTTAAATGCAAATGAGCTGCTGCTCCCGGCCTGTTTACCAGAAGAGGGCGGAGCTTTAACAGCTCGCATTTCGGTTGCTCAACAACAACAAAGTTGGAGAATCTCACGCAGCCAAAATGAAAATTGTCAGTAACGGTGTTCAGCTTTACATTGTTCAAAACCGGAGTCGGACTCTGATGGAGAGACTCTGGAAGAAATTACAACTTTTAGAATACATCTGGACATTTCTGAATGCTTAGTGAATAAATTTGTGTAATTGTAATCGACTAGCATGTGCCGTCATGTTAATCTTTTGTGCAAATCCAGCGATGAATTGATCCTTGTTTGTGAAGCAGTCTGGCATAAAATGACAGCATGGCAACAACACTCTAATACAACAACTGTTCCTCTTCTCTAAAGCAGCCCAACATGGCCTTGACCCCTTTGTTGCATGTGCTCGGGGGCAGGGTTTATGTAAATTTTAGGGTTAGTGATGTCACTAACCCGGGAAGAAGCTTGTTGTAGTCCCTACCCACCGTTTGTTGTAGTCCTTAAACAGCGAATTCTTTAAAAAAAAATATTTTTGAGCGTCGTAACTTTACAGATGTTGTTTATGTTCAAAGAGCAACATTACACAATAACTAAAGTTAAAAAAGTGAAATCATAATCAACCACCCCTTTAACTGCAACAATATTTTATCTAGTAAAGTTAAAATTGTCACAAGACAAGAAGGGATTATATAGGCAAAATTAGTCTAGCGTGTGAACAATGTAAGACTAATTTCTGCTGTTAGACTAGGGTAGGTTTGACTCATTTCTATGAATCATTTCTTTGAATCGCTTCAATATATATATAAATTGGACACTCAAAGTAAAGTGTAGCTAATGCACCGATATAACTATATACAGTACAGTCCAAAAGTTTGGAACCACTAAGATTTTTAATGTTTTTAAAAGAAGTTTCATCTGCTCACCAAGGCTACATTTATTTAATTAAAAATACAGTAAAAACAGTAATATTGTGAAATATTATTACAATTTAAAATAACTGTTTTCTATTTGAATATATTTCACAAAGTAATTTATTCCTGTGTTGGCAAAGCTGAATTTTCAGCATCATTACTCCAGTCTTCAGTGTCACATGATCCTTCAGAAATCATTCTAATATGCTGATCTGCTGCTCAAGAAACATTTAATGTGTACAATTGTACAAAATATTTGTGTACAATATTTTTTTTTCAGGATTATTTGATGAATAGAAAGTTCAAAAGAACAGTGTTTATCTGAAATCTAATCTTTTGTAACATTATAAATGTCTTTACTGCCACTTTTCAAAAAAATAAAATAAAAATTCTTACTGACCCCAAACTTTTGAACGGTAGTGTATAATGCTACAGAAGCTTTGTATTTCAGATAAATGCTGTTCTTTTGAACTTTCTATACATCAAGGAATCCTGAAAAAAAAAGTACACAACTGTTTTCAACATTGAAAATAATCATAAATGTTTATTGAGCAGCAAATCAGCATATTAGAATGATTTCTAAAGGATCATGTGACACTGAAGACTGGAGTAACGATGCTGAAAATTCAGCTTTGCATCACAGGAATAAATTACTTTGTAAAATATATTTAAATAGTACACAGTTATTTTAAATTGTAATAATATTTCACAATATTACTGTTTTTACTGTATTTTTAATGAAATAAATGTAGCCTTGGTGAGCAGACGAAACTTCTTTTAAAAACATTAAAAATCTTAGTGGTTCCAAACTTTTGGACTGTACTGTATATATATATATATATATATATATATATATATATATAGTTATATCAGTGCATTAGCTCTTAAATATGAGGTTACACTTTATTTTGAGTGTCCACTTTAGACATTCTACTAACTATTAAGTAACTTCTCAACTACTTGTAGTTCGCAACTACTATCAAAATAAATTGTTAACAAATATAAGGTAATTCTGTTTTTTACCCTTGTTGTCATGTACTAAAAAGGTGTGGGAGACATTTTTACTGCATTAAACAGTTTGAATTTAACAGGAAATGGTTCCTCTGATAAATAATTAAAAAAAAAAATAAATAAATAAATAAAAAAATGTATAAAATAAATTACACATCGTTCCACTGCTGTGAAAAATATTCACACATACCCACTCAGGTGTTCAAAGATGCTCCTGCATTGACTGCAGTCACACATCCCCTCCTCTCTTATGCAGATCTCTCTATTGACTTCACAGGGATCATCCTGCCATCTGTATTCCAGAGGAGGACCATAGATTCCTTTCAACTGATACTCAACACAGACTAACACCTTAAGGACACTCAAAGGGCAATCTGAGCCTTCCAGAAACTGCTGCATGTACTGCACAAAACATGCTTTCATAATTGCAGTGAGCGACATCAGTCCTTAATTGGAGTGTTGTGAACTTTAGTCTCGCCTCTTTTTTCATTTAAGATTTTACAATGAAGCGTTAAAAGTCTTCTAAGCTAGCAAGTCAGCCTTAAAAAGTCATTTGCAGCTGCACATAGTGAGGAGATAGATAGAGGAGAGAGGGACTGCTGCTCTTTCAATCTCTTTTCATCACAACAGAAGCTGACAACTGACAGCTGCAGCCCTCCATCTGACAAACACACACACACACTGTCATCACGGGCACAGCATTGCCCTCGGAGACTGCAGGTATCCACAGTATGTGACAATAACCAGCTCTGTTATGCAGATCTGCAAACAAACACACACATACACACACTGCTGAACAGCCCTGGCATAGTCAGTAAAGGAAAAGGGAAATGTTGTAGTATAAGGAGAAATATCGACTTGTTTCCCTACTCGGTGCTTAGGCAAACTGTGCCACTTCCTCTCGGCCACCTTGTGACAAGACATCCATGAATGTATATTAATCCTTAAATGTATACCTTGGGTCTTTATCAACCCAGGACATAATTCACTACCCTCCCCCTCATTCATTTTTAAAGTTAAACATCAACCTTCTTAGGATTCCTGAATCTATTTATTATAAACAAATATAACAAGAAAATTATTCATATAAAAGAATATCTGTTCCCTTTCGAAAGGGAACTCACGTGACGTTCCCCATAGCGTTTCAACGCAGAGTCTCGTTCCCTGGTTCTCAGGGAACCATGGTTACATACGTAACCTGAGACGTTTTCGAATTTTTTTTTTGTAAAATGGATATAGGGTCACTGGCAACCCGAAGTATGTAATAGTGTAAGTATTTTTTTCTGCACAATAATTTTATCTCTGATGACTCAATATGTGCAATTCACCTTTATTCCTCAAGGTGGCAATGTCTGATACACAATAATGATGTGATGTTTCAATCATAATTACCACAGGCATAAAACAAAAGAATATAACTATCATCAGCAAAACTTGAAATCACAAGAAAATTAAATCGTGATAACAAGAAAACAACTTTTGTTATATCGTGATCATGGGAATATTAAATTGTTATAAAGAGAGAACAACTTTTGTTATGTCGTGATCATGAGAAAATTAAATCATGATTACGAGAAAACAACTTTTGTCATGTCGTGATCGTGAGAAAAATTAAGTCGTGATAATGAGAAAACAACTTTTGTCATGTCGTGATCATGAGAAAATTAAGTTGTGATAACAAGAAAACAACTTTTGTTATATCGTGATCATGGGAATATTAAATTGTTATAAAGAGAGAACAACTTTTGTTATGTCGTGATCATGAGAAAATGAAATCATGATAACGAGAAAACAACTTTTGTCATGTCGTGATCATGAGAAAATTAAGTCGTGATAATGAGAAAACAACTTTTGTCATGTCGTGATCATGAGAAAATTAAGTTGTGATAACAAGAAAACAACTTTTATGTTGTGATCATGAGAAAGTTAAGTTCTGATAGCAAGAAAACAACTTATGTTGTGATCATGACAAAATGATGTCGTGATAACGAGAAAACAACTTTTGTCATGTCGTGATCATGAGAAAAATTATGTCGTGATAATGAGAAAACAACTTTTGTTATGTCGTGATCATGAGAAAAATTATGTCGTGATAATGAGAAAACAACTTTTGTTATGTCGTGATCATGAGAAAAATTATGTCGTGATAATGAGAAAACAACTTTTGTTATGTCGTGATCATGAGAAAAATTATGCCGTGATAACGAGGAAAACAACTTATGTTGTGATCATGAGAAAATTATGTCGTGATAACGAGAAAACAGCTTATGTTGTGATCATGAGAAAATTAAGTTGTGATAACAAGAAAACAACTTTTATGTTGTGATCATGAGAAAATTAAGTTGTGATAACAAGAAAACAACTTTTATGTTGTGATCATGAGAAAATTAAGTTGTGATAACAAGAAAACAACTTTTATGTTGTGATCATGAGAAAATTAAGTTGTGATAACAAGAAAACAAGTTTTGTTGTGATCATGAGAAAATTAAATCGTGATAACGAGAAAAAAACTTTTATGTTGCGATCATGAGAAAATTAAGTCGTGATAACAAGAAAACAAATTTTGTTGTGATCATGAGAAATAAGTCATGATTACGAGAAACGAGAAAGAAAAAAATAATAATCCATGGCCTTTTAGGGCTTCCGTAAAACTGGTCATGAATCAAACCTAAAAGGGTTCATGAATTGAGAAATCTAATTTTCCTTGATCATTTGACATAAAAGAGGACATTGCAATATAAAAATATCCTGTAAGTTTCAGACCCCAAAACTTCCTCATTAGTCCAAAAACAGCTTTTATTGAAACCAAGCTGCTGAACTACTCATTTCAGATTTTCTCAGTATGTCATCATCATGCGACAAAAGACCGCCTCTGCAGAAGATCTTCAATGCCTACTTCTACATCATTGCCTCTTTAGCCGAACCCACAGTTTCAAAAGAAAATGGTATGAAATTTGTCAAAAATAAACCAAAAAATAAAAAATAAAATCAATATAAATAGACCAAAAAGTCAGCACCCTCATATAAAAATCACTCAATGGGAAATGGCTAATATAGCTCTTAATTTCCATCTTGCAAGGTTCCGTTCTGTTAACTTTCTAGTAATTGTTAAGTCATTGTCAAGATTTATTAAAAATAAAACAAAATAAAAAATAAATTGCCAGAGCATATTTTTTAAAGTCTAACATACCCTTTTATAGAAATACTTTGCAAGAGTTCAAAAGATACTGTAGGGTTAAAGCTATGATCAACTGATAGGATTGTTGTTCCAGCTTATTTAGGATCATGTCCTACTTGAGAAATCATATTGAGAACCAACTTTAGGGCTCAGAAAGTTTTGATGCTTTCTCTAACAATCCAAATCTGATCCTCGCCATCTCCCCATCTTTGGTCTACTCCATAAGAGCCATATGATTCAGCACCATCCCATGCTTTAGCCCGCCGGCTGTCAGACGGCTGTTTAAAGAGACAATTTCTGTAGTCCATTACGGCTGATAAATTGGATTTAGACCAGAGAAGCAGCGCGAATGAGTGGCTAAATACAATGCTTGACACATTCTCTTGGCTGAGAAATGCTTGTGCTGGCTGCTACGGCTAGAGCAGTAAGACAATTATCATATGGAGAGTGGCAGAGTCCTCGATCAGGCCTAAAAACAGAAGCAGGCAGACAGGCTTTGGTCTCAGCTTTTTGGAAAATAAATCGTTTATGCAGGACACTCTGCTCAGTTTTTTTTTTCCCTTTTATTCTGTTTCCTCATCTCAGTTTGGACAGCATTTAGAGTTTGTTTAGCAGAGCTGAGCCAAGAGCTGAAATGATCTGGAATGTTTTGTTCAGGCCAAAAAAACAATACATGAAAATGTGCATTGTCTTCTCTCTTTTTTTTTTTCTCACTAGCTTGACAGGTATGAGTCTCAATTAGCTATTGTTTTAAACATCTAATCGTGTTATTTTATGTGGCGGATGATGCATCTGTGTGTATGGTTGTCATCAAAAGAGGGTTTTGATGCATCTTTGTGGACAAGAACTCAGTACGAGTTGAAGGTTGCTGTCAGTTTGCACAGAACAAGGAAAAAAAAATTACAAGGAGACAAGAGAAAGAGACAAATGAATATAATTTCCCATTTCCTTCAATCCACAAAATGTGATTTCTTTTCACAATAATATATAATAGTAAAATGGACAATAGAATTTTTATTCAGTGTGATTTAATCTAAAAATGATACTAAATCTTGTGTCACATACATTTACATTGAAAACTGTTGCTCAAATGGACAACTTTGCAACTCAAATTAATATTTAATGTATATTTATTATTCTAAAACGGTTAGTTCCTGTCCTTGATTCTGACTGGTCAATAGCTGTGTTTTATTCATGATAAAACACGGCTATGACCGCTTTACCCAACAGTTCTGTGTATCACTACACAACACCCTTAGCAACCACTCTTAGCAACATAAACTGAATTGAAAATTACTGTATTATGTAGAACTAGAAGAGTATTGTAAGAAAGAGATCGAGAGCGAGTTTATTACCTGCATTCAGATTTAGCATTTTCCTTCAGGTCAGTCCTATGTTCATAATAAAAAATCTGTTTAAATATCCGATGTATTATCTTGTCCTTTTAACAGTTAAGGGGTTTTCCCGTGACTGACAGCACTAGTCAAAGCATTTATCAGTTGCGTCTTGTTCCGTGAACAACAATTCAGTCTTTTCAATGTAAAAGTCTTCACTACTGACTGACTCGCTCATAAAGACAATCTTTGCCGCCATCTAATGGCGTTATGATGTAAGTTCTGTTGCTGTTCACGGTCAGGGACTATTTTTCCAGGTGGAAGGAAGGCTTTTAGTTCAAGTTTACTTCATGAAAGTTGCATTAATACATATTTTTGGCTTGTATTAACTGTATTGTGTGGTAACTGTTTTATAAAAGCAATAAGGTACTCGAGGCTAGTGCTGTATCGTGAATAAGTCACTGTTGAAGGGGTTGCCGGCACTCTACTTTGCATCGTGCCTAACAATACCCTTCAGCCGTGACTTATTCATGATAAAGCACAGCCTCTCGTACCTTATTGCTTACATATATTAGGGGAAAGTAGCTATGTAAATAATAATAATAATAATAATGATAATAATAATAATAATAAAAGTATAATAAACTTGAATTTTAATAAATATAATATAATATAATGACTGTACTTTATCCCTTATTTAAAACAAACACCATGAATATTAATTCTGTTACCTCTATGGCTTTCAATGCCCTCGTAATCTTTAATCATAAACTTTACTGGAATGAGGGTGGGATCAACCTGTCAATCACATGAGATCACAGTAATAGCAAACCACAACGAACCAATCAATCCCAGATTAACAAGATCAAGTCCCGCCCAACAGTTTTCTTTGTTCGAGAAGCTGTATTACATATGTCACAATAGGGAAGAAAAGATGATCACAACTTCCTTTCATGCCGACTTTAAGGTTTTGAGTTTGTCGTACTCACTTCTCAGACTGGACTGAAGTTATCATCCATGACCTTGAAGCTGGCATCTAACTGCCAGAGTATTCTGTGCATGGACTGGCCGTTTAAATACGCCAGTTTCATCAATGGATTCAGTCAATTAGGATTCAGTGACATATAATGACTGCTAATTTGTCAGCGTGTGATTTGAAAGCATTGAAAATGAATTCTTTTAACATTCAAATGCTAATTGCACAGCATAACAGTGCTCCTCTTTGCACTGCATGAAAGACAAAAGGCTCCTGTGACACTTAAACACACACATACGCACACAGCCATGTAGAGCCGCACAGATGGAAATCACACATGTACAGGGCTAAAAGATAACCTCAGTCTGTAAGATTAATGAAGAAGTGCTTTATAACTGCTTGGACAGCAGTTCCGCTTGCCTATTTGTCTTCACAATATTGATAAATATGCAGTCTGCAACTAAGCTTCCAGTTAACCTGAAAGTGCCTCAGTTATGAGGCAAATACGAGACTCATCTGCGGAGATAAAAATGAACGAGGATTCCAGAACTGACAGGTCTCCTTCAATGTGTCACGGGTGAGCTCTCTCGCAATGATCTCAAAGCGTTCTCGTCAGGGCCGGGCGGCATCTTTCTGATACACAGCTTTATATCGGGCCATTAAGGAACTAATATCATGATTTAGGCCTGTGGAATTGTCGCCTTTATGGCCTGAGTGCGTTTTTTACAAGCTGCGCAGATTAGTTTCTGTCTATCGCTCAGGGTAAAACGTGTAATCTAACATCTCATAAGACCAAGAAAAGGGGTGATAAGAGCAGAATTTTGCTTGCCTTTAAAATCTAACCTTCAAAAATGGATTTGCGAGTGTGTCGAGATAAGCCGGGAATATAAACCATTACAGATCGCCTAAACGGCTAAATGTGCAATAACAACAGTTTTAATAAGACTGTCAGTCGTGACATTGACATTTGTTTACATGCTATTGGAATATTATGGTCTCGAATGTGATATAATCCATGGTACGTGCTCAACGGAAGAACATCTGGAGGGAGGCAACAGGTTGGAATTGGTATTATTCCATAGAAAAAGTTTTACCTTCTACACTCTTAAAGGTGCCCTTGATTCAAAAATTGAATTTACCTCGGCATAGTTAAATAACAAGAGTTCAGTACATGGAAAAGACATACAGTGAGTCTCAAACTCCATTGTTTCCTCCTTCTTTTATAAATCTCATTTGTTGAAAAGACTTCCGGAAAACACTCGGATTTCAACATAACACCGACTGTTACGTAACAGTCGGGGGATCCACCCCAATATTTGCATAATGCCAGTGTTCAAATGCATTACACAAGGACAGCCAGTAATGTCTGGATCTGCACAGATGAATCATCAGACTAGGTAAGCAAGCAAGAACAACAGCGAAAAATGGCAGATGGAGCAATAATAACTGACATGATCCATGATATCATGATATTTTTAGTTATATTTGTAAATTGACTTTCTAAATGTTTCGTTAGCATGTTGCTAATGTAGGCTACTGTTGGTTAAAGTTACACCGTTTATTACTGTATTCACGGAGACAAAACTATTTTCATTTTTAAACACTTGCAGTCTGTATAATTCATAAACACAACTTCATTCTTTATAAATCTCTCCAACAGTGTAGCATTAGCCGTTAGCCACGGAACACAGCCTCAAACTCACTCAAAATAAAACGTTGACATCCAAATATATACTTTACTCACATAATTCGAAGCATGCATGCAGCATGCATGACGAACATCTTGTAAAGATCCATTTGAGGGTTATATTAGTTGTGTGAACTTTGTAAATGCGCTGTAATATAGTCAACAACTCATGTGGCAGGGAACACGCTCGCTCTTAAAGGGGCGGCGTCAGTGAAAATCAGTGCATTGTTAATGATGCCCCAAAATAGGCAGTTAAAAAAATTAATAAAAAAAAAAACTATGGGGTATTTTGAGCTGAAACTTCACAGACACATTCAGGAGACACCTTAGACTTATATTACATCTTTTAAAAACATGTTCAAGGGGACCTTTAAAAAAAAAAAAAAACAAGGTTCTTTGGCATCTCAGGTTCAATGAAGAAGCTTTAACATTCATGGAAACTTTCCATTCCACCAAAGGTTCTTTATAGTGTCAAAAGGTTCTTTAGAATTGTAAAATGTTCTAGACTTCTGACCGTGTGAAATCACAGAGCCCACAATCTTCAAACGAACCATTTTTGGAGCTTGGTTAAATAAATGCTTTTTTTTTTTGAGGAGGAGGAGGATGTTTTAACCCTTTAAGACCTGAAGGCATTTTTAGAGTTGTTTAGAGTTGTTTTTTTCTGAGTGACATACACAAAAATAAGACTCATAACTCCAAACCTATAGCAAGGAGAGTCAAAAGGTAGGTATCGTTTGACACTTTTTTTTTTTTTTAATTTTTAGAAAATATAAATTACATAACATTTGGACATTCTCTTGTTGAGAAAATGCTGGTAAAAGACAAATAAATATATATAATTTTTATAATCATTTTACATATCTTTCTTATTTGACATGCAATAAGAATTCATTGAGGAAATAAGATAGGAGGAAAATTCTTTTTTCTGGATCAAATTTTGTGGTGATAGCATAAAGTAATCAAAAGTTACAGCATATGGAACCAAGATAGCCTTTTTGTTTTGCCCTTAACGCCCCCTAATGGGCATTTTTATAATCTTACAGACTAAAATATCTCGTGATCAATGGATTATGTTGATTTTGGGCTCATTTTAATCACGAGAATCTACTGTAAATAATGCCATTTTATACAATATGTGTAAGTTTCGTGAAGTTATGAGCAAAAATGCCACTTGGAATCTACATACTGTATTTGTTTTTAGTCAAATAACTCAGCACTACTTAGGAGTTAACCGAATTGTCTACATGCATAGTAAAGTTCAGACTCTAAGCTTTCAAATGACACCTATTTTGCCTTGATCAAGGCAGTAGTTTTGAAAAATATGATTATTAATTTTTTCGCTGCTAGGTGGCGCCCACAAGCGGTACACTCAGGTTAATAGGGACTACTTAGCACTTGTAAAGAGTTGGTCAAAATGGTTAAAAAGCTGAGTTTCTAAGCTTTAAAATTATACTTATTTTTTGTTATTCCACATTGGAAAACAAGCATGGACAGTTCCGGGACTGAGTCTTAGCCAAGCGTGTTACATCACTCCGTGAGTAGTAACTCGTGATCGACGCAATGAATTATGTTGATTTTGGGCACATTTTAATCATACAAATCTGCTGTAAACAGTGATGTGTATGATCTGTGCATTTTTCATGAAGTTATGTGTAAACGCCATGTGAAATCTACATATGTGTTTTCAGTTTTTATTGAACAGGAGGCATGATCTGAACGTGTAAAGTCTCTGATTTTGTATGCAAAAAGAATTATTGTGCTCCCTATTTGGTTTCAGTTTCTACTGGCTCTTAAACAAAGACACGCAAACGGGAGTGCCAACTCTCCCGCCGGTCATAAAGGGTTAAGCTACGAAACTTGAAGGATGTTTAAATGATACAAAGACCTCTTATATGTCAAAAGACCAAGGAAAATGTAATTTCTCATGTCATGAGCCATTTAAGAGTGTACCTTTGACAAACAAGCTGTATTACCTATCATCTACATATATAATTGTTTTAGGAGACCCTCAGGTGTTAAAATTTGACACAAGCCCACTCTAAAATGTGTTGATGGCACTGCGCCCAATGTGCCTGGCAGCGCAACCCTCAGCTGGGCAGCTGCAGACCGTGGCCCATTTAACAATGTTAACATATTTATGGAGGGGGAAGCTGAGATGATGGCCAGCTCATGAGTCCTGGTGACAGGTACTCGTTTAGACCATCTCCTCTGCCATTACTACCCCTCCCTGATCAAATGGAGACCATCTGTCTGCATAGCGACACAAACACACACACAGACAGATGTAAATGCCCGAACAGCACGGCCCTCGATGATGAGTCTCTGTATCTCCCAAGAGCCACATCTGCAAATAATGATAGATGCTGTTCATTTTTTCAGGGATTGATCCTGTGCATCTTCTCTAGGCCGGTCCTGGCTACAGCCACTAAGCACTCTGTTCTTCGGCCCCACGGCTATCACACTCGATCCTGAATAATAAATATCAGCTAGCATTTCAGGCCAAAACTGCAACTCATCCGAGCTTATGTTTCCTCTAAAACTAGACTGAACAATAGATGTAATTCTAGACCGATGAGGGCATCGTTTTATGAGGGCCATTTTGGGATTAAACGATGTAAACGTCAGTGCAGCCTTTAAACCGATTAATCTGAGTCTGTTTCTTTGGTATCGTTTTACTCGCCGTGACCCGATTAATGCAGAATTTCCTTCATAGGACTGAAGAACCCAATCCTTTCATATCCAAAACAAGGTGGTGCACAATTTAGAACTGCAGTGAGAACTGCCTTAAAATTCCAGATTAATTCCTGAATTTCAACTGGTGTAGCAGAAGGATTGCAGATTTTCAATTAAACTTTCCTTTGCAAGGAATTAAAATTAAGAATTTGTATTAAATGTGCCCTAGAATTAAAAATTTAATTTATCTTGGCATAGTTAAATAACAAGAGTTCAGTACATGGAAATGACATACAGTGAGTCTCAAACACCGTTGTTTCCTCCTTCTTATATCTTATATCTCATTTGTTTAAAAGACCTCCGAAGAATAGGTGAATCTCAACATAACACCGACTGTTACGTAACAGTCGGGATCATTAATATGTACGCCCCCAACATTTGCATATGCCAGCCCATGTTCAAGCATTAGACAAGGGAAGGACGTCTGGATGTGCACAGCTGAATCATCAGACTAGGTAAGCAAGCAAGGACAACAGCGAAAAATGGCAGATGGAGCAATAATAACTGACATGATCCATGATATCATGATATTTTTAGTGATATTTGTAAATTTTCTTTCTAAATGTTTCGTTAGCATGTTGCTAATGTACTGTTAAATGTGGTTAAAGTTACCATCGTTTCTTACTGTATTCACGGAGACAAGAGCCGTCGCTATTTTCATTTTTAAACACTTGCAGTCTGTGTAATTCATAAACACAACTTCATTCTTTACAAATCTCTCCAACAGTGTGTAATGTTAGCTTTAGCCATGGAGCACCATCAAACTCATTCAGAATCAAATGTAAACATCCAAATAAATACCATACTTACGCGATTAGACATGCTGCATGACAAACACTTTGTAATGATCCATTTTGAGGGTTATATTAGCTGTGTGAACTTTGTTTATAGCTGTTTAAGGCAAGCGCGAGCTCCGTGAACGGAGAGCACGAGAATTTAAAGGGGCCGCAGTGTAAATCGGCTCATATTTAATTATGCCCCAAAATAGGCAGTTAAAAAAATGTATTTTTAAAAAATCTATTGGGTATTTTGAGCTGAAACTTCACAGACACATTCAGGGGACACCTTAGACTTATATTACATCTTTTAAAAAGACGTTCTTCGGCACCTTTAACTAAAATTCAAAGAAATTCATGTCTATACAGGATACAAGGATAGAAAAATGAAGAAAAAAACAATTGAAATAGAAAAATAGATTGGCAGACAAACATAAAGAACGATCGATAGAAAGAATGATAGATAAAGCAATCGATTGATAGTAGGGCTGCACAATTAATCGAATGTCTAATCACGATTACGATTGCCACGATTTCATAATCATTCAAAGGCGCGATTACAAAAAAATTATCCACTTACATTATTCTGCATGCTTAAGAGGTGTGCTTAGAGCATGTTACGTTGTGATAGGTGAATCACGACTACTTCTGAGTGTGAAAGGTCTAACCCATCAAAAAGGAACTACCAGTGACGTAAATGTACGCTGATTCATTGAACGCACGTGAAACACCAATGCCCATGTACACAGCCTATATATTTACTCCACAAACTAACTCTAAAAACATGGAAAACAGTGATAGCTGGACCTCTCAACCTTACACTAGGAGAAAATCCAGCTCAACTTTGAGCGGAGCAAGCAAAACATGATTTTGTATTTCTGCTCAGCTAGCCACACTAGGCATCGACCACATGGCAAAAGCTAATACTGTTTCATATAATGTCTACTTTCTTTTGTATAACAGTTCTTTCTAATAACGTACTAGACAGGACTGTTAAACAGATCATAAACTAATAAAGTTGGAGAATGTGAGCACTGTGTGCTCAGGATCTGGCTGAGTTGTTTTCTGCGCCGTCAAAATAAAAGTCTGCCACGCTATCAAAATAACACAAGTCACAACAATCATAATCATGCAGCCCTAATAGATAGATACTATTGATTGATACTGATACTGACAACAAATTAAATCTCCTATGAAAGAGCCAGATCTGAGCAATCTAATACAATTTTCCAAGTTTTGTGTGAAGATCTGTGATGATACACATGTGCTCTCATAGTTTTCATAGCCACACAGGAAGTACGAAACAATATCTTGATGCAAGAGCGAAAACTGTAACCACGGAATGGGCTCTTATACTCAACTAGCACCTCTTCTGAGAGTGTTTGCCCATTATGTAGTCGTTGGGTAGAGTGTGCTATCAGAGGTGAAGGGGCTTTCATCTGTTAAGTGTAATTTAAATCTCATTCATTGATTCAGACTTCAAGTGGTGCTCAGGCTAATTTCAGCGGAACAGTAATTCTTCACACCCCTGTATGCGAGCAGCCACGGACGAGAGTAAGGAGCCGTGGCTGACAGACCTCACGTGCCTCAGTAATGCACCGAGAAAAGGGGGCGATTTTATTAATGTAATGGAGAACATCTCAAATGCGCTATGAAGAGTGCTGGACAGGTTATATACGCTGCCTGGCCAAAAAAAAAAAAAGACACTGTTTGGATTTTAATAGGCAAATACTTAAGAATCTATGAATGGATCTTTATTACAGTGATTATTATGTTTCTAGCATGTTATATGTTTGGCAACGGTTCTTTTAACCCTACAAGATTGAGTGTGTAGCTTTTCATTTCTTAAACAACCATGTAGGAAGATGAATCAGGGCTATATTCCAGGATGTCAAGGTTTATCAGGCTCAAATTTTGAAAGAATAGTTGGTAGGGAACATGAAGAATCATTTTCACACATTAATTTGCACCTCTGAGTTCTGACCTTAACCTCAGTGTAAGTCTTTGGGATGTGCTGGAGGAGACTTTACACAGTTCTCACCTCTTGCATTGTCAATACAAGATCTTGACAAATAATTGATGCACCTCTTGATGGAAAAAATGTTGTGATGTTATTTCCATCAAGAGGTGCATAAATTTTTGGTCAAGATTTTGTATTGACAATGCAAGAGGTGAGCACTCTATAAAGTCTCCTCCAGCACATCCCAAAGACTTTCAATGAATTTAACGTCTGGACTCAGAGGTGCCAATTCATGTGTGAAAATGATTCTTCATGCTCTCTGAATCCTTCTTTCACAATTTTAACCCTGATGAATATTGGCACTGTCATCCTGGAATATGGCCATGATACATCTTCCAACATGGTTGTTTAACCCTTTGATGCACAAGCTATGAAAACCCCTTCTAATGCACAACATGGGTCAAAAATGACCCGTATTCATTTCCTATGTCATTTCAATCATGACTGAGTGTTTCTTCGCTGAATCCTTAAAAGAAATGTATTTTGTCATTTATTTATTCCAGGTATTCATTAAATATCTTGATTTTGATTTTCACAAATCATTGTGTTTATTTTTATATTTTATATATATATATATATATATATATATATATATATATATATATATATATATATATATATATATATATATATATATATATTATATATATATATGTGTGTGTGTGTGTGTGTGTGTGTGTGTGTGTACAACTATGTACAGCAGTTTGGTTTTGATATAGAGTGGGGTTCAAAAGCCTGAGAATGCTGAGATTTAAAACCTGTAAAAAATAAAATAAATAATACATTTATATTATAATAAAATAATAATAATAAACCTTCAAACAAATATTCCTTCCATTATTAAACAAATAATAATCAATTATTAATTAATAAATATCATTAGGTTTTTAGAAACATGAACAACATACAACCTGAACCAACACTTCCTTGTCATGAAAAGGTCAAATCATTTGATATTTTATGAAACTTATTGATTTTGACAAACATCTTGGATCTTCTCTATGACATCACTTCATGATTTATTTTTCTGTTTCTGCATGTAGTTTGAACTACATGACTTTAATTTGACAAGCAAGTTTTAGTTTTTTATTGTTGATAACCAGTAAAAACATATATTTTTTATATATATATATTTTTATACTTTTTTATATTTTATTAATTTCTATATATTTTGTCTGTCTAGAAAATAATATAAAATAAAATAAATAAAAAATATGTTAATAAACTAAAAACATTTCTGAATTATCTAAACATAAATTGCATTTCTAATGTATTTGAATAAATTAGTATATCCATATAAAAAAAGGGCCAAATTAACCCCGATAATATAATTTGTAATTGTAAAAAAATAGAAAAATGCATAACAGAAGTATTTTCAAAACAGCAGAATTCACTAGACTTTTGGACCCCACAGTATGGCAGCTCAACTGTGACTGTATTGAACATGCCATGATATGGATGAAAAAAAAAAAAAGTTAAAAGTGGACTTAGCAATCAAGAATATGGAAGGAACCCAGGGGAAAAAAAGGATGCAGTGATGGCATACAAAAAAAAAACCAAAAAAAAAAAAAAAAAACCTCACAGGTGTCTTTACGACACAGCTGCAGAGCCATACAGAGCCATTCTTCAAGCATGACGCTTGATGTCAAAATGGCACCTTTGTGCGTGACAAAAAAATTCGGAGAACGCCACTCCAAGGCATATTACTAACATCCACAGCTGCTACCTTCTCTATCTTTCTCTCTTTCACTCCCTCTCTTTTGCCTTCCTCTCTGTTCCTCCATGTCACAGAAAGTGTCACAGTGTCAGGCAGAGGCAAGGACCTGTCACGCAACACAAACACGCACCACCTTAATGAGAACTCCTCCTGCCTCCCCCGCAACTATCCGTACTAAACCCACACACACATAAACACATCACAATGGACTGTCACATCCAGCCCCGGTACCCTCTCCAGCCTTCGTGGCTTTTGGATTCGGCATGACAATTTAAATGTATTCAAAAAAAGTTGGAGGGATCGCAAACTGCCATCCTGTTTTGCCCTCTCCAGCGAAGAGTAAAAAACTATAATTGCTTCATCCTCGCTTTGGCGGAATGGACGAACAATACGGCGGAAGTGACAGGCGGTGAAAGGAAAGATATATACCGTGAGTCACATATGCATTCGAGAGTTTTCAGCTTATGAGAGTTCAGGGCCTGTATTTTATTTATTTATTTTTTTTTGCTGGTGCGGTAATCAATGCTCTCTGTGCCCTTTCCATCCACAGGGAAGATATTATACACTCCCTTACACTGTGACGCCCACTGCTCTGATCTAATGTAATACCTCAAACACAGACTTCTGGGAAATAGAGGGGAAAAAGGGGGAAAATGCCAATCCTTTTATTTTGAAATATGAAATTTTGAACAATTAATTCATTTTTTTGTTGTTGTTCTTAAAGATAGCTGACGACTAGTATTAGATTGTTTTATTTACATGGCCAAGCTGGTCTGAATACAAAACTCATCTAAAACATTCAAAATAGTCCAGCAAACCTGGGTTAGCATCGCTAGCCAACTATTAAAGGTGTAACGATTCACTCATTTTCTTGATGCATCGATTATCATCACAAAGCATGAATCATTTGTTTTGGTCAATAATCGATTTAAAATGCTAAGAATTGAATGAATTGTAATTTGATAGTGATTCAATGCTTTAAAATATATAAATTAGTTACATGTGCGAATGAATGGACACGTTGTTTTGGGTTATTCACGTCCTCACAGCTCTCCCATCATAGACACGTGCTGCACTCTTTTCCAACTTTAAATGGATTGTGCTTTCATGGACACATTTTCATTCTTGAGTTGAATCATAAAACAATGAATCATGAATCGTATTTATTCGCTGTCTACCCAAAGATTCACACTCCTAACAACTATGGTCACAAGTTCTGTCTTACCAACATAGTTCAACGATTTGGTATTTCCCAGAACAAACATTCGCAAACATCATCGCAAACTTGTGCGGTTAGAATTACAGTACATCAGTCTCATTTCCACCGAAATTACCCGGAACAAATTACTTTTTGGTTGGTTGAATTCTACAGGATGTCCAGGAGATGTGTGTGTCGCATTCTATAATGGTCCACCTAAAAACAAATGCCGTGATGCTAAACCCCGTCATGGACGAAGAAAGTCATCATGTTTACAGTTGTGACAACGAGTGTTTTCCAGGATCAACTAAATCCTGGATTTTCAAAAGTATGTAAAGCAGTGGTCTCAAACTCAATTCCTGGAGGGCCACAGCTCTGCACAGTTTAGCTCCAACCAGCTCCAACTCACACCTGCTTGGAAATTTCTAGTAATCCTGAAGATCTTGATTAGCTGGATCAGGTGTGTTTGATTAGGGTTGGACCAAAACTGTGCAGAGCTGTGGCCCTCCAGGAATTGAGTTTGAGACCACTGATGTAAAGTTTGCAGCTCCATTGTTGCAGTAAACTTGCACAACGTTCTTAAATTAATAATTTATTAGATACATGCCGGTCTGTTATTGTAGGGACATTTACATGTCCCTACAATAATGACTTTACATTTTTACGTCTCTAAATGCAGAACAAATCAAACTGCGATTGGTTGCGTTACATGTCAGTCAAACGTCCCTTAGGCGGTCCTTGGCCAATGAAATTAAAGGTGCCATCGAATTGAAAATTGAATTTACCTCGGCATAGTTGAATAACAAGAGTTCAGTACATGGAAATGACATACAGTGAGTCTCAAACTCCATTGTTTCCTCCTTCTTATATAAATCTCATTTGTTTAAAAGACCTCCGAAGAACAGGCGAATCTCAACATAACACCGACTGTTACGTAACAGTCGGGATCATTAATATGTACGCCCCCAATATTTGCATATACCAGCCCATGATCGAGGCATTACACAAGGGCAGCCAGTATTAACGTCTGGATGTGCACAGCTGAATCATCAGACTAGGTAAGCAAGCAAGGACAACAGCAAAAAATGGCAGATGGAGCAATAATAAATGACATGATCCATGATATCATGATATTTTTAGTGATATTTGTAAATTGTCTTTCTAAATGTTTCGTTAGCATGTTGCTAATGTACTGTTAAATGTGGTTAAAGTTACCATCGTTTATTACTGTATTAACGGAGACAAGAGAGCCGTCGCTATTTTCATTTTTAAACACTTGCAGTCTGTATAATTCATAAACACAACTTCATTCTTTATAAATCTCTCCAACAGTGTGTAATGTTAGCTTTAGCCACGGAGCACCATCAAACTCATTCAGAATCAAATGTAAACATCCAAATAAATACAATACTTACACGATTAGACATGCTGCATGACGAACACTTTGTAAAGATCCATTTTGAGGGTTATATTAGCTGTGTGAACTTTGTTTATGCAGTGATAGAGTCAAGAGCTCGGGAGGGGGCGGAGAGTGTGTGATTTAAAGGGGTCGCAGCCTGAATCGGCGCATTTCTAATTATGCCTCAAAATAGGCAGTTAAAAAAATTAATTAAATAAAATCTATGGGGTATTTTGAGCTGAAACTTCACAGACACATTCAGGAGACACCTTAGACTTATATTACATCTTGTAAAAAAAAAAAAACGTTTGATGGCACCTTTAAAATTAGACCCGTGACGTTGGACTGCTCGTGTTTCCAGTTCCGGCTGGAATTCATTCTCCACATATAAGCCAAATAAATAAAGCCTGAACCTCGTTATCGGTCTATCCGTCATATTTTTTAAACTCCATTGTTGATTTGAATGGCAAACAACTCTTACTGCACCCACCGCAACAGACTTTTAAAAAATGGTGGTTGAAATAAAATGGAGTCAACCAATCAAAATGCTGCGTGAGCTCAACCAATCAGCATGTTCAGAGCCCAAGTCCCACCCCTGAAGGTTCAGTAACTTTGAAAAAGTACTACCTCATGAGCAGGGACTTTCTGAGGGGGAAATGTTTACCCGGAACTTCATTTAGTCCCTGGACGAAACACACCGAGTACCATCCCAAAGTCTCTATAGTTCCTGGGGAAAGTTCCTGCGCCTATATATATATATATATATATTATATAGTTATATTGTTATATTGTTTTACAGGAGAGAAGAATGTCACACATTTCAGCAGAGGTCACTAGAAAGTGATAAAAGGAAAGTGGAGCGGCACAAGCCTCTCAGTATCTATCCAAGGCAGCTCTAATAAATAATGCTTCTTCTAAATACCCACAGTGAGCTTTGCTAAATCGGCCATGAAAGCACATAGTAATCTCAGAGCTGTGTTTCTGTGATCCAACAGCAAAAAACTAGACAGTGATGCATGCAAGTCATCTATGTAAAACAATAGGAATAGAGGCTAGGGAAAAGCTTTCCAGAAGGTAATGACCACTGGGGCCCGAGGTGAAGGATATGTTTGTTGACTAGGTCATTTAGCTGAGGACGGAAACCAAGTCTTACTTCTTTTTATCCTTCATACAATTATAACACAATAAAACCAAATCAAACAGAACGTTTCTGGGAAATGAATGAAAGAATGTTTTGGCTAGTTCTGTTCACAGTTACTTTAGCAATCCCTCGATCCCATTTAAAATGTGATCCCTCGCTTTAGAGTCTATCATTTTCCAATCATAATAAAATATTTGCATTTAATCACTATTAAAAGTGTATAGTGGTCTTCAAACTTTGTTCCTTTAACAACTAAGAGCCCTGAAATACAGTAGCATAAAGTGCATTGTTCCACTGCAAGTATATATTGGCAAAATTGTATAGAAGAGTGTTAATAAACCTAAAGGTAAGTCTGAAAATGAATAACGATTCAGTGATTCAGACAGGCTTATGATTTTCTTGAAAAGGGAAAACAAAGTTGTTGAAATGAAGAAAAATAACGGCTCCAGAGGAAAAAAAAAACATGACCCGTGGCAACATGGTGGGGATTGATCTACACCTGAATCACACTTTGAACTACCCAGTCAATAACTGCATCTCTAGTCAAACTTACATCCCTGAAGGGTAAATTCCATAGTAAAAAGAAAGAGAAAGATTAAGAAATAAATGAAAAGAAAGAAAAACAAGTGCCTTCATTGCTCTCCAACCTTAAGCTCAATCACTGAGATCAATAGTGGAATTCCTGCCAATTATATAACTGCAGCCAGTGATTCCCAAATATCATCCTGATACTGAGAAGAGTACAGATTGTTTACAGTTTAGGAGATGGCACATTTAGGATTATAAATCCTGACTGTCACTAAACAAATTAGATATTGAGGTTCAAACTGGTTCAAGCCATCTGCGGTAGCATCCACTGGAAGAAGAAAAAAAGAAAGAGAGAGAAGCACTACGGCTTTATATCAATATCCCGCTTGGATTTCAATAGACGAATAAGAATTCATAGTGCACTGAATGAGATGCACAAAACAGTCGCAATGATTTGTGGGCTGAAATTCATTTACATGGCTCATGTATTCTTCCTGCATTGCAGTCAGCCAGATGGGGAATTCAGTGTCTGGGATCATTTCACTTAACGGAAGCATTGACCGCTGGTCGGGCCGGGCTGCGGTTCCACATCTAAGCTTCTCGGTTGAAACTCCTCTGCCTAAATTGACTGACAGAAAGCGCTTCTAAGAACTCAACCGCAGGGACAAACAAAGGCGTGAGTCAGATGCAGCTGCAATTAGCGCATGTAATTAGATCTAAATTCTAAAATGCAAATGCTATCAAGGCTCTGGCATGAATTAGAGTCCCTCAGTCCGAGCTCTTCCGCAATGGATGTTCTTGAGATGTGTGTAGTCATAGTGAATAAGCCCACATTGATGGTGAGAGCTTCAATGCCCACCTTATTTTCAGACGGAGGCTGCGATAACAGAACAGGTCTCTAATCCTGTTCCGTCTCATTGCACTTGGCAAAGAAAATCCTTTAATGCACATACCGTGTTCCGTCTTCTGAATGACAGTTTTGCTTTGTAAATATGAATAATCTCTGTATCTCGGAGCTGCATGTGCTCAACAGAGAGAAAAAAAAAAAAAAAAAAATTAAGAATATTTCTTCCTGCTATCTTTGTAATATCAGTAAATATTTCCATTATTAAGAAGCAGAAATCCGAACAAAATGCTCAATGCTCTTTCAAAATGATCTGCATGGGTAAAGCTACCCTGATACACTGGTGTGTTTTTGTGTGTAAAAGTACACAAACCAACAGGTATCAGAACAATGGTCTCTTTCATCCAATATCCAGATAAAACATCTTGCCACGTACAGTTTACCACGATTCAGCTGTTCCGTATTGTATGCAATAGATATACAAAGGATCGCACGCAATGTGAATTCTGCTCAAATGCCATACACGTACATGCAAGCGCACACACACATCACACTACCATAAAAAGAACTGTAATAGGATTCTTCAGCTTTTCCAGTGACTGCCTTCACTATCACACACACAGTTAAGAGCACTAATCCATGACAAATTGTCTCATCTGATCCATGACAAATCGTCTGAAGGCCAGATAGAGATGAGGAAATTGAGAGAAAAAAGGAGGCTGAGAAAAAGACGGAAGGGAGAAGGGCATCAGGAGTAGCTCGAAAGAGACATCTGAAAGAAAGAAAGAAAGAAAGAAAGAAAGAAAGAAAGAAAGAAGAAAGAAGAAAAAGAAAGAAAGAAAGAAAAGAAGAAAGAAGAAAGAAAGAAAGAAAGAAAGGGCAGGAAAAACTTAAGCTTAAGCTGAGAAAGTTATGATGAGACCATGTTGAAGCAAAATCAGGTTTGTTGTGGTGATGGTGCAAAGGTTTGAGCATGAGTGTAAATCATCCCAGCCAGACCAATCAAACCTTTCTTTCATCCAATTTGCCAAGAAATCAGATTACTACGCCATTCCAGTGAGCTGCATGTAATTGAATTTGGTTTTGTCATCAATTCCCGCTTCTAATTAGTTTGCCACAATTAAAAGTAGGTGTGAAATTAATCTGATTAATTCACAATAAAACAGCCGCACAAACGTCTTCAACAACTATTATTCTCTGCATTCATTTGGACAATATTATTGTGACTAGAAGAGATAGTAACATTGCTCATTAAAAAATACTTGCATTGCCCACATGAGCACCAAAACTCAGCGTTCAGCATTAGGTTCATGGTTAGGTTATGGTTTTTACTGAAAAGACATTTATAATGTTATAAAATATTTTAATTCAAATAACTGATGTTCTTCTAAATGTTCTTTTGAAAGATATATAATATATTAATATCTATATATATATATATATATATATATATATAATAATATATATATATATATATATATAATATATTATATATATATATATGACTTTAAATTATCTTTTTGGGTAATTCCTCTGCCAATTTGATGTGGATTAATTTGTGATTATTAGATTATTAATCCTACTATATAGGCCTAATATATATATATATTACTCCCAGGTTTTGAAAAACAGCAGCATATTTTTTTAACATTTATTGTATTATTAGAAACTCTATTTTCTGATTTTCTAAATTTCTGATTCATAATCCGCTGCCGTCATTGGTTGTATAACAGAAGACAATTGTGACTAAGGTTAAACCAAACTATGACCCAACATGCACCTATGATATTGGTAATTTGCATTCTCAGGGCCGTTCTGAAGGCAAGCGAATAAATGAGAAAAGAGATGAGGCTAGTTTTTCACTCTGTTGCTGGGCTACAGCACCAGCCGATCGGGAAAATATTCAGCAGCGGTTGGTGTATCCGGCTAAGACCAGAACGGCCGGGGCCTTCATTTGGTAAAGAAAGACAAGGAAGAGAATCACTGCAGCCTGGGATTGTGTCATGTCACATTCTGCTCATCTGTCAATGTAGTGGATTATTCCTTGAGAGACCAGAATTGGCTGCCCGGAATCGGACCGCCATCAATCTCGGCTGAGAGTGGAACGCGGGCGGGGGCCTGTCCTGCCCGGGCTCATGGGATGCAGACGGCTTGGAGCCGGTGCCTGAACAGGTGATGGAGCAGTGGAGCGACTCAACTCGTTACTCAATATAAGCCTCAGCTGTGACGGGGGTAAGGGGGTTCGGTCATTTCTCAAAAAATGGGGGGACAGAGAGAGAATTCAAAAGCAACCAAATCCATTTTGGTATTCATGTCAAGCTCCTGTTATAGGAGGTAAGCCGATTTCTGCAATATTGTGAAATGCCTGAACTGCATGGAGGATTACACTTGTACAGAGACACCTCTGACCTGGCAACTACTGTATCCATCATCCTCAGACAAATAATGATTCTTCTAACTGTGCAGCTAAAGCTTCCTGACTGTGGAAGTCTGTATTATATATATAAATAAACTTTTGCCCCTTTATTAAAAAAAAGTATGAGTAAAAGAAAATTACATGTTGTATGCTTGACCCTCTATTTCCCACTGAAACATCTGAAATGCCGAAAACTGAAACAGGCCGATTTATTGCCAAAAATATTGCAAAAAATTGCACGAGTTCTGTATTGAAGACATGAACAATTAATGTTTTTTGCCTCTTAATAAAAAAAAGAAAGAAAAATAGAGAAATTGCATCAGGATGTGTTGCAGGCTGGACTTAAACCTGCATTGCCCACATGAGCACCAAAACTCAACATTCAGCATCTGATTTGCCTGACATGCATTTTTCTGCATGATAACTTGGTGAGATGAAAGGGGTGGAGAAAAAAACAATTATCAGGACGTGTTGCATGCCAGACTTGAATCCGTATTGCCTGCATAAGCATCACAAACGCTCAGCATTCAATGTTCTGATTGATCCATAACTACCTCTAAACTAACTAAACTAAACATTTAAGATAGTTATTCTTCCCTTAGTATAAAGCACTCTCCATTATTCAGCATAACATCTACAATCTGATAGAGTTTGTCTTTGATAATAAATGGTCATTAATAGAAAATGCAGACGGATAAATGTCTGCCTTAAACTTTTTTTTTTTTTTTTTTCAGCACCAAAGACATCACCTTGCATTGCACCATTTTCTAAAAATTTTGGCTCAGGCACTTAAACTTCCACCTTGATTATGGAAATACAATTGCTCCTGGTTACACAGAAACACTTCTGTCTAACCCACATAGTAATATGGTGCTGTTCTCTCCTCTGTGGGTTTGGCAGCATTTTTGGCATTGATATAAAGTGTTTGTCCTCGATTATCATTGGTGGGGGTGTTTCACAGTTAAATAAATGATGACAGCTTTTCAAAATGAATCATGCTCTGCTTTCCTTTACTCAGTCTCATTTTAATCTTGGATACTTGTTTTAATAGGCTTTGATTGCCGGATGATAGCGCCAATGAATAAAAAGAGGGGCAAGAAAGAAAGAAAAAATTCAAAATGTTAGATCTCTCTCCAGGCAATGGAAATCTATTTATATTAAAAGGTCTTCTTAATGCAACTAGAGATAGTTTTAGAATTACAAAATCAATTTTAATTCAGGTATTAATCATATATATATTTAATTCACATTAAAATTACTGCTGTCCAAGTGATTATTTCAAAGACAAGTCAGTGTATCAAAATCTTAAGTCAAAGTACTTTTTATTTTCCATATTTTTAGAAGAACTGCACATGTGGGAACCTCAATAAAAGAAATAAAATTTGTAAGTAAAAATAATAAAAACAAAATAAGAACATAAGATGATATAAAAGTAAAAACAGACAACTTCACTTCCTTTCAGGTTTTACCTTTCAGGTTCCAGACATTATTTCTGTTCACATACCGTATTATCATGCTACACATCAAATCAGACTTCATTTTTCTTGTCAAAACCCTTTATGTGCTTCACAATTGATAGCAGAGTAGATGTCTTGAGAAAACATTCATCAAATCTCCATCCAATAAGTTACCATTATTCAAGCAGTTTAAGATATTCTCTTACATTCAAAGTATACAGATTTAAAGATGACAGGCAGCAGGTAATACAAAAGGGCAGCCAGTGCTGTCTGCAGACCTGACATCAAGAAAGCTCATTAACAATGCTGCAGATACACCCAGCTTTAGATGTTTGTAGATTCAGTTAACAACAAAATAGAGCCTCTGTGGGAAGGCTTGAGAAGCTCAGTGGCATCTAATTAGCCTGTTCCATGTCTTTGCACTTTTGCCATTATAAAGGAATTATATAAAACAATCCCATTAAGCCTGGTTCACCTAACAGAGTCAGTATATTCCAAGAACATCATACAGAGATTTCATACTCTGAATTATGATTCAATCAGACAGTCTCATTACAGACTACATCCGTTACTCAGTGTTTACTTATTGCGTTTTGGTTTTTTTTCTTTCTTTTTTGTTTTCTTTTTCAATGGCATCTTATTCAAGTATGCAAATTACATTATTTTAACTCCTAAATAAAACTGGTCTGGTTTTGTTTTTGTAGTAAACACATATGATATTCGCATTTTTTTAAAGAAAACATAGCAGGTTGGTATTTTCACAACGTTTCTGAAACGATTTATTTAGGTTACATTTATTTTAAAGTTAAGGTGTGGTTTCTAAAACATTTTGAAAATGTTGTGCTGCAACATTACCTAATTGCAACCGAAATACAATAATGTTTGCCAGGGATGGTATCTCACTGTAAACCTTAACTCTCAAAATAGTTAAATGGTTTGAGCAGGGCAACTATCATGGTGACGAGTGGAGCATGGGCTTAGTCTATATATAGTTCTATATTGCCGTACTTTTTAAGCAATTACTATGCTATGCTAATGTTATCAAAACATTGTGTTACCAATCACAGTAGCATTTGCTGAATTAGCTATTTAAAGCTAGCTAAATTACCACTACTAAAAATATAATTTAAGATGTCGGCTCTGATAGCCTCGTGGGCAGCGCCAACATAGCGCCGTTGCGCTTCTGGCTACCCGAGTTTGAGTCCCGGCTCACAGACCTTTCCCGATCCCGCCCCCCTCTCTATCTCCCACTTCTGCTTATATGTAATATATAGTTAAGATTACATGATAAGTTTAATGTATGAATTAACTTTAAATTTTGAGTTAAGAGCAATTAAAATGTATGAGTACAAAATTGAAATCTGCCAGTACTGCTTACTTAAACTTTGAATTTCCTAACTTGAAAAATTTGACGTAACTGATTACCACAATTTTTTTGAGTTTTGCCAACTTATTTGGGTTTAAGCCTACTGTTTTGGCTTGGAGGGAAAGGGTCCCATGCCCCAATAATTTCAGCTATGGTCCTTATTGCCTGTACAGAGAAATGCAGCAGGTCAGAAACCCACCGTCATAAACAGCCTTCTCAACCCTTCTGTTTGGGTTTCCCTAAAGAAACATGCACAAAACCATAAGCACTTCAGCAAAACAAGAGAAAAGGTCTTCAGCAGCTGCAATATGGATGCATGCGAGCGTGGGTGAGTGCGTGTTTAAAAGCTACAACCCTCCATTACCGAGCCCTTTTCGGCCTCACTAACACCAGAGATGTGATTTCACACATGCGGTTTTGTCTAACTTTTCCATATACCATGGAGTGGGGAGGGGGTGATTTCTTTTTGTTGTTCATCTGACCCCTTAAATAATTCAGGGAACACTTACTATGGGGCACAGTCATCCTTGTACATTTCTGGCAACGTGCTCTGCTGGGCTGGATAAAAACCTGGAAGAATGGTGTTAAAAATTCATCCGGGACTTTCTGACGTTCATCACACTTTTCTCTCCTTGTATTGGATTAATGGGTTTGAAGTGCTTTCTGAGATGCGAAGCTCTCTCGCATATGTATGGTGTCCTGAAGATGGTAAAAATTAAAAATAAATTAGTTTAAGTTCGCAGTAATTCAGGCGCTAATCAGACTATGCAAAACTAGGACTCCTGGTGTGCATCTTTTTTCTACCCTAGACGCAAAATCCATAGTAATGAAGTAGCAAACACATTTACTACATAATCTATAAGGACAAGACATTGCAAATATTTAATGAGTATGCGCTAAATTGTGTTGGAGTTCTTTGTATCCCTGCTCCACTGTTGAAAGTATGCCACATTGCTTCCATTTGCATACTTAGTGTTGAAGGAAGACCCACCTTGCTGTCTCTCTTCCCGCCGGCCCTCATAGCGAAACACTGCTTAATTGCCAAATACTTCCATAGAGCAGGCGATAGACGTAAATTGTCATTTCCACCAGAGCCTCTGTGATCAAAGCTGCTCGTATTCACAGCATGCTGATAGGAGAGTTTAGCCCCAAGCCTGTCTCGCACACACACACACACACACATACGCGCAAGGAAGATTTCTACCGCCTCAGTCTGGATAACTTACGATGCAAAACCCTTTACAAGCCACTCGTTGATAGTAAGAACAAAGCATCTTGAGCTGGATTTCTACGTAAATCTCTTTTCAACATACGACCGAGGTGGGACACCCAAAGAGAAGAATATAACAAACATACCAGGAAGTTTTTTAACCACTTGAATAAGCGTTTTATGCATTTAAACTCTTTCATCCACTATCAATCTCATGTGTCTTCTAAAATGGGTGTCCCCGGAGCAGACAACCACATCTACAACACATAGATTTCCGCAACCAGCAGAGTTCAAACCGAGAAGGGAATAACAAATACATCACCGACATAATGAAAAAGAACATACGGTTTAAACGAAACACTGACCCAGTATCTGTATGGCGTTGCGGCCCGGGCGGGTCACATGATGCTGCTGGATGGTTTCGTACAAAGTGGCGTGGCACAGCAGTAAGCAGCTAACACTTATCCACAGACACAGGAGCCAGGACATGGCAGGAGCACCGGCTGAAGAGAAAAGACATCAAAGAGAGAAGATAAAAGCAGAATGTTTATTCTATCTGACACAAACACGCCTACAACGCACGTATGATTTCAGCCCTCAGCTTTATTGAATATTGTGCCATTAACAAGCATTATTTCACATCGTAACTTTTATTTAAAGTCAAAATAATTCAAAAAATTACAATGCAGTTTTAAATCAATAGTACACTATGCTGATGTCCTTGTTACAGTGTAATTACACATTAAGTACTGTGTAATAACACAATGTACTTACTTAGGGTTTGGGTTAGGATTAGGTTTAGGGTTAATCGCATGTAATTACGCAAAATGTATAGTTATTACTATAGTAACTACATGCAACGTGTAACGAGGTGTTACCAACCGCACTAATTAAGCAAGGGAATAACTTTGCATTATGTTATAGTGAGTTATGCTAGTTGATAACCTTGGATTGATCAGCACCGCAAGACAGGAACACAAACCAAATGAGTTCCCTCATGACTGCTTTTATATATAATAGCACTGAATTAAGGTCAAAACAAAATTGCATTTCATAATCCACTAATAACAACCAAAACATTTAAGTCCAAGTTTTCTCTAACTTTAAATTTACACACCAGAAGCTGACATCTGTACTGTTATTAACACTTTTAAATTACTCCTCGACTAATCTTCTGACTAAAAAAATAAAATAAAAAACTCCATCACTTTAAATGGCAAACAGTGTTTAATTAATGGATGAGTTTTCCTTTACTTTTCAAGCTGACAGGCAGGATCATCACTCAGAGTACCCTCAAATGACATTGAAATTTCCAATGAATATTCATCAAGCCCCAAAATTAAGCATATAATTATTAACAGCACATTGTAATCCCCTTTGCTCTACTAAAGCCTCCTTAATCCACAGTTTTGTGGAAATGTGAACTGTTCCCAGAGGAGAGCTATTCTCTCCCTGGCTGGCAAACTGCCTCAAAAACTTCAACTGTCTTCTTCAACACTATAAAAGGAGATTTAACACATGCAATCAAGTCTATTAACATATAACGGAAGAAAAGAAAAAATATCAACCTTGGACTTTAGAAGGTCAGCTAAACCTCAACACCTACACGATGTATTCTGTTGCAAAATCTTTCATTTTCCAGGTAATTTTATAAGTCGCTCCTCCATGAGATGGTGTCCGAGATTCCGGCAGGTTATTGAGAGCAGCTTTGGGAGTCGGTGCTCGCAGCTGTCGTATAATTAATGCATTGATCTGATAAATCATCTGGTTGGATGCTTTTACACGTTTTACTTTATGGTCCGCATGTTCATCACTGTCCTCGGACGCACCTGCATATGATCACCGCCACTCTATACACTTAAAAAGATCTGTCTAGACATTTGAATGTATAAATAAATAATAAAAAATATATTTTTTTACAATTATTATTCAGTACATTTCTGTGTAGCTTCACGCATTTCAGGCTCAGAATAAAAAATACTTGTTCTATATTTGTTTTGCAGAGGTTATTAGTACAAAATAGAGCTCATATGTGTTATTTAATGTAAAATATTGGCTGTCTTATGTTCACCTATGTCACAGCAGCAGCATGGAGCTTAGAAAGGATTGTCAGGGAAATCCTATAAGCTCCTCAGATCTGCACCATATTGAAACTATCAACTCTTAGGATTTTTGATAAGGCAAATTATCAATGACTCAGAGATGCTCAAAATACATGCTTAAAAGTGGCTAGTCAAGTTTGGCGTTTGAAAAATGCACATACCTCCTGACTTTCCAAACTGACTTCCAATAGATTAAGATTTAATCTTTTTTTTTTTGCATCATACCACGAGAAAGATCACACCTAATCTTACCTGTGTGATACCGTGTCAGGAGAATGTTAAAGAAACCTGCCGTCAATGTTCATCCAATATCCTCAGCACATAGTCATAAATCCATCCATGCTCACGGGAAAGAGCTTCCCAGCAAAAGTTCCTGCTTGGATCTACGGGTCAGAGGGAGGGGGGGCGGGGGATGAGGAGACTTTTGTTCCCGCTCCTGCCCTTGATCCCCTCTTCTGTTGTAAGTCCTCCTGGCTGCAATCCACCGAACACAGTCAGGCACCCGACAGCAGAAACTCCCGTCACAGCCGTGAGACGCTGTCAGAAACTAGCTGGGATTTGAGGGACGAGCGGCTTGTCATGTCACCTTTAAATCACCAGAGAAGCAACGTATTCCTCCTGTTTCTCAGCCTCCTCACGCTTCTTTCTGAAGGTGAAGCTTCTTTGGGGGATAACAAGCTAATTTGCCTCTTCACTTTTTGGTCCTGCACATGCGACGACACTTCTCTCTCTCTCTCTCCCTCTCTCTTGTGCGCTCGCTCGCTCCGTCCCTCTCTCTTCTCAGCTCTTCTCTCCCATTGAAAGCCACTCAGTACGAGTCTCTCCTCTTCCTAGTGTACTGATTGGTGTGCACACGCATGTGTGAGTGCAGGCGTGCTTGTGTGTATGACAATACTGCTTCGCGAGTGGGAGAGCGAGACGCATCACACGTCTTAAAGCAAGACTGCCCGCTGTAGCCGAACAGAAAGGCACCTATACAGTTGATATAAGCTTGTATGTGTGTGTTTTCTGTGTGCAACTGCAGTCTAGAAAGAAGACAGAAAGGGTGGTTTAATTTCTCAATATGCTTCCTTAATTCTTCAGATTTTGAACAAAGAGACTGAAATATGCTCAGAGCAACGTGCGTTTAATAGAAGGGTGTCCGCAGCTGCGTTTGCAATCATCTCATTATCCTGAGATTGCTGCTGTGTTTCTTTGCCTGTTTGTACAATCTAAATGGCTCTTTGTGTTGCGTGCGGCTCTCACTGGTTGTTGAGTGTTGCCAGAATAAAGTTGCAGCTGGCATGCCAGGCACACAGAAACAGTCGTCCCCTTTATGTGTTGATGCGGCTTTGGGACTTCAGAGCGTTTTATGATCTGACATTATTTTTGGATAATAAATAATGACTATAAAATTACATTAAAAAAATTAATAAAATATAATATAATATAATATAATATAATATAATATAATATAATATAATATAATATAATATAATATAATATAATATAATATAATATAATATAATATAATAACAAAAAGAAAATGAGAAGAACATGAATACAGGTAATAATCAAATAATAAACAACTAAGTAAAAGAAATGATAAAAATTATATTTGAAATAATTTTGAAATTATACAAAAATGACTAACCACTACTACTACTACTACTACTACTACTACTACTACTACTACTACTACTAATAATAATAATAACAATAATAATAATTATTATTATTATTTATTATTATTATTATTATTATCTTTATAGGAAATACATAAAGGGAAGATTATTAAATAAAAAGGAATCTCATCACACAAATAATATAACATACATACACTATAATATATAATATATTTTATATATATATATATATATATTTATAATGTCTGCTGTTATTTAGATTTTAGTTTAAATTGTAGTAATTTTATGTGCTTTTGTCATTTTTATAAAAACATTTTTTGTCATTTATATATATATATATATATATATATATATATATATATATATATATATATATATATATATATATATATATATATATATATAATATAAATGACAAAAAATGTTTTTATAAAAATGTTTTTATGTGCTTTTGTCATTTTTATAAAAAAAAATTTTTGTCTTTTTTTTTGGGGCCATTTTTAGTCATTTTAGTACTTCAACTTATTTAATTTATTTGCAAAGGCAACATTTTGGTAACACTTCATTTTAGGGTTCAATTCTCACTTTTAACTAGTTGCCTATTATTGCACATTATGCTAGGATATTAGCTGTTTATTAGTACTTATAAAGCACATATTAATGCCTTATTC
This sequence comes from Ancherythroculter nigrocauda, assembly GCA_036281575.1. Taxonomy (NCBI): domain Eukaryota; kingdom Metazoa; phylum Chordata; class Actinopteri; order Cypriniformes; family Xenocyprididae; genus Ancherythroculter; species Ancherythroculter nigrocauda. Next base: position 16,550,062 of record VTFQ01000022.1, on the reverse strand, counting down.
TGCATGATCTTTTTCTACATCCCATAATCCTACCCAATATCTAAAATTAAATGCTACAAAAACTACCTTACTAACTATTAATAAGCAGTAAATTAGGAGTTTATTGAGGCAAAATTTGTAGTTAATAGTGAATATGTGATCTCCATACTGAAGTGTTACCAACATTTCTATTTTCTATTTTTTTTTTTTTTCATGTAGTTATTTCAGCTTCATTTTAATAACCAAACTAAATAACCAATAACCAAAACTAATTTTAAATAGGTCAAGAAATAGAAAATGCTTAATCATTATCCTTGGTATGCATACATATAAGAGGTTAGTCTAGAGTAAAATATTACATTTCTAACCACATCAATACTGTATTAGCAACAGAAACTACTGTCTCTCGGGGGCCAACTGGGATATGAAATGTAGGCAAACCAAATCTCTTGAAATTTTACAGGCGTATGCTGAGGCAGTCGTGTCAAGATGTATTCCTTCTTTCTTGACACAACTGACTACATCGTGACAGTAAAGCTGACAAATGCTGCATAGAGCAGCTGGAGCGGAGAACCTGCACACACTGTCGTCACATGAATATCTAAGGGCTGGAAATATGTGTGATAGCCAGTGCGAGTACAAGTGTAGATGAGCGAATCAAGATCGGACAGATAAAGCACTTGACTTCCCCAACTGATGCTTAAATCTGAGATTCATTTCTGATGGTAGGAGCACGGTTCTACTTGAGCGCAGACAGTGAGCTTAGCCAAAGGGTGTTTTTCGTCCTGCTGTTGCCTGAGACTCTTGCTGGTCTCCACGCGCAAGACTGCCAAGACTGGAATCGCAGGCTGGAGTGGCATAACTGTTGTTAAGGGGTACAGGGGAAACATACAGTGTAATGAAACGGTGAGAGGTAGATATTTATTACTCTTCCAGTAGGGTGCCCTAAAGAGACCAAGTGACTGAGGTAATTGGCACCCATGTAAGAGTAACTGTTAACAAGGTTTTTTTCTGCATGTACACTAGTAGTGACCGATGATCCGTTACGCCAAATCACATCACAATGGCTTGAAAATGTCTACAAACTGAAATTGCAAAAAAAAAAAAATGTTGAGTTTTTAATTAGTCTTGTTTTACAGTGCTAAAAAATATCTAAAAAATCCTTAAAGGTGCAGTCCGTAACTTTTTTTTTTTTTTTTTGGCTAAAAATTATCCAAACTCAATTACTTGTACATCTCCTTACCTTAGCCTGATTCAAAACGGTAAGCTTGTAATAATGTTTTTTTTTTTTTTTTTTTTTTTTTTTTTGGGGGTGGTACTGGTAGGTTTCCGCGGGAAATACAAGTTTGCCTTTGTGTCATCACGTCTGTATACATAAAGAAGGATTCCCGGATGCTGCAGGTGGTGGATCATTTGAAGACTCTTTTACAGCAGCTGTAATAATTAAGCTTGTCATTTTGATGGCGGATTGTAATCAAGAACGGTAAAGACGACTATCATTCGGACTGCGGAGTGGCTAACAGCAAAAAAGGGAATGCGACCCCGTGCGAAAACAAAAATTAAAATATCGGCAGGGCTTTTGAAAGGTGCCGTGAACTCTGCGTTTTGAACGGGTTTAAAACGGATACAGAGATTGCGTTTTTTTTTTTCTTTCTGTTGGACAGGTAAGACATTTTAATGGTTTTTAATGATAATGGTAATTAGATAACGCTAATACACACTAAAAACACATAGTCACGGAAGGTTGACGTTGTTAACATTAACAATTTGAGAACAAAGTATAACAATAATAATAATTTGCACGGTTTGATGTGATGAGCTAACTTCAGCGATCGTTAGATTTTATCACCATTAGATTTATTGTAGAACTCTTATTATGAAAGGATAGTTCCGGCCCTTGATTCTGATTGGTTGAGCAGCGTTCGAAGCTGTTGTAAAATTCCAGAAAATATACAGCTGACCGCATTACATAAGTATCGTTGCACCACTTAATATGTTGCTGCGTCTGTCTTAGCAACCACTATTAGCAACGTAAACATATGTTTGTACTATATTGATTTTGTTCAGCTTACTGCTTACTGCATTATGTAGAAGAGTATTGTGAGAGAGAGATGTCGAGTGACGGAATGCATTCAAATTTAGCATTTTCCTTCAGGTCAGTCCTATGTTCATAATAAAAAATCTGTTTGAATATCCGCTGCGATCTTGTCCTTTTAACATTTAATGGGTTTTCCCATGCCCTGCTGACACAGAAGCTAGTCAAAGCATTTGTCATTTGTGTCTTGTTCCGTGTTCACCACAAGTTTCAATATAAAAGTCTTTGTAACTGAGTGACTCGCTCATAAAGAAAATCTATGCCGCCATCTAATGGCGCAATACATGTAACTTCTGTTGCTGTTCACGGTCAGGGACTATTTTTTCCAGCGGAAGGAAGCCTTTTAATGATTTTACTTTATGAAAGCTGCATAGATACATATTTTTTGGCTTTAATATTTGTATTGTGTGGTAACCGTTTTATAAAAGCAACAAGCCCTGTGAAGCTGTTGTTTACAGTGAATTTATAACAGCTAAGGGGGTTTTAACAATGCCCCTTAGCTGTTATAAATTCACTGTAAACCATGGCTTCTTGGGGCTTATTGCTTTATTTTTTTCAGTTGGTTAGGACATGAATGTTACGTACTTGTTCAGATGACATTTTCGAAGTAAACATACTATTTTGGTCGTACTTACAAGACAATTCCATACTGTACAGTAAGTAAGTACAGTATCCATACCGGTGCGGTGACTGACAGCCTACACAACGTTACTCCTCAAAACATCAGATGCCGACGCACAACCCACGTAACATGATAATTCTGCAACTAACCGCAATTGCAGGTTTCAAACAGAGATGGCGACAAAGAGACAAAACTTACAAACTAAAAATGAATTTACAACAAGCACAGCACTGAAAAAAGACGAAGCTACATGAGGTCTATGTATATATAGCCTACTTTGGGCAAATATTTTGTCATATACTAACTACAACAGGGAGGAACATTAATGGGGCGAACAAAAATGAAGGTGCATTACGTCATGCCACTTCCAGTCTTGACAGCTCCATTGATTATAATGGGAACAATCTAGTTTTGATACGCTGACATGGTGTGAGGAAAAAGGAAACCAAGAGTAATGAGAAAAAAAGTTTATGAGTCCCTGTGAACTTTGAGCATAGACCTTGAATTTTATTATGGCCGCCCTGTTGACCACTGCTTTCATCAGAGCGTTAGCGCCATAATGTAATGGATGTGACTCAGCAAAATACAGCCGCTAAAGATGAAGGACTTAATGGCATGGACGTGAAGCACAGAATGTGACAAAATGAGTATAATTTGTAACTAATGCACTCCCACAAAAGCACAATGAAGGGGTAGAAGGTAGAATTAAGGCAGCAGGGTGAAAAAATTAAATAAATAAAAGATTTTGAATTAGTGTAGATGAATGCATTAGCATTTGACTAGCTGTGTTTTTTAAAACTCCTTTTGTGCTGGCTGACTTCATGAAAATGGATGGCTTATGAATATGGCTCATGTTTATTTTAGGCGCTTCAAAATCACATTTGTGTTTCTTCAATGTTGTGTGCCACTTAAACTTGAAACAAGGTCCTTCTTGAAACATCTTTATATGCCTCTAAGGACGACTTAAAAGAAAAATCATCCAATTAGCCGTTTCTCACGGCGATTATGTATGCTTACGACAGCGATGCCGTTCCACGTCTCATTGTTTTGTCATCTGGGGTTTGGATTTCTTATTTATGACTTTTTTTTCTTTTTTTTTTAACATTGTGAGGCTTGCGTTTTGGGACACCACTGGCTTTATCATTACTGTAGCTATCGCTCTCTACCCTTCCTTCATTCTCTCATCTCTTGGGCTCCTAATATTTCCAAGCATCTGTCACCGCTGTCCATGCCAAGCCGGGCTAGACCAGTCCAAACACCAGGAGCCAGCTGTTTGCATCCAAGCTCCACAGATAAATGCTGGTCTGGTGCTGCAGCTACCCACGAATTCTTCATGCCGCAAATTAGTTGCAAAATGCCTTAAAGGGACAGAAGATTTGGAAAGACATGAGGATGACAACATTTTTCTTTCTTTTTTTAACTATGGTTATATCAACGAGATCAGAATCCAACACCCACTTGGAGAGTAGTGAGTCTTACTGGGGCATACTTTGTGGAGTGCATGTTTTACAATATAAGATATCTTCAGAGTGAAACACTCCAAAGCAAGAAGAGGAAAGTGCGCTCAATGATTCATACACTTAGTGGGGTGAGTGTCTGAAGCACGTATGAAACATTCTTGCTTCGCTTGAAGGTGCCTCAAGGCCAAAAGGCCCTGGAAATGAATTACAAAAGCTAAAAAAAAAAAAAAAAGTTTTGTGTTATCGAGTCAAAGACAGCATTCATCGCAGGAAGCTCTCTGGTTCTTAAACAGGAAATACTGACTTGTCCTTGATCAACCTTAAACTAAAATCAAAGCAAAATGTTCTTGAATCTTGAAAAATCAGACATGGGAGGAGGATCCCATCCTGAAAATGATATAATGATACTATCATAAAATCAGATGTGAGATCCCACTAATCTACAGTGAAATAAATCTTTGAACACTGCAAACGTCTACTGATATTATTAGGATGGCCATACACCCTCTTTTTTGGACCTTAAAGGATTAGTTCACTTTAAAATGAAAACTACCCCAAGCTTTATTCACCCTCAACCCATCCTTGGTGTATATGACTTTCTTCTTTCTAAAGAACACAATCGGAGTTACATTAATAATAAATATAGCTTTATAATGAGTATGAAGCTGAAGAAAGTGCATCTATCTAAAGCAAAACACACTCCACACGGCTCTGGGGTGGTAATAAATGCCTTCTGAAGTGAAGCGATGCGTTTGTGTAAGAAAAATATCCATATTTAACAAGTTATGATGTAAAATATCCAGCTTCTGTCAGACCGCCTTCCATATTCAACTTACAAAGAAAGTGTAAACTGGCGTCGCGCAAGTCAAACTTTTTCTGTAAGTTGAATAAGGAAGGCGTAAGACATAGCATAAGCGCTTTTAACTGCGCGAGGCATTATGGTGCGTTCACACCGGACGCGAATGAAGCGGTAAGCGCGAGTGATTTACATGTTAAGTCAATGCAAAGATGCGAATTGAGCGATTCGGGCATTTGACGCGCTTAACGCGTGATTCACGCGAATCGCGCAAGTTGAAAAATCTGAACTTTGGCGAATTTCCGCGCCGCGTTAATCAATCAGGAGCTTGCTCTAGTAGTGACGTGACGTAGCGAGCTGAGGCAGAAATTCGAAACAACAATGGAGGACAAAATCATCGTCGCTGTACATCTTCATACATTTATAGAAACATAAATAAAAAGGATCGTGTTTGAAAGAAAGTGAGTGAGGAGGTCGGACAATCTGATAAGTTGTAAAAAACGGTCTTTACTCAATTTGAGCTATATATAGGCTATATATACATATTAAGACTACAAGCCAACTAAAGACGACCAATTGAGCTTATTCGCTGTAATTTACAATTATTTCCCCACTGACAAGTTGCGTTTATTCAGAGGAAGTGTGCAGAAAGCAGCGGGAGAGTCTGGGACACATAAAGGACTGGGAGAGCCCCTCTCATGACGCGAATTCGCGTCTGTTGTGAAGGGATTTTCACGCTCGAATGAAGCAAGTAAACTCAAAATGTTCAAGCGTCCAACTATGCGCGAATAGCGCGATTTATTCACGCAAGTCGCGTCTGGTGTGAACGCAGCATTACGTCACTACTAGAGCAAGCTCCTGATTGGTTAACGCGGCACAGAAATTCGCCAAAGTTCAGATTTTTCAACTTGCGCGATTGGCGCGAATCACCTCATTCGCGCGAATCGCTCAATTCGCGCCGCAGGATGTCAATTCGTGTCTTTGCATTGACTTAACATGTAAATCACTCGCGCTTACCGCTTCATTCGCGTCCGGTGTGAACGCACCAATACACTTTCTTTGTAATGGAAATCTGGTGGAAGCTAGATATTTTACTTTATAACGTGTTAAATATGGATATTTTTCTTACCCAAATGCATCGCTTCGCTTCAGAAGGCCTTTATTAACCCCCCGGAGCCGTGTGGAGTAGGGGAGAACCAGGGCGAAAGTAACGCGGGACGAAAGTAACAAAGCGATTTTCTCAGAGCCCCGACTACATTTGCATTTCAAGTTATGACAGCATGTTCAGCACACAACCCTTGACGGAGCTGCCAAATATCATGTGATTTTGTCATCGTTTCCCGCGGTTAGGTCCGGAAAACAGTTTTCAAGTACGGTAAATAAATTGCTGAAGCGGTACTTTTTTCTAATTACAAGTTGTGTTTCTCGTTTCATGCATCACAATAATGATCAATCTACAGGTTATTTAGTGCTGTAACACATCCTAAAGTTTGACTATTTAGTCAGTATTTTTCAATATGAAAGTAATTTGGGTTTAAATGTCAGATATTCCTGTCGGGACGAAAGTAACACTTGTTACTTTTGTCCCGCTCCAGTGACAACAAGCATTTCTTTTGTCCCACTGCTAATGTGGTGGCTTTCTCTGCGTTGCAGCATTTATTAAAACATGTTCATGTTGTATTATACTAGCAGAATATGCCAAGAGTGAGAGTCAGAAAGACAAACAGAGGTCTGATTCAGCCAGATGTTTATGAGAGGGTGTTTCTGGACATATGTGTTGCTGATTTCTGTATGTCATCATTTATTCACTCAATCTGTTTACATTTACCTTAGTCACATTTAGTTTTTAGCCATACCTTAGCTTTTCCACACCCACCTATGAATTTGCAGTGTTTCTATTCAGATGTTTGTATGCATATTTTGAATGTATGCATAAAAACAGCTGGATTGGAAACATGACTATTGCTACATTATGTTGAGAATTTATATTATGCTAATTTAATTTAATTTTCATATTGTTCAAACTGTTGAAAAAATGTTTTATAAAATAAATTGGCATCGCCCCCCAAAAATATTCTAAACAATTCAAGTTTGTACTGTCGGGTTACTTTTGAAACATTTGATAAAACCGAAATTCTTAATTTGAAATGATAATGTAAAAGTTTTTTTTTTTTTGCAAAGATAAAGGACAAAATATGTTTGCAGTTACTTATGAACAAGGTCATGGTCAGGTATATTTAATAAAAACAAGACTAGCACAAAAAAATCTAGCTTGTATTGTTGTGTTACTTTCGTCCCACCTGACGGGGTCAAAAGTAACAATGTGCAACTTATGTTCAAAGTGAAAGCCGTTCTACATTTGTACGAAATACCACCTGGTATTGATAGACCACACTTGTGTTATTGACCACAGCAAAAATATATCGCTGCCTATAACATTACCTTTTAAAATTATTTTTTTGTGAAAAATGTTACTTTCGTCCCTGCTCTCCCCTATGTTTTGCTTTGGATGGATGCACTTTCTTGAGCTTCATACTCGTAGGTCCCGTTCACTACCATTTTAAAGCTTAGATGCGCCAGGATATTTATTAATATAACTCCGATTGTGTTCATCTGAAAGAAGAAATTCATATACACCTAGGATGGCTTGAGGGTGAGTAAAGCTTGAAAATGAAGCATTATGTGTGAAACCGCCGTCTTACAGCTTGAGGTAGATTAGCGATCAGCTGACTCCATCTACATCCCCAACTAAAATGTAAATTCACAGAAATATTACACAAAAATTCTAGTGCTTTCATCATGGTTGTTTACAAAGCTAATGCGTGTCAGTGACAAATAAAAGTGCATCTTTTTAAAAGCACACATTAGTCCAACAAAGTACAAGACGTTAACCAAAAGAGTGAGATTGTGAGCTAAATTAACTAAATTAAACACTTTGCAATAAGGCTTGTTAACATTAGTTAATGCATTAGGTATCATGAACTAACAATGAATAATATTTATTTTATAAATTTATAAATAGAAGTTAATGTTAATTTATGCATATTATCCAAGTAAAAAAAAAAAAAAAAAAAATTAGTTGCATAAATAGTATATTTATATTTAGATTAATTATTCCAAGTGCATTAAATACTGCATTAACTAATGTAAATGATTTTCAGTTTTTATGATTAAAGAGTAATAGGGGGTTAAGTAACCCCACCCACCAGTTCACATGGCAATGTCCTCTTTTTTTTTTTTTCTCCCCAATATTATATCTGTAACTTTATCAGTCACTTCAAAAGAGCCTGACTGCCTGACTGTAGTGTTATGAAGTTGTTTGTCTGTTGTACTGACCTGATTAAAACTCCACAGTAAATATTATGTTCCTGTCTCCTCATTTGAATTTCAGAACAAGAGCTGCACAAGGCCCATGAGTTAAACCAAATTCACCTCAACAGGGTACAAATGTCAGTTTATTTGCATATGCGATGTCTGCTTTGTTTTAGTGCCAGACTTTACGGCACTGTGAAAATTAGGTAATGGCACAAATGTAATTAGCACAGTCCAGTTTATGATAAAAAATGATAATGACTTAATTTAAATACTCACACCGATGTCATGAACAATTCGGTCTTCCTGTTAAATTAAGTCCGCCTAGGACCCAAATTGATTCCAATAGCTAAAAAGAATATTTAATCTGTACTCTATCAATCGCCTGATTAAAAATCCCCAAATTATGAACTATTTTATTAAGATCATTAAAGTCACAATGAAATCAAAATGGTCAATTCTTATTTCTTATGGAATACTGCAGTATTATTATTGCAAAATAAAGACCTGGACTACATTTTTTTGTTGTTGTTAGAGAAGCCATTTCACTTGATTGAAATACTTTTAAAATAAAAACAAAGAAAATAAAAACACTTATTAAAAAGATGACATTTTTTTGTGTCATGTGACCATCAATTGATATCAGAGAAACATGTGAATGTGTTGTTAAAATACTGAAATATTAACTTAAAATCTCAGGGGGTAAACATTTTATGTCAAAGGGGTTCGGCTGACAAAAAGTTTGGGAAATGCAAATTTGTTTGAACGGGCAAAGCAAAAGGCTACACCCTGGGGTCCTACTCAGACACAACTCAACAGGCGGACCACAGTTCTCAAATACAGTTCTCAAAAGTGGTAAAACCATTTAGTGATTTTGCCCCAAAGCATATTTAAAATCACAGCATGTCTCTATTTGCTCAATTATTAGGTCTTAATTAACGGTTAACAAATAAAAAAGTACATAAATAAGCTTGTTGCTTCATTCTCCTGCAGCATTTTGAGAGACAGGAATTTGCAGTTTTCCTCAAAATCAATATTTATGATAGCTTCAGGACTGAGAATGATGTGGAACGTTGTGTATTGAAGGCTCGTCTTAATTATTCCCTCATGGTAAAGAAGAAGGAACACACAAGCCTACGCGCTCTAATTGACACAGTGTAAAATCTCCCTCAGGTGCATGGCACAGAAAACTGGTATAAAACAGGGTGTTTGTGCATTTTTCAAAGAGGTTTGAAGACGGGTGCGGGATAAGACAGACTGAGACTTCATATTTGTCTCTGAGGTGTTTACGTGCGGAAGAAAGAGAGCAGATTGGTGGCTTCTCGCAATCCCCGTGGAATAAACCATCTATCAGCGGTTTGAGAAGATAGTGTGAGTAGCTTGGGTGTTTGTTTTGTGTTGTATTCTCTTCTCCCCCTCGCGCACGATGTTTGAAGTAGGTCAGAGATGTTGTGTCGGTAAAGTGCGGGGACCTGCAAGGCCTCAGCAGGAGATTTCTTCAAGCCTTCTCACAAGGAGCAAAATAATTGAGTGATATCGGAATACTTTTTGTTGTTGTTTTTTTTCAGATGTCTGCCATGGTAACATACTGTACCTGATTCAAATCAAAGCCTGTATGGGTTTATACTTAAAGGAGTAAGTTTAAAGGCACAGTCCCGAACGTATAAATTCTGTCATTATTTACTGTTGCATTTTTAAACGCTCACCAAGGCTTTACTCATCACTCCAGTCTTCGGTTTCACATGAAACTTCAGAAATCATTCTAATATGCTGATTTACATATCTACTTTATAATCAGATATAGGAATGAGACACAATTCATGCAGATCATTAAGGCCTCTCATTTTAGCCTTATGAGAAATGATTGATTAGATGGTTTGTATTATAATACAGCATGAACTGTAGATCATTAAGGGTGCTTTCACACCTGCCTCATTTAGTTCGGTTGAATCGTACCAGAGTTCGTTTCCCCCTTTGGTGCGGTTCGTTTGGGCAGGTGTGAAAGCAGCAATCGCACTCGGGTGCGCACCAAAAGCGGACCAAACAAGCGTACCGAGACCTGCTTGAAGAGGTGGTCTCGGTACGCTTTCAAACGAACTCTGGAGCGGTTCGCTTGAGATGTGAAAGCAATCCGACCCAGTTAACGGACCAACGAACCATATGATATCATTTTCATAACGGAAAATGTGATATAAAAAGCAGTTAATGTCTGATTCTGTGAGTGAGCACATTATTTACCATATCTGAAAACCAACGAGCGCCTCTGTTGTGTAATTACACTTCTCCGTGCGAGAATGCTGTCCCGACGAAGTCTTAATTCCCGCTCTGCTTCATTATAAAATTCAAATGGTCTCTCTCGACAGACACACGGATAACAGGTCGCCTACTAGACAGCGCTGGGAAATCCAGAGACGGAGAGAAAGAGAAAGAGAAAGAGCGCGCGTTTGAATTTGCCGCAGCAAATATGAATGAAGTATATAATTTAACAGCGGGAGAGACGGCCACATTTATAAAGTGTTTGTGTGTGTGTCTCGACAGTTACAAATAAAGCCAAAATAAGCTCATGGAGCTAGCTTGTCAATCATTATTTTGATGGATGACGCAGCGGAAACTCTGACCAATGAGAGGACAGTATTACTCGCATGTGACTTGGCTCAACGCATTTTGGTACGCTTTGAAATGTTGCTATGTGAAAGCAAACCGAACCAAGAAGAAAATGCAACATTGTAACAAATTTAGTCCCTGTTTCGGAACAAAACAAGCGATCCATAGGTGTGAAAACACCCTAAGGCCTCTTACTTTAAGCCTTACAAGGCAGGAGTGGTTAGTCGGTTTGCATTAAAATACAGCATTATACAGTACTTTCTTTGAAACCAATATAACTTTTAATATACAAGCACAAAGAATACAATGGCAAAAAAGCTCCATGATTCAAGGATTCAAGATTCAAAGAGGAAATTCATCCTCCTCTGGGAAACCTGAAAAAAACAATTACATTTGTTTATCTTGTTTAATTGCAAAAAAATTATCTGACCTTCAATATATTTATGAGTTAACAATTTTTCCATTGTGCACTGTGTTCAATAAACTTTATGGTCAATAAAAACAAAAAAAATGAGGTTTAGGTATACAGATTTCCCTATTTGATATGACAACTTGTCTTTTAAAACTTTTCATTTAAATAAATGTCATATTAGAATCACTTATTTATGAATCAGGCTACACTATCTATCTATCTATCTATCTATCATATATATATATATAATAATAAATGAGAGCATAAATGAGTACACCCCCTCTGAAACTTCTGAAAGTCAGCAATTACTCAATTACTTAGAAGACATGTTAAGGTTCTTTAGAGATATAAAGTTCCAGCAAGTCTGCTTAATCAATTACCAAAGAAGCATGTCAAACTTATTCAGGAAAGTAAGATTTTCTTATCAAGGTGATAAAATGTTGTGTAGCAAAAATGAGTACACCCTCCTAAAAGTTACTAAATAAAACAAAATAAAAATTTTCTGGTGTAAGTTTGGCAATGTTTGATCTACAGGTAAGTATGTTGAACCAAAAAATTTAAAGATTTAAATTAAATTTCTTGACAATTAAAAGTGTTATGTAGCCCACTGAATCATTCTCAGACTTAATGCTGACAACAATGGAACCACTTGGGAGAGAACTGCCAGGAGACTTATTTCTTAGCACAAAAGAGGACAGTGGTACAAGATGATTACCAAATCATTGTTTCAAGTGTGAAAATATAGCAAAAGTAACACAGAAATACAAAAACAATGGACTTGTGACAAGGCCCCTGAAATAATCAGGCCTTCATTTTAAGCTTTCATTTAGTGATGAGGGATTGTTTTGCTAGACAAAGAGCAGGAGAAAAACCAAGCGAGTGTCTCAGAGCCAGCAAAAGCTATGAAAAGAGTGACTGTTTATCTCACAGAGTGAGATGCAGCCTGCAGAAATGACATGCATGGTTGTTGTTCTCACTGGAAGTACCTACTGTAGCCAAAGCACAATAAAGTCAGTTAGCCATTACCAAAGCCCATATTTACAAAATATAGATTCTGGCAATTAATACTCTGGTCTCATGAGACCAAATCAATCATTTTGGATGTAACAGCATCCAAAATGTTATGGTGTTGCTAGAGGAGGAGTACAGTGAGAAGTGCCTGGTTCCCACAGTAAAGTTCAGTGGTAGTAAAGCTCATATATAGGGATGTATGAGTGCGGAAGGTGTAAGGGAGTTGTGCTTTATCAGTGCTGTCATGAATTCCCACACCACTGTATAATTTAATACACAAACTTAGAACAGAAGATGTTACCCTTTCCTCATTCCCTGCATTGTTGGGCATTTTTTCAATATGACAATAAGGATATGCATTCTCCCAAGGTGAAAAACCTTCTGTGGACATGTATTGCACCCAATCTTAACACTCTTGAGCACCTGTAGAGACGAGTTGAGCAACACTCCCCATTAAGGATCAGAGCATTTCAGGAGCTCATCATCCAGGAGTTAAACAGGACAGATGTGACAATTTGTCATGAACTTGTACACTCCGTGCCAAGAAGGGTCAGAGCAGTATATTAAATAATTATGGAGGGCATACTAAGTGCTAAAATATTATACATTTGTTGAATTAAATCTAGGGTGTACTCATTTCTGCAATCCTTAATTTAAATAAAACTAGCTAATTTACTTATTTTATGGCTATTAATGACATATATTTCTCTGTTTCTATTATGTATATGTTTAATACATTTTAGTTTTGCCATCTTTCCATGAATTGTATAAGTGATCATAAAGAAAATAGAAAAGAAAAATCTTTCGTAGTTGTTCAGAGGTGATGTACTCATTTGTGCTGTGCACTGTTTATTATATATATATATATATATATATATATGTATATATATATTACAAAAGCCTTAAATGTATCATTGTCTGTGCATAATTTAAGTTTTTGCCTATGTTACTAAAGATCAGATCAATTTTTCAATAAAAAGGGTTCACATACATCCTGCATCTACAGGTACAATGATATACTGGGATCTTTTTACAAGGATTTAATGAGGGGAAAAAAAACATTAAAACTAAAAACAGAGTTACACAGAGTGCAAGAAAATGATTGCTAAATTTTAAGGTAGAAAAATAGAGCAGAGGAAAAAAACAGCACTGATTCAAAGGCCCGTTCGCTCTTTTCATTACCACCATTGTGTCTAACCAACTCTAGAGCAACATTATTTGGTTTTCAAGGTAATTTCCTGAATAAAACAGAAATCACAGCTGATGTGGGGCCTGTTCTGTAGATTATGGTGTGCAGGCGCTGACCTTCTGCAGTCATCAGCAGCATTAGTGTTTCATAAAGTGATTATTGATCTGACCTCATGCTTTCCTTTTAGCCATGATACTGAAAGACACTTGATGATGGCTGTCAATCAAAATAGATATCAAAAAGCACATGGGAAATGCAGCTGGGTCCTTTTGTTAAATATGTGATAAAGCAACGCAGTCTAAATGGTGTCCTCGAAAACTGCATTGTGTAACTAACGCTCCTCTTTAAGTCTCGGTGTCACAACACAGGACACCTGATACTTAATAAATTTGAGTAAAGACACGTGGGACTTATTTCTTTCTGCAGTTAAGTACGTTCAGCCTTCCCTGTGTGTGAACCTAAAACACCTATAGTAGGAACGATTGAAAAGAGCCTTGTTCTTTGTATATGGATATCTTGTACACGCATTCATTCAAGAATGAACAACAACAAAGTGTGTGGGATTTTTTTCTATTCTTTAACCCTTATGTTGTGTTCGGGTCTTTTTTTCTCAAAAATGGTAGTTAATGTTATCGCATTGGACTAAAACTTACTTGCACATTAACTACTTCCCAAATTTTTTGGGATCATTTTTGTACTTTTTGGGGGATATTTTCCCCACCTTGTTGCACTTGTGGTGTTCCCATTCAAAAATGACCTGCCTACAAAAAATAGCTCATAAATCTCTCATTATGCTATATTATCACCAAATTAACAGTGATAATATTTGGCGATAACAGCATAACAAGCGGTTTACAAGCAATTTTAAGAACGGTCATTTTTGACCAGGAACATCAAAGGTTTTAGAGGGTTTTCAACACAGCATTAAATCAAGGGTTAAATCAAGCAACAATATATTAATTATTAAACAGTTTCTCTAAAGTGATACAAAAGCATAAGGCTGGATCTGAAATGGACATGGCAAGATGAGACAAAAGGAAAGACAGAAAGGTTTCCCGGCCCCTTTCTTTAATGCCTACTCTTTGCTTACTTCCTCCAGGCCGTTCATCTCACAGTCTCCCAGTGGACTTGAGGGAAATGGACTCTTAGTCTGCTCTCCATAGATCACCCACTGACACTGATGGCCCGACTTTTGGATTCCTACATCTGATGTTTCTTTTTTAAATCAATTATTCAAGATCTCAGATTCATGTCAGAGAGCACGCCTATTCATCATTCCTAATTGTCATGCACCACGTCGCCATTGATCAAAAGACCTCAACCTTCCTCCTCAATATTTAACTGCCCTGAAAAAAAGACTCATGAAGTAATACAAAAACTGTCACTTACTCCAAAAGCTCAATTGTGACCCTTTTATTCAGATTGTGGCTTCACTCAAGATAAACGTCAGCTTTTGAGGAAAGTTTATCGACATATAAGAGTTATGCATGACAGGTCATTTCGGTCTGTTCTTGACACACAGCTACTGTATCTTAAGGCTTCAAAAGACTTGGAATAAAGTGCATGTCACATAAGTCAGACTTTTTTCAACTTTTATAGGTTTTTGTCATTTTTGAGCTTTTGGATAGCAGAAATTTCAATTTTGGGAGAATTACTCTGACTAGCTTAACCAGCATTTCCAGACTGGACAAGTTCCCATTCTTTTGGGCTTCTTTTGAAAAATGCATTAGGCTGGTGGACAAAATTTGGGCTGTTTTTTTTTTTTTTTTTTTTTTTTTTTTTTTTTTTATAAATAACTGCCTTTTTTCTATGCTTCTTTGTTTATTCGTGTTATTTTAATTTGAACATGTGTATAGTAAGGAAAGTATCACAGAAAAATAGCATGTAGTGCAGCCATCAACATTTTTTCCTTAAAGGATTAGTTCACTTTCAAATGAAAATGACCCCAAGCTTTACTCACCCTCAAGCCATCCTAGGTGTATATGACTTTCTTCTTCTGATGAACACAATTGGAGATATATTAATACATATTCTGACGCATCTGAGCTTTATAATGCAGGGCTCCAGAATGCGCCTAAAATGGTCACATTTGCGACTCAAATCATTAATTTGTGAGTGATATTTTTGCTGAGGTCGCCATTGGCGACCATACAAATTCACATGTTATGACTGTAAAATTTGCATGTTATTTGCGTGACCAGTAGCGTTTCACATCATTTGCTGTGTTGACGTAATTAAATTTGTCTATATTCATCATTCAAAAGGGGAAACTGGCTCTACAGACCGCAGATACACACGCAATGCAGCATGTGCTTACCGTTTTGAATATCAATCATGCCGATCACTTTCGTTATTCTACTCCTCTCATCAGATACATTTAAGGTCATTAAAAGTCTTCAGTGCCTTAAACAGTATAACAAGAGTATAAACGATCATTTTAAGGTGTCTTATATTTTGTGGATGGAAAAACAAACCGCGATACTTCCTAATGTGATTATTATTAATTTCATTAAATGTGAGCGCTGATTATTTTAAAGTCAAAAGATGGCGCTGTTGCGCGTTCTTCAGAGCAGCTCGCATTCAATGATTAGCGCACATTTGTCAACTGGTTGCTTATGAACTATTGCTGATCAATTATCACAAAGTTTACTTTATGTTATTTATATTATATTGTGTTGTAAATGGTTGTAGCAATGTAATATTTTAATCCTCATCTGAACTTGAATGAGCAGCAAAAGTAAAGCACATACATTTCAAAATAAGAGTCCCGCTGTATTTCAAAGTCAAGTCTGTTTGTTATTTGGTTACACAAACCAACTTTAATATATTTATATTTTTATTTCCATATATTTATATTTATTTTCATTTGATTCAAAGTAAACTGTTGTAGCTTCAGGAAGGAAGGACTAAGAACATTATTTGACACATATTCAATATAAAGATTTTACGAGCATCAGGGTTATTATAGTCAACTAAACCATT
Source organism: Ancherythroculter nigrocauda (assembly GCA_036281575.1). Lineage (NCBI taxonomy): Eukaryota > Metazoa > Chordata > Actinopteri > Cypriniformes > Xenocyprididae > Ancherythroculter > Ancherythroculter nigrocauda. The sequence continues at coordinate 16,533,600 of VTFQ01000022.1, read as the reverse complement.
AAAAACATTTTTTATTGCTTGAAATAAATGTAAATACTAAAAAAATCTATACAAACTAAACAGACATGTTTAAAAACAACAAAAAATAAAACTAAAAACAACAACAACAAAAAAAATTAAAACTTAAAAAATGAAAGCAGAAAATATAAAAATATAATCGGATTCAAAATATTAACAAAAACTATACTAGTATTAAGTACAAATAGTGACATTCATTTCCCAGAAAAGTCACAAGATGAAAATGCTGAAACTGTAAAGGGGACATGTATAAACACAAAAAGTGATGACAAAAAGTGATTTAAAATTTTTAGTTCATTGTTGTGTGGCTCTTAAAAAAATTATTTGGCGCTTGTTTTCCCCCCTATAGGAGCCAATGGCTCCTTAATGAATTTTTTTTTTTCTGGAGCCCTGATGGCAGTGAGTGATACCAACGAGTATGAGAAAGTGCCTCCATCCACATCCATCCATCATAAACTTCAAAATTAATAAACTCCATCATAAACTTCAAAAATAGATTTCAAAATTACCTAAAAGAAAATGAAAATATCTATACATTTATATATATACAACTTGATATATAGTATTTCATAAAAATCCATCTTTGGAGTTCACCTGCTTTAAACAAATTATTAAAAAATTGATACATACCAGTCAGCACACTCATTTTGACAGCCCTAAAAAACTAAAGCTAAAAAAAAGGGCTAAAACTGAATTGTGAAAACTAAAAAGTAGCAAATAAGTGGAGAAAAAACTCCTTAAAAAGGCAAATAAAATAGAAAAACTAAATTATAAATTCAACTAAAATAAAGAGCAGCATGAAATTCAAGCTCGGGTATTTCAACAGACCAATAAGTCAAGTCAAGGAAGCAAGGCTGTTCACTATATGACCTTTGCTAATATGATAGTCATGCACAAATTATTGGAATAGCGATTATTGGAGTTTACTGTCCTGTATATTAAACAAGCAGACATTGTCTTAGAGCTGATTCAGCAGTTTATGAAAATATCCCAGCAATTGATTGTAGCTTTGGACATGTACACGATAGCAGTGACCCCTGAGACCACTGGTTTCTGATGAACCTACACAGGGGCATATTTCAGTCGAGCTACTAAAGGGTCTGCTGAAGGTTCCAGAGTTAACACAAGAAAATGGATGTCATTTGTAGAAAATGGTAAACGTGAATTACACTGTAGATGTTTTTCCATAGAATAAACAACCAATGAATAACAGCAGTGTACCCAGAATGATGTGAGATTAGTCAATTATTTAAACACTTTCAGCTAGCAAAAAACAACAACAATCAAAAAACAGTTTAAAGTTTATCAGAAAATGTCTAAGGTCTATCAGAAAGGATGAAATGCCTGTCTGCTGCAGACCAAAGTCCCCTGAAATATATTAACCTTTATAAAAATAAAAATAAACTACAGCAAAACAAACATCTTCTATGAAAATTTGTTTGATCAAGCAGTCCATTTGCATTTAACTGCAAAAAAAAAAACACTGGGCTATTCTGAGGTAAATGATATTGGCATTAGGGTCAGAAAGGCTTTTGGAATAGAGTGCAAGTCATATTTCTAATGCAAATGATTACCATCTTGCATCCATCTTCAGTAAGCCCTCACCATGACCTTTTATAAAGCACTTTTTTTTTCTTTTCTTTTCTTTCTCTGATAGACTAGCATTTCAAAGAAGACATTTTCTTTCAAAATGGCTGCACAGACCAAAGGTTGAGGGCACTCATAGATTTTGGTATTATTTAAGGTTTCTATCACTTTTGCAGGTTCTTTCACTCAATGATTTCCTTTGAGATCATGATTGAATCTTAAACATCTCTATTCACCCAAAAATTAATATTCTGTTTTCATTTTTTGGGTAAACTTGTTAAGCTAGTATCCCAATTATCAACTCTGTAATGCCTCATTTCAGCGGTACAGGACAGTATGGTACAGTTCAGTACGATTCAGGGTGGTAAACTGTGATTCGGCTTGCGTTTCCACCAACCTTTCTTGATAGGCGTGGTGTATGACGGAAAGTAGTGATCGATTGCTATCATTCTCACAGGAACAAGAAAGCAACACAGTAAACGACAATGTAAGACATACAGCAGATCTTGTTGTAGCTTCTTGGCATGTGGCTGTTTGGGTCATTCCCCTTGTAGTACGTGCAAGTGACGATTCTCTGTCAACCAATCAACATTCTGCAATGAGTCTAGCTCCACCCTTTAGGACTGGACTACTGTGCTAAGTTTCCCAATGGAAGGGTCCCAAAAAAGTTGCACGGTACAGTTCGGAATTAGGGTACCATTCACAACTTCTGACAATAGAAATGGCAAAAATTGTACCGTACCACAATCAAGGTTAAGCCTGGCAAAAAATGAACAAAATTACCATACAAAGACACACAATTATAATAATCTAAATGAAGAATTAAGGTCCACTTCATGAAGTGATTTTGCCCATTAAATTTTAGTCTACCCAAAGATAACTTGAGACCGAGAATACTGCAGTTATGCCAACATATATCACCAGAGAACACAGTTAGGCCGTGTGTCCACCTAAGCGTTTTTTCCAGCTGCTCGCTTTTTTTTTCAATTGTTTTCAATCGGAACGCCGCGTTTTTTTAAACGCCAGGAGCGTAACGAGGCGCTGAGTGTCTTTTTTTTTTACGCTCAAGCGTTTTTTATTCGATTTGAAGAATGTTCAATTTTGAGTAAAACGCTGCGCTCATCACTGTCACTTTTCAGCCAGCCGTCCAATCAGAGTGGAGGAGGGGCGGGACAAATACAACTCCGACCAACTGTCACATTCTTGCTGTAGGCCTACAGCGACATCAACAAACAGAAACAAAATGGATGAGAAATTAATATTGCTGGTCTCCGAACATATAGCAAGTAATTCCACATTGTGTGAACATTTTTAGCCTGAAACAAATTACCTGCAAAATCAGTTATAAGTAACAGTGACGCGGATATTCCGTATCATAGCAACAAAGCGTCTCAACAGAAAAAAACGCTACACTGTAAAAAAAAATCCCAGTAAAATTTACGGTAAAAAAATGGCAGCTGTGGTTGCCAGAACTTTACCGTAAAAAATACAGTAGCAACGTAAAAAAAAATCGGTTAAATTTACGGTAAAATACCCTATTTCATTAACTGATATAATGTTAATTTACCAACCTAATGAAGTACTAATATCTGTTTTGTACCTTTATAATACACTGACAGTCACCAAACACAGTGGTGATAAGAGTCACATGATGAATCAAAGTTCATCACAAGCAGATTTTCCACAAGCTGAGAAGGACAACACTAACATATAGAAGGTGCACACAGTGTCATTCACACACACACTAAACACCATCATGGTAACATGCATGAAATTTTAAAAATGCAATAAACATTAATTTAACAACATTAGATGTAATATAAAACTCTAATGTACATAACTGATTAGAAAAAAATGAGAAAAACTAAGAAGAAACAGAGTTATTTCAACAAAAATATATCAAATGTGAAGTGTCACGCAGGGAATTGTGGGAATGTCAATTTACGGTTTTTCACTGTAAATTTTACAATGAATTGTTATTTTTCACTGCCAAAAACTGTGAATTTAACAGTATTTTACCGTAAAATTACATTAAATGTACCGTTAGATCTATTACAGTTATTCACCGCATATAGTACGGAAACGTTCTGTAAACCAATTGACAGTTTTTCACTGCAGCATTTTTACAGTCTTTTACTGTTAAAATCACGGTCATTTTTTACAGTGTACGCTGCAGAAGCGCTCTCAAGCTCTCACAGGCGGGCGTTTTAAGCAGAGCGCCTAGCGTTTTCAGCTGGCTAAAAACGCTCTGGTGGACACACGGCCTTAAAGCCAATAGGTCTTAAAGCCAGTCAGATTTCTAAAGGGTGTCAGGGTATCAAATGAGGCTGACTTTTGTATCTATAAAAACTGAATATGCCTACAGAACATGTGAATCCTGTCTGAGTTGTAAGTCTTTCCAACCAATGTTCAAGTTGACCCATAAGAAATAGAGAAAAAGTTAAGAAAAAGGCATGAAATGTATACTTCTTTTTTACAACTGGCCTTACTTTCAACAGCCACTTCAGGTTCCTCTCTCTCTCAACATGAAGGGTTCCTGCTTGCCCAGGTCAAGGATCTCTTCATTTGAACTCCTCAATGGTGGAACTACCCTGAAGCAACAGCAAGTACAAACAGGACCAGAAGACCATGGTTTCATTTTGTACTGTGAGGCTGATAACAGAGCTCTTTGAAATGCAATACAAATGTGTCAGTCGTGCCTTGGTAACGCAAGACATTATAGACAATATGAGGTGTAAATAGAAACCGTGTTATAAAGGATGATCAGATATTTCTTTTAATTTTATTATTAACGTGGAATAACTTCACTAAAATAGCGCACTTGACCAGCTACAGAGAAACTGGCAGCCAGGCAACAAACAATTGACCAATCCTGAGTAGTAACATCATTTCACGCATTCTACCAGCACGGTTCCGGAGAATTCCAAGCTGAGAATGGTTTGGAATCGTGCCGTGCCGAATCAGGCTCAAGTGGAAATATAACTAGAACCGCTCCATACCGTTCTTAGAACCCAACGGCGGAAAAGCGGTTAAAGATGAAACATTAAAAAAGCCACTACATGGTATGTAACTGACTGCACAGTAGTTTTGCAATTCAGATTTGCCCTTTATTTATATTAATAATGTAGTAAAAAAGAGGGACCTTCTACATAAACATTGAAATACCAGAGGTGCACATATTGAAAAGCTAATTACATAAGTGCTACATTTTTACATTTTCTGAAGAAACTGAGTGGTTCTTGCCTGTATAAACTTGCTGATACAATTCTGAAGTGTGGGTGGTTGCCAAAGTGTTACTACAGTGTTCTTGGTGTTTTTTAGCATGTATGCATTTACTAAGGTTTTTGGAGTATTTGTCTTGATATTCTGGTCCCTATATTTGGGCGATGCTTCAGTTGAAGTTTATGGGAATTGCTTGTTTTATCATCCACATTCTAAGTCTGAAAATAAAAAGCCAGGAGTGGATCATTTAGAATCTTTGTGTCCACATGAGCCTTCAAGGTCCCTGAGGCCCCAATGCATGACATCTGGGGTATCTGAGAGGGGAAAATTCTGCTCAAGGATGAGAAAAATCAGCAGGAGTATCTCTCATTCTCTCTCATAAAGGACAAAATAGCATCTCTATAGTCTGAAGTGTTCATTCTTTTTCTGTGCAGAACAAGGACAGAGACTGAGCGACTATCAAATGCGACACTGCAGCAAATGCCCACAGCCACAAACGCTTGTTGCCCAACAATATGAAAGCAAAAATCCACAAAGGTTAAAAAAATCCTAGGAAAGGTGCAGTGGACAGTAAGTTTTAATGATTTGCAGCCATTTTCTTTGATCAAATAGAACAAAAACACATTTGATTGATCTCATATAAAGAAGCCTGGAGGACATCATGAAGATATCAATATCCTTTCTACATGATCAAATGACCATGAAAGACCTTTTAAATACCACACCACTAAATCAGTAGAGACTTTTATTCTTAAGGGGCCAGGCTTGATGCGATTTCTACATTTGCCCTAAAAGAAAACTCAATTTAAATGGCCTAAACTACTCCAAATAGACATGAAACTGGATTTCGAAGGTAATGGCGCCTCATACACAACGGCGCCCCTGACATTAAATCCCAGATCTCCAAGAACAGTCAAAATATCAATTGTAAGGGTCCAACTGTCTGATTGGAAGGTGCATGAAAACCTGGTTTCCTTGTTGTGGAACACAAAGATGTGACCAGCTCACCAAGGTCCTCCATTTGCTTTCTGACTTGAGGTCCTCCTCACACAGTCCCTGAAATAGACTCGCTTCAGGGATGTTTAAGCATGAGAGTATCTCACCAATGTTCTGATTAAAAGCAGCTTCAAGTGCTGGAAATATAAGAGGAAGAGTCTTTACCTTTTTTTTTTTCTTTTTTTCTTCTCTGCTTGAGCTTAATAGAGGTTATTATAGTGAAGTCGAGAAATTAGGCAAAAAACATTTCTTTCTTTTAATGCACCCTTAATGTGTGTAGCATAGATTGCAACTGTGGCCCACGGCTCTCTTGCACTCTATGAATATGTTTTCGTAATACAAAGCTGGAATTAAACAATGAGTTATTCAGGCTCTCTCTCTCTGAGTGATGCCACTTCTATGCTACACATCACATTTTCCATCATGCTGTTTTTGTTTTATCTTCATTATAGACCCCTGCATGATTGTTCATTATTTAGAATACAAATAGTTCTAGATTGTTGACTTAAAGAGAGAGTTCACCCAAAATAACATTTCTGTCATCAGTTACTCACCCTCATGTCATTCAAACCCTGTATGACTGGCTTTCTTTCATGGAAAACAAAAGTTTTTTTTTTTTTTTTTGGCCACTTCAATAATATATATATATATATATATATATATATATATATATATATATATATATATATATTATAAAAATCAAATAAAATTTGAGAACAAAAAAAATATATATATAATTATATATATTAAAAAATTTTTATATATATATGAGCAATATCACACGAGTAGCCGTGCGATATGGCTGTATATCAGCACGCTGTGATTCGTCCGTAGGCACGAGGCCGCAGGCTGAGTGCCGTAGGTAATCACAGCGTGCTGATATACAGCCATATCGCACGGCTACGAGTGTGATATTGCGTTTATACAACAGTTCGACGGCACGAGTGTGTAAATAAATAAGAACAACAACGGAGTGTCTTTAAAACCCTCTTTTGTGCAGCACTACTTCCTTCCGCCACGGATTCAAATCTCAATTTGACAGTTGGACCAAGCCTCCGTTACTAATTCTAAAACGTCACTTTAGAACTAGTAACGAAGGAACGTCGAGTCGCTTCATTGAAACACATTGAATTTTGTACAGTATTAGAGAGAGAGAGAGAGAGAGAGAGAGAGAGAGAGAGAGAGTAGGCTATTACCTGTGTCTGGTATATTGCATTACATTCATTCTTCAAGTCGATGTCCATAATATTATATCCTTTAAACAAGTCCGTTTGAATGTCCGCTGAGGAAAGCGATCTTTGTATTTGTCCTTTTTTACAGTTTGGGAATTTTCCATAAAATCCATTACACCACAGCGCTAAAAAAACTTCCTTTTGCAAAAGTTCCTTTCAATTTAAAAGTCTCGTGACTCACTGACTAATTCACTTGTAAAGTGTTGCCGTCATCTAATGGCGTATTAATGTAATGTTCACTCAATCCATATTACTTAATGGACATATTTATATAAAATCATATTTATTAACAATAATATTTAGAACAACAAATAAGCACAATTGTACAGTTCAGTCAAACATAAAGCACTAGTTATTAAAAAAAAAAAATAGATCACCATTTACGCTTGTATGTGGGTTTTACAAATATTTAACGAATGAAAAGGATTTTAAAGAGCTTGTGACAAAACCTCCCAACTCCAATGGATCCTCAAACTGTCAGTCAAACCTCAATAATCCACCTCACCTCCTGAATAAAGTGCGCACACAGTTTGGACATCTCCTCTGTGCAATGCAAAGGTAAATAAAGATCTGATGTTTGAAAAAAAAAATTGTAAAGCGTTTTCTTTACTCAAAAAACCATATGTTTATAAAGTTTAATGTTTTACGTATTTGAAGCGGAGAAGAGTCTGATATGTCCCATCTACTTGTAGCCAATGTGCTATATAAGGATGTAACGTAACGTTTATTATTATCAAATTTAATATAGCACAATTCGACTTGCTCTGGAACAAATAATAGATTAATAAGACCAAAGATTGCCCGTTCTATGTACTCAAATTGAATTATGTCTCATGTTTAACCACTATAAGAGCCAGCGGCAAATCCCCGAGGCACTGGCCGAGATTAAGCTGTTCTCGGCGGTTACAGAAGCACTGAACGGCCGCTGACGCACTCGAGCTCGCATCTCCGAAAACGTCAAAACAAATTGTAAAATAGGCTCTGTTATTAAATATGAGTCACATATTTCAGGTCTAAACAACTACATTCTCACCTAAAAAACTATTAAAACTACAGTTCGTGGTACAAGTAGTAGTATTTGTAAAAATTACGGTTGATTTGATCGGCCGCCATGATGGTCACTTCAAGCGGAGTGATACAAACGGTGAAAAGGCAGTAGGAGTGCTGTTATCACTGAAATATCGCATGGCTATCAGCCAATCAGATTCGAGAACCAGACAGAACTGTTGTATAAATATATATATATATATATATATATATATATATATATTTTTTTTTTTTTTATTTATATAAATAATAAATAATTCTATTTTTTTTGTTCTCAAATTTTCCATGGACCCCAGTTTATAAATCCCTGGTGTATATGACTCATGCCCTATATTTAAAGACTACTGAAGCCATATGATAATTTTTTATAAGGAATGACCAAAATGTCTTTATTCCTCCCCTAGCTCTCCTTTTCACAGTCTTAGTTCATCAGAGAAGCAGAGATAGAAGAAGAAATATGACAAAGTTATTTCGACATGCCACACTTCCTGCTGCCAACATGTGGTGCTTTGACTATAACTGAATATTGGCATGTAGATGTCTTCAGGCCAGGATTCTTATCAAACGTGAAGTTTGGGGCAGATCAGACATTGTATGCCTGAGTTACAACAACTTCCTGTTTCATGGCGAAACATCAAATTTTGTCAGGCCGCCAGGGACACGCCCTTCAGCAAAAACTCTAGATCTTCGTATTTAACGTCGCAAAGGCCTTTAAATTAGACTGACCAAATATGACCTGACCACTTCTGACATGTATGCAAAGTATCATAAGTTTTCAAGCATGTTTAGGCCCTCAAAAATGTGATTCATTTCGGAGAGGAAGAATAATTGACTGAGCAATTACAATAGGGTCCTCACTACGGAAGAGGATTAGGGCCAAACAATAATAAAAAAATAAAACCATCTCGAGATTAAAGTTGTTAAATTTCAAGAAAAAATTCATTAAATTTCGAGAAAAAAGTCGAGATAAAATGTTGAGAATAAACTCGTTAAATTTCGAGAAAAAAGTCGAGATAAAATGTTGAGAATAAACTCGTTAAATTACGAGAAAAAACTCATTAAATTTCGAGAAAAAAGTCGAGATAAAATGTTGATAATAAAGTCATTAAATTATGAGAAAAAAAGTCGTTAAATTACGAGAACAAATTTGTAAAATTACGAATTTGTTCTCATAATTTAAGGACTTTTTTCTCGTAATTTAATGACTTTATTCTCATAATTTAATGACTTTATTCTCAACATTTTATCTCGACTTTTTTCTCTAAATTTAACGTCATTTTTCTCATAATTTAACGAAATTGTTCTCGTAATTTAACAACTTTTTTCTTGTAATTTAATGACTTTATTCTCATAATTTAATGACTTTATTCTCAACATTTTATCTTGACTTTTTTCTCGTAATTTAACGAGTTTATTCTCAACATTTTATTTCGACTTTGTTCTCAAAATTTAACGTGTTTTTTCTCGAAATTTAACAACTTTAATCTCGAGATGGTTTTATTTTTTTTATTATTGCTTGGCCCTAATCCTCTTCTGTACCTCACACCATCGGTGCTTGGGCCCTAAATTTTTTCAATCAATAAATCAATCAACCCAGTTCACAAAACCAGTCTGAATGATTCACACTGTCTTAATGATCCAAACTGTAACAGCCCACAAGGAAACAAAAAAATTATTTCAGTCCGTTCATCACAAAATTCTGGCTTTGGAAAAAAAATGATATATAGTGCATGAGTCATACAGTATTGTGCTACTTTTGATTTATGGTTTAGAACAACATGATAAAATAATGACACAGTATTCATTTTTGGATGAACTATTCCTTTAAAATGCATGTAGCCTAAAACATGCATAACTGTTTTTGACATGAACTCTCTCTGTCAACCAGCAAAGCATGTTTGTTCTGTCTACGGATCTTAGCTGGAATGCTCATGGTGCTCTCAGATGAATCAAAAATCAAGAGGACTTGTGTAATTCAAATGAACCTGAACAACCCTGTCAGATGCACAGACTGTGAGATGGGCCCTCTGTGGCAGTCACATACATACACACACAGACGCAGAGGTGACACAAATCAGTCCTCCTCGACCCCTGTCAGGTAGAAGCCGAAAATCTCGATGACTGATGAGACAGTCGCACATGGTGCCCACGATAAAGTGAGCTGTCAATCTGGAATGGGCGTCCTCTGCCAGAACGCTCACCTTTTTACCCCTTTGAAAGAAATGGCAAAACAAGTTGGTATGACACCTTACGTGTTATCATCAAATAAACACAGTTTTCATTGACATAACTGCAGTCATGTGATCAATGCTTATGTCTGGCTTAAAAAAGGTCTGAAGCTTGTGGTGAAAGGACAGTGCGAGTTTATGAGGCTCTCAAAATGTCATTTGTAGTTACGTGCCATTTAGCAGCTGCTTTTTAATCAAAGTGACTTACAGTACATTAATTGCTGGGACAGTACCCCCGAAGCTAGTGCTCACTTCAAGGTCAAAATGCTGATAAGGCTGGATGGAATACGCAATTTCTTGGTTAGCAGCCCATCTTAACCATTACGCTACCCTGACAAAACGCTTTACAACAAGGACACGTTAAATTGATCAAAAGTGACAGTAAAGGCATTTCAAATGATACAAAAGATTCCAATTCAAATAAATACTGTTATTTTGAACTTTCTATTTAACAAAGAATCATGAAGCAAATGTATCACAGTTTCCAAGAAAGTATTAAGCAGCACAACAGATTTAATGATAAAATCAAATGTTTCTTGAGCACCAAATCAGGATATTAGAATGATTTTTGAATGATTATGTAACTGCAAAATGTTATGTTTTCTAATACATTCATTTAATGCACTGATTGCTTCTGACAGAGCTGCACAACTGCAGTGGCAGATGTGGCCTAAAGCCAAGCTGACGCCGACGAACTAGTTGCGACGAAAGCAGACTGGCTCACGTCGGCAGCCTCTGGGTCCAAAATTGCCCTGACACACCAAACCGATGCTCGACAGCTGACGACCAAGTAGCACGTCCGCTCTGCGCATGCATAAGAAGAAATGTCTTTCCGTACCAGCAGGTGGCAGTAGCTGAACAGCCAATCAGAATGATCAGACGGCCCGACTGACCGACGAGCTCCGATGCCGATTCAACATGTTGAATCTGAGAAAAAAAGCCAACAAGGACCGACTTCAGCCGACAGTGTGGAACACACTGAGAAAACTTCACGATGGCCGACCGTCGGCTTGGTGTGTTCCAGGCTTAATGATTAACGAGTCAGACTTGAAACCCAAAGGCTGTGGGTTCGAGAGTTAGTACCGGCAAAAAAAAAAGTGTGCAAAAAAAACAAACAAAAATAAAGACTTTATTCAACGATTTCTTCTCTCAGATGTCAGTCTCCTACGCTGTTGACGAAGTAAACAGTGCAGCTCTTCCAGGTTCTACATCAGAATGCAGACTCATTATTGTCCGGCTCGTTGTGCCCACATGAACAGCGTCAAAGTCCCTTTAAGACAAGTCATTTCACTCGGCGGCCATCTTTGAAACGCCTCTCGGGCATCCTGGGCATCATGCAATCTCTTTGAATGGGGAAACATCAAATTCTCCAAAACTGTTCGCCAACCTTATGATTAAATTTCATATTTAATTTTCATACCAATGAAATCTAACAACAACCGGCTCATAAATTTAGTTTCTAAACGCTCGAATCATGACAAAAAAAAACTATTTTTCAGGCTGGATCAAGCTAATGCGCATGTGTAAACCTAAATGCGCGTCTCTTCGGAGGAGCGCGTCTGACTGTTTCTATAGAAACCAGCGATTCTAACGGCCGCTGAAGTGACGCGATGACTTTACCAGTTGGCGATTGGCTCTTATTTAGAAGGCCGCCATATTGCGCGTTACACTTTCTCCCATTCAAAACAATACGAGTGACACGTCTTGTGTTATTCTATAGTCTTTGACAGCGTCAGCCAAACTGAGATGTAGAACCCTGCTTTCTGATGTAGAACCCAAAAGTGCTGCACTGTTTCCACTACGTCAACAGTGTAGGAGACTGAAAGGGAAATTGTTGAATAAAGTCATTATTTTTGTTTGTTTTTTGCAGACAAAAAGTATTCTTGTCGCTTCATAACATTAAGGTTGAACCACTGTAGTCACATGGATTATTTTAACAATGTCTTTACTACCTTTCTGGGCCTTGAAACTGGTAATTGTGTTGCAGTCTATCGGAGGCCAGAAGACTCACGGATTTCATCAAAAATATCTTAAAGGGATAGTTCACCCAAAAATTAAAATTATGTCATTAATGACTCCCCCTCATGTCGTTCCAAACCCGTAAGACCTCTGTTCATCTTCGGAACACAGTTTAAGATATTTTAGATTTAGTCAGAGAGCTTTCTGTCCCTCCATTGAAAATGTATGTACGGTATACTGTCCATGTCCAGAAAGGTAATAAAAACATCATCAAAATAGTCCTCCATGTGACATCAGTGTGTTAGTTAGAATTTGTTGAAGCATCGAAAATACATTTTGGTCAAAAAATAACAAAAACTACGACTTTATTCAGCATTGTCTTCTCTTCCAGAATCCTTTCCATTGAATTGATTCCATTGAATTGATTCCAATGAATCCTTTCATCTGTCGGAGTTGGTAATGCACTTTTACGTCGCCGTGGTTGTTTTTGGCGATTAGGGCATCCGCGACATTTTGAAGCATCGAAAATACATTTTGGTCCAAAAATAACAAAAACTACGTGTAAGTGTGCATGTCGCAGATGTCCTAATCACCAAAAACAACCACAGCGACATAAAAGTGCATTACCAACGCTGACAGATGAAAGGATTCAATGGAATCAATTCAATTGAATCAGTTCAATGGAATCAATTCAATGGAAAGGATTCCGGAAGAGAATATAATGCTGAATAAAGTCGTAGTTTTTGTTATTTTTGGACCAAAATGTATTTTCGATGCTTCAACAAATTCTAACTAACCCACTGATGTCACATGGACTACTTTGATGATGTTTTTATTACCTTTCTGGACATGGACAGTATACCGTACAAACATTTTCAATAGAGGGACAGAAAGCTCTCGGACTAAATCTAAAATATCTTAAACTGTGTTCCGAAGATGAACGGAGGTCTTACGGGTTTGGAACGACATGAGGGAGAGTCATTAATGACATAATTTTAATTTTTGGGTTAACTAACCCTTTAAGTTGTGTTCCGATGATGAACGGAGGTCTTATGGGTTTACAATGACATGAAGGTGAGTCATTAATGACAGAATTTTCATTTTGGGGTGAACTACAGTAAGTTCTCACATCAGTTTAATATTGAGTTCATTATCTTGTTATACACCTCTGTTTCAGTTCTTCGTTGTTTGTGTTTAAATACACACTGTTGCTTTGAAACTCTCTTGTGTTTTGGTTAATTAAATTTACTCTACTATTTGAATGGATACCTTTCTCTTCTTCATCCGTTGTGGACCAAATCGTGTCAGAAAACCAGACCACAAAAGGATTATGGATTATGCCACAAAGTTTATTGCCCTTCCCATTTCGAAATATACAGCACGCTTTTGCCAGCTTGCCCAGCACTCTCGTTTTGACGATGACACCTTAAAATCATTGTACTGGGTTGAAACAAATTATTACAGCCCGGTGGACCTACCCGACATGAAGGGGGAAACTTGGAGAGAGGCCATCCTCAGATGTTTGAAACTATCCCCAGTTGATGCCATCGCTTATGGCCACTGCAGACCCAGAGTTTACGCCCACCACGGATACAGAGCTTTTGCTCACTGCAGACACGGTGCCAGAGCTGATGCCTGCCATGAACCTAGAGCCAGAGCCAGAGCCAATGCCCGCAACGAAGCCAAAGCCTGCAGCCTCGTCCATCCCAGAATCAAAGCCCGCCGCCCAGTCTGACCAGGTGTGTGAACCGGTTGCTACATCCATGCAAATGGAAGATTTAGTGGAGCTAGATGACGATTATCCTCCTCCATTGATCCCGGTCAGTACCATGTCTATTTCGCCACCCAGCTCAAAGTCTTCTTTATCGCCGCTGGTTCCGCCCAGCTCTGAGTCTTCTTCATTGCCAGCTGTTTTGTCACCCAGCATCAAGCCTATTTCATCACCAAATCATGACAATATTATTAGTTTTCAATACTCAATTTCTAATTTTATAGTACAGCAGTATGCAAATATTTCTAATAATGGGGGGGGGGGTTCCTTCTTTTTTGTCTTTAGCGGTCACATGCCTGTAAAAGTTAACATGCTGTTTTGGTTTCATCAAGTGCCTGAGATGTTAATGGACAGGGAAAGCCTGTAATATCTTTAATCTGTTCCTATAACTTCAGTCTTTCTCACTCATTCAGTAATGCATTAACTGCCAAATCGACACGAGACTCAAACGGAGTGAATTTAAATGGTTTACAGCCATTAATTTGATCTAAGGAACAGGAAACACACAATTAGAGGTGCGCATGCACAAGTAGGTCATGCACACACACAAATCCGATGCTGTGGTTTTCTAGACGATGTTCCCTTCAGATTACTGGCTGGCTGAATATCAGTGTTGCCATTATAATCGGCAGTGCAGCCATTACAAGCATTTTAATTAATTACATTCCCACTACCACAAAAACCCACTATCTTTCCACGCCTCACTGCCTTCAACTTAATCCGGCCAACGCATGCTGACAGCACTCTCAGGCCTGTGCTCCCTACCACTGCCGATCTCTCTGAGGACAAGTAAATTCCTCCAGATTAATTGCTTTACTAATCCTGAAAATTGTAGACAAACAGTATGTTTTAAAATGTTGCCATATTGTTGCCATAAAGGTTTTAAAAGTGGTAAGTGTCACTAATTAAACTAGTATATACAGTTAATTGTCCACCTCTTAGCTTCATCTCAAGGGAATGCAGAATTCAAGCAACAAATTATATATATATTTTCTTTTCTTTTTTTTTACTCTATTCAATCATTTGTAAGTGTGAATTCATGAAAACCATTGCCACAGATAATCAGACAATATTTATTTGTTAAAGTTTTTTTTTTTTTTTGGCATCTCATCATAGATTCAAATCTATAAATCAAAATGTATTGCATTTATGAAGAAAAGGTTCAGCACCCAAGGCTCTATTGCTATTGCCTCAATGGTGTACAGCGTATTTGGGTGGATTACCCACATGGAAAGAACCTATATAAACATATATGTTTCAATATAGGTTTTGATATAGGTTTTTAATATATGTGACATATATAAAATTGGCCGTTTTCCTATATTATATGTACATATATGCACACATATACTGTATATGTACACATATATGTACACACATACATATATATATACACATATATGTACACATATATATACACATATATGTACACATATATATACACATATATGTACACATATATATACACATATATGTACACATATATATACACATATATGTACACATATATATATATATATATATATATATATATATATATACACATATATGTACACATAATATAGGAAAACGGCCAATTTTATATTTGTCACATATATTAAAAACCTATATCAAAACCTATATTGAAACATATATGTTTATATAGGTTTTTCCATGTGGGACCAATTTCACGTGTTCGTGTAGCGGTGTGTTTTCTGCATTGCGTCGTAATCAAAGACAGACTGCGAAAAATCTTGCCATCAGGTCCTCACTTTATTCTGTATAACACAAATGGCAATATATGAGGACTTGTACAGCTTACAAACAGCGTGCGGCAGCAACGCACAACGCTGAGAAAGAGAGATATTAAAAGTAACTTAAGTAAAGAAAAATAATCAACGAAACATCTGAATGTACATCACAGAGGGGTTTTGGATTACAATCATACAAATATATCATGTGAATTCAGCTGTTACATGAAACATGGCTCTTAATTGAATCACCGCAAAAACTTTGTGCGACCTACCGCTGTGATGTCTCATGCAGACTGGGAAGCAGCCAGCAAAGTGCGTCAACACCCCAAGTCAGCATGGCGGCAGGAAACCCCAAATATGGTCATGGCAAGTGGAATCACAAAATAATTGTCTAAATACATAACTGCTACATTCGCACATACATAAGTTCTTGTAGAATTTTTTTCGTTAATTCTTAGTTTTTGCCTTGATAATAGAAAATATGCGCTAGGCATCATGTATGACAGTCAAAAATGAGATATGAGCTACAAAATGACCAGAACCTGCCATTAGCTATATAGAAGACATATCTTGTATGTATAGGGCTTATATGTGGATATGAAGAAGCAATAGACCTTATGTAGCCCCGCCCCTTTTCAGCGCTGCGCTCGTTGTCTTTTAACTTCCGGCTTGTATTTCCACAGCGATCTTATGTATTTATGAATGAACTGCTCATTTTAAAATCCTCCCGTTCTACTGACATTTGTTAAGACACCCGCTTTAAACTTTACAATGCTCATGATAACTTTTGTTAACTCTACAACACGTAAATCCACTTCACCAGCTAATTATTCTTCAACAGCGATGCCATAGAAATATACAGGGCTACCGCGAAACCGGAAGTTCAAAGACAATATTCTAAAGATGGCGGCGCGCATGTTTCTCTGGAAAATAAGGTCTATACAGGAGACCTATATTTTCTGTATATGCACATATATGCACCTCAATTTTGCCTATATGTGGCATATATACGCATATATGCAGTATATATACGGCATATATGCAGTATATATACGGCATATATGCGGCATATATGCAGCATATGCGCATATATGCAGCATATATATTATCATATATATTATCATATATGTGCATATATGCAGCATATACGTGCATATACACTGCATATAGGTTTCATATATGCGCATATATCCACATATAGGTTCTTTCCGTGTGGGTAGGACTGTTTGTGATTTGGTCTTAGTGACTTAGGAGTCCTCTTGACTACTCCTAATGTTTCACAGATTTAGGAGCTGGTTTTAGCGCTAAAATGCTTTGTGAAATACTCTTAGAGCAAAAATTTAGGACTCCTAAAATTAGGACTGACACGCCCATTATTTTTAAGAGTTTCTCCTAAATCGGCAAGTTAGGCGCTACTTTTAGCCTTACGATGTTTTGTGAATACGGCCCCTGATCTATAATACTCTAGCAAACATTACTTCAAGAATAATATCTTTACAATTATGAGACAAACAACAGGTAAAGAACCAAACAACTTACAGCCATTGGCTGTCTTAAACTCAACAAGCAAAGGACTGATGAACATACTCATTGTCCAGATGGTGCTAAAACAACTAATCCTGAAAGGTATTGTTCACCCCCCCAAAAATGTAATTTCTTACTCTCCTTCATGTTGTTCCAAACCTGTATGACTTTCTGAATTTTCACTATCACTAGTGTGTTCCATTACAACATTTTATACACAACTGCCCTGCATCTGAATATGCCTACTACCCTTAGTACCCTATAAAGAGTAGTATGTCCAAAATCATAGTAGTCATAAAACAGTACGCGAAACCCGAGTACCAGCTGTCCTATTTCCGGTGAAATTAACTATTAAAGGGATAGTTCACCCAAAAATGAAAATTTGATGTTTATCTGCTTACCCCCAGCGCATCCAAGATGTAGGTGACTTTCTTTCTTCAGTAGAACACAAATGAGGATTTTTAACTCCAACCGTTGCCTTCTGTCAGTCAAATAATGCGAGTGGATGGGAACTTCTACTATAAGAGTAAATAAAACTTGCATAGACAAGTCCAAATTAAACCCTGCGGCTCGTGACGACACATTGATGTCCTAAGACATGAAACGATTGGTTTTTACGATAAACCGAACAGTATTTATATCATTTTTTACCTCTAAAACACCACTATGTCCAACTGCGTTCAGCAATCGTTTCCTAAGGTCCGATCGCGCTCTGACAGCAGCAGTGATGTCTCGCGCGTATACTTCAATGAGTGCGAGACATCACTGCTGCTGTCAGAGCGCGATCAGACCTCACTAAACAAGTGCTGAACGCAGTTGGACATAGTGGTGTATTAGAGTTAAAAAATGATATAAATACTGTTCGGTTTCTCGCACAAAATGATCATTTTGTGTCTTAGGACATCAATGTGTCGTCACGAGCCGCAGGGTTTAATTTGGACTTGTCCATGCAAGCTTTATTTACTCTTATAGTAGAAGTTCCCATCCACTCGCATTATTTGACTGACAGACGGCAACGGTTGGAGTTAAAAATCATCATTTGTGTTCTACTGAAGAAACAAAGTCACCTACATCTTGGATGCACTGGGGGTAAGCAGATGAACATCAAATTTTCATTTTTGGGTGAACTATCCCTTTAACATGGAAAAAGCAATTATTAAATTACTCCTATGCAAGACTGCACAGCTTCATGTTGTGTTTTTCCTTATAAAGAATAGTTTGGATGTGTCAATTGTGCGCTAAATTTAGCATAAGAATATCTTCGATGCAAAACTGATCAAGGTGCAAATTAGAAGGGGAACTGGAGATTCATAGTGTTTAAACTTATGACTCATGGTTCATTTACACTGTTTGTCTCAACCTTTGATATAAAACCCCCCAGCTACATACTGAATAAGTAAAACAATATAAGAGGGAAAGAGCATCAACACTATTCCATTAACGTCTCAGTTCTGTTTCGTATGTGACCACACAATGCATTTGACATTTATCACCATCATAAACTACAGTGTGTGTGCGTGACCTGTGCTCTCCTGGGTTTCAATAATAGGTTATACATTGTTCTTTTAGAAAAAGAGTCTTTCTATTGTGTGAAAAGCCTTTAGATGTGCTTGGCAGGTCACAGTAAATGGAGGAAATGGCAGCCCTCATCAGAAGATGGGGGAAAACGATATCATGTCCATGTCGCTGGCTGGAATAAAAGTGTATTCAGAGAGTTGTAGCTCTCACTTTCTTGCCTACTCTGTCAGTCAATCCTTATCCTTTGCTGAACGATCCCAATGGCTTTGGGCTGCTCACTGGAAAGTAAAAGTGTGAGTGTGCATGTCTGGATTTATGAGTTGTAACTTAATATAGACTCAAATATAGAACATATGCATATGCCCTTTGAATATTTTTAACCGGATGATCAATTGTCAAAACACAAAACAACTGTTTCTGCCCTAAAAAAAAAAAAAATCACAGACAGTATCTGAAATTTAGGGCATGACAAAAATTCAGATTTCTTCACATGCTGTGAGCTAGTGTGTCAAGATACTTTGCATTTCGTTTTTTTTTTTTTTTTTACATGTGCAGAAACAATACAGCATAAATGCATATTGAATATTTCTGATAAAATGTTTGTTTTTTGTTTTTTTAAAGCACCAGATGTTAAGTCATGTTACACTTATAGTTTCATCAACTGCTGTAGCGCGTTTGCAGAATTCTGTTAGACAGAGCATTTAAATGCTGAATTTTTAAACAGCTGACTACATTTATATGGGATGCAATAATGTGACTATTGGTCTCATAAAGAAAGAGGATTTTCCATTTAAACAGCATTTTCTAATTACCCTCAAGCTAATAAGGTCATATTCAGAATAGGAATAATCAAATTAAGAGATGCAGTATTCCAATTTTAGTCGCATTACCGAAGACACGCATAGACGGAATGTGGCTCCCCATGTTCCGTGGCATTTTGCACAATACGGCAAACAAACCACAGCAATTTATCTGCATAATTAATGACGCAAAAACTAAAAAATGAATGGAATGGTTCTATAAGCAGCTCAGTTTGAATATTTTTGGATTACTGCTGTACAAAGCCACTGATTTGTGCTACTCTGTTCATTTTCAGCCTTCATTTTTTTTTTTTTTTTTTTTTTTTGTATTACCTCTCATCCCATTTGAAAAACATTGCCAACTAATGTCAATAAAACCAAGGCTCTGGTTATGTTTTAAATACAGAACGCCATCTCTGCCTTATGCTTCAGTGCTGTTATCCAATGTACAATTCTCTTTCATTTTTTTTTTCTCCAGAATACATGGATTTACCTGTACTCATAAGCACCAGAAAAATTTAAAGTAGAAGGGGCTACAAATGACTTTATGACAGGTAATACTTAATTCATAAATATTAATTTAAAATATGAATCTGATGGTGTTAGTAAACATTACGTTACTTTAAGATTCTAATTATTATTAATTCATGTTATTAATTCTGTATATTCAATATTGAATATAAAATATTATATATTAAAATGAAATTTTATACAAATATTGCACTGTCAGAGTATATTGAGTGTTCACATAATATTCAAACACAATACAAATATCATATTAGAGTAAACATTTTAGACAGCGACAGAAGGTCATGGCTCAGCCAATTTTCCTAGACTGCAGTGTAACTAATTAATATTCATGAGTCAATCATTTGCTACAGTAGAGCAGATTTGTTGATTCTTACCATGTGTAGATATGCTGAGTTGTTTGGCCTTCTAGTCTTGTCTTATACCAATTTACCATTGACATACTGCCATGCCATTCATATCAAACCGGCTAGTTACCTTTCAAAACAGTAGCCTACATTGGTTCAGTGATAGTAGGGGTGAGCGGGACACTAGGCTAACTGTAACAGACATGGTTTAAACATTTCTACACATGCTAGCATGATGAAATGTAGTTTATTTACTAGTAGTGTTTATTTACGAGACAAATCTGCTATTATTTTAATCTCCAATCTGTTAGTTAGCATTTCAATGCTTAGCTAACTATAGCAGAAGATACTAGCCCAGTTTAAATCCCAGGTCGGGGCATGTTGTAACACTGCGTTACAATAGAGTGTTGCAAGGATCACCTCAAAACCCCGAAATGACTAATTCGCCAATGGTTGTTTTTTTTTAATTTATGAATAAAATAAAGTCTGTGGTAAACATAACTTGATGATACTTGCTACTTGATGAATTTATGTTTATTTAACATATGTTTCTAATAAGTAACTAGATAAGAACGTTTGGGGTGTGGGGTTTTTTTCATAAATTGAAAAACCCATTATAAAACACCATAAGTAAATCTAGTGGCGAATTAGTCTTCCGGATTTTGATGTCATGTCTGCAGCACTCTAGCTGTGTCCCATTTCAGTGGCTGCATCCTTCGAAGGACACACACTTCAAAGGCCACGCTTTCTAAGTCCACGAAGGTCAGACCAAGCATTGTTAAATGGGACGGTCTAGCCTATGGAGGATTGCTCGTCTTGTTGTCTAGCAACTGTCGCAGCTGTCACTGATGAGCAGCAGGAACATTTGTACTGGATTTTTTTGAAAGTTATATTCAACTGTCTGAAAACAAAACAGGGTTCACATATGCTCACCTTGATCAATTTATGTACATAAAGAGTATAAAATATATAAAATCGCATCTTAGTAAGACGTAAGTCAACATTTGAACCGCTTTAAAGATTTTTTGTTTGTTTGTTGGTTTGTTTTTTTACATTTTTATCATTAGATATATTTAAGTTTTAAACCCAATACTTTCATATAAAGTGTGATCTGGCATTTTCTCTCATGTTGTTCCACACCCGTAAGCCGTAAGACCTTCATTCGTCTTTGGAACACAAATTAAGATATTTTTGATGAAATCTGAGAGGTATATGACACGTCCGTAAACAGCAATTTAATCAACACTTTCAAGGTCCAGTAAGGTACTAAAGACTAAAGACGTGACTGCAGTGGTTAAACCTTAATTTTATGAAGCGACGAGAATACTTTTTGTGCACAAAAACAAAACAAAAACAACAACTTTATTCAACTTTATTATTCTTGAAAATTCAATATCTATGAAAGTGCTGATTATATTGCTGTCTATGGACGAGTCATATACCTCTCGGATTTCATCAAATTCGACTTACGGAACGAGCGCAGCGCCCGTTCCATTTTTTCCTTAAGTAGAATAGGGAAGGCGTAAGACATACATCGTAAGCTTTTTGAAGAATACGAAAATGCGGTTTTGGCGGAAGCACTTGGAAGGTGATCATTTGTTTATATAAAGCATATACATTTACATTTTTTTCGAAAATGACAAACCGTTTCGCTACATAAGACCCTTATTCCTCGTCTGGTATCGTTTAAAGCCCTTTTCAGCTGCACTGAAACTGTAAATTTGACTTTCAACCGTTTGGAGGCCATTGAAGTCCATTATAAAGGAGAATAATCCTGGAATGTTTTCATCAAAAAAACTTAATTTCTTTTCGACTGAAGAAAGAAAGAAAGACATGAACATCTTGATGACATGGGGGTGAGTAAATTATCAGGAAAATTTTATTTGAAAGTGAACTAATCCTTTAAAATGTCAGTGCCATTGTTTTGTCTATATATAAGTTATATATAGGCCACGTTTATAAAAGCTACTTAAATGTACTAATTTAACTAAGGCCTACTCCAGGACTAATCTAAGCCCTACCTATCTGTAAAACCAGGCGTTTTTGTGTACTGATATGATATTCAGTCGGATTATTTTTTACCTGATGCCTTTCCACAGAGTCGTTCACAAGCTCCACGTGCAGGCATTGGACATAATAAAAACCCAGTCCATCTTCATCGCTGGCAAACGATAGGGGGCTTTCGAAGGCTGTTTCCATCCTCGGTAAATATGTCCATTTTATTCAGCGTTGTTTTGCTCTCTGTTTTTGAAGTATCGCGTTACAGTTTCAGTTGAAAACCGCTCCGAACTTGTGCTTGAGGTGATTGAATCGCTAACTGATAACGTTTGACAGATTCAAAAAAAAAAAAAAAAAAACGACTCACTAGAGTGAACAACTCACTAGAGTCGTTTAGGAGTCAGACGGTGCTTGTTCTGATTGAACAATCTTGAGGGAAAATGTTTCACAGATTGATTGATTGATTGATTGATTGATATAAAAATTTTAGCTTAAAGTCACCATGAAATCAAAATTGATACTCTTCTTTTTAATGGAATATTGCAGTAGGCTACTTATTATAATTGATTTATCTGTGAACATCTTTATTTAAAATAATAATAATAATAATAATAATAATATACCCTCATAATCTCTTTTCTGATGACTCACTCACATGAAATCACAGCAATAGCAAGCCACTACAATCCAATAAATTCCAGATGACCAAAATCAAGTCCCGCTCTAATTTTTTTTCCCCTGTTCGTTTCCCTCAGGTGTATGTCACAATGGGAAATAAATCTTAACTTCTGCTTCATGCTGACTTTAACAGAAGTTCAGGTGAAAAGCATGGGGGGCCCTGGCACTTTCTCTGAATTCTTCTTGGATTCTGTTGCACTTAGGCTGAGGAAATAACTAACAACATCCTGCATGGTTTCTATTCTCTTTCTTTCTGTCACACACACACACACACACACACACACACACTTATAACTGTGGGGCTCTGGCATTGATCTTAGTTACTAAGTTCAGCCAAGGTCCATGCAAGAAAACTCTCTCTCTCTCTCTCTCCCTCTCCATCTATCTATCTAAAAATACACTTCTACAATATTCTTTTTATTTTATAACATCAATTTATCAGAAAGCACATAACCTTTGAGTAAAAATGATTGAAATTTGAATTGTTTAATCAGTGCTGTGGGTGATATTGTAAAGATATTAATCTAAATGCTTCTTCCAACAATAGACTCAAATCACCTCAAATGAGCACTGTGATCCATGCTCTTACACAGTAATACATTTGTGAGTCTGCTTCAAATCTAGAGATTAAAATCACCACTCATGTTTCACATGGATCCATCCATATGGACTGTGAAGGGTGAAGTGGTTGTGGAAGCAGTCAAGCGGTGTAATTAAGGATTACACTTTCACAAGTGGGGCTTCAGGAACAGCCTATTAAATGTACGTACTGTATGGCTCAGGATAAGGGTTTCCAACATTTTTCCTGCTCATTCTTTTGTCTTGTTTCAGCTTCTAACATTACTGATAAACCAGGTCACTGAAACAAAGGAGATGTCTTATACATTGATATATACCTGCAAAGTTTAGCTGCTGGACTTTTTAGGTGTTTAAAGTATGTCTGAAATGCCACAAAGTAGCCATATTAAATAATCTATTTTCTCTTTTTTATTGTTTAACCTCATGTTGCCTTAATTCTTCAGCGAAATGGGTTCTTGTGTTTTGTGTACATACAGTAGGGTTGCTGGGTATACTGCTGCTAAAACATACTGTTGTATCAAAAATTTACCACAGTACAATATCATCATTCAGCAAATTTTGTACGTTAATGAAGTAAAAAGTTGATGTCAATGCATGAGATTGATTAAATATGTTTTGAATACTTTTTTACTAAGTTTCATTCAGTACTTTATCACTGTATCAAATGCAGATTGGGATGTTAAACAAAAGTAATTTGTTAAGCACAAGCATTAGATTTTCTGTATATACCTCAAAATGAAAAGACAAAATTATATTATATTATATTATATTATATTATATTATATTATATTATATTATATTACGCATTGATTGAGGTTTGCATTGAGTTCATTGCGGTTGATGCTCTTTGAGAAATGCAAAAGTTATTTGAGCGCTACTGTAGAAATGGAATTTTGATGAACCCAACACATTGACATTGAATTATTAAATCTATTTACAAACTCTAGTTTCATTCCATAAGTCTACAGAGGCTGCTTTTTTGTTGGCAAAAGAACAGATTTAGTATCCATACCAAAGTACCAGAAGCTGGTATCAGTCTGGAGCTGAAATTTTGATACTGATCCAACTCTGATGTGAACATTTTACTCTTCCCAAGTTCCCTTTTATATTGCACAACTGTGGTTAGGAAGTGCCAAGATACATTTGTTAAATAGGTTCTATTTATTTTCTGTAAAAAAATGAAAGAAGCTGGTGTCTTCATGCCACAACAAAGCTGATGTGAAGATTTCATCAGCAAGCCAAATATGACTAAAAAGAGCTCTTTCCGGGTCCCCTGGGCTCCAAGAACCTCCTCTAACCTACTGTGCATCACTAATGGATTCTGTGTGGTCACTCATCATTTCTGTATCATTTAAGCCAAAATGCCATGACGCTAATATACCTCCCGTCTCTAGAGCTTTAATTACTCCGTGTGAGCTGAGAGGAATGAAGGGAACATCCTGTGGAGAAACCCGCTTCTCCTGCTGTTAAAACAGAACAGTACTGAGAGCATTTGTACAATGGACAGTTCATAAATACAGACTAAACGTAAAGCTAAAAATATTTCTGAATTTTAACGGTACTGTGTGGAATTTATGGACCAATGTTTTTTTTTTTTTTGTGGTTGTTGTTTTTTTTACACTTCCAAACATTTTTTCCCACCTTGTGTCTACGTTTGG
Source organism: Ancherythroculter nigrocauda (assembly GCA_036281575.1). Lineage (NCBI taxonomy): Eukaryota > Metazoa > Chordata > Actinopteri > Cypriniformes > Xenocyprididae > Ancherythroculter > Ancherythroculter nigrocauda. The sequence goes on along the minus strand of VTFQ01000022.1, from coordinate 16,508,177 downwards.
AATAACTTTTGGACTCATTATTATTGTTGCAAATGCAGTAAATTCAAGTTCCAGTTCTATTTTATTTTAAAGTAGTTAAAAGTAAAAAAACAAAAAAAAAAACATTAAAAAAGATAATAGATAACTCAACAGCTAAACAATACATCATACTGTTGTTCATTTGTATTATTTATTTATTTACTATATTTAGGTTTGGAGTCAGTTTTCTCTACTTTTTCAATCTCTCTCTCTCACCAAACCTGCATTTATTTTAATAAAAATACAGTTAAAAAAAAAGTAATATTGTGTAATATTTATTTATTTTTTTCTATTTTAATATATTTTAAAACGTAATTTACTCCTGTGATGGTAAAACTGAATTTTCAGCAGACTTCTGTAATATTTTTTTTTTTTTTTAGGATTCTTTGACGAATGTAACATTCAAAAGAAATACAAGTTCTGTCATGAAACTCTAGATGGCGCAGGCTAATAGGTCCTTTAACTCAACCTGCTCGTAATCACATCATTATCTAAAGGACACAGCTGATTGGTTCCTGCTGTATCAGTAGCTAATGAGCTTGCATGCTCCACCTTCAAATACGTGGGTAGCATTTGTCGTAGCAGTGCAGTGCGCTTTTAGAAACCGTCCACCTTCCCCAGCTCCACCTGTATAGATCTACTATGGGTAATTCATGTTCGCTATATTGTACAGCAGCAGCATGTCTTACTTGCTCACAGCAGCGTGTTGTGTATGTATTGGCAGTAGCAAGTCCCGTACTTGCTCTGCAGCAATAACCTACAGCAGCAGCAGCAGCGTAGCAGATCTATTCAAGACCAAACATATCAACATTGTCATACCCATTACCATGCCAAACACTCCGAGAGTTGTCATGACAGAGCTGCATTTGTACACGCTGTAAATGTCTTTACTGTCACTTTTTCATCAATTTAATAACATCCTTGAATTATAAAAAAAAAATCTTACTGACCCCAAAAGTTTGAAAGTGTATGTTAACAAACACATCAAAGTTTGTGTTTTAAACATTTTGGAAATTTTAAATTGCTCCAAAAATAGTAATTAGTTAAAATGTAAAAACATTTTTAAAAATGTTTTGTACTGTAGATATTTAACTTATAGTCACAAACTGTTGATTGTCTAATATTATTAATTGTCACCTTGTTTTTGGATCATTTGTTAATTTTAGTTGGCCAAAATGAATGATTAATGAGTGACTGATTTGTTTACTTAGTTCATCCATGTAAACCAGTTTGACACATACAGGCTAATTTGGACACATTGTGATCATCATTGACAGCTTGATCAGCCAATCACAGTGGGATGGAGGCCTCGCCTCACTCCCCAGAGGAAAAAAAAAAAAAAAAAAAACTCTTTTAAAACTACAAAAAATGACTCTCTGTACTTTTAAAAGGTATAATGGAAATGTATTTCCAGTTCCCCAAATTTCAGCTGATGCTGAGAGCTGTCAGTGGACACATTATCTTGCTCCAGAAACACTTTCAAACATGACTCACCCTTGTGAGAACCACGCTAGTCCAAAATCTGAACTCTGATTTGATTAAAAAATCCAATCAAGCCAATATTTCATCTCCACTCCATCAAATAATGCCAAAGTCGTTGTAGCCATCGCTATTTCATTTGTTTTCAGCGGCATCTCTCGAGTGGTTTTCCCCACACAGATGCCTATGACTGTGCTGTTTAATTTAATCACTCTCCATCTCTGCCAGTGGATTAACAGTGGGTGTACCGCCCATGCACACCTATTCTCAGTATCCCCACTGGTCCCAACTTTTCCCTCTAAAGCGATCACACAGTTTCTCGTCATTCTTTATTGGATTTTTTTAAATCCCCTACATGCAATTACTACTGGAGGTGACCAGAACGGTGGGTGGTTCACAGGAAGAGGGGCATACGTTAGTGGTTTCATCTCATATTTGATCCTTCTGGGACATCTAGGCTGATCTAGTACCATTTTCCTGATCTCAGCACTATCCCAAGTGAAATCCCAAGGAAAGTTAAGGATTAATCAGAAACACTCAAAATTAATTCTACAAATATTCAAATTCATTAATTTATAGTTCAGTGACTTTTTATTCAATTATATTTCTGTGGGGTCCTGCAAAAGCTTAGCAAGTGCCATCGATTTTGCTGGCCATACTATTGTCGTTATTAAAGTAGTTCCAACACAAATGGATTGATTTATTATTATAACAAATATATTATTAGTTTAATTATATAAATAATATTTTGTTCTTATAGTAATTCATATTTACATGAATTATTAGTTCACCCAAAAATGAAAATTCTTTGATTAATTACTCACCCTCATGTCGTTCCAAAAACCCATAAGACATTCGACATTCATTCGAGGGATGGAGGGGGCTCTGGAGAGGGACAAGGAGATGGCGAAATGGTGCAGGGAGGCAGAAGTGATGGGATTGAGGCAGGATGTGGTGAAGGGATGGTGAAAGGCAGAAGGGAAGAGATGTGGCGGCGACCCCAGCGGCGACGATGCAAAGTTCCTGATGGCACAGACCCAGAGCTTCCCACAGCGGAGTCGAGGGAGGAAGGAGCCAAGAAGTAGATGGTGCGGCTGTTGACACCTTGGGGCCGACCGATGGAGGCGAGGCCGATGGATCCACAGGTGCAGACGAAGGACCGATGGAGCTGAGCATCGTCGCAGGTTCTTGAGAACTGGGCGCAGCCGTGGGGACGAGCGTCAGAGGTGGAGCCAGAGCACCCGAGGACTGGGGCGTGGTTCTTTTACCCAAAACACATTTGGGTAATTTTGTGTCAAAATCAACCAAATTTCAGAAACTTTCCCTGCTCAAATTTTTGATTTTCTTTTTTTTTTTTTCTGAAGAAAGAAACATAAATGAAGAAGAAAGACAAAATATTCAATGTAATTTTTACTGAGATATTTACTGAGAATTCCTATATTTTGTATTTTCACCTGAGATTTGGAGTCAGATTACAGGGGGGTAAAATGACTTTAGAAAAACATCATTATTTTATTTTTACACAGAGATTGGTAGGCCTGTTAAATCTGTTGACATCAGCAATCTTTGTTGCATAATATGCCAACAGTTCAAAAATGGCACCCTTGTGTTTTTTTGCCAAAAGTTTGCATTTTTGTAACTCATATTAAGGATATCTTAATATCCTTTTAGATTGTATTCTTAACTAACTTTTCTTTTCTTAATTTTTAAGGCCCAATATGGTTAATTTCCAGGGATAGGCATCTCAAAGCTAGCCTGGTAATACCAGACTCTGCTACTTCACTTTGCTTCGTAGACAGAGTCTGGAATGGCATCATAGAGAAGTGTTTTCTCTCTCGCTAGGGGGCGCTTGTCTGAAGTTTAAAATCATTGGTTACCCGTAAGCCAATCAGATACGTTTAGTTATGACGTATGTTATGAGCCTGTACAGCCGCATCGAAGCACAGACATCATGCATCGAACTCAAATCTATGATTGAACTTCCACTGTAAACCTGTTGTAAACACATGATGATGCGAGCGAAATACCAGAGTGAACATGCATCCCGTGTCTCGTTTCCCATTTCCGCGGTCATTTCGGTTTTCGATTTCTCTAACCTACAATGTAAAACTCGGCGCTTAGCATCTACGTCACGGCTCTCAGCCCGCCCTCTGTTCGTTGATTGGCCCGGCTGTTTCCAGACCGGTGGCAAACAGAAAGCTCTGACGCTGTATCAGACTGAGTACAGAAGCGAAATGAAATTGAGCGGAAGTAGGAAGTCTGACGTAGTCAGGCTATCTCAAAGCACCTTCATGAGTAAATTGGCACACATTTTCAATTGTTGTGCATTTTTCTGAAGAACAAATAATGTTGAAACTAGAAATGTATCTCATTTTTTTCTATCAACACAATTGAACATTCCTGTCTGAGTGCCATAAATAGTTTTTTTTTTTTTTCAAAAGTTTGTGTGCCTGTAATTCTAAAAGTATTAAAGCTATCTCAATATCTGTCTATATTCTCATTCTTAATAAACTTTTATTTTGTAATCTTCATTTTATGATATAATATGCTATAATATGGTTCAATCCCATAGATATAATGTGGCTAAATGTTCAATTTTACCCATTTTCTATAGTAGCTACACCAACAGATATTAAACATAAAACTCTATTAAAAACCATAAAAATAATAATAAAAATTGTCAGGATGATAGGCCTACATAGATGGCATAAAATTTGAAAGCATAATAACTGAACATCTTTGAAATTTCAGCCAATAAAGCATTTTTTTCAACAATGGTACTTAAAAGTTTGATCTAAATGTTGTTACAACAATGTATGAATAAATAAAAATGCTTATTTTTTCAATTAAAGAGAAGTAGAGAACTTGCTTTTGGTGCTTGAGGCTTTATTATTTTGTGATTCAATAATGAGGTCCAAGAATAGCCTATGCTACAAGTTAGGCTACTTAAATGAGCGTACATGTTTTTTCTCTATTTAAACAACATTAGCAATAGTGAAAGATGATTAAAGAATGATTAATTCTCAATTTAGAGCATATGCCTGAGAATATGGGACAAACATACGAAACGCCTTTCATATGAAACGCTTCATTGATGCCTTAAATACAGGGCGATTCCGTATAATGCGAACTGGTTGGCAACCCTAGAAATGAGGAACCCGCTGCAGCTGAAGGGGTGGAGGGACGGAGCGCAGTGGACAGCCTGTAAGTCCTTAGTGGAAGTGGTGTGATGACTGACCAAGGGGGAGCCGGTAGGATGAGGGAACCCAGTGGAGCCACTAGGCCGATGGTGGGAGGAGCCAAGGCGGAGCTGACAGGTCAACGAGCTGAGATGGAGCGAAGTGATCAGAGGCTGGAGGTAGAGCTGTAGGATCCTTTTGCACAGAGAGTTCATAGCAGAAACTCCCCCTAAGGCGGCGCAGGGTTGCAAACATCCGGCAGTGACGGGGCTAGAGGAATGGCTGAGCTCTGTGGTGGTGGCAATAAAACGAGACTTGACAGGATGACAGTAATCATAACACAGTCCACCCAGGTTAATGCAAAGTATAAGTCCCAGTCCATAATGTTCTGTCCGTACACAGCAATAATTCTGAACAGACTGATGAATCAGAGTCCTTAAAGTTCTCCATAAGCAATAAAGATTCAGATACCAGGTGGGAGTTGACAAGTCCCCATTGAAGTCCCTCAGCCAGTCCTCCGTCTTCGTTCCTTCGTTGGTGTCGTGGGATCACTCCCTGGTCATATCCTCTACGGCTTCCACTTCAGGGGCGATGGTGAGTCCTGTCCTCTTCTCCTAGGACTCTGGCTTTCCTCGTCACAGCGGGTTGACCCTCAACTTCTGCGGGGGGCACACACGATTCCTTCATGGACGATGGTGTTGAAATTAGCTCTGGATCTGGCTGTTCTCTAGATCGGGGTGCAATGCTTTCCAAACACCTGATGACGGCCTTCTTCCAGTCAAGTCCTTTGGTGTCTGGGAGGTAGACGAGAAGTTAGCCCCGATCCAGAAAAGTGACTTCAGGGTCTCGCCGTAATATGGGCAGATGAGTGCAATACAACAAAATCTCTCAGAAAAAAATAAAAATGTTCTGACACTCCTGAGCCCCAGCAGCAAATTCAGCTGCATAACCCATTTTGGTCCGGTATTCCACTAAAGTCCCAAAGAAGAAGATGATGATAGTAAAACTTAGGTAATCCAAACAGAAACCAACATGCAAAACAGCAGGTAACACAAGATACAAACAATACCGGATGACATACTAGAACAAAGGAACATTAAGGAACATGTGATTAATGACAACGAACGGAAAGTCCATGAAAACTGAAACAAACTGAACGTCACTGTGACAGTTGTAATCATTTGTTTTATTTTGTACAAAGTGGATAGTTCCAGCACATACTAATTGATTTATTATTGCATTTTTATATTATTAACTGAATTATATAAATGGCCAATACAGGACAAAGATGTCGTCGTCTGAAACAGCTGAGAGTAGCCAGTCAAGCAAATGCGCTCTTGTAGAGCAGTTTGTCCATTTAGGGCTACTGTGGAAACATGCCGGCGTAAAATGGCGACTTGTAAGGGGACCCGCTGTGTATATAGATAGAAATTACTCATTCTAAGGTAATAAAAACATAACGGTTCATTATGTAAGGTCTTTATACACCAATGAAAACATAGTTATGTATATTATATTGTATTTCTGTCAATAGATCCTCCTAAAATTTACACATTGCACCTTTTAGTAAGTACACTGAGCAAGCACAAAAATCTTATTGTTTCTTTTTTTTGTTTTTTGAGCGAAAGGCATTTTGCAGGTGGGCCAAAGACTTTGGTCTGTTCTGGTCGAGCTTCGCGGCAGGAGTTTGGCTGGTCTGTAATGCCAGCTGGTGCATTTACAGATTGATTCTCTGCCACCATTTACTTCAAAGTTCTTTCTCTTTCTCTGTCTGTCTTATACAGCCTTTCTTTCCTCTACTCCATCCCTCTGTCTTTCTCTGTCTGTCTATCACTCTCTTTCTCTTTCTATTTCTCTGCACATCTCTTAACATATGGTGGGAGACTAGGAATAGTCCTGACCTACTTGCAGCTTTGCAGCTCACTCCTGACTCGCTCCTCTTCCTGGTTCCGATCCGGATGCGGCACTCTCCCAATTTTTACACACTAAATCTTACTGACATCTTTCGACCTGCACTCATTTTTCATAGTGTGCAGTTAAGGCATTTGTTTGAAACACTCCGCTTCCTTATAATAATATCAGGCCTGCAATGCAAATAAAAAAAAGAAAAAAGAACTCTCAGCTCTTTCAAACTGTAAAAAACTTCCATAGACGCTAATACAGAAATCCAATGCAGAGATTTACTTTTGTATCAAACGAAACTGATTTAATATCTTCTGTTGTGGTTTCTCCAGCTTATTTCATTTCAGTTCTTCTGGCCCACTCGTTTTATATGGCTTGTTATTATTTCAGATGTGGATCGAAGAGTCTTAGCTTGAGTTTTGCCGCATTGATTGACATCTAAAGGCCGAGGTTAGGTTGGATTTATAGTTATAAGTGGAAATAATCCATTCTCTCCCCTCTCCAAACCTGAGCCATTTGTATACATGAAGGTCACACTATCGATGGATGCCATTAAAAACAGGCAAAGCAAGGTGAGGCTCTTTTAGATCAATATGTTAACAATCTAAATCCTGAACAGCAGTGGCCATTTAGAGACAAGCTTTTCATTCCTAAAGCCATCGGGCTGTGGGCCTTTTCAAATCTGATTTCCAAAGCTTTTCAGAAAGTTGATATAAAATTGGCCAATGTTAGTTTGTGGGAGTTGTTGTAAGTTTGCTAAACAGTTCTTTTATTACTATTATTTTTGTTTCATATTCTTTCTTTTTTATTGTTAGAAATTCATAGCAGATAAATATTTTAATGGAAACTTAGTTCTCTACCAAAACTTAGTGCTATGACCTGAAAGCAGTTCTAGATAGATGGATAGATAGATAGAATGTTCAGTGAATACAAAAAATAAGTATACTTCAAGTTCATTTTATTAAGTATACTTAAGTAATGTTCAAGTATTATGTAGTAAGTATGCTAATATCAATGTACTAGTAGTATACTTGTAAGTATACTATTTAAATACTACTTGGGACTAAATTGGTGTATAAATTGTATATGAATTGTGTATAAAAGTATACTTTAAGTGTAACAGTAGTAAACTTTGAGTACACAACCGCTTTACATCTAGGCTTTTTGTTTGTACTGCAACTATGTTACAAGTGAACTTCATTTTTTAGTTTATGAAAGTACACTTTGAAGTATACTCTTAGTAATTTTATTCTGCAAGTATACTTGAAAGTTTTCTTTCAACTTAGCATCATACTTATAATTTACTATTTATATATTATTATTATTTTTTTTTTTTTGCACTTTAAGTATACTGTATGTTCATATTTAGTTTTTTTTTTTTTTAATACTTGAAATATACCTTTAAAGGTGCCATTGAACGTTTTTTACAAGATGTAATATAAGTCTAAGGTGTCCCCTGAATGTGTCTGTGAAGTTTCAGCTCAAAATACCCATAGATTTTTTTTAAATAATTTTTTTAACTGCCTATTTTGGGGCATCATTAACTATGCACCGATTCAGGCTGCTGGCCCTTTAATACAGACTGCAAGTGTTTAAAAATGAAAATAGCGACGGCTCTTGTCTCCGTGAATACAGTAATAAACGATGGTAACTTTAACCACATTTAACAGTACATTAGCAACATGCTAACGAAACATTTAAAAAGACAATTTACAAATATCACTAAAAATATCATGTTATCATGGATCATGTCAGTTATTATTGCTCCATCTGCCATTTTTCGCTATTGTCCTTGCTTGCTTACCTAGTCTGATGATTTAGCTGTGCACATCCAGACGTTAATACTGGCTGCCCTTGTCTAATGCCTTTCATACTGTTGGGATCATGGGCTGGCATATGCAAATATTGAGGGCGTACATATTAATGATCCCGACTGTTACGTAACAGTCGGTGTTATGTTGAGATTCGCCTGTTCTTCGGAGGTCTTTTAAACAATTGAAATTTATATAAGAAGGAGGAAACAATGATGTTTGAGACTCACTGTATGTCATTTCCATGTACTGAACTCTTGTTATTTAACTATGCCGAGGTAAATTCAATTTTCAATTCGATGGCACCTTTAACTGTATTTTAAGTACTGGTAGATTTAAAGTAAATTGCTATACACTGGATTATATACACAAAAAATGTGCATACTTAGGAACATAATTAGGAGCATAGTTTTCTTTATAAAATTTCAATCAGTGCAAGTTTACAGGACAGTATGTAAAACTATGTGAAAAAAAAATGTAATAGGCTACTCAATCCCAATAGAATATTTAATTATACTTTTAAGTTTATCTCATCAAAACACTTGCTATTCTATTCTGTATACTTAATTTTTTATTTAAAAATATTGCTACATGTACTGTACTAGACTAACAGGGATCTATTTTTGGTTTGATTGCTTCTATTGTTCTCATTTGTAAGCTTTGGATAAAAGCATTTGCTAAATGATTAAATGTAAATATGATGTAAATCTCGATCAAAAGAGTATAGGCCAAATATACTTCAGTATACTACGTCAGTATAAGTCAAGTATACTTAAGTGCAATTAAGTATATTTCTGAGAAGTGCATAAAAGGTAGTATATTTTCTTATTTTTTTGTTTAAAAGAAGTATATTAATAGCACACTCGAATAAACATTTTTTTGTAAGTGTTATCATTTTGAAGAAGATGTGTTAAATGTGTTAAAGATTAAATCATTTAAATTAAACTTGTGTTTTGTAAATTTTAATGGTAAAAATAGCTTGAGTGCTGTTCTTTTGAAAGTGCAGTGAATACTTGAAATAGATGGATACAATCCTTGCTGATTGAGATAAATACTTTTTTTTTTTTTTTTAATCAGACTCTTTTTTAAAAAACCACAGCTTTGATCGCTGTTCCTGAACTTGCAAGTATATCCCTGTCAAGTGCATACTTTAAGGTTACAGGATTCTTTGGAGCTACCAAGACGTGCGCCGAGTTGATGTAAAACCTCTCATGTGGTGGCTTCAGAAGTGATAAGCTTCAATGTTTATTTTCCCAGACGCTGTGTGAGGCAAAATTGACTTTTGCTATCTCAGCGAATAGCAATTATCTGGGGCGCCAGAAGCTTCTGTGCCGTGAAGACTAATTAGTTTCATTAACCTGCGTCAAAGATAAAAAACAATTGCCATAATGTAATTGAAATGCTAGTTGTACCTCTCTCTCTCTCCTTCTCTCTCTCTCTCTCTCTCTCTCTCTCTCTTTCTCCCTCTCTATTTTGGTCAGATTTTCTTCATCTTTCATTTGTTTTGTTAGGACATTTCAATTTGAATGTAGAAGGACAATACCTCAGTCAGTAGAGATGTTGATTCTTGTCTCCAGTCACTGGATGAATAAATTTTGTACCATTACATGCTATTGTATTTATGTAAATGAATGCTTATTATGTATTTATTTTACCAGTATTTATGCAGCTTTCCAATTTCACCATTTGTTTAATTTTAGAAATATCCACAGGGGCAATGCATCTATTGCCCTGCAATTAATGGTTATGCACTTTATCCTAATCAAGGATTGATGTGTTCTTTACGTATTCAGCTGTCAAAGGTCTGAAAATTAAACAGTAATGATTGAAATTTGCATTAGAAATGTCATACATGATTTTGTATGACATGAGGCTAAGTAAATGGGAAAAAAATATATATATAAGCTGCTTCTTAATAACAGATTTATGCCTGGACAATGCTTGAGCAAGTCCAAGACTAAAATGCATGTTTGAACTGTCTTAACTGAAAGCAACTTGCACTGTTTTGTCTCAAGATGCACACCAGTATTTTGTTTTCTAAGGCATGTTTATAAAAGTTACTTAAATGTCCTAGTTGAACTAAGGCCTAATTGGCTTAATCTAAGCCTTGTCTGTGAAACGAACTGGGCCTTAGATTCATGTTCTAGATCAGGGGTGCCAAATCCTGTTCCTAGAGATAGACCTTCCTGCAAAGTTCAGCTCCAACCCTGATCAAATATAACTGAACCAGCTAATTAATATTTTCAGGAGCACTTGATAATTATAGGCTGGTGTGTGGGATCAGGGATGGATCTGAACTCTGCAGGTTGGTAAATCTCCAGGAACAGGATTGGGCACCCCTGATCTAGATGTTACGCGTAAGAGGCAACATTGTAATACAATACCAACACCTGAAAATTTACCAGTGTGGGTTTATGGGTGTACATTATACAGTGATTAATATGTGTGAATCTCTAGAGATGAAGCTTTGTCATCATCTTCTTTATAAATAACAAAATGTGTGTGGCTTTCCCTGGTGCCCCCCTTGTGCGGATGCATTTGGTCTTTTATAGGGAATAAAGGAGAGATGACATTTGTAAGGGCATGTTTGGTCTTGCGTAGACAATGGCACAAACACCAGAGCCAAATCTCACAGCGGGGTTTCTCAGCTCTCTCTCCATGTGAAAAGACATTGGACTTCTTGTTTTGACCTTTTGACGTGGTGAATCAATAGAATGCATTCAAACTCATCTCAGCTGGATCTTGGGGTTTTTTTATAGACTGAGGAACATGGCAGAATTACAGCATGTCTAAGCCAACATTTTTGAGTAAAGATAAATGTACACTTTATTTTAAATGTGTGTGTGTTATATATATATATATATATATATATATATATATATATATATATATATATTTAATCATAGTGCCTATTTTACAATTTGTTTAGACGTTTTTGAGATGCGAGCTCCAGGCCACCAGCAGCCGATCAGTGCTCGTGTACCCGCCGAGAACAGCTTCATCTTGGCCAGCGCTTCGGGGATTTGTGTGTATATTTGTGGGGTCAGTAATATTTGTTTTTGTTAATAAATTGCCACTTTGATTCGCATTAAATTTATCAAAAGTGACATTTATAATGTTACAAAAATATCAAATAAATGCCGTTCTTTTGAGCTTTCTAGTTTTTTCAAAGAATCCTGAAAAAAAATATATTATGGTTTCCACAAAAATATTAAGCAGCACAACTGTTATCAACATTGATAATAAATTTAAATGTTCTTGAGCATCAAATCAGCATATTAGAATGATTTCTGAAGGATCATGTGACCCTGAAGACTATAATGCTGCTGAAAATTCAGCTTTGCTATCACAGAAATAAATTATATTTTCATTATATTAAATTAGACAACAGTTATTTTATATCGTAATAATGTTTTACAATTGCATTGTTTTGACTGTACTTTGAACAAAAAAATGCAGTTTTGGTGACCATAAGAGATTTATTTCAAAAACATATTTTCTACATTACATTTTATTATGTATGAATCATTATTATATTGGCATCAGCCACGCTGTTCTCTAGATATCAGTATCACCATTGGCAATATATCTGTAACTCAATATATCCCTACATTTAACAGCATTCATTTGACTGATGTAATATCATTAACATAATAAATTCAGAGCGCATACTGATTTCCCAAATATAAGTGGGGGAATCTGAACAGCTCTGAGGACTCATCTACATCAATCTCAGTTAGTGGCTGGTTTATGTAGCAGAGCCGATAGTTGTAGTATGTCATACTGACAATATAGTTTTGAGTAAGAACTGCTGTGGTGATGTGTGGACTCCCAGATCCTCTCTCTGTCTGATATTTTAGGAAAGTTTGACTATGTTGTCTCTTTCTGGATCAAGTTTAAGTTTTAGGCCAACATGGACAGAAAATAGATATGATAACCTAAAATGATACAGGATATTTAAATAGAATGATGTCAACCAACGCAAAACTCCAATTTTAGCACTGCAATTCCTGTTATCCAGTATCTGTCAGCAAAATATAAAGCCTCAGGGCTTGATCTGAATCTTATTTGGTTTGAGGTTTCCTAAGAGAAGATGGTCTCTCTAAGATACAGTATGATTTAATCTTTTCCAGTAAAATCATGCCTTGATACTGTATGTGCTTATATAGTTATGAACCCCTCTATATATGTTGTACCACTACATCACAAATCTGAAGATGGATGACCAGTGATATTAAACTTCCTTTATCACACAATATTTCGGATGTGCCGTAAATCATGCCGGAGATCCTATTAGCTATTTTCTCCTGCTATGAGTTGAGGATTGTCGAGAAATAAGTCCAGTTAGCCACATGGTGAGATATCCACATGAAACAGCAGAGAGATGAAATGGTGTTCATGAAAGTGTGTGTCAGAGTATTCTGCACTAACCAGGTGAAATGGGTGTGTATTGATGACTTTGTTTGGCAGAGCGTGTCAGGTGGCTGATTGCAAGATGAAAGCTTTTTTAGAAATTCAGATCCTGGTCATTCCATCTGTAAGTAGGAAGTGCAAACCCACACTAATATAAATAGGTCCTCTTGTTTGGCAAAGCAAAGACTGAGTTATATTTGATTTTGTGGGAATGGAATAGCCACAGTGTGTTCATTCTCTACCCCTCTTTCTGACCCATCCAGGGTCCAAAATGAACACTCAAAAATGAAAAAAATGAAAATAAATTTGCCTTTGGTGAGTAAGTTAAATTAACAGACACCAAACTTTTGAACTGCAAACACTGACAAATAATATTTTACACTTCTTATTTTTATTTTTTAGTGAAAAATGTAAATAAATACTGAGTAAATTAAAGGATTAGTTCACTTCAGAATTCAAATTTCCTGATAATTTACTCAACCCCATGTCACCCAAGATGTTTAAGTCTTTCTTTCTTCAGTCGAAATTAAATTAAAACGTTCCTGGATTTTACTCCATAGTGGACTTTAACAGCTACCAATGGGTTGAAGGTCCAAATTGCAGTTTCAGTAGAGCTTCAAAGGGCTCCCAACCAAGGAATCTTATCTAGTGAAACAATGTCATTTTCTTAAAAAAAAATAAAAATAAAATAAAAATATGTATTACTTTTTAACCACAAATGCTTGTCTTGCATTAGCTCTGCGATGTGCCATGCATGACGTAATCGCGTTGGAAAGGTCACGTGTGATGTAGACAGAAGTGGCGTGCAAGTGTTTACAAAGCAAATGCTGCGTTCACACCGAACGCATCTGGGGCGTCTGATTTACATGTTAAGTCAATGTAAATGCGCGTCTAGGTGTCCTGCGGCGCAAATCAAGCGTCTAGCGCGGCGCGAATTGAGCGTTCACGCGTTTGACGCCCAAACGCCCGAGTTGAAAAATCTGAACTTTGGCGTAAATTCGCGGCGCGTTAACCAATCAGGGACTCTGCTTTGGTAGTAACGTGTTTATGATGTGATCAGTGGTGGAGACCAGAACAAAGATGTCGCTGTGTGTGGCCACCCTGAGCTCTATGATGTGTCATTATATTTTTATCGAGACAGGAATAAAAAGGACCTTGCCTGGAAGAGAATAAGCGAAGAAATCTGGTTAGTTGTAAAACTTTTTGCATGATTTTAGCCGTTGATACTAGCCCACCTTCTAGCTAGCAAAAGTCGGCCGGCATAACCAAGTTAAATTGCCGCTACAGGTTTCCAACTGACGAGATTATGTGTTTATTCAGAGGATCTGTGCAGAAAGAGATGAAAGCCCCTCCCATGACGCGAATTCGCGCCTGAACACACTTTGTTTAGACGCGCGAATTGAGCGAATTTTACGCGCGTCTGAAGCGTCTGACTTCAAAATGTTCAAGCGTCCAACTAGACACGTCTGGCGCGAATTTGACGCCCCAGACAAGTCAAACGGCCTTTACAAAAAAAAAAAAAAAAGTAAAACAACGATGTTGGACGATTTTGAAATTGGAGGAGAAAATGAGATGGAGTTTTTCGCTGTACCGCGGTACTTCCGCCTATGTCATGCGTGACAATGTGATTACATAATGTGTGGCGCATCGCAAAGCTAGTGCAAGATGAGCATGTGTTTAAAAAGTATATAACATTATATATTTTTTTTTTTTTGAAAATGACAGATCGTTTCGCTAGATAAGACCCGTATTCTTCATCTGGGATCGTGTAGGGCCCTTTGATGCTACATTGAAACTGCAATTTGGACCTTCAACCCGTTGGTAGCTGCTGAAGTCCACTATATGGAGAAAAATCCTGGAATGTTTTCCTTTAAAAAACAGAATTTCTTTTCGACTGAAGAAAGAAAGACATAAACATCTTGGATGACATAGGGGTGAGTACATTATCAGGAAATTTTAAAGGTGACCTATTATGCCCCTTTTGACAAGACAAAATATAATTCTCTGGTGTCTTCAGAATGTGTCTGTGAAGCTCAAAATCCCCCACAGATCATTTATTATAGCTTGTCAAATTTGCCCCGATATGGGTGTGAGCAAAATCAAGTTGTTTTTGTGGGTGGGTTGCTTTAAATGCAAATGAGCTCATGTTCCCCGCCCCCAAGCTCGCTCTTTATTCCAATACACTGAGGCATACATAGTACAGAAGCTAACACGGCAAATATAACTCGTAGTTTGTAATGCATCATTACAAACTATTCTTGATGCGGCGTATAACATAGGTATGCCATGTATTTTGTGGATGTTTGCTAAAATTCGATTCTGAATGTTTTTGATAGCGTGATGCACGGCTAACGTGGCTAAAGCTACACACACTGTTGGAGAGACTCAATAAGAATGCGTTTATGAATTATACAGACTACACACGTTTTTGGGTTAAAAATGAAAATAACGACATGGCTCTGGTCTCCGTGAATACAGTAAGAAACAACGTTAACTTTAGCCACATTTAACAGTACATTAGCAACGTGCTAACTAAACACATTCAGGAAGACAATTTGCAAACGTCACGAAATAAGTATATATGAAATTGGATCAGTTGGTATCGATCCATCTTTGAGAATCAATTTCTGTGTTTTACTGACTATCGTGTGAAGCATTCTAGTGTTAATGACTTACACATAGTGGTATATGAATTTATCTAGCCACATTCCCTTCATATGTTCTCTCATATGTTTGCTATTATAGCTGTTAACAGATCAGTGATAATTTTTACATAGCTGACACATATCACAAGCTCAGGGACGGTCGTTCTTGAGTGCTGCTGTCCTGCAGAGTTTTGCTCTGACACAACTCACCTTCCTTCACGTAGCTTTAGTAATCCTGAAGACATTCAAGTGTGTTTGATCAGGGTTGTAGCTAAACTGCGGGACAGCTGCTGATGCTGCACTCCAGGACCAGTGTTTCTCATCGCTTGCGAAAACAATGGCGGCACCGTGGGTGGAAACATACAGATTCAGGGGGTGGTAATATTATAATAAGATCCCCTTCCTACTTCACAAGGGGAGTGAAATCAGAACGACTCGATTTGTCTCAGGTTTACCAAAACAAAGTTACTGGGTTGTACTTTTTCACATTTTCTGTGCTGGTAGAGAACCAGATTATAGCACTTAAACATGGTGAAAGTCAGATTTTCATGATATGACTCCTTTAATATTGAAGTGTACCAATCCTTTAAGTGTTCATTTAATTTCAACTTAGTGACAAGCTAAACTGCAAATTATTGCCACTGTCAACACCAGGTTTAGCTGGTTAGCATGCCCCATTAGCCTTCACTGGTACACTATCTGCCTTCAAAAAGCATTGAAGGCCATTAAAAAGTAGCCATGTTTTGCTAACAGATATTGTTTTTCAGGCTTATCATAGACCTCTTCAGTTGCGTCAATAAAAAGCGATTTCATTTTCATTTAACTTTACAGAGCTCTGGCTCTTAGTAAACTAAAAACAGTTCATCGCACACAGAACAGTAGCTAACACTTAGCACTTCCATTTAGGTAGAATAACTTGTCTAAAAATAAAACATAAACTGATAACACTAAAGTAAAATACTTATGACTGACCTCGCTTTTTTCATATTTATCTCACATTTCTCTACTCTTGTTTTTCTTTTTCAAATAACTTGAAGAAATAAGTAGTTAATCATAACGATTTTACCCGTCTTACACAAACTATCGATGCGTGACTAGGATATTATGGGATGTCGTATAATGTCAGTCTTGGTGCTGTTTTACGAGGCTGCTGTGAAGACTGCAGAAAGATGGACGTCAGAAATGACATTGGCTCTTCTGTTGCTGACTGACACAGTAAAGACATTCAATAGTAGATAGAAAAGCTTTTGTGGACATTCAGGTGAGCCAAGATGTTTATTTGATAATAAAGAATTTGCCTTGAGAATTTTTCATATACATGTTTGGTTTATAGTCCTTGGCAGTATTGGGGGAAACGCATTACAAGTAACGTAATCAGATTACTTTTTTTCAAGTTGCAAGTAGTAATGCATTACTTTTAAATTTACATCAAAATATCTGAGTTACCTTTTCAAATAAGTAACACAAGTTACTTTGTTTTCCCAATTATTGACTGACACATCTCCATGTTAAGGAAAATCGAGAGTAAGTGCATGCAAAGACAAATATACTTTATGTATTTAATCTTACTTTATTAAACAATGTCTTTGCTGCAATGATCCAATTCAACCATAAGCAAAAATGACTTTTAACTACTGAAATAATAGTGTTGAACTTTCTTCTCCCTCGTCCTATTGTGCTGCAATCCAGAATGGCAGCACAGTTGAAATATTTGTTTGAGTTGCGCCCTCTACTGTACAGCTGTGGTGTGAAAGGACCTTTACATTTGCCAAAAATAGAACTTTTGTTTTTTTTGTTATTAAAAAACAAACGAGCAAGCCCAGCCCAGGTGAAAAAAAGTGATTTATTGCTTTACTTGTAACTAAGTAACGCAGTTATTTACTTTTTCAGGGAGTAATGCAATATTGCTGTTGTGTTCATAAGTAGAATTGTGTTGGGACTACTATTTTTGACAGGAGGTCTGAACTGATGAACTGTTGTGTTCTAACATAATTTGCTGCTAAGTGTATTACTGCCATCCACAGGTCAAAGTATACTTGCACTAGCATATTGTATATGACAATTTAGTTCAAACTTTGACCTGTGGAGGGCAGTAATACACTTAGCAGCATCTACACTGCCGGAATTCTAATAGAGAGGAAGAAGAGAGCTAGTTCAACATGAGCGTCTATGGTTAAAACGTATATAATTTTTTTTTTTTTTTTTTTAAGAAAATGACCAATCGGTATCAATTTAAAGGTATCATTTAAAGCCCTTTGAAGCTGCACTGAAACTGTAATTTCAACCGTTTGATGCCAATTGAAGTCCATTATAAGGAGAATAGTCCTGGAATGTTTTCATCAAAAACCTTAATTTCGTTTCAACTGAAGAAAGAAGGACATTGACATCTTGGATGACATGGGGGTGAGTAAATTATCATGAAATTTTTATTTGAAAGTGAACTAATCCTTAAAGGGTTAGAAAGAACCATTAAAATGTGTGTTTTTGTTGAGTGAAATGGCTTCCCACAATCCTCTTCTATCTATTTGAAAATCTAAGTGGCGTTATTTTGAAAATGCCAAGTGAAAGGCTTTGTAAAGGTTCGGTCTGAGAAGAAAAGTGTTTTTTACACTTGTCTCTTTCTCGGTTTACATACGTCTCAATGAATTTCTCTCAGTCTTCAGTGATTTGATTTTTTTCTTGTTGTCACCTTGCCAGAAATACATACAAAAGAGGAAGAAAAAGCAGAATATCTTAAACAAATATTCTGCGTTCTTTGAAGTGTAAATGTGTTTTGTGGGCATCAGGAATGTGCGATCACTCACAGCAAACCTGCCTGTCAAAGAGCACATCAGTGTGTTCGTTTTCCTCAGTTTCTTCAAAACAGAGCTGTTTTCCCTCTGTTGAGTGAACAATGAATTAAGCCCAATTAAGTTCACAACTGTTGCCTGGAGCATTGCGAGTTTGTCTGGTGTACTTTCTTCCTCTTGACATTGTCTTTGAAAAGCTCTTCAGAGCTATAGTGTATTGAGGACATTTGGGAATTATTATTCCTGAGAGAGATTTAAGTTGAGTAGCACTGATTAACACAGGTTTGGCTGCATGTATTTCTTTTAATTTCAAAATGATTAATCCATGTTATATGCAGATTAGATTTTGTACACAAGATTAATATCACACGTACACTACGAGGAATGGACCCGTTCATATACAGGAGCAGGACTGTTATGAATGATAACGTCTGCATTTGTTTGAGAACGTAAAATAAGTTGGGTCATATTCTGCTCTGTTGTAGCGTTCAGAATATTGCCATAATTTAGTTTTACAAGACCATTTTCCACTCACTCTCTGACCATTAGAATGAAACATACTGTATGAGTCAATAAAGCCTCGTTTCCACCAAAATTACCCGGAACAATATGTACCAGGAACTTTTTTCCCAGGAACTTTTTTTCTCCCCAGACCTGTTGCTGTCTGTGTTTCCATAGCTGTCTAAAGTACTGTGAAGATAAGTCTGGTGACGTAGGACTGCGCGTGACTTTCCAGTTCCCGCTGGATTTCATCCTCCGCATATAAGCTTATTAAAGCTTGTCGTCGGTCCATCAGTCGTATTTTAAAATCCAATGTTGATTGAACTCTTACTGCACACACCACAACAAACTTTTAAAAATAGTGGTTGAAATAAAATGCTGAGTGGAGTCAACCAATCAAAATGCTGCGTGAATTCAACCAATCAGCATGTTCAGCACCCAAGTCCCACCCCCGAAAGTTCCTGAACTTTGAAAAAGCACTACCTTGCGAGCAGGGATGATTTGAGGGGAGAATTTTTACCCAGAACTTTATTTAGACCCTGGTATCTGCAGTTGAAACACACCGAGTACCACTCCAAAGTTCCCAGTTCCTGGGGAAAGTTCCTACGGTGGATCAGTTTCAAAAACAGCCGATGTACATGGCCTATTTTATATTTGGCTAACACTGCATGATGGTGTAGTTCACACCATTAAAGGGTTAGTTAAAAATAAAAATAAACAAAAATAAAATTTCTGTTTCATGTATGTATGGCTGACAAATATCTGTAATCCAAATGGAATTAAATTTTATTTGCTCAATTTAGGCCTTTTTTTAGTGTAGTTGCTCAGGATAATTTTGAAAAATGTGTAAAAACCATGATGATTTCTAAATGAACCATTTTTGCATGTCAACTTCCTTTAATTATTTGCGTGGACTGTGGAGGAAGCTATAGACTATTTCAAAAGAGCAAGCAAATCCTGTTTTCCATATGTCCTTTTTGAATGCTCTATAAATACACACAATGAGATGCATCTCGAACCTGAGGGACAGAGAGTAAAAGACAAAGAACACAGGTAAACAGTGTTTTCAGGCCCATCTGCAGAGACTCTCTTGGATTAAGGGGCCACCAGTGGCTACACACACGTCTCTGATCTTGGCTTCACAAGAGTGGAAAGACTGTTGGATGCTTGTTATAGTCACCCCTTACTGAGAAACACATGGGCATACACACTCACACACATACATAGATGTGTGCACTGTCTTTATCAATGTGTTTAGAGAATATACAACACACCACATGAAATGACCCTCACTCCATTTAAGGGGCTGTGCATACAAACATTATTTGATTAATCATAGAACAAGATGAAAGCGAGTTTCGGAGAGAGGACGAGTGAGGAGCAGCCTATTAGACATATTGCTTTACATAAATCTCAACGAAATGGACAACACTCAACATCTCCATCAATGACTCACAGCTACCCAAACCACACGCCGCCCATCCTGCTTTGATCTCAGCCACTCACTTATCCTCCCTGGTACCTTGGAGAATCATTGTTTGCTTGCCCAAGAAGCAATCATTAAAACCAAGGAAATGCAGGGAAGGGTTACCTACTGCCCATTCGGGGCACATGCCCCGGCATATCTGCCCCCTCCCAAAAACAAAATACTACAGCCCATCTTTTGGTCACTAACTCCAACAAAATCACACATTTAATGCATTTATAGTGTTAATTAGTTTGATTTTATGGTCAATAACTGATAAATGACTAAATTTGCTAAAGTTTACACTAAATACATTTTGCATTTAGCATATTTTAAACAGCAAAGCTAACCAAAGCTAACTAATAACAAAAATACAATACAAAAATATAAAACAATATAAACAATACTTTTTCAGCTTAGTTTTAAAAACTGTAATGGAAAGTGCAAGGTGGATGTCAAGGGGCAGCTGATTCCATAAGTGTTCAAAAAAGGGTCTATCACCCTTATTTTTTATTTTTTTTTTAGATGTGATCATGGGACTTACAATAATGCCATGTCAGAAGATCTTAAAGGTCTACTAGGTGTATAGAGGATAAGAAGATCTTTAAAGGTGCCATCGAATTGAAAATTTAATTTACCTCGGCATAGTTGAATAACAAGAGTTCAGTACATGGAAATGACATACAGTGAGTCTCAAACTCCATTGTTTCCTCCTTCTTAGATAAATCTCATTTTTTTAAAAGACCTCCGAAGAACAGGCGAATCTCAACATAAAACCGACTGTTATGTAACAGTCGGGATCATTAATATGTACGCCCCCAATATTTGCATATGCCAGCCCATGATCGAGGCATTACACAAGGGCAGCCAGTATTAACGTCTGGATCTGTGCACAGCTGAATCATCAGACTAGGTAAGCAAGCAAGGACAACAGCGAAAAATGGCAGATGGAGCAATAATAACTGACATGATCCATGATAACATGATATTTTTAGTGATATTTGTAAATTGTCTTTCTAAATGTTTCGTTAGCATGTTGCTAATGTACTGTTAAATGTGGTTAAAGTTACCATCGTTTCTTACTGTATTCACGGAGACAAGAGCCATCGCTATTTTCATTATTAAACACTTGCAGTCTGTATAATGCATAAACACAACTTCATTCTTTATAAATCTCTCCAACAGCATGTAAACATCCAAATAAACACTGTACTTACGCGATTAGACATGCTGCATGACGAACACT
This sequence comes from Ancherythroculter nigrocauda, assembly GCA_036281575.1. NCBI lineage: Eukaryota > Metazoa > Chordata > Actinopteri > Cypriniformes > Xenocyprididae > Ancherythroculter > Ancherythroculter nigrocauda. The sequence goes on along the minus strand of VTFQ01000022.1, from coordinate 16,486,729 downwards.
TTGTAAAGATCCATTTTGAGGGTTATATTAGCTGTGTGAACTTTGTTTATGCAATGATAGAGTCGAGAGCTTGGGAGGGGGCGGAGAGCGCGAGCAATTAAAGGGGCCGCAGCCTGAATCGGCGCATTTCTAATTATGTCTCAAAATAGGCAGTTAAAAAAATTAATTAAATTAAATCTATGGGGTATTTTGAGCTGCAACTTCACAGACACATTCAGGAGACACCTTAGACTTATATTACATCTTGTAAAAAAAAGTTCGATGGCACCTTTAAGATAGGATGAAGCTTGGTCATTGATAGCTTTAAATACATGCAACAAAATCTTGAAATGGACCATAAAATGGACCGGAAGCCAATGGAGAGAGGCTAAAATTGTGGTGACATGGTCATATTTCTTTGCCCTAGTCAACAGCCTTGCAGCTGCATTTTGGCCAGGGGAAGAATGAGGAAGACCAAAAAAAAGGGAATTACAATGATCTAGATGTGAAGTAATAAAAGCATGAATAACCTTCTCCAAATCTTAAAAAAAGACAAAATTGTTTTTAAGTATAGAAAGAATTCATAATTGATGATAACGATTCTTGGTTAAGCAAAATTCTGGGTCCAGAATGACACCAAGGTTTCTTACCTGTGATATAATTGAAAGGAAATGATTACCAAGCTCATTGATAAGACCACCTCTCAATTTCAGGGGACCAAAGATAATTATTTCAGTTTTGTCTTTATTAAGTTGGAGAAAGTTATATGACAACCACTTTTTTATATCTTCAAGACAGTCCAGCAAATAAGGCCAAATGAAATCACCAGCTTTCAATGGCAAATAAAGCTAGGTATCAGCAGCATAAAAGAATCATTATGCTTCTTAATAATATTCCCAAGCGGAAGCATATATATATATATATATATATATATATATTCAAAAGTAGCGTGCCCAGTATGGAACCCTGAGATACTCCACTAATAGGAGCTGAGGATGAGGATGAGGAAAACTTATCCAATGCTACAGAGAAAGACCTGTCTTTAAGATAAGAACTAAACCATTGTAAGGCACTATTGTTCAACAGTTTGGAAACGTGGAAATGTATCTGAAAGAAGTCTCTCATGCTCATCAAGGCTGCATTTATTTGAACAAGAATACAGCAAAAAAAAGTAAAACTGTGAAATATTAATACAATTTAAAATAACTCTTGTATGTATAAATGTAATTTATTCCTGTGATGACATATATGAAATTTCAGCAGCCATTACTCCAGGCTTCAGTGTTACATGATCCTTCAGAAATCATTCTAATTTGCAGATGTATTCTAGCAATCTTTATGCAATTGTAACTGACACGGGTTGGATGGGTGGGTAATATCAGAGGGGGGTTGGTGAAACATCTATGTTTGGAGAATGAATGTACTGTTTTGTTAATCTGAAAGAGAAAATAAAAAGTGTGAATCATTAAAAAAAAAAGAAAAAAGAAAGAAATTCTAATTTGCTGATTTGGTGCTCAAGTAACATTTCTTATTATCATCAATGTTGAAGACTCTTGTGCTGCTTAATATTTTTGTGGAAACCGTGATCCTTTTTTTTTCAGAATTCTTTGATAAATAGAAAGCAATAGGAATATATGGTAACAATATAAATGTATTTACTTATAAAAAATATTAATTTAAAAAATGTCACTGACCCCAAAATTTTGAATCATGTACACTATATTGCCCAAAGTTTTGGGACGCCTGCCTTTACATGCACATGAACTTTAATGACATCCCATTCTTAATCCGTAGGGTTTAATATGGAGTTGGCCCACCCTTTGCAGCTATAAGAGCCTCAACTCTTCTGGGAAGGCTTTCCACAAGGTTTAGGAGTGTTTTTATGGGAATTTTTGACCATTCTTCTAGAAGCGCATTTATGAGGTCAGGCAGTGATGTTGGCAAGAAGGCCTGGCTCGCAGTCTCCGCTCTAATTCATCCCAAAGGTGTTCTATCGGGTTGAGGTCAGGACTCTGTGCAGGCCAGTCAAGTTCCTCCACACCAAACTCGCTCATCCATGTCTTTATGGGCCTCGTTTTGTGCACTGGTGCGCAGTCATGTTGAAACAGGAAGGGGCCATCCCCAAACTGTTCCCACAAATTTGGGAGCATGAAATTGTCTAAAATGTCTTGGTATGCTGAAGCATTAAGAGTTCCTTTTACTGGAACTAAGGGGCCAAGCCCAACCCCTGAAAAACAACCCCACACCACAATCCCCCCTCCACCAAACTTTACACTTGGCACAGTGCAGTCAGGCAAGTACCGTTCTCCTGGCAACTGTCAAACCCAGACTCGTCCATCGGATTGCCAGACAGAAAAGTGTGATTCGTCACTCCAGAGAACACGTCTCCTCTGCTCTAGAGTCCAGTGGTGGCATGCTTTACACCACTGCATCCGACGCTTTGCATTGCACTTGGTGATGTAAGGCTTGGATGCAGCTGCTCGGCCATGGAAACCCATTCCATGAAGCTCTCTACGCACTGTTCTTGAGCTAATCTGAAGGCCACACGAAGTTTGGAGGTCTGTAGCTATTGACTCTGCAGAAAGTTGGCGACTTCTGCGCACAGTGCGCCTCAGCATGCGCTGACCCCGCTCTGTGATTTTACGTGGTCTATCACTTTGTGGCTGAGTTGCTGTTGTTCCCAATTGTTTCCACTTTGCTATGATACCACTAACAGTTGACCGTGGAATATTTAGTAGTGAGGAAATTTCACGAATGGACTTATTGCACAACCTATCACGGTACCACGCTTGAATTCACTGAGCTCCTGAGAGTGACCCATTCTTTCACAAATGTTTGTAGAAGCAGTCTGCATGCCTAGGTGCTTGATTTTAAACACCTGTGGCCATGGAAGTGATTGGAACACCTGAATTCAATGATTTGGAGGGGTGTCCCAATACTTTTGGCAATATAGTGTACATTAGGTTATTAAATGATTAGTGTTTTAAAGTATTCGCTTTAAGTGAATGTTACGACAAAGGTAATATTGGCCTACGTCCATTATGGTACCTTTATATCCATAATTTGAACACATCTTGGTTAATTAATGAAAGTGTTGTGGGTTAATGAGTGATGGATTCATGCATTTTATGTATTTGTCAACAGTATTATATTGTTTCAGGACTTATTTTCCATCATGAGAGTATGCACTGAATCAATTGGTCTCTCTAGAGTTTGCTCATCTATAATGCTAGATATCAAATTTCTGTGCCAGCTATGACTAACAAGAAATTATGAATTGCCTATGTGTAAAGCATTTAGTCTTTCAGGCATTTTATGTGATTCAGAAACTCAGCAATTGAGATTTGACCTTTCAAACTGTTAATATAAACTATCAGAGCTTGATGAAGAACCGTTCAGTTCAAAATGTATCTTAACAGGTTAGGAGCATTGTAAATTGTAAGGATGTTTGAACTGTTTCACAAGTAGAAACTTGGATCCGATCCTAATGAAATGTTTAATTACTATAGCGGGGCATCCACAAGAACACACAATCACAAATCTAGAAACAGGCATTTTGAAAGGTCATGAGAGAGGAAATACAGATAGAGAATCTAGTTGGGGAAAAGTTTGATTGTTGTGAAGTTATGGGAAAAGAGAGAGGGAGACACAAAGCAAAAGAGACAGAGATTTGGCAGACTTCCAAGAAGGAAGGAAGCAAGCAAATCTCTCTTCATGCATAACCTGAAATAAAACAATGAGATGGGAGCGAAGTTAGTGACAGCTACTATAGCAAACTAATTGTGTAAAGCTTTTCCCTTTTATCCTCCTCCAGGCTAATTCAAACACTTTCTCCAATGTTCTGGCGGATGAGACTATCCATGTTTGCCCACGGTGCTACTGATGCTGATGCTGCTATAAGTGACAGATTGCTTTCTTTCTCAAAGACACAAAATGTGAACTTAATCTAAAACTGATTGGGATGTTCCATTAGAGTGAATATAATAGAATACAGAGAAATGATTTGTGGTATATGCATAAAATAGTTTCTTGTCCAGTAAAAAAAAAATGGAAAGCCAAACATTCACAAAAACAAATGTTTTCATCGTAACTAACAGTGCAAACGCAAAATAGCCTAACTAAGAGATTCGTTGAATAAAACGGGAGGTTTGGCGCACGTCCAGAACTCAGTAACTAACTAATAAACTCACGCTGTTTGATTGACAGCTCAAGCAATTGTAAAGGGAGCGTTCTTTGATCGCTTTCTTTACATAACTGAATCACTGTTTAAATAACAGATTATTTTTTTATCCTACTAAGAGAAACAAGTTGACCGTTTAGTCACTGGTTTGACTTACTGACATATACCCTAGATGAAGAACATCTGTACATGAAACACTGCATATCAGATCAGGCATAAAATTAACCCGGTTACTTACATGTTGTTGCATTACTGTTGAGTTCATATCGTAAAAGTCTGTTTGCAAAGCCTGCGCCAAATGCGATTGATTTACCAAAGAATCCACAGTGTGCAAATAAATACAAATAAATAAAGTTCAACTGAGACATTCACATTGTTGAAAATAAATAACCACATTCCTAGCATAAGGATCCTTTGAAAGGTAATGTTATTTTTGTCCTGTTGTATTGCTCTTCTCTCCTCATCATCTCACTAACTTCCCAGTGGGTGGAGCTTACATTGCAATGATGAAGTAGGCATTGATTTCTTCTGCAGATAGGCATATTTCAGGATCAGTCATGGGCCTGGTGGAAAGGCCTCAAGGAAAAGTTGATTTCTCAATTCATGACCCCTTTAAAGGTGCAGTCAGTGATTTCTGTGAAATGCTGTTAAAAGTGGATTGGAACGAGCACCACAACACACTTGTAGCCAATCAGCCAATTTATTTCTTCATGAAGCATTATTTTGCTCTTGTATTGCGTGATTGTGCATTTTGGTGGCAGAGCAATGAAAGTAGGTGTATATTTGTTTGGGCTGATTTCAAATATCAACAGTTTCTCAGAAATCACTTACTGTACCTTTAAATGGACTTATGAGTTATAAAGGTAAAAAAAATTACCCCTGAAAATGGCAGCAAATATTGTCTCATATTTTTTCTTTTTCTTTTTTTCTGACAGACACACTCCTACTATTACACGATAGCAATAGAGAGTAAGATTTCAAGTTTGTTGTCCTCACCACCTGAATCAGTTGTTTGGCACATTTGTGGCTGTCATTCAAAATGAAACATGCGCAAGATGTTCAGCCCTGTGAAATTCTAATCGTATCACTAACCCATTAAAAATGCATGATATGATGCTGGGCTTTAGAGTTTTAGAGAGCTGACCCTCTCTGTTTTTTCACAAAGAAGTTAAAATTTGCTGTCATCAACACAAGTAAGCTTTCCACAGACAGAATTTGCATATACATAAGATATTGGACATTTTACACAAACCCACTCTAATTGGATATTTATTATGCTCAGACTTTCAACTTTTCAATCAGAGGCTCAATTTGCAATTGAATAAATTGTGCATTGGAAACATCCATAATTCAGACTCCAAATATGCACAAAGATTTGAGACTAGAGCTGAATTTAAATTAAAATATAACTTGCAGAATAAAAACATACTAATTTCATTTATTTATTTACAAACCCGATTCCAAAAAGGTTGGGACACTGTACAAATTGTGAATAAAAAAGGAATACAATAATTTACAAATCTCATAAACTTATATTTTATTCACAATAGAATATAGATAACATATCAAATGTTGAAAGTGAGACATTTTGAAATGTCAAGCCAAATATTGGCTCATTTTGGATTTCATGAGAGCTACACATTCCAAAAAAGTTGGGACAGGTAGCAATAAGAGGCCGGAAAAGTTAAATGTACATATAAGGAACAGCTGGAAGACCAATTTGCAACTTATTAGGTCAATTGGCAACATGATTGGGTATAAAAAGAGCCTCTCAGAGTGGCAGTGTCTCTCAGAAGTCAAGATGGGCAGAGGATCACCAATTCCCCCAATGCTGCAGCGAAAAATAGTGGAGCAATATCAGAAAGGAGTTTCTCAGGGAAAAATTGCAAAGAGTTTGAAGTTATCATCATCTACAGTGCATAATATTATCCAAAGATTCAGAGAATCTGGAACAATCTCTGTGCGTAAGGGTCAAGGCCGGAAAACTATACTGGATGCCCGTGATCTTCGGGCCCTTAGATGGCACTGCATCACATACAGGAATGCTACTGTAATGGAAATCACAACATGGGCTCAGGAATACTTCCAGAAAACATTGTCGGTGAACACAATCCATTGTGCCATTCGCCGTTGCCGGCTAAAACTCTATAGGTCAAAAATGAAGCCATATCTAAACATGATCCAGAAGCGCAGGCGTTTTCTCTGGGCCAAGGCTCATTTAAAATGGACTGTGGCAAAGTGGAAAACTGTTCTGTGGTCAGACGAATCAAAATTTGAAGTTCTTTTTGGAAAACTGGGACGCCATGTCATCCGGACTAAAGAGGACAAGGACAACCCAAGTTGTTATCAGCGCTCAGTTCAGAAGCCTGCATCTCTGATGGTATGGGGTTGCATGAGTGCGTGTGGCATGGGCAGCTTACACATCTGGAAAGGCACCAACAATGCTGAAAGGTATATCCAAGTTCTAGAACAACATTTGCTCCCATCCAGACGTCGTCTCTTTCAGGGAAGACCTTGCATTTTCCAACATGACAATGCCAGACCACATACTGCATCAATTACAACATCATGGCTGCGTAGAAGAAGGATCCGGGTACTGAAATGGCCAGCCTGCAGTCCAGATCTTTCACCCATAGAAAACATTTGGCGCATCATAAAGAGGAAGATGCGACAAAGAAGACCTAAGACAGTTGAGCAACTAGAAGCCTGTATTAGACAAGAATGGGACAACATTCCTATTCCTAATCTTGAGAAACTTGTCTCGTCAGTCCCCAGACATTTGCAGACTGTTATAAAAAAGAAGAGGGGATGCCACACAGTAGTAAACATGGCCTTGTCCCAACTTTTTTGAGATGTGTTGATACCATGAAATTTAAAATCAACTTATTTTTCCCTTAAAATGATACATTTTCTCAGTTTAAACATTTGATATGTCATCTATGTTGTATTCTGAATAAAATATTGATATTTGAAACTTCCACATCATTGCATTCTGTTTTTATTCACAATTTGTACAGTGTCCCAACTTTTTTTGAATCGGGTTTGTATGTTTTTATATGTTTTTATATTTTTAACTTCTATATCTTTATTATTACTAAACAAATCTTTCCAGAGTATTCTAACATTCTTCTGCATGCTAAGCCACACAGCTGTGAAGCCTTTGGTGTTTGGTGGGCCTTGGGGAACGGTGTAAGTTTCATTGCAAACTAACAGTTTTGACTCTTGGCACCAAAATGTCTGAACAGTTTAATAAAAGCCCCCTTGCAGCAATTACAGGTGTGATCAACAGACTCCCAGGCTCCCTCAATCTCAATCAATGTTGCTGTGCTCTAATTGTTCCAGAGGCTCTTGTAGCAGCAGTTACAGGTGCAAATCTATTGGCTTTGACAGAACACAGCCACAAAAATATCCCCAACGTATTCTTGCACCCCTCAGGCAGGATTCAAGAGCTTTTTTTTCTTTTACCCTCTCTTTTCTTAAAGTCGCATCTACAAAATAGATCCCAGGTTATTGAACATGGTCAAAGATTTGAGAATTAATAAAATACCAAGAAGAACTATTGTCTTTCAATTCCATTGTTCCACTGTTTTATAATTCATAAGATGCTATCAAAATGTGCCAACCTCAGAAAGAGATGGACATGGGGTGGCATTGGACTCTGATACAACAATACATATTCCCAAGGATTTGCTGGGAAAATATATTTTAAGTTACATATGACTAGTTATCCATCTAAGAGCTTCTTTTTTTGTTTTGCTGGACTTTTTTTAATCTAAGTTTTAAAGTGCTTATGAAAGTTTTATGTGCTGCCATCCACCTGTCTTTGAGGAGACTTTGAAGTGTATCCTCTACCTGACTTATATGTATTTTTCATTGTATCCTAAACCCTGACTTTTATAGATGCTTTTCCGTTATATCATCTCACTGTTTCCTGCCCACTGCTACAGCCAGTTATTAAGTGAAATAAATGTTACTCTGATTTCTGTCACAGTCTGTAAACCCAAAAAGTAAAATGGTCCCACTTTATATTAAGTGGCCTTAACTACTTTGTACTTAGATTAAAAAATAAGTACAATGTACTTATTGGGTTCATATTGAATTGCAAAACACTTTTTCTGCTATTGAAGTGGGATACGAGTAAGGTTAAGTGGTATGGGTAGGTTTAAGGGTAGGGGTAAGGTGTAAGGGAAGGGTCAACAGTGTAATTATAAATGTAATTACAGAAATTAATTACAGATGTAATTACAGTCAGGTGTTTTTAAAATATAAGTACAATGTAAAAACATGCAGGTACACAATAAGTGCATTGTATCAAATTATTAATTTAAATGTAATTAGTTAAGGCCACTTAATATAAAGTGGGACCAGTAAAATCTGACAAAAATCGAACTATCTGACAACGGCAGTGATGTCTCGCGCATTTACTTCAATGAGTGCGAGACATCACTTCCGTTGTCAGAGTGCGATCAGACCTCACTAAGCGAATGCTGAATGCAGTTGGACATAGTGGTGTATTAGAGGTAAAAAATTATATAAATACTGTTCGGTTTCTCGCACAAACTGATTGTTTCGTGTCTTAGGACATCACAAGCTGCAGGGTTTAATTTGGATTTGTCTATGCATATTTTTTGACTCTTATAAATTGTGTTACCATTCACTCGCATTATAAGACTGACAGACGGCAACGGTTAAAAATCATCATTTGTGTTCTACTGAAGAAACAAAGTCACCTACATCTTGGATGCCCTGGGGGTAAGCAGATAAACATCAAATTTTCAATTTTGGGTGAACTATCCCTTCAAGTAAACTTCACAAGTAGCTGTTAATAGTAAACCTACATATGAGAGCAGCGAAATCTAGTAACTATCTTAATCTTACCTATTAAAATGGGCAGTCTTCACAATTTCCACGATTTGGCTCTATTTGTTAATTTTATCATTTATTGTTTTGTTGGATACTACCCATATTGAAATTAAATAAAATATACGGAAGATTGGTGCGCATATGGTAGCTCATGTAGGCCAAAAAGCACATGATGCGCATTAGCAGGTAGTTGCTGAATCGCAGGTGTTTGATTTAGGAGACGAGGTCATGACTGCAGCCGGTGATGAGACCAAAACCAGCACATCCAATGCAAGTAGACTTTGACTATTTAATTTTACTTAACATTATTTTATCCGCTGTATTGACCTTTTTGTGCACATGAGACTTGAGAGTTTGTAGACTTTTAAGAGGTTGTTGTGCCAACCTTGATTTATTGCAATATTAAGGTGTTCAGTTTTATTTTGTTTTTAGAAAATAAATATGATTTTTTAATCTTACAAATCAAATGTTTCTTATTTTCACTGGCATGTCTCTTAGGTGTCGAGGACTAGTGCATCTTTGAACCTACATTCAGTACAAGTAAAATACTTAAATACTGTTAAAGTCAGATACTTTAAGACTTTTACTCAAGTCGTAATGGAATTGGTTACTTATAACTTGTAATGGAGTCATTTTCAATGTAAGGTATCTGTACTTTTACTCAAGTATGGTTTTCAGCTACCCTTTACACCTCTGGACTGAATCCAAATACAACACTGAAACTAAAAATCTTGCATTTATTTCTACTGAAAAAAACTGGCCCACAGAGCAACAGTCTTACTTCTAATGCTCGGTATGGGCGCCAGCACAGTGGCCATTAATTAAAACCATGCACTCTGTAGATGTGCCACTGTGCAATGTAATAAAACATATTTATGGCGTACTGCTGCCTGCCTTCCTTTTCCTCTTTTCAGCATTGTGACAAAGTGCACTTAGCCTAGACAGAGTGTTAATCTTGTGCTCAGACAGCTCAGAGGACTATGATCAGGTAGGGCAAGGCTCTTTAAACTCACCGTGACTACCATAGATCTTTGTCTTTCTACTCAGGGCTAGTTGGTTGGTTACATAGAGCCAGAAATTAGCCTAGACATAGACAAGATCAAATGGCCATGACTGGGACTCCCGGTACCTGATCTAACAGTCTCTCTGGAGGAATCAGGCGCCTCTCGCTCAATAACTGGTTTCTCAGATGCGTAGGAAGACTGTGAGTACTGATCATCGTGCCCGTGTGATGTTTTGCTTTGTTGCTCTTGCTTTTATGTCTACAAAATTCATCCTTGTCTTCATCACCTTCACAGCACAGAGATTAAGACAAAGTCAACATTCCGTGAGGATCCGGTGACGAAAGAGCCTTTGAAGTCATTGTTGGCCGAGCGGAGCTGTGTTCTGGAATCCCTAGAGGTCACCTTTGAGCAAGTAGCCTCCTCAAATCCTATTGGTCCGTCTCCAGCTCTTTAGTGCTCCATTTATTTGCATTGCAGCGAGGCACAGGTGTTGCTTTTAGATTACGCCGAGCGTCTGTTGGAGTGGGGAAAAGGTGTAATCAGGTTAGCCGAAAAAAGAGACATGGTTCTCTTCACCGTTACAGCTATTGCAAAGATTAACTCACACTTTTCCCCATGACCAGGTCAGACGAAGTGCCGTCTCCACCAAAAGGAGACTGAAGGTGAATGGCTACCAGCCTCCACACATGTGGCTCAGGTCTAAGTGGCCAATCTCCCAACGGCCACGCTCACATTTGGCCGGCATTATGGAGCATCTGCCATCGACTCCAAATTCATTAAGCAGTTTCCCTCAGTGACCATCAACACTGTGTCTGGATGTGTTATAGTCCTCCAAACACACAAGCACAATGCCTGTCGGATCAGTGGCTCTTACTTTATTGAAAATCGCATTTAAATCTCCTTAAAACCAGCATGCAGTTTCACTACAGTGTGTACAAGTCTGACTATGCATATATCAGAAGCTTTTTATTGGAGTCTGGAGAGTGACTGTTCTTGATATAACCATTTTTCTGCCTGCAAGGGTAATCAGTCTGAGAAATGAAGGTACAGTAGTTTAATTGTGTTAACGTGCACAAAAGCAGACCTGAGGAAATTGCAAATATGTTTTAATGCTAATGCAATCACATTTAATGAGTTTAAACATTACAAATTCATCCCTGCTAGAGGAAAACATGCTTAAACCAGTCTAAACTGGAGCATAGCCAGCTGAAAATTGCCCAAACCCCTTCTAAAACCAGCCAAAAAGACTATATAACCAGACTGGGAGACCAACTAAGACCAGCAAACCAGCTTAGGCCTTTTTTTCACTATGCAGCATTAATGGTCTTCACTAGAGTTGTCAAAAGTACCAACTTCGGTACATATCGGTATTGAAAGTTTCTGTTGAGCGGATTCGTAAACACCTCCGATTGGCCATTATGTTCACAGCTCATCGGATATGTCTGTGATTGGCTTCAATGATCAACGCTTCAAAAACGTTGTAAATAGTCATCAATAACGCTCTTTATCGAGCGCTTACATGAGATACACATGGGAGAGTTTGAAAGCAGGCTTCTATCGCGTACCAGTCCGCTGATAGACGCCTGCTTTCAAATGCTCCCGCTTTCAAAACGCTTTCAAATTCAAACGCTTCCGTGCGTTGATCATTGTAGCCAATCACAGACATATCTTATGAGCGCGTGAACACAATGGCCAATCAGACGTGTTTACGAATTCGCTCAACAGCACTCAAAGTGTCACATTTTAAAGTTTCAGTACTGATTGCTACCGAAGTCAGTACTTTTGACAACTCTAGTCCTCACAGACAGCCGTTCTCTCAGAAATAAATACTCTATCATCATTTACTCACCTTCATGTCGTTCCAAACCAGTATGACTTTCTTTCTTCTGTGAAACACAAAAGAAGATGTTTTGAAGCTGCTCTTTTCCATACACTGAAAATGGGCCCTCATGAAAAGAAAAAAAAATTCATAAAAGTAGAAAAAAGACCTTTTATCTATATTCCAAGTCTAATGATGCCATATGATGCTTTTGTTTGAGGAACAACCTGAAAGGCAATTAATTACTGTAAATCTTGCTTGACAGTCATGGTCACCATTCACTTTCATAAAGAGCAGCTTGGACTGCAATAAATAACTCCATTTGTGTTCCACAGAAGAAAGGAAGTCATACAGTTTCAAGTATATGACTTTTCATGCTATGAGGAGCTTCTTTTAAAAAACAGGTTTGTCTTCATTGTTGCATAGACAAATTAAATTAGCAACATATTTTGGCTAGCCATTATGTAGTTTGTAATATTCCAAAGGTCTAATATTCAGACATGTCCTTTCATGACTAAATTAACTGAAAACTACTTTCATCAAAGACAAAAGAGAGAAAGTAAAGAATCAGGCAATATGCTAGAAATTTAATTATCTTCAATAAGCTACTGCTTGCTTATTTCACTTAGCTTTGCAACTTATAGGTCTTAGTACCGCATATGCTTCTACAAAGATTTCCTTGTGTATTCAAAATGACAAATCTTTGTTATCTTTCATATACCAAGTTAAACGCTGACAGTAAGGACTAGACTAATCCCTGTACTAAAGGATTCCTGGTACTAATCCCAGAGATGCGAGATGAGGTCAATCCTGAAGTGGTCATCCATTTCCCTGTTTTTTCAGTCACACTTTATTTTGATGGTCTACTTTTCTACTAACTATAAGTAACTTTGTAACTACAAACTGTATCAACTAATTCTCATTAGAGTATTAGTAGACTTAGTACACTGTCAGGCATTTGGGTTGGTAGAATAAGATGACATGTAGTTGCAAAGTTACTTATAGCCAGTAGAATGTCTAAAGTGGTCCATCGAAATAAAGTGTAACCCTTTTTCTATTGGCCACTTGAAGGGAAATAGGGATCACGGTAGCAACCAGAGTAGGTATAATAGAAAATGTTGCATTTGTTGTTTAACTTTTAACAGTCCAATTAAATCAGAATAGAGGTAAATTCCCTCCTGTAATTGTCATTTGTCACACTGGAAATGATCAAATGGCCACTTTTTGTGGCCAAAGAACAACATGGAGGAGGCATGCTGCTACTAGCTCCCTCCAGAATATCTGCCCACCAGATGCCCTTTAAATGGGCACGGCCTGAGGTCTGCCTACAGAGATGATGAAAATCTATAGTGTACTGTTCATGTGCACCTGAGTCCTCCGCTGCAAATGGCCTGCAGATTAGAGACTCCTTTGCTTTGTCTGGAAAAAGAGTGTGTAAAAAAAAAAGCAGTAGGGGGAATATCACCTGAGCACAGATGTTCATAGCTTCACCTAAAATCTAAAAAGGAAAGCAAAACTCTTAGCTTTCTTAAGTGTATAATGGCCAAATATTTTAAAAACGCATGAATTATGTGTATAGAAGAGTAGGCTTAAGCTGTAAAAAGTTGAGCTGCAATATACAGTTTAATTTTCAATATCTATATTAATTTTTAAACGCTTTAGACAATCTGAAAGAATAAATATCTTCAAAAGAACTCAATTTTATATAATAAAACAAGGTTACACTGAAATGAAAAAGCATTGACAGAAACAACAAAAAAAGGTTTGGTTTGGTTGTCGGACTCACTTACTGAAAAGAAAAGGAATGCATTCTTTGTTCAACAGTTGCGTTAGCTTTGAACCCAATCAGAGACCCTGTCAGTTAAGACTAAACAAGGCATTGATTTTAGCAAAACACGTCCCAACCTTAAACCTTATTGTGGGAATGTTAGACCAAGCTTATACTGCTTATATATACTCACACATCTCAAGAATGCCTCTAAATATTTCTACAAATTTTCCATTGCTAGAATGCTTGAGGTAAGTATGTATTTGCTATATATCTTTCTTAAAATCATCTCCAGCCTTGTCCCTACATTCATTTTGATTTACAATGCATCCAGTAGTATCTGGACACTTAAAAGTGTTGGTTCAACCAAAAATGAAAATTCTGTCATTAATTACTCACCCTCATATCCTCACACAAATTAAGATATTTTTGCTAAAATCTGATGGCTCAGTGAGGCTTCCATTGACAGCAAGATGATTAACACTTTCAAATGCCCAAAAAGGTACAAAAGACATATTTAAAACAGTTCATGTGACTACAGTGGTTCAACCTTACTGTTATGAAGCGACAAGAATCCTTTTTGTGGATTCTTTTGTATCAAACTGCCAAAGTTACCCCCCAACTGGGGTGAACCACTGAAATTTTGAAACGTTTCGAAACACTTATGATGGAACGAAGCCTCGTTTACTGAAATCACATGACTTTGGCAGTTTGATACACGTTCCAAACCACTGATTCGAAACAAAAGATTTGTAAAGCTTCGAAGCTTTATCACCTATCACTAGATATTGTTGAATAAAGTCGTTATTTTGTTTTTTTGGCACACACATTATTTTGTTTTTTTTGGTGCTTTTCGCTTCATAACATTAAGGTTGAACCACTGTAAGACCTTTGTTCATCTTCGACTGCCAGCAAGATAATTAACATTTTCAAATGCCCAAAAAGGGACTAAAGACATATTTATTCTTGTCGCTTCATAACATTAAGGTTGAACCAACCGTAAGACCTTTGTTCATCTTCGATTGCCAGCAAGATAATTAACACTTTCGAATGCACAAAAAGGGACTATAGACATATTTAAAACAGTTCATGTGACTACAGTGGTTCAACCTTACTGTTATGAAGCGACAAGAATCATTTTTGTGCACCAAAAAAACTAAATAACGACTTTATTCAACAATATCTAGTTATGGGTGATTTCAAAACACTGGTTCATGAAGCTTCAAAGCTCTATGAATCTTTTGTTTCGATTCAGTGGTTCGGATCGTGTATCAAACTGCCAAAGTTACGCCCCCTCCAGTGGTGAACCATTGAAATTTTGAAACTTTTCGAAACACTTATGACGTAACATAACCTCGTTTACTGAAATCACGTGACTTTGGCAGTTTGATACATGCTCCGAACCACTGATTCGAAACAAAAGATTTGTAAGGCTTCGAAGCTTCATGAAGCAGTGTTTTGAAATCACCCATCACTAGATATTGTTGAATAAAGGTTTTTTTGGTGCACAAAAAGTATTCTTGTCACTGCATAACATTAAGGTTGAACCACTGTAGTCACATGAACTGTTTTAAATATGTCTTTAGTACCTTTCTGGGCATCTGAAAGTGTTAATTATCTTGCTGTCAGTCGAAGATGAACAAAGGTCTTACGGGTGTGGAGCGACATGAGGGTGAGTAATTAATGACAGAATTTTCATTTTTGGGTGAACTAACCCTTTAAGCAAATGAGCAATAATTATTGTCAGTATATGGTCAGGCTTCTTTTTTGGCACAGAGGTCAGAACCTGACTGAATTTTCTAGCCCGCACTTAGGATTCCCGATGGTAGTTCACGCTTGCCGCGCTAAAGGAGGAGAGAATAACCGTGTACATAGAGACCTGAGGAAGGTCAGCTGGAGGGTACCTGACAGTGTCTTTAGCCCCAGAGGAGTTTCAGCAGACTAAGATGAGATGGCCCCATCTCTACACTACATGCTTCCAGAAATGAGTTGCAGTCCTCTGGGAATTCCTGTCATAAACAGTGGGAGGGAACAGCACCATATTCTTTAGACCCGTTCAGCCAAATCCTTTAAATCTACAAATATATAAACAAAGAAAAAAAAGCAGGGCTTGGTCAGACATGGTCAGAAAGGGGCAGGCTAGAAATAATAAAAAATGATTAAACAAAGAGGATTTCGCCCTTATTTTTTAATGGATTCTGTTTTAATTCAAACTCCTCCACAGAAGAGCAAAGAAAAGAAGAAGTGCAATTACACACCTGGGGAACTCCCAGCCTCCGATCTGTAATCATCAAGACTCCCATTAAATGCTGTGTGACACATGAAGAATTTCAATGAGGAAAATCTGCTCTGGAGAAATGCAGATGCTATATTTCAAGAAATTTTACATATGGGATTTTGTCTGAGAGGTGCATTGCTCCTCTAGTAATGCGCTTGTTATCTCAAAGGTTCAGAAAACAGATTTTTTTTCACAGGTTTTTTTTTCAACACCATCAAGACTGTTCTTTGGTAGTATAATGATAGCATCAAGAACATACTCAGCTGGATCTTAGCACATACTACACCCACTCAATGCACAGCGGCCACTGTGGGCTCACCGGAGCCGCATGTCAATCCTTTGTCACATTAAACACCACCTTGGTGGTTTCCAGAATATACTGTGACAGCTGGTGTCTTAATTATCAAGGCCTTTTCTCTCTCCTTCTCTCTTTCGTTCTCGTTCTTTTCAGGTTGTGACATCTCTCTGTGTTTTCTTAGGTGAAAGGTCACGAAGGACATACGCTGCTGCACATCTGAGGGGGGAAGAGTCGAAGGTGAAGAGGGCTTGTGTACACACACCGGCTTGTTTTGCCAGAGTACCGGAGCTTTGGATGTGTCCGCTTTCATTTCTAAAACAATAGGCCCATTCACAATCACCTCCGTGGTTTTCTTCCGAAAGAAGCAGACCTCTCGGCCAAGAACATTGCGGCGGCTTTATTCTCTCCTGTTTGATATAGTGGAGCTATTTCTAGAACTTTTCTAATCATCAAAACACACAAAAGTGCATCCTCTCTGGGACTGCTCAGAATACCAAAGCCAGAGCTAATTAAATGCGGCATAAATAAAATGAAGCTGTTGGTTTATGAACATGCAAAGACAGGCATTGAAGAGGGAGATTTTAAGCAATTTTTTTAAAACTTGGTTTAATTCTTAACATTAAATTATATGTATACATATTCTATTTGTTTGTTTTTTATCATTATTATTTGCCATTAACTTATATTTACTTCTATTACAGTACATTAAATCAATGAGCCGAGTGATAATTAATTGTTCAGTTACAATTAATTGGATGCAATATGGTCAAGCTTTTAAAGTGGTCTCATGCATGGACCCAGTTAATAGTTTGATTTTAGCAAAAACCTAGATTAGAAGATCGTAATATGCAAACCACAATGAACAGAGAAAATGAAAATAGACACAGTGTGGTCACACTTCCAAAAACAACATTGAGCTGAATGGCAATGTTGATATCTATCTGAATGCAGCTCAGACAGCACTTCACATGTGAACAGACATGCACAAATAAACAGCTCAAAATAATGGTGCTGCACTGGAATTCAATTTTCAGAATCCAGTCTATGCTGTATGGTGCAACTGGAAGAAAGCCTTTTTGAAACAATGACAGCAGAGCAGAGTAAGGGACACAGTAAGGGACACAACCTAAAAAAGACCTGAATTATAATGAAAATAAAATGATAATATAAATTGTCACTATATTGTCACATGCACACTCTGGACTCTGCCCCGCTCTCGTTCACAATCCCCCGCTCTCACTCTAATCATATACACCTGCAGCTAATCACCGTTTTGTTTGGACTTGTACTGAAACTGTTCTCTTGCACTCAGTCTTTATCTGTGTCCCAATTCAAAGGCTTCCTTCGAAGGACTAGGACTAGGACTTCAAAGGCCATGCCTTTGAAGGCCACGAAGGTTGGACTGAGAGTTGTTAAATAGGACAGTCTATGGAGAGCTGTTTTTATCGCCTAGCAACTGTGACAGCTGCCATTGATGAGTGACAGTAACATTTGTACTACACTTTTTTGAAAGTCTTATATTAAACTGTCTGAAAACAAAACTGTCCAAATATGTTCACCATGGTCCATCTCTGTATATATTAAAGAACTATAATCACATCTTAGTGATGTCAACATTTGAACTGCTTTAAAGTTGTTTTTTAAAACATTTGTATCATTAGATATTTGAGTAAGTTGAAGCCCAACGGTTGTGTTTAAAAGTGTAATTCAGCAATTTCTCTCCAAAAAATCCTGTTATCACTGGCATGAATTCTGGGGTAGGCAAGGCAGCAAAGGCAATCGGCCTTGGAATGCATCCTTTGAAGGATGCAGCCTCTGAATTGGGATGCAGCAATTGTCTGGCCTTGTTGTATGTTACATGGACTCACCTTTTGCTTTCACTGGAAAGGATTTATCTATATCAGTGGTTCCCAAACCTGTCCTGGAGGACCCCTGGCACTGCACATTTTTGATGTCTCTTTCATCTAACACACCTGATTCAACTCATCAGCTCATTAGTAGAGACTGCATGATCTGAAGTAGGTGTGTCAGATAAGGGTGACATACAACATGTGCAGTGTTGGGGGTCCTTCAGGATAAGCTTGGGAACCACTGATCTATATGTTTTTGTTACTTGTTTATGGATGATCTTCCCTGAGTTTAGGAAATAATTGATTCTTGTTTGTTGCATACTGACCCGAAATATTTACCTGTGCCTTTTAGTTATGAATTTTTTAAGATCCGTTTCCTTGTTTGGATTTTCTCGAAAAGACTGAGAACCTAAGTTTTTTGAGAAGAATATACATGTGATACTTTCCTACGTGTTCCTCATTGCGATCGTTTTATTGTTGTCATAGGTGGCAATTGTGTAGAGAATCCAAAGGATGATGCGTGACACAGAATGACAATAATAAGAAGCTTTAATAAACACTAAAAAAATGCAGACTACAAACAAATGTAACACAACTTCACTGAGAGACAATTAACTAAGGCAGACAGAAGGTTTAAATACATGAGAAAGGGTTTTCAACAGAACAAAGTACCGGTGAAGACTAATTAAAAACTATGACAACTAATGATCAAACTCAGAAAATGACAATGAAAACTAAGACTAAAACTAAACAAGATGCATCCTTTCACTACTTAGCAGTCCAGGAGGGAGGAGTAGGAAGAGGAAGACAACAATTGCGACGATGACCAGAAGAACTAGGGTGGAGATGTAGGTGGAAGGAGCCAGGGTGGAGACAGTAGGAGCAGGAGGATGACCCAGAGCCATGACAGGTAAAAGGTCCATGGTGGAACCGACGGAGGGAGGAGCCATGGTGGAGCTTTGGTAGAGGAGCCAGGCAGAACCAGGGAAATGACTAACTGAGGTGGAGATGGTGGAGTTGGAGACCAAGGCGAAGCCAAATATTTGAAGAGCCAGGGTGATGCGGAAGGCCTGGAAGGCCAGGGTAGAGATGCAGGCAGGAGTGACCGAGGTGGAGGTGTGAGCTTGGCAGACTGGGGCGCAGACAGCAGGAGTGAGGACCATGGCAGAACCGGAGGGAAAGAGGAGCCTGGTGGAGCCAGAGGGGTGGAGGGTCGAGGCGAAGCTGCTGACTCAGAAGTCCGAGCCATAGCGACGATGGGTCAAAATGGTGCCAGAGGAATGAGGGAGCCCTGTGGTGCCTGAGGGATTAAAGTCTAAGGTGGAGCAGAGTGAACACTGAGCCAAGGTGGAGCCAAAGGGCCGATTATTATAAAAAGAACTCCTCAGTAACCCAGCTTTGTGTCTGTACCTCAGCGGTGGCAGTGTTGGCGGAACTCCAGTGAACTCCATTCCAGTGAACTCCACCAATATGCCCTCCACGACGTATGATGTAGCCGACTCGCTCACCTTGACAGACTCCACATTGTGCTCAGGTTCTGTGATGAAATCAGACTCTGTAATCACTCCTTCTCTATTATCAAGGCAGGCTCGGGCTCTGGCATTTCCGTGGCGGGCATGGCTGGTGACTGGCTGGGCTCCAGGTCTGGAGTGGGGCTAATGAGGCCTTCTTCTCCCACTCCACATATTCGACGAATCTCCCTCAAGCACCATCCATGGGCAGGCATGCCTTCGACTGCACACTAAACCCAGTGTGGAAGAAAACACAAAGCGAGCGAGTCAGGATAGTGCGAGAGGCACACCGGATTGAGAAAGTCCTTCATGTGATTCTCGAGGGACTGATTCCCCCTGCTGTAGCAGAAGGAGCTGAACAGCTGCAGGCATGTCCATGTTTATAATTTACAGATGAAATAATCCAATTTGTGGTCTCTCTATCACAGGTGGCTTGTGTAGAGAATTCAAAAGAATGATACATTATGAAGAATGATAATAAGAAGAAGCATAACAACTTCAATGAGTGACAATGAACTATGGCAGTCAGAAGGCTTAAATACACAAGGAAGGGTAATCAACAGCAGGGAACAGGTGATGACTAATTAGAAACTATGACAACTAATGAACAAACTCAGGCAATGACAATAAAAACTAAGGCTAAATCTAAACAAGACAGTGAAAACTAAACTTAACCTTGACAATTGTGTTCTGTTAATGTTTCCTGTACCACCAAAAGACTGCTTAAAACAGCTTTAACTTAACTGCACAATTCACGTTACATCATTTTAAAAAAGTAAAATTAGTTTGTCTATTTTCATTTCGCCAATGAAGATACATCCAAAACGAATCCACTGCAGAACAGCTGTGTGACAAACAAGCAACACAGCTGTGATTTGTTCCTAAATGAAGCAGTGTTTTAATGAATCAGTTGAGTGGATGATTTAGTCACTCACTCATTAAACAGTTGCTTTCTTTCATTCCTGAATAAATTAGTGGGCTTGAACAAACCAATGATTGAGTGATTCAGTCATAAAGCTGCTTTATGATTGAATCATATGCGCACGGGCTAATTATGAGCTACAGGCAAAACAAGTGAAAAATTTCATTTTTGAGATATCATCTAGTGATCCCAATGCTCCAAATAGCAATTAAACATCTAAAAGTATCTTTATTTGTACAATTTCTGAGGAGTACCTTTCCCTTGTCCATGAAAAATCATCATTAATTTTCATTAAAAGTTTCATTCATGTTATTCAAACAATTGTTGTATAATGAAAAAAAAAAAAAGAAAAGGAAAGAAAGTCAAGGTTTTGACTTGGTGTGTGCCAAATCTGGTGTTATTGCCAGGGATTTTAAGGTATGGTTGCTGGGTGATTTTGTTTTGGAACCTTCATAAAAACTTTAACTCGATTTTTCTCAAAATTGACTTTGCTGACTCTAGCGACTTTAAACAGGTGTAGCTCATTAATTTTTTGTCTGATTCCAACAAATCATACATCATTTTAAATGTTAAATAACAATAACTCGGGAGGAATGCTTGAGAAACATACATACATGCTCTGTGAATGCTAGACATAATCTGATTCAATTCAAGGTAATACATAGGCTCCATTATTCAAAATCAAAACTTCATAAAATATATCCTACAGTATCTCCACTCTGCAACAAATGTAAAACAGTAGACGGCACTTTGTTCCATTCTTTTTATGGTCATGCTCCAAAATCCAGCCATTTTGGAAAGGTATATTTAAATTTCTTTCTGAAGCACACTCTATCAATCTGGAGCCTGAACCCAGCATTGGTATTTTAGGAGCAAATAGTGCTTTTTGCAATAGATATCAAACACAATCCATTATGTTCTGTATGATGTTAGCAAAAAAACTTCTAAAGATTCAAAAAATTCTACACACTGTAAAACTTTTCTGTAAATTTACAGGAAATTTCTAACAGTATTATACTGTATTTTCATAAAACAGTAACATGCTGTATATTTTACAGAATGTCTGTAAATATACAGTAGTCTTCTGTTTTCAGCCCGTTTCACTCGTAATACAGTATAATACTGTAGAAGCATTGCATTATGGGATTGTTTTTTTTTTACCGCGCTCATTTCAAATTTCTAGGCCAGGCATACATTTTAGCTTCTCTCCCAACGCTTTTAGTGTTTCACGTCGACTCTTCAGGGTTTAATGTTATCATTAAACGATATCTGAGTGAACATAGTGTGCAGTTTTAAGCTTTTGAAGCGTCAGTTTGCCTGAGACGCGGGATGACTGGACGGCGCTGCTGAGAAGACGGAGATGTTATTTTCCGCCTGATTAATCAAAAGTTTGCCTGTGTCGAGAAGACGGATAAACGATTGTTCGGCTGAGAATACGGTAAGTCAGTCTTTTCGTTCGCGTTTCTATTTTGTCATGAATGGGTTGATCTTGAAATGTTAAACTTGTCATGAGCAAACGGTTAACGTTACTCTGTTCTCAGCGCTTCACGCAGTAACACTGATGTTTCATCTTATAGACAACCTTAGCATATGTTATTCTTACAACCTGATTTTTAAACTGTTTTTTTTTTTTTTTCTCCTCTCGTTTCAGGCTCAATCATCTGATGTGCTCCATTGTTTACGTAAGTGTTGTGCTTATTTCAAGTGTATCAGGTTTATGGCAAAGAATTCAGTGAATAAACGATT
Source organism: Ancherythroculter nigrocauda (assembly GCA_036281575.1). Lineage (NCBI taxonomy): Eukaryota > Metazoa > Chordata > Actinopteri > Cypriniformes > Xenocyprididae > Ancherythroculter > Ancherythroculter nigrocauda. Next base: position 16,464,511 of record VTFQ01000022.1, on the reverse strand, counting down.
TTATTTTGTCAATTATTTTAAGCAATATTTTAAGATGCATATTTTCGGGAAGTGTAACAGGACACATTACTGAGATCATATGCTTAGCTGTGAGTCCTTGTTTTCACAAAAATGCTATGGTGAATGAATGCACAATATTCACTTCTCTCTCTTTCTCTCTCTCTTTGCTTTTCTGCTTTTAGGCTCTTTGACATATCCCCTAAACATGGCTCAAGAACCAGGAAGGGGGGAAAATGACCTTCTGTGAAATATGGTTATGTTAATGTAAGTATTGCACCTAATTTCACATGTGATGTAATCAGGTTTATGGCAAATAATGGACTACTTGCACTGAGGCTTGTAACACACGTTTTGAAATAATACAACTTGCCTATTTCTGCTTAGTGATCGATGCTGCAGTGTGTGTGAGACCTGATGAATAAGTTCAGGACAAACCTTCATTTATTTTTATTAAATATTTTAATCCCTATTTTTCATTGACAATCATTTCACTGTGTGTAATTCTTAGTATTCAAATTCTTAATATTCAAACTATATTTGTCAGTCCGCTGTCAGTGCATTACTGTTTAAAGGGTTAGTTCACCAAAAAATGAAATTTCTGTCATGAATTACTCACTCTCATGTCGTTCCACACCTGTAAGACCTTCACTCATCTTCAGAACACAAATTAAGATATTTTTGATGTGAGAGCTTTCTGCCACGTCGCAGAGACACATGGATTACTTTAACAATCTGTTTCCTACCATTCTTCACCTTGAATGTGTAAGTTGTGCTGCTGCCTATGGAGGAACAGAAAGCTCTCAGATTTCATCAAAAAATATCTCCATTTGTGTTCCAAAGATGAACAAAGGTCTTACGGGTGTGGAACGACACGAGGGCAAGAAATTAACAACAGAAATTTAATTTTTGGGTAAACTAACCCTTAAAGATGAATTTAAATATTTAACATTGCTAAATGTCTCGAGGCAGGTACCACTTATTTATTATACTATTTTAAAAGACTGGGATAAGAGCACCAACACACACAAGCTAAATTCAACAGGTATAAAATATGAGAAAAACGGTAAGAGAAAAACAGTAAGAGAAAAACAGTTAATGAGAAGACGAGCACTGGACTGCAGCAGGTTAGTGCTGTATGGAGGGGAGCTGAATGCTTTTACCAGAAACTCCCAAGATGTAGTACGACGTACAACGCGGAAGTAGTTGTGCATATAGTCCATTCAATGAATAAACAGTTTCATTGAATACAATTATAAGCATTATTTTTTAGTTGCATCTTTTCTGAAGTGTTAATTGGACATTTTAACTTACTGCAACAAATGCTTAGGCTGTTAGTCCTTGTGTTCACAAAAATGCTATGGTGCATATATTCACAATATTCATTACTGTTTTCTCTCTCTCCTTTTTTTCTCTTTCTTTTCTGCTTTTTTAGGTACTTTGACATCAACCATGAACACGGCTCAAGAAACAAGAAGGGAAAGTGACTTCCAAGACTGGCAACACTGTGCAAAAAAGGAGCAGTACTGAAAAACTTGTAGGCCTACTATTTGTTTTTACTCCACATTTGAAAAAATGTTAAATGTAAATAAGATTGCTGTATTGTTCATTGATAACTGCTGAGTGCATTTAAAATGTTGACCTTTCAACATTGCAATTTTCTGCTTTTTTCCATAAAAAAATAAAAGTTTTAAAACTCAAGAGTATGTTGCTTTCTATTTCCTTTGCCATAACATAACAAAAGTATATTTTTTAATTATTTAATGACAAATATGTGTAGTATGAAAAGCTGTATAAATGCAGTTAATAGCTGTAGATAAACAGTATAATGCTGTAAAAGTACATAATATTACAGCAGGATACTGTATTTGATAATTACAGCACTATACTGTAAATGTTGTTTACAGAAGTAGTACTGTAAAAATACAGTAAGTGGCTGGCAACCCAGCTGCCAGTATTTTACTGTAAATTTACAGCGAAAAGTTTTACAGTGCAGATGTGGAAAGCAGACACTGTCCCAACCATTGAACTGTGTACCAGAGAACTGGGCAATATGTTGCATCTGGAAGAATTGAGATACTCATTAAACGAGAAACTACCCACTTTTTAGAAGATTTGGAATCCAATCAAATTATTCTTACGGGAGGACTGAATTAGCTTTTATATTTATGCTTTATTGCCTATTCCATACTGTCCAGTTTCACTTTATTTATTTTTTGTTTATGCTGTTGCTGTCCACCAATTTTTTATTTTTATTTATTTATTCACTTATTTGTTTTGCTGCTACTCAAATACAATATGCTTTTGTTTATAGAACATTTAAAAGAAACCTTCTATAATTAATAGATAAATTATAGATATGTTGTAAAATTAGTCAAGCATATGTACAATGGTCCTATTAGAAAATTCCTGTTCTGTACATTTTTTGTCTTTGTAACCATTGTGTAGATATTCGTCTTCAAGAAATAAATAAAAAATTATTTATTTTTATTTGCTCATTGAAACTCATTTTGCCAGAAAGGGTCACATATGCTTTCTGAAAGGAAAAAATAGTGATCTGGAAACTAATATTTGAATATTGACAGTATTTACACTTCAGTTTGATTATTCCCATCTATCTATCCATCCATCCATCCTTCCATCTATCCCTCTGATTCCTCTAATGTAGTTTAACAGCTCGACCTTTTACCCACTGCTATCTTTTATACTACCCATGAACTTTCTTTTAATACCCTCTCATGCATGGAGTCATATTTCAGCTCTATATTCTGGAGAGTGTTTAATGAATTCCTAATGGTCTCTGATTTACATCATGGACTGCATAGTCTCATATTCCTTTAATTTATCTTCCGCAACTCTTCTCGGAGATGCTCATCACGCATTCATGGGTCATGGCTGGGCCGCTATGCTTGATACTTACCTGCAAAGATGAATCCTTCACAACACAGCCCTGGGCATGTCCATTCTCTCTGCCCGCTGTACGAGCTCTCAGCCCCGGGTGCACCTGTAGGCCCACCTTTAGGCGTGTCTGTTAACTACACCCCTTGCATAAGATTCAGTTTAGGCCATTTGCATGAGCTCTAGACATGTAAGATCAACCTGACTTCTGTTTGGGTCCTTTTGTTAAAATCCAGCGTAATTTGCACGCTGGGGAAAAACAACTTCAGCTGCGATAAAAAGGCTTATAATTAATTATTCATGTGGTTATAAATGTAGGCGCATGGGCTAATGGCCTATGTGGCATTATATAATAAAATACTATAATTATGTTTTAAGAATATTTTATAGTCCATTATACATGCCAGAAATCGATGATGAATTTCAAAATTATTGCAGCACATGAATTTCGTTATTTCCGTCTGTCCTTGCTCTATATAATCATTGTGGAAAATGTACTTTACAAAACCGTAATTAGAATATAATTGTTTTTGGGTCTAGATGAGCACAAGTGAATTAGAATTTGCTGAATCGTACCCAGATTTATTAGTTTTCCTATTTTACAGGCAGCTCTTTTGACACAGCGTCTCACAATACGCAGAGAATGTAATCTTGCGTGAAAATGACTATTAAGATTGTGTCAAAACAGTCATTTTTTCAGCCTTGCTTTCATAAGATTGCAAGTTAATACATCAGACTCAACAACAGTGAGCGGAGGGAAAAGACAGCGAAATGAACATGAGCTAAAATAGCACCCAGGGGAGACATTCGTTTGCCTCTGTTCTGCATTAACAAACTTGGCTGTTTCCAAAAAGAGAAGGAGGGGGAAGAGGAAGCTATTTGAGATTCTGGAGGAGTCGTCCCTGCCATCACCTCCATCTTTCCGCCGCTCTCCTCCGCCTGGCCAACCTGTGCCTTAAACACAAAGAGCATTATGCATGAGCCCCAGAAGGTCTCTGAACATTCTACATCCTGCCACCCCTCTGCCCAACCTTCACACAATGTCACAGATGTCCCTTAAAAAAACATTTGTTATCCTCTACCATTCTCATCATAGCAAAACAATTTACTGGGTTAACTTAGCATTACATTCTTGATTACATTTTCATGTTGAATAAAAAAAATAAATAAATTTTGCATTGTATAGTTAACTTTATAGTGCATGGCACTATCATAGTATCAACATTAAAAGTATTTTCATTATACATGCCCAATATGCCATTAACGCCATTTCCATTAACCAAATAATTTTCAAAGACTGTTAGTAAATTTAACTAATTTAATTGTAAACCATGCTGTTTTATTTACAACTTCTAAACATCATTTTTTAGTGTAAAACAATATAAAACACTGTGTTATTGATGTTTAACAGACCATAATATTACCATTTTCTATTGTACATATTCAAAAAAGGCATTACAATTGTATATGTCCCAAAAATGCATAATTTCTCTGCTAGATATCAAAACAAAGAAACATAGCAGGCATTACTATGATAACATATGTTCAAAAACAAGGTATTTGGTTTGTTAGAATAAAGTTTTCACAAAAGTTGCAGACAGCAACTTTTACTTATCAAAAATTAATTTCAAAATTCAACTTTCATTCCCCACACTTTGTCTATTATCAGGTTTTACACAGAGCAGTCATCACAAGTTTCACAAATTTATTCAATAACTGGCAAGCCTTCACATTTTTAATACATTCAAATATTGAACTTCATCACTTAAAAAAACCACACATTGGTTTGACTAAAATACTTAATGTCAAGTTGGAACCAATGAGACATATTATAATCTTTATATTTTAAATAATATTTAAATATATGTGGCGTATTTTATTTCATGATTGATAAGTGAAAGTGTCCATTTCAGTTACACTATCATTTGTATTAGACTTGAGGAGCTCATTACAAGCAAACAAGATAAACAGACTGTCTGCAAGTTTGGGAACAGGCCATTTAGTCCAACAAAACAGTCCATTTAAAAGTCGAAGCAAAAAACAATTTTACCATGATACCATGACAAAAATAATGAATTTGGTTTGTTAAAGTTCTCACAAAAGTTGCAGACAGCTTTCAGTCTACAGTCTGTTATCAGGTTCTATTATCAGGATTCACAATTTTATTCAATAAATTATTTTATATACAAAAAAAAAAAAAAAAATTTATATTCAAATATTTAACAATGCCTCGAGAATTGCTTCACTTTAAAAAATAATCACACATTGGTGTCTAGGCTAAAATACTTAATTTAATGTTAAAACCAATTACACATATTATAACTTTTATATTTTAAAATAATATTTTAACATTTTAAGTAAGTAATTATTCTAATCGCAGTAAGGATAATTGCATCAGTTTACTTTACTAAACACTGAATCAGAAAACCAAACAAACACAAACACAAACACAAACGGAACAACCATGAAACAATAACGAGATTGGACCAAGAACACTTCAAACTCAGGGCTATATATATACAAAGGATAATCAAAGGGAGGAAACAAGAAACAGGTGCGGCAAATTAATCAAACAATGAATCGCTATAGAAACAAGGAAACAGAAATGGAAAACAGCAAACAATGCAAAACCAACTTAAAGTCCATGAAAACAAAATTCAAACCCAGACATAACATGACACCCAGGGTGTCACTTTGAATTCAGAGGATCACTTGCGGTTTGTGTTCGAACAAATATTGGTTTTGTGTCAAGAATCCACTTGAAAGTGTGATATGTTAATCTCATTGCTAATGGCTCTCTGAAAGGTTTCTTAATATTCTCTCCTCAGCCCACTACAACAGAGCCTGTCTCCACAAGGTTAATTAGTTGCAGGTCCCCTGAGGGCCCATAAGTGATGAGAGCTTAAGATAGTGAAAGTAGTTCCTCGGCTCATAGCGACATAACAAGGTTAATGGGTCTCTTATATCTTTCATCCATGCCAACCTGCACTACTGCCCACTTTGTCTGCATGCTGAGCCTGGTATTATGAATAATCAGTTTTTTCTCCCAATGCTGTGCTAACTATTAAGTTACTTTGAGATGTACAATCATAAATAAGCATGTTCTTTTGTCTAGTTCTCAAACACTAAAGCAGCAGGTTCTGTGCTGTATAGCGAGGGCAACATCTGTTTATGAAACAGATGATTTTCTCAATGTTCTTTTACTCAATGTGCAGTCTGTTCCACAAACAGCTGTTCCTCATTTAAACAAGGTGAATTACTCTGAAGACAAAAAAGATGAAGAACATAAAAGAAAACAGAAGATTACACATTTGGGTCAATAGTGTGATACTTTTTTGTCATTTTTATGAATTCTTTCCCATATAGATTAGAAATTGAAGACACACACACACACACACACACACATATATATATATATATATATATATATATATATACACACACACACACAGGTGCATCTCAATAAATTAGAATGTCATGGAAAAGTTCATTTATTTCAGTAATTCAACTCAAATTGTGGAACTCGTGTATTACATAAATTCAATGCACACAGACTGAAGTATTTTGTCTTTGGTTCTTTTAATTGTGATGATTTTGGCTCACATTTAACAAAAACCCACCAATTCACTATCTCAATAAATTAGAATACTTCATAAGATCAATTTAAAAAAGGATATTTTAAACAGAAATGTCAGGCTTCTGAAAAGTATGTTAATTTCTATGCACTCAATACTTAGTTGGGCCTCCTTTTGCATGAGTTACTGCATCAATGCGGTGTGGCATGGAGGCGATCAGCCTGTGGAACTGCTCAGGTGTAATGGAAGCCCAGGTTGCTTTGATAGCAGCCTTCAGGTCATCTGCATTGTTGGGTCTGGTGTCTCTCATCTTCCTCTTGACAATACCCCATAGATTCTCTATGGGGTTCAGGTCAGGCGAGTTTTCTGGCCAATCAAGCACAGTAACACCATGGTCATTGAACCAGCTTTTGGTACCTTTGGCAGTGTGGGCAGGTGCCAAATCGTGCTGGAAAATGAAATCAGCATCTCCATAAAGCTTGTCAGCAGAAGGAAGCATGAAGTGCTCTAAAATTTCCTGGTAGATGGCTGTGTTGACTGTGGACTTCAGAAAACACAGTGGACCAACACCAGCAGATGACATGGCAGCCCAAATCATCACTGACTGTGGAAACTTCACACTGGACTTCAAGCAACATGGTTTCTGTGCCTCTCCACTCTTCCTCCAGACTCTGGGACCTTGATTTCCAAATGAAATGCAAAATTTACTTTCATCTGAAAAGAGGACTTTGGACCACTGAGCAACAGTCCAGTTCTTTTTCTCCTTAACCCAGGTAAGACGCTTCTGACGTTGTCTTTGGTTCAGAAGTGGCTTGGTACGTGGAATGTGACAGTTGTAGCCCATTTCCTGAAGATGTCTGTGTGTGGTGGCTCTTGATGCACTGACTCCAGCTTCAGTCCACTCCTTTTGAAGCTCTCCTAAGTTCTTAAATCAGCTTCGCCTGACAATCTTCTCAAGCCTGCGGTCATTCCTTTCACTTTTACACCTTTTCCTACCACACTTTTTCCTTCCAGTCAACTTTCCATGAATATGCTTTGGCACAGCACTCTGCGAACAGCCAGCTCTTTCAGCAATGACCCTCTGTGGCTTACCCTCATTGTAGAGGGTCTTGATTATTGTCTTCTGGACAAATGTCAAGTCAGCAGACTTCCCCATGACTGCTGTTGGGATTACTGACCTAAACCCAGTATTTATACCCTGAGAATGGTGATTTAATAGAACTTGAAATTAAATATTCTAATAATTTGAGATACTGATTTTTTTTATTTTGATATGCAGCAAGCTGTAATCATCAAAATGAAAACAAAAAAAGTCTGGAAATATTTTACTTTATGTCTAATAAATCTAGAATATATTTAAGTTTGACTTTTTGAATTAAATTAAAGAAAAAAATAACTTTTTCATAATTTATTGAGATGTTTATTGAGATGCACCTGTAATTTATTGAGCACCTGTATATACATACAGTGACTTGAATATACCTCTTCTGTGTTGATTCAATTTGATATTTTTGTTAGGTATCAAATAAAAATAAAAAATGTCAGGGTTATACTGTAATGTTTTAAAGTCCAATCATTCCAAATATCAAATTGTAATATTTATTAAACAAAGTAAACTCAGATAAAGCACAGAGAAACTAACATGTAAAACAAAATACCGGACAATGAGTGAAACAATCTGAGGGACTTAAATACACAATGATAATGAACTAAATACAGACAGCTGTGCCCATTAAATGAATCTCCATGACAACAGATTAGTGGCGGGAAACTAGAACAAAGGAAACAGGTAACTAATGAGAAACAAATTAAAAGTCCATGAAAATGAAACAAACAGAGCATATCTGTGACAGAATGCCCCCCTCCAGGAAAGCGCGACCTTGAGCTGTAAAGGAGGAGGTGGTTCAGGAGGCATACGAGGGGCTGCTGAAGGGCTGGAGACTAGGGGAGATGGTGGCAGAAGAGACCATGGTAGCTATGATGGTGGGAGAAGCCAGGAGCAGAGGTAGCCAGGTAGTGACCCAGAGAGCAGCCAGGACGATGGCCCATGGTGGAGTCGACAGAGGGAGGAGCCATGGTGGAGACTTGGCTGACGACACCCGGGGGATGACTGACAGAGATGAATCCGTTGGACATGGAGTCTTGGCACAGACAGAGAGCGGAGGTTTTGGAAACCAAGGCAGAGTCACAGTGTCGAGCATCGGAGGTGGAGCCATAGTACCAGAGGACTGAGGCGGAATGACCCAGGACCAAGGCGATGCAGGAGGGAAGGTGGAGCCCGGTGAAGCTGAAGGGGTGGAAAGATGGAGTGCAGCGGACGGCCTGTAAGTCCGTGGTGCAGACAGGGTGATGACTGACCAAGGTGGAGCCGGAGGGACGAGGGAGCCGGGTGGAGCCGTAAGGACGATGGTATCTGGTGGAGCTGAGGGAGGGAGGAGCCAAGGTGGAGTCGACAGGTAGACAGACCGAGGTAGAATGAGGGGTTCAGCGGCTGGAAGCAGAATCAAGTCAAGTCACTTTTATTTATATAGCGCTTTTTACAATGCAGAATGTTTCAAAGCAGCTTTACATTATAACAGGAAAATTTTGCAGAAAAAAAGAAAATAGTGTCAGTTCAGTGTTGATTCATTTCCATTGTAAAAATCATTAGTTATTAAATTAGTTAATTTATCTATACAGCAGCTCTGGAGAAAACAGTGATATCATCGTCCAGCTCAGTTCAGTTCCCATACAATAGTGTCAGTGCAGTCAGATCAATAATATTGTTGAATATTAAGTTTCCCCAACTAAGCAACCCAGAGGCAACAGTGACAAGGAACCCAAACTCCATTAGGTGACAGAATGGAGAAAGAAAAAAAACCTTGGGAGAAACCAGGCTCAGTTGAGGAGTCAGTTTTCCTCTGGCCAAAAAACGAACACTGTATGATTATTATTCAGGCAGCATCACAAGTCAGAAGTCAGATTGGGATCGGAGCCAATCTCGGAGCATTCAAAATATTTAATCCAGTTCCATCTGGTTGAAGATTGGAGTCATCATGCCAGTATGGAGACGCGTTTGCTGAGGATCTGTGCCACTGGCTAGGATCTATGCCACTTGCTGGAAGCAGAGCTGGAGGATCCACTTGCTTGGATGAAGCTGGAGACTGTAAGACCTGATGCTTATCCACACAGCATTGCATTAGGGAAGAAGGCGAGGAACTGAAGGGAACCAGCCAAGGCGGGGCTGATGGACTGGCTGAATGAGGATGAGGAGGATGGGTGGGATCAGCGGCGACAACATAGAACCTGTACAGGGCAATAATACCGGCTTTATGCTGGGTATGTCCAGCAGTGATCATGAAGGCACAGAACATACAGGGTGGGGCAAGGTGGGAAGCTCTAACTCCGCTTCCCAGTCAATCAACCATTTCTTAGTGTCCAGCTCCACTAATACCCCCTCTGGCACGAATGTTGCTGACTCACACACCTGGTCAGACTCACATTGGGGCTCAGGCTCAAGGGCGATGGTTGGTGCTGTCCTCCTCTCAGGCTCTGGCTCATACATCACAGCAGGTGTGAGCTCTCCATCTGTGGTGGGCTCTGGCTTATTGTCCATGCATTGGGGTGTAGCTTGGCTGGGCTCTGGGCTTGGCTGCTTGATGGGTACGAGGTGGGGCTGGATAATGGTGATGTTATCTTCAGCTTCACCCACAATAAAAGAAGATCTATCTACCCTCAATGCAAAGTTGATGTACTCCTCTAAAGCCCGGGATACACTGCAATTGTGTCTTGCGACCAAAGATAGCCAATGATCATTTTCTGACATTGTCAGAAATTCAGCATGATCAACGCACAGTGTTTGCTGCTACGACCTACGTCTACTGACCAGCCAATAAAAATGCGACATGAAATCAGCGCGACATGGCGCTAAACTTAAAACTGCTTACCTCAAGCTCTTTTCCCTTCTTCTTTCACTGCTTAGTTTTTTTTTCAGCACACATAAAAACTACAACTGCCAAAGTGTGATTCAACATGGTCTTTTTGTTCATCACTAGCGCATGCTGATGACATTGTATTCTTCTATAGAAACTTGCATCATACCTTACGAGTCAATAGTGTTGGCTTAATGTCCAACAGGTGTTTCCCTGCATGAGGAAGGAGATTTCATCATCCAGCTCAGACCTGAAGCCCTCCATGAGGGTGATGTCATCACACCTCACTCAGTGGCAGATGTTAACAAATTCCTCCACATTTTCCCTGAGATTGCGGCCATCTTGAAAAATAAAAACAACAACTCCTTCTTGTTCATAGCAGCCTCTCAGAAGGGCAACTTTTATTGCTGCAATATCCAAATTTCTTTAATGGTTCCTGTGTTCTGTAACATTTAAAGTCCAATGATGATGAAGAAGGTTTAAAAAGATCAAATTGTAATTGTATTTATTACACAAAGTAAACTCAGATAAAGCACAAGCAAACAAACACCATGTAAAATGCATCAATACTCGACAATGAGTAAAAAAGTCTGGCAGTAAGTTTTGGAAGATCATTTTTAGTCCATCTCTGCAAAACAGACTTTTCAGGATAGAGGATGAACTAAAAATGAACTTCCAAAACTTATTGCCAGATTCTAGAAAATAAATTCTTCAAATAGTGGTACAAGACTATGTGGTGCTGGTCATTCAGGAATCACTCTCTTTATCTGTCTATAAAGCTTATAAATAAACAGTCAGATTCCCCATAATCCTCCCTGCCAGTCACATGCACACACTCCACACCAATCACCCATTGCCACATTCAGCTGAAGCACATTATCTGGACTATTTAAGGCTCACTCACACACCACCTCAAGTCTTGTTTACCCTTGTGTTACATTTCTGAGCGTTTCCCTGTGTTGATTGCCTGCCTGTTTCTGATCCTGTTTGCCTTTCGTTTACGACCCTTTGCTGCCTGCCTTTGGACTGTGTAGGCCTATTGTTTCCTGACCTGTGAGTGATAGCTGCCTGTCCTGACCAATGCCTGTATCCTGACCATGATTCTGCCTATCCCTTGCTGTTCCTGTTTGCCCCTGCTTTGACCCTGCCTGTACGACCACGCTCTTATTTAATAAGGCTTGCAAATGGATCTCTACCTGAGTCCCGCTTCGTTACACTTATTAAGTGGGGGTCATTTTTTAGGATTCTTTACCATAGCAAAGTCTGACAGAACCTGACACCTTGCTTACACCTTACTTCTGGAGACTGAGGATATATATGTTACACTATATATTTTATTACATAGTATTAAATATGACTATGTTTAAATTTATTTCTCTATTTTCTATCTCGCCATTACTGACTGCTTTAACACCTTTATTGAGAGTTCCCTTTATCCCTCAATCATCAGGGTCAGAGTATTATTCATCTCTGCCAGAGGAGTACATGTATGAGTGTAATTATTCCAATGATTAAGCTGAGAACCTGAAGCATGTGTGGGAGTTTTTAGCCCCTCGTCATGTTTATTATGTATGTATACCACACCGGGGCCTTGAGTAAACAACATCTAAACAACATCACCAGATACTCCTCTTCCTCTTTGAAATTCCAGATCAGTGTTCAAATCATACCAAAGCTTCTGGGTGCTACATAAAATAAAAGATGTTCATTCACCGTCATATTCTGATGTTCTGCTAGAATTACTAAACTCATTCTAAACTACTAAACTAGTTTGCACATGCACAGTAATGTCCAGTAATATCTCCAGTCAACAAATTCGGGAGTTGGTAAGGTGGAGAGATGGTATGCTGTGTTGAGGAGAGCAGAAAGGGGCAGAATTTTAAAGTGTGACCTGTCACTTGAAGATAAAGGTAAGTGTGCAAGGCTTGAGCATGAGTTTCATATTGTTGGATCCCTCATATGCACTTCTAAGCCTTCTTTTGTGCTTGAACGCAGGGGAATGTGCAAGCCAGCAGGTGATGTGCTCAGCTTTGAAGTCTATGATTTGAATATTGTTTCAATGAATTAAATGATTGTTTACTGCAAAGTAGTCAGAAAAAAAAATAGAGAGATATTGATGCCATTCATTTGAGTCAAAACCTCAAGCAATTAAGTTTTTAAAAGTATGACTATCCATCCAAGAAGAATGTGTAAATATACAAAATTGATCATTTACTGTCAAATCTATTAAATAATTTCCATTCAAAGTTTGGGGTCAGAGAGATTTTTTAGCTTTAATTTATTTTCTTTCTTTTTTGAGCATGAAATCAGCATATTACAATGTAAGGAACCCCGCATCGGCCCAAAAACGAAATCCGACACACCTGGGCGAAGGTTAATGCGTGTATGCCTTTTCAGCGTCTCTGAATGTTCACTTAATTTCACTCGTTTAATCTGACTCCAATTTCAAATGATTATTACTCTTAGGTTGTGTTTCCAATTAGAAATTAATCATTTGTTATGTATTAATTTAGATATTCGATTATTCTGATTACCTTATATCTTCAATTATTTCGTTCACTGCAGTCCCGGTATCGCTTTAGAAGAGTTACTTCGGCCGATTTGAGCACTCTTCCCGGACACAAACTCGTCAGTCTGACCTTAAACATTGGATGCAGGGTAAATATCTACCTTTAAGTCGGTCGCGCTCTGCTTACTCGTAACAAAAAGCATAGTTTTTTATATATTTACGAAAACTGCAACTTCTTTAAGGCAGTGATTGTCAATAATCGAAATGGACTTAATTGACATGCCCCATGCTCCATCTATTAAACCTTTCGTATGAACAATCCTGAACACAGATTTGAGGTAATACCTTCGCCTTGATCTACTAGAAATAATGGATTAAGAATAATACAGAATCAACCAAATATAACATTTTATTTGTCAAGTAAAAATATATCATGCCAATTACATTACAATTAGACAATTAGAAGCCAATTCAGAAATGTTAAATGCATAACATCGATTACTCAAAGAAATGCATATACACACAGTGATATGTGAATGTCTTCAGACATTCACCCATCTCTGTATGGGGGTTCTGGTTACAGAAGGTCCCACATGAATGCTTTGCTCTTTACCTTTTATACCAGGACCAGAACAAGAGGATCGTAAATGTTTATTACACCAACACCTGTTTTGGGGGAGAGGAGAAGAGACACCACCCAAAAAGAGGACAGAATTTTCCTTAATTTTCCATCTTCTTCATAATTCTAGTGACTGCTGTGAAATTGAGACCATTTTACCAACCACACTGAGACTTTTAAAATGATACCAAACAAGGGAAAAACAATAGATACACAAGTTACATTATACATAGAATATAATTTTTCAGTGACTTGAGGCAGGGGGAAGGAGAGTTTGTGTGTGTGTGGGGGGTGGGGGGGGGGGGGGGGTTGCATACTGTAGATGTGTGGGGGCAAGGCGTTGTCCTATGCTATTCTTTTAAGATCTTCTCTCCAGATACGCTTTATTGCTTTATTGCAGGATGCTTGATCTCAGTTTTCGTTTAGCAGGAAAATCAAGCCTTACAACAATCATTTCTGAAGGATCATGTGACACTGAAGACTGGAATAATGACTGCTAAAAATTATTACATAAATTACATTTTAAAATGTATTAAAATACAAAACAGTTATTGTAGATTGTAGTAATATTTTAATATATAGTAATATTTCGATTAAATAAATGCAGCTTTGGTGAGTGTGGCTTATTTTAAAAACCTTTTTAAAAACAATATTAGTAAGCATTTTATTTTCATTTATTTTAGTTATTCAAGTTATTGTGAATAACACACACATACACACTGGGGAAAAAAGGGCCAAGCCAAAAATGGCTATAAACATTGTCTTATTGGTCAGGAAATTAGCAAAATGTAAGCAAATGCACTATGTAAAAAGCATCTGCTGTCTCAGAAAAACATCAAAGACAGAATGAAGTGTTTGGCAGAATATGGGAAGTTGCGTGTGGATTGATGAGTCACAATGAAACACCAGTTGCATGGTGATGCTCCAGAGCGGTGTCTTCCAAAATCTACTGAGAAATATAATAATAAATGCATCTCAACCACAGTGACGCATGGAAGTAGAGGTGTCATTGTGTGGAGAGCCTTTGGTATTGGTGAACTACACTGTGAAAAGTCCTTTAATGTATAGGAGAATATTGCAGAATGACTTGCTTCCCACAAATGAAAAGCTGTTATCTAAAGAGGAATGATCAGATGTTATTTTTCAACAAAACTATGCTCCTGCCCTGCAAAGACAACCAAGGCTAATGTTTTGTCCTGGTCAGAGTCCAGATTTGAACCCTATAGTGAATATTTGGTCTCACATTAAACAGACGAAACATTTAAAGAAAACAAAGGGGAAGGCTATTGCATGCTAAATTACTTTATCTTCATTATATATATATAATTATTATTAGTAGTAGTAGTAGTAGTGGTATTAGTATTAGTATTATTATTTATTTATTTATTTTTGCCAAAGTCAAAAGGCAATGTATAAGGCATTTATAAACTAAACTGGAATGTTGGATGTTGGATTGGATGTTGAACAGCACGTCTCAGTCACATCAACAAAAAGCAATATACCCATTCTGCAACATTGTGCCTTTTGAATTCTCCTGTGGGTATATGTTTAGCAGCTCTGCCATGGTAAAGATTGAATTTGTTTACATGGATTGGCAGGGCTATAATACCTCTATGCAGCTGGTTGAACCATTTGTGTTGAATATAAATGCCCGCTGCTCTTGCATACGTGTACACTGCCATATTAAATCACATCTAGTGGCTGAACATGAGTTTGAAATCAATGCCCTTGCGGCAATGAGAGTGATTTAACGTGCTCTTCTGAAAGATCTGCAGGCACTGGAGATTAATGAGCGTGTGACATCGTCAATGCATTCAACATCAGTCGGTCATATTCTTTTTGTCCTTTCAGAATGTGCATCTCCTGTCACTCAGAAACTGAGGTATGAAAGGACTGTTATCTATGCTTGGGATCTTAAATCTGTGTTGATCTCATCAGTGAGACTACTGATCAAAATGTCTGCCCCATTTACATCTGTGTTTTCTGTGATCGGACCACTTGTCTGCATTAAAGTCGGCATGAAACAGAAGCTGTGATAGTCTTTTTTCTTCCCTATATTGTGACATACCGTATATCCGAGTGAAACTGCTTCCCGAAGAAGAAAAAATGTAGGGCGGGACTTTTTTTGTTAATTGGGAATGTTGGAAAGTTGTGGTTTGCTATTGCTGTGATGTCATGGGACAGGATGTCCCGCCCTCGCACCAGTAATCATGAGAAGAGATCAGAGAAGAGACATAACTGAGAGGAAGGGGAAGTTATTTTGATTAAAGATTATGAGGGCACATACACTGAAAGAATAAAATAAATTAATGATGTGCACTGATAAATCATTTATAATAAATACTGCAATATTCAATAAAAATACAAGAATTGTCCATTTTGATTTCATAGTAATTTTAAAAGCTCTTGCTCTGCATATCATTTTGGCTGTTTTCATTTTTTGCTTTAGTCTTGTTCTGTTTAGTTATTGTCCTTGTGCATTCCAGTCTTGTTTTGCTGTTTTTTTCTTTTTATTTTGATTCTATTTCTACTCAAGATTGTCATCTCTAGTATCTAGTTCAAGTTCCCTGCAAGTTTGTTCTTTTTTATTTTTTGTTTGTTTGCAAGTTGCAGTCAATTATTTCTAGTTCTTTTCTTTTTCTTTTTTTGTATCTCTAGTCATAGATATTAACATCAGGTTTTATTTTTGTTTCATTTTATTTATTTTCTCTTGTCTTTTCTAGTTTCCATTCCTGCCCTTCCCTGAATCCTGAGATTTCCTGGCCACTGGCTCTCACTGCCATACCAGTAAGACCGGTGTAGCTGTCTGATTCTCAGGTGTCAAGCCTCTGGTTTTGTGAGCCTCTGCCTGGCAGCAAGTCTGGTGCCACATCAGAGATCATCAATCCTCTTGTTCCTTGTGTTCCTGCCTTGTCTTCCTCACCATCATCCCACCTTGTGCTGCCTCTTCCTCTGCTGTCCTCAAACCTGTTGTCACCCAGGACTGCCCTTATGAAAAATAAGTATAATTCAAGTTCATTTTATGAAGTATACGTAAGTAATGTTCAAGTATATTTTTAAGTAATCTTTTATGTAGTAAGTATACTAGTATCAATGTACTATAGCAGTAAACTTGTAAGTGTACTATTTCAGTACACTTCTTGGGACTAAATTGGCCCAATTTAAGTATACATTTAAGTGTACTATAAGTATAACAGTAGAAAACTTTAAGTGCACAACACAGCTACGTTTCTCATTTGTACTGCATCTGTACTACAAGTGAACTGTAAAGTATACTAGTATATAAAAGTAGTACATTTTTTAAGTACACTTTGAAGTATACTCTCAGTAAACTACTAGTTTAGTGCAGGTATAAGTTTTCTTTAAGTGAACATAACATCACACTTATAGTGCACTTTAAGTATACTACTATGTTCTTATTTAGGTATTATTATTAATACTTGAAAAATACCTTTAACTGTACTTTAAAGGTCCCGTTCTTCGTGATCCCATGTTTCAAACTTTAGTTAGTGTGTAATGTTGTTGTTAGAGTATAAATAAAATCTGTAAAATTTTAAAGCTCAAAGTTCAATGCCAAGCGAGATATTTTATTTAACAGAAGTCGCCTACATCGAACGGCCAGTTTGGACTACATCCCTCTACTTCCTTCTTTAATGACGTCACTAAAACAGTTTTTTGACTAACCTCCGCCCACAGGAATACACAAGAGTTGCGTTTGTAGAGTGTGTTTGTCGCCATGTCGTCGAAACGCTGTTAGTCCAATCACCGGGTCTGATTCCGGCTCAAATTGATAGGGTAAAATTAAAGACATGTTTACAATAACACTGAGCGCGTGCATCTCCACGTTATGGTAAGAGGCGTGACCTTTCCGGGCAAGGTTCGCTAAGCTGCTGTCGAATCACAACACAGGAACCGCTGGCACAATCAGAACTCGTTACGTATTTCTGAAGGAGGGACTTCATAGAACAAGGAAGTCATCAGCCCGTTTTTATGACAGTGGAAACAGCGGTATACAGATAAGTAAATTATGTGAAAAATACTGTGTTTTTTTACACGCGAAACATGAACACATGTTATATTGCACACTATAAACACAATCAAAGCTTCAAAAAACCACGAAAAACGGGACCTTTAACTCTTTCCATTGTAAAAACATTTTATTCTAGCTTCATGAATCCCTTTTTTATCAACACTTAAATGTGGTTGTTTCATTAAAAAACAACAACATTTTAAACAAAAAGCTGATGAAATAGCATTTTTGTCAAAGGCTACTTCTGGATGGGATTCAGAAGGATGATCAAAACACAGATGGAGTAGATCGAGTCCATCAACACCCCCAAAGC
Source organism: Ancherythroculter nigrocauda (assembly GCA_036281575.1). Classification (NCBI taxonomy): domain Eukaryota; kingdom Metazoa; phylum Chordata; class Actinopteri; order Cypriniformes; family Xenocyprididae; genus Ancherythroculter; species Ancherythroculter nigrocauda. The sequence goes on along the minus strand of VTFQ01000022.1, from coordinate 16,446,659 downwards.
TATAGCTCATCCCGGGTTGACATTTCATTTAGTAACATTAGGCAGTTTTGATTTACATGCTGTTTAATGTTTGATGATCGCATTATTTTACATTTGAGTAAGCAATCTTCTATCATTCGGTGCATTCCAAAAAGGCTATATCGCCCTCCGAAGGGCATTTTGGAGTGAAAACAATAATGGCTGCCATATTGAAGGGTCGTTCCAAACCGAAGTGTTCAAAACTGGCCACTTCAAAGGGCCCTTCGGAATGAAAGATTTCAAAGGGTATAACTGATGGACACTTCGGGCCCCCATGATCCTTTGCACAGGGAAGTTGTTTGGCATCACAGAATGGGTACAGGGTACAGAGTTCGATTTTATCTATAAATGTATGTATAGTATTTTTCCATACTACTGTAATATTTATACGAGTTAGATTTCGTACATTATTATGGTCAAAACGACATTGTACTTCAACAAAAATACTTTACAGCTACCTTTATCAGTCCATTCAAATGTTTCAAATACATAGACACACTATACAATATGGTGCGATAAACCAAAAATAAATAAACTAACAGTAAACAAAAGGCGCAGCTTGCACAATCTACTCATCATTCAGAGCGTGTTTTATGGGGGGTCAACAAGCATAAAAAATGTGCGACAAAGGCGCCTCCTTGATTGACTCAATAAGATGACGCAGAAGTGCGTTTCAAAAATAAAAGTTTTTTTGACCCCTTCATCCCTTCGAAACTCTCATTCCGGAGGGTAAAACCTTTGAAGAGATTAGGGCACAGGGATGAGCCCTTCCAAATGGAATGCAGGGATTGTTTCAGCTTCTTCTACTCCTGTGTTTTGATCTGGAGATTCTGTACTCTTTCAGAAGATGCATCATAGCGCCCCTATACGGTAGAACAGTGAAAACACTGATAGCCTGAAAATTCAGTCAAAAGAGTACCTCAGAGATGACGTGTTTTAATATGCAAAACCTGGAAGCGAGTTAGCATTTTAGGACTTCCGGTTCCATCACCCTAAAGTCTATGGGTTTTTTGAATGGGTTTTTGCTAAATCGCCTGAAATAAGGTCTGTGGTTAACAAAGCCATTTTCACATTTTGATCTATGACATAAAGCACAGTAGTTATAACCCACTTGTGATTTTTTTAATCCTTTATTGTGTCTTAAAAACGGCAGTTGCTAACAAGTTGCTAAAAGGAACTACTTCCTTTGGCGGGGACTTTAGACGTCCTCATGACAAACAGGACATTTGGACGGCATTTCTCATAAAAAAGTGGAAAAGTATTCATACACAGCATGTTTTTTAAATAAAGCTGTTTTTTAAATAAAGTTCAAGGAAGCTTGGTGGTGGTGACGTTGATCCGCGACCATGATGTCCGTTTATAGCCTACTGTTAACTTTATATATCTGACGACTTTATTTAGGCTTCAAAATGTATAAATGTTGTGTTAACTTGTAAATATTATCTTGATAGACAAAACATGTGTCATAACCCTTTGTTAAACACAGCTTATTTTTTGTGATTTTCCAAAAGTCTATGGGAAAAATGCATAGGCTTTCAATCGAGGGAACCCGTGCGTCGCTAACTTCTTAGTTGGCCTACAAAAACATGTCATGTCTGAGGTACTCTATGGTGGGGAAAGAGTTAAGTAGATTTGAAGTAAATTCCTACAAGTGGACTAGCCTACACAAAAGTTCAGATACTCAGAATTAGGAACATATCTGATTTCTTTATGAATCAATATTTTCAAACAATGTAAGTTTATAAGACAATATGTAAAACTATGTGAAAAAAGTATAACAGGCTACTCAATCAAAAGATTCAACACAACTACCATCTAATTATGCTTAGAATACGTAATTACTTAAATACTTTTAATTATATCTTGATCAAAAGTACAAGTATGGGTCAAATATATAGACTTTTCCGTCAGTATAAGTCAAGTATATTTTGAGTATATTTCTGAGAAATATATAAAAAGTATACTGAAAGTATAATTTCTTATTTTTAGTTTAAAAGATATATACTAATAGCACACTTGAATAAACTTCTTTTTCATAAGGGTGGTCTCATTGGTCATCCTCCCTGCCTGTCATGGTGTCATCTGTCCCGCCCTACTGTTTGAAGTTCCAGTAAATCTCCATCATGCTCATTTTGCATCTGGGTCCCCTCCCTTGCAGATCCTTGACACTCTAAAGCTGATTCATTTCGGAACCAATTTTCATTTGTGACTTGATGTTGAATTCACACAATCTCATTATACTTTTTTGTACGATCTGCTTTCGCCCCACTGACAGCTGAGTTTAGGGTTGGACATTCTTTCTCAATACAATAACTTCTCTAAAAAATGTAATACTTCAGCATGCTCATTATTTCAGGTGCTCAGAGAGCTGGATCCAAATACAGTTGGGTTTTTATTAATAAAAACATACAGCCAAGAACCAGGAACAGAACAAAATAAATCCACAGGAACGGAACTGAAACACATGGGTTTAAATACACAAGGGCTAACAACAAGACACACTAGGGAACAATCAAGTTTAAAGGGTTAGTTCACCCAAAAATGAAAATAATGTCATTTATTACTCACCCTCACATGTCACCACTGAACTTACATGAACTGTTTCAAATATGTTTTTAGTACCTTTATCGACCTTGAGAGTTTCAATGGCTTTGCTCTCAATAGAGGCCTCACTGAGCCATCGGATTTCATCAACAATATCCTAATTTGTGTTCCGAAGATCAACAAAGGTCTTTCGGGTGTAGAACAACATGAGGGTGAGTAATAAATGACATTTTTTTTTTTCATTTTTGGGTAAACTAACCCTTTAATGAACAGGTAACCAATCAACAAAAGGACTACAAAGGACTACAAGAACAGAAACAGAACAGGAAATTACATAAAAGTCCACATGAGACAGGGGAACTCAGGCTAGGATCATAAAAATATTAAATAAAAATATCAAAGAATATAATATAATAATAAAAATGTATATATTATATTAAATTTAAAGGACAGTTTTTTTGGCAATGAGAGGGGTTTGATTTTTCCCTCAGATGGCGAGTTTATGCTTTCTAGTACCAGGTCTGAACTGTTGACTCAGCAGTTACATGCATTCATTCAGTTCTTTGCATCACACGCATTTTCATGGATAAAAAAAACAAGGCTTTCTTACAGCCATCTAATACCATACAACCTGGTGAGCAAACATGTCATGAAATTGAATGTGAACTCAAGGCCGTTTGCAGATTATAACTGCATTTTATATACTAGCAAAAAATATTCACAGCCCTCGGTGCTAACTCTGGTAATACTCTAAAAGAAAAATTGCCACGGCATTAAAAGGAACCACATCCCGTGCACAGATGGAGTGTGCCACCGCTTCCCATTCCTTTTAGTGGGAGACGTACTGCCAGCATAGTAAAATGAAATGGCCTTATTTGCATTGAGCTGGAGGAGAATAGCTTTTAAAGTGGGTTAGGGTGAAGGGGAGCAGAAAAAACTTCAGAACTGGTTTGAGGAGGAAAAAGAGGGAGACAGAGAGAGGTAAGAGGCTTAGCGTGCTTCAGGGCTTCGGTGTTTGGAGAACCAGACTGTGAAAGGAAGGGAAATTAGGCATCACTCGCTCTCTTTCCCTCTTTCTCCTTTAGCTAATGAGGCCAATAGTTCCTGGCTGTCAGAGTCACACTGATGTCCAATGAGGGGGCCAGATGTTCTTGGTTTCGCAGTGCGGATCCATACATCTACCTTGTGCACAGGGGTTAAACACATTGATCATAGAGAGAGGCTGCCTTGCGATCTAAAGCTCATGCAGAAAAGCTTTGCAGTCTCCAACTGGGCTGCTTGTATAAGAAAAGATGGAACGGGCCCCATCGTCCTCAGGCAGGCACTGGCTTTGGATATTTGACGCTCTCAGGCCCGGCTGAGGAGAAACTGAGAAGAAATGAAAGCAGAAACTATTACTTATGAAAGAATTCACAAGCTCTTACCCCTCACTCATAGTTTTGAAAGCTAAGAAGGTGTTATCACTGCAGCGCAACATCTGGGGCTTTCACGTCTCGAGGGAAGTTGGGCATGAAACACATTCTCTACAAAAAGAATGAATGTAGCTGGAAGATTCTCGGACATCTTTTGAAACAAGAAAAAGACTGGAGAAATATTCGAAACAGAGCCTGTGCTGCAACACCGCAGTCTTAGAATGGCACAGGATCAGGAACGATAGCCTGAACGATAAATGCCATTCGTTAGGCCTGAGCGCTGTACTGGAAAAGTTTGCAGTCTAAACACTTTCGAATTTAAATACAAAACGCGTCTGTGGAAAATGTGACTGCAGCATAAATGTTTGAATAAGCCCTGCTTATCAATGCGGTATGAGAAGCAAAAAGCTTTGTTCGGTGGGCTGAGAAGAATCCCCGTCCTTTATTAAACATCTAAGTTCAGGTCAGCTTCATTACCATAATACAGAGCTCTTATACTGTGATACAAACATCCTCCCTCAAAAAGACAGCTTGGTCGACAGATTGGGATATTGTGCATAGTGTGCATTTTGTTTGTGTACGACGGCTGGATTTCAAAAAGGTGAAAGGTAAAGAATACTCCACGCAAAGAAAATATGGATCTCGTCCCATTAAAAAGTATAGCTGGAAAAGGATGGGCAAGCACAAAGTCTATGAATGAAATATAGGTAGTTAGGGAAATAAATCAACGTAGGCTTATAAACTTGCCTCAACCACATTTTTGCAAAATTCCAAAAACATACCTATGCATACATTTCATTGCAGTTTCCAGCTTAAATGAACACAACAGGCAGTAAGACATCAATAACTTTTATTCCTTTTCACCAGTGTTGGGGAAAATTACTTTTAAAAGTAATGCATTACTTAGTTACTTTTTATGAAAAGGAATGTGTTGCATTACTTTTGCGTTACTTTTTCCTCACCTGGGCTGGGCTTGCTTGCTTGTTTATTTTTTAATAACAACAAAAAAAGTTCAATTTTTGGCAAATGTTAAGGCCCTTTTACACCAAAAGTGAAATGAATAAGCCTCAGGCTAAAGGAAATGCAAATTTATGTCTGTACATTAGAGGGCGCAGCTCAAACAAACCTTTCAGCTGTGCTGCCATTCTGGATTAAAGAAGAAAAGGATACATTCTAATCTAAAGTCATTTTATTAGTGAGATTATATATAATCTAATATTGTTCAAAATTACAGGTTTGCATAAAATTCTAAGGGTGCGTTCACACTTGTCATGTTTGGTTCGATTAAAACGAACCCTGGTGCGATTGCTCGGTTAGTGCGGTTCATTTGAACATATGTGAACGCTGCCATCCGAACCCTGGTGCGCACCAAACAAGCGGACCGAGACCGCTGAAAAGATGGGTCTCGGTCCGCTTCCAAACGAACTCTGGTGCGGTTCGAATGATATATGAACGCAACACGGACCAAAGACATGTAACCGAACCAAAAACAGGAAGACGAGACCCTAAAAATGACAGAATCCTCACGCATGTCGGTTTTTCTTGTCATAGTCGCGAGTTTGCTCATCACAGGCATCAGACGCGCGTCTCCATGCAGCAGATTATTTGTGTGTGTGTGTGACGGATGGATTCCCGCCGGTGTTTTGACTACTTTACACATTTTATAAGCTCTTCACGAGTTCCCAGCTGGCCAAAATACCATCACATGCAGGCTACGCACACACAACGAGCGCATTTACCTCAGCAAACAGCATTGTTTTGGATGTTCGGTAAATTCCGTCTCTCAAAATAGGCAATACGTCATAAAATCCGACCAATCACGTTGTGAATGTATCCCTATGCCTTAAGGTTTGGTATCTTTTGGTTCGGTGATAAAATTGCCAATGTGAACGCTAACCGGACCAGGACTAAATGTTTTTTTTTCTTCTTTGGTCCGGACCAAATGAACCAAACGAACCGAACTACAAGTGTGAACGCACCCTAAGATTGCATTTCACTGTTTTTATTCATTTTGAGGAATACTGAATGTTTTCATGCAAGTGAGATGAGTAAATGCATGTTCACATTTAGTCTAGATCTACAATAAACTTCATGTTTACACAGCGCACACAACACCTCTGCACTTTATTTCTCTCAACATGGGGACAGGAGAGCTGTCAGTCAATAAATGTGAAAAAGTAACTGAGATGTTTTGTTGTCAAATGAAAAAGTAATGCGTTACTACACTAGTTTCTTGAAAAAGTAATCTGATTACGTAACTCAAGATACTTGTAATGTGTTACCCCCAGCACTGCTTTTCACACAAATTATGATTACAGGGACAAATTAACGATGTATTTTCACATAGTTCCTCAAACTTATTTTCATGTATGACCTCAAAACACTTTTACAACATGATATGTAATATATTTCTAATATTTTTTTTTTTCTGGTTTGCACCACATAACCAGCTCTATATGTACTGTAGAGCTTTTCTGACATAGTAAACTTGCTCTGTAGCTCACCTGGTACAGCTTCCAAAGACTTGAAGTGAACTAAAATGACATGGTTGCTTCAGCAGTTTTTATCTGTTTGCTTTTGTTAATACTTTTTTTTGGGTTTAGAATAGGGTTTAGTGTAGGTGGTATTATATTCAAACGCGATAGACATTAAAAGGATAGTTCACCCAAAATGGAAATTCTGTCATCATTTACTCTCCCTGAAGTTGTTCCAAACCTGTATAAATATCTTTGTTCTGATGTACACAAAGGAAGATATTTGGAAGAATGTTTGTAACCACGCAGATCTCGCCCCCCATTTCAGGGAGAGTAAATGATGACAGAATTTTCACCGTTATGAAAAGAATTTTCTAAACTACCACAATACATATAACAACTAACAAATTAAAACGTTGCCAGATTCATGTTCATCTGTTTCAAATAAAACTGAACAAGCATTTAGAGCCACTAACCGGGCATTTAAAAGTGTCGCAACACAAGCAAGAATCAATGTAATATCTGTTTGCAGAAATGTCGCTACAGGCACGTTTTTCCAATAAGCTTGGGTTGAAATAACTATATAACAGAATAAAAACAGCAATTGTGGTTTTTCTGCCATTGCAAAATGTCGATATGTCCTGAGCTGCAGGTTTTGGTTTGGATGTATTGAAGGGGCAGAGGCTTGTTTATGTGACTGTAGTGTAAAAAAAAATAAAAATAAGGGAGGGAGGGAGAGAGATGCTTTCATGTTCTTCAGGGGTAGTTCATCATCCTCTCTGAATGGGTTTCTGCTGACACACATCAGTTTGAAGCAAATGTCTCTCTGTCATAATCACAGCTTTTTATGATCATTTTGCCCTTCCTGCCCTTTCACTGTCAGAGAGTAATGAGTGCTTTTAGAGAATAGAGAAGAAAGTAGAAAAGATAGATAGATTGTGTGTATATGTGAGAGAAAATCAAACCTCCTCACTTTGATCAACGCCACAGAAACACACCACCAAGTTTGGGGACCTGATATGGAGCCGATCCAACCCATCAAATCTCCATCATGGAATCCCCCAAATGATCCTGATTTTGTGTGTTGATTCCTTAATCTGTTGTGTTGTTTGACATTTGATTAGTGGAGACATGATGAAAGACTTTGGCACTGAATTGTATGCAAATTACCAAGACACAAGATTGAATATAGATTCAATTCAATTCAATTCACATTTATTTGTATAGCGCTTTTCACAATACATATCGTTTCGAAGCAGCTTAGAATGCATGTCAGCATGTCAAAGTCAATATAGTAAAGGTAAACCAAGAATAAAACCAGATGCAAACTTAATTCTATATATTGTCAATATATATATATATATATATATATATATATATACATGTTTTACACATCTATTACATTTACAGGCATGTCTATATTTTATCTTTATGATTATAATAAAAGAATATTACAAAAATAATAAAAGAATACATAACCGAATACATAGAAAAGCACACTTTTTGTTAATAATTATAAAAAACAATCCAAGATAAACAGATTTTTTTTTATTAGTTATAGGTTATTTTTCTTTCTTTTCTTTTTTCTTTCTTTCTTTTTTTTTGGTGTGTGTGTGTGGGTGGGTGGGGGATTTTATTATATTAAAACATTTAATTATATTTTATAATTCAACAGATATTCACATTTTATTCCATAACAATGTAAATGATCTACATTAAAAAAAAAAAAAAAAAAAAAAAAAAATATATATATATATATATATATATATATATATATATATAAATAAAAATGTATTTACATTATGATGTATTTATAAAGCACACTTTTTGGCAATAATTAACAAATATTTTATTTTATTCACTTTTTTATAATTGATATTATAATATATATGAATATATTTTATTGTATTTACATATATATTTACATATTTACATGAATATATTTCATTTTATTTACATAAAATCCCATTATTCAACAGCTTTATTTAAATTTTCTTTTATAACATGTATGTAAATAATCTACATAATATGTGCCTTATTGTATTTACATTATGATATATTTATAAAGCACACTTTTTGGCAATACTAAATAAAAATACATAAAAAACAAGATAAATAGAAAAATGTTATTTATTATTTATAGATTTTTCATATTTTGGATGGACGGAGGTGTATTTAATTATCTTAATATATCTTATCCCATAAAATTTCATTTTGAAAATGATCTTCCATAACAATATTTATATAAATTATCTACATAATATATGCATTAATGTATTTCCATTATGATATACAGTATTCATATATGTAGGTAGGCCTACATAAAAAAAAAAGAAAATAATACCCTAAGAATACATGCCTACATCTAGATAGTTATGTGTGCAAATGAACATTTGTCCTCTTGGCTACGGTGAGGTAAAGGAGATAATGCTGCAGTGTAAATAATCCAACCCTGTTCTTTGTTTGAATCGTGGGTTTCAGAAGACCTACAACATTGCAAAAGTCAGCCAACGCTCACTGTCACTCCTCACACACGTGTCAGCGCAGCAGGACATACTTCCGGTTCAACATGGCGGCATCCATGGCATGTCAGGCGGCTGTGAGAGGACTCCGAGCAGCGAGCACTAAACAACTGCTTGTGAGCAGAAACCAGGTACCAGATCGCTGATCTGTGCGTTTATCCTCCAGTGCGTGATGTGAGCAGCAAAAGAACAGAGTAATGCGGGACGCAGCTGCTGTCTGTTTGTTTACAGCTCCAGACATGATGTTTTATTCAACACATTATATATGCACACATACTAATTTGACCAGTTATCGTTTCATTCTTTAATCATTTAACTAGTGGTCTGAGTAGATGCTTTAGTGGATTGACAAATAGATAGTCATTCGTCCATCTGTGATACTTTGAAGAATCACTTATTTAATGTTCAATTTGTCTTATTACTAAACTTTAACCAACAAGGAATTTGACAACTGACATCTGCAAATTAATGTTTTGCAATTAATTTAGACAGAGATTGTATGAAAGTATTCTATTCTGAAGTTTCTGTTTTAAAGATTCTGTTCTTAAGTTTCAAATCGAACGATTCTGTTCTAGATATTATCTAAAATGTCTATTCTAAAGTTTCTAATCTGAAGAGTCTATTGAAAAGATTCACTTTTAAATATTCTTCTGAGCAAAAAATTAAACGCCGTAAGATAATAATAGTGTACATTAGCTTGTGTATTCTGCTATGGAACGCCGATTCTGAAAGATACGTTTGAGTGTTTTGGGTTCTTTTTGATCTTTTTCATAAAGCTTCACTAAGAATGATTGATTCACCTTCAGGTTTGTCCTCTATTCAGTCAGTGAGCAGAATAACGTCCATCTTTCAACCTTTGACCGGTCAGTGATGAAACTCTTTCTGCTGAGTTGGCCAGTAGCAATCTGCTGTCAGTCTAAGGCAAGGTTTAAAGGTCAATTTTAATATTTATCTTAGCTATACACAGATTTTCCTGCTGTCATATATCTTTTGCAATATAAGTATTTTTGGGCGATTGTCTTGTGTTCTTCTTTTGGTCTTGCAACATGAAGAGATTTTCAATATTTCTTCATTTTGGGTGTCATCTGACTGGTTGTGTAGTTTGTGCTTTTTGATAGCTCTGAAAGTTTCCTGTGCACATTCAGACCGTAAACCAGGACAACAGGACAAAGTAGATCAACAGTGCAGTTTCAATGGAAATTCAGTCATATGGAAAGTCGGAGGCTATATTTTGACATTATAGAACAAAACTCAAAAGGAAAAGTTTCAAGTAGGTCATTGAATATATCTGAGCTGCGCGTTCCATTCTCTTTTAATCCTGACTGATATCCCTAAATAGTTCAGGGGCTGTTGGCACATAAAACAAATGTGTTGGTGGTTGTCAGAGGACAGAGGCTTGCCCTCTATAAGAATGCTTGTTTTTGTACTATAACTTTAATAACCAATGTAAAAGGCCATGCACAAATATAATTTACCTTTACTTTGAAGGTAGGGTTATTATAGTTGCTAAAACTAAAATGAAAACTGAACCAAAAAAAGGTACTTGAAATAATAAAAAAAAAAATCTTAAAATAAAATATAAAAAAAATATATATTGCAAAAAAAAAAAAAAAAAAAAAAATCTCATTTTCGTTTAGTTTAACTTGATGTACTAAAACTAAAATAAAAATAAATACAAACTCTGTCCGAAACAGCTATTTTTGGTTTCGTCTGAAATGGTTTTGGAGGGCCGAAATCACGTTTTGACAGTATTCAGCGTCTATTTTGTGCACACAACATGGATAAGCTACAATAGTTAAACATGTCTGCTGTGTGGACACTATCTCTGAATTGACAATATTAATTTCTTGATTTTAATTGGTAATAATATGATTTCTTAAATCGAAAATCTTTTAGTCTGTGCTGTTTTCTGTTGATGTGTGAACAAAACTTCACTAAACATTTGTAGCGTGGCTGCCATCCAATAATCGCAAACCGCTTTGCGCTTTGTTACTTTTAATATAAAGCAAAGTCTTAACTTTAAAATTCTTTCAATTTTATTATGAAATTGAAGCTAGCGCTGGGCGATATATCGCATGCGATTGTCACGCGCATGTCGTCAGTAAAGCCGGTTCCCTGATTACCGCTAAATCGCCATCACCTACTTTTAAATGGAGCAGCATTTAATAGACAGAGCCGTAGATCCCTGACAAGCTACGCAATATCGCGTTCATTATCGCAGATGAATCGCCTTCGATAATGAACCTGATATTGCGTAGCATAATCAGGGAACCGGCTTTACTGACGAAATGCGCGTGACAATCGCATGCGATATATCGCCCAGCCCTAATTGAAGCAATAAATGTCATTTGGCACTCTTTAATACGGCGTGACAGATCTCTGTAGCACCTCGGTTCAAGTGGCAGCACGGATCAAGTGCATGTAAACCGGTCATCTCATCTCCTCGTTACTACTAGTTACAGCATTAAATATACATGGGTGCACACCAGATGGTATGTTGAAGGATACATTACAACATTACAACCGAAATGGATCCTGTCTCATGTAATCGCTCAATCAGTGTTTCAACCGAGGAAATACATCAACAAATCCACTTGTAGGCTTTACAAATGTTTACCTCAAAACATGCTATTCACTATTCATAAACTTATTAGTTAGCAAGAAAAATAACTCAAGAGCATTTTGCTATATGCACTGTATTCATATTCATTATATTTGTACTTAACCTGTTAGTGATGTCTTCATTATTAAATCTGTATTTGAATAAATATTTACAGCATGTTTTTACAAGCATTGAGCATTGTAGCCTATCACAATCATATCTGTTGAGCACATGAAAGCAATGGCCTACAGTGTTAAAAAAAACTGAACTTAAAATTTGACAAAATGTAACATTTTAAGGCAGCACGAACACTTACTTTTTTAGTTATTTAAATTATGATTTAGTTATTTAAAACAGTGTAAAAATACTATGGAAGTCAATGGGGTCCATCAACTGTTTGGTTACCCATATTCAAAATATCTTCTTTTGTGTTCAGCAGAAGAAAGAAATTCGTACTGTTTATGAACAACTTGAGGTTGAGTAAATGATGACAAAATTTTCATTTTTGGGTGAATTATCCCTTTAAAGGTGCCATCGAACGTTTTTTTTACAAGATGTAATATAAGTCTGAGGTGTCCCCTGAATGTGTCTGTGAAGTTTCAGCTCAAAATACCCCATAGATGTTTTTTAATTAATTTTTTTAACTGCCTATTTTGGGGCATCATCAAATATGAACCGATTTATGCTGTGCGGCCCCTTTAAATGCTGATGCTCCCCACCCACGGAGCTCGCGCTTGCCTTAAACAGTGCATAAACAAAGTTTACACAGCTAATATAACCCTCAAATGGATCTTTACAAAGTGTTCGCCATGCATACTGAATGCATGCGTCGGATTATGTGAGTATTGTATACTGTTATATTGTTTACATTGATTCTGAAAGAGTTTGAGGCTATGCTCCGTGGCTAACGGCTAATGCTACACTGTTGGAGAGATTTATAAAGAATGAAGTTGTGTTTATGAATTATACAGACTGCAAATGTTTAAAAATGAAAATAGCGATGGCTCTTGTCTCCATGAATACAGTAAGAAACGATGGTAACTTTAACCACATTTAACAGTACATTAGCAACATGCTAACGAAACATTTAGAAAGACAATTTACAAATATCACTAAAAATATCATGATATCATGGATCATGTCAGTTATTATCGCTCCATCTGCCATTTTTCGCCGTTGTCCTTGCTTGCTTACCTAGTCTGATGATTCGGCTGTGCTGCTCCAGACGTTAATACTGGCTGCCCTTGTGTAATTCCTTTCATAATGTTGGGAACATGGGCTGGCATATGCAAATATTGGGGGTGTACACCCTGACTGTTACGTAACAGTCGGTGTTATGTTGAGATTCGCCTGTTCTTCGGAGGTCTTTTAAACAAATGAGATTTATATAAGAAGGAGGAAACAATGGAGTTTGAGACTCACTGTATGTCATTTCCATGTACTGAACTCTTGTTATTTAACTATGCCGAGGTAAATTCAGTTTTTCATTCGAGGGCACCTTTCAGATTCATTGTACAGTTTAGACATTTAGTGTAAATTTAGTGTACTTGTGTTATAGAGATTGACAGCCTTACTGATAATAAATGGAGGGCTCTTCTCTTGCTTCCTGTTTATTACCCATTCACAATATAAATACAAGTTTGACTGCAAAGTTTCTGGATTGACAACCATATTTAAATGCACAATTGTATCAGAAACAGTGATTGATGATGATAACCAAAAGATGAGACAAAACAGGACTCCGCTTTTGCTCTGCTACCAAAATTGGTACATGAACCATAAAATTTTAGTGGTATTGGTACAGACTACTGAAATTTTGGTACCGTGACAACCCTAATTCAAACTAAAACTAATAATATCTAAATGATTCAAAAATAACACTGCTTGTAGGAGTTTAGTTTATCCAAACCACCATAAATTATCAGGTGTGTAGTTATAAGTTATATATACAGGAATCTGAAAATAACAGCAGCTCTCATTATTGGCTTCACAATATAGGCTACCTCTTTGAACACCACATATGTCACATCTGTTTTCTTAAGGCATCAATTCTGTCTTAAAAAAATTTTATTCTGAAATTACTTCACAAAAATGCACGCCATCTCATAAATCTTTACACCAGTGTGTTCACAGAACAAGGACTTTAAACATTAAACATTCTGCCTTTAAACATCTTTCCAGTGATGTTAGTACACACAGCTAGTTGAAGCACTGACTGATCTGATTTTGCCACTGGATTCAGTCAATTTATTAACTCTGCTCCCAGAATGCAGCACACGTAACATTAATGTCATCATGAAAGTCTGTTTTTGAGTTTAAATTCATTTTTAACTAAATGCTCAATTTGTGCTATCTGTTACTTTTTGACATTATTATTATTAATTTTGTCCCTGAGCTGGAGTTTCAAAGTTATATAGAGAGGTTCTATGCAGGAAAATGACATTGGATCAACACCAATTTAGTGTATAAGGCATCACTTCATTACTCCGTGCAGTCCACTCTGCTGCCATAAGATGTGGTTTAGTAGTGCATGCAGAGTGCTTAGCTAGCATATATTTTCATTTTGGTCATATAATGAGATGCAACCTGCTGCAATGGGGCACAAGCCCCATCCATCTGAGAGAGAGGACCCGCTCTAATGAGAAAGTACATAGTGCCAAGTGCAGTTATATTATCTTTATCCAAATGACTTATTTAAGATTTTTGGTATCAATGAATAGTGACATCTTTATGGTAATAGATCTTTAATGCACAGGTTTATCTCAGCTATTTGTAAAGATGACAAGGACCTCTAAATTGTGGGTGTGAAGGTCAGAAGTAATTCAATAAAGCACATTTTTAAAGCACTAATGTCAAGATGTGATTCAAATACTAATGAGATGTAGATTAGAGCAGCTTTTTCCATTTTTCTCTCAGTTTTGACTCCTCACGTTTGGATCAGATCCATGTTTCACCATCTCCTTAGGTGTCTGGCTGTCAGCCAGTTACTGACGGCGATCAATGAGCCGTTTTTATTAATCAGTGACTGCATGCTTAGACTTCTGCAATAAGGCTGGGTAAAAATATAAATTTTCCGATTAATGGTGATCTTCATTTTAACGGTCATGAAAATGATTCTTAGGTTCATTCTTTTACTTTCTTGTTACCGCTCTTCAGTGTTAGCGAATATACAGTTTGCTGTCGGAATTGAATGTGATTTAGAAAAAAACAAAAACAAATGTGTGCTGCTGTGAAATATTGAGAAGAAAATATGTGTTTTCTGCACACAATAACAAGCAGTGTAACTAGTGTGGTCTGAATGACAAATAAATGAGTCTTATATGAATCTTTTTTTTAGTGAATCAATAACAGCTTAATCATTATAGTCTGATTCACAAACAAATGATTCTTTTGAGCAGATTATTGAAATGAATTATTCAAAAAGACTCTCAAACTCAGCAGGATGTACTTTAAATGAGTCTACCAAATTTTACTTAATGAACTGACTGAATCTCTCAAGAATAAGGCTCATTTAGAGGTTTTCTGTACTCTTTCATTGGAGTGTTTTAATAATTTAACACTAATTATATATCCACTACCAATAATTCATATTTTTTATGTTTTTGAAAGAAGTCTCTTATGCTCAGTCACCAAAGCTGAATTTATCATTCATTTCATCAAAAGAGTAAAACAGTAATTCTGTAAAATATTATACGATATTATTTAAATAGAAAACTACGGAAGAGGATTAGGGCCAAGCAATAATAAAAAATAAAACTATCTCAAGATTAAAGTTGTTAAATTACGAGAAAAAAATTGTTAAATTTCGAGAAAAAAGTCGAGATAAAATTTTGAGAATAAAGTCATTAAATTACGAGAAAAAAGTCGTTAAATTACTAGAACAAATTCGTTAAATTATGAGAAAAATGTCGTTAAATTTCGGGAAAAATTTCGAGATAAAATGTTGAGAATAAAGTAATTAAATTATGAGAAAAAAGTCATTAAATTACGAGAACAAATTCGTTAAATTACGAATTTGTTCTCAAAATTTAACGACATTTTTCTCATAATTTAATTACTTTTTTCTCGTAATTTAATTACTTTATTCTCAACATTTTATCTTGACTTTTTTTCTCAAAATTTAACAAGATAAAATGTTGTATAGAATAAAGTCATTAAATTACGAGAAAAAAGTCATTAAATTATGAGAAAAATGTCGTTAAATTTTGAGAACAAATTCGTAATTTAACGAATTTGTTCTCGTAATTTAATGACTTTTTTCTCATAATTTAATTACTTTATTCTCAACATTTTATCTCGACTTTTTTCTCAAAATTTAACGACATTTTTCTCATAATTTAATGACTTTTTTCTCGTAATTTAATGACTTTATTCTCAATTTTATCTTGACTTTTTCTCGAAATTTAACAAGTTTTTCTCGTAATTTAAAGAATTTGTTCTCATAATTTAACGACTTTATTCTCAACATTTTATCTCGACTTTTTTCTCGAAATTTAACGAGTTTTTTCTCGAATAAACTCGTTAAATTACAAGAAAAAACTCGTTAAATTTTGAGAAAAAAGTCAAGATAAAATGTTGAGAATAAAGTCATTAAATTACGAGAAAAAAGTCATTAAATTATGAGAAAAATGTTGTTAAATTTTGAGAACAAATTTGTAATTTAACGAATTTGTTCTCGTAATTTAATGACTTTTTTCTCATAATTTAATGACTTTATTCTCAACGTTTTATCTCGACTTTTTTCTCGAAATTTAACGAGTTTTTTCTCGTAATTTAACAAGTTTATTCTCGAAATTTAACAACTTTAATCTCGAGATGGTTTTATTTTTTTTATTATTGCTTGGCCCTAATCCTCTTCCGTAGAAAACAGCTTTTTAAAATATATTTCAAAATGTAATTTTTTCCTGTGATGGCAAAGCTAAATTTTCAGCAGCCATTACTCCAGTCTTTAGTGTCACATGATCCTTCATTCGAAAATGCTGATTGGGTGTTCAGTTATTGTCCATTATTGTTGGTGTTGGTGAAATTATTAATAATGGTTCAGAATTTTCATAATGTACCATATTTGAAGTTTCCCTATATACTTTAGAGCAATCCCTAAATATAACCAATTGAATCAGAATTGATTGAATCCAATTGGAACTGTAAATCAGAATTAAATCAAATTGGGAAATGTGTATCATCTAGCCAATGTTGCCAAGTCCGCTGTTTTTCACGGAATAAGGCTACTTTTAAGTTGTTGCCGCAGGTAAATTTTTCCGTGGGTTGATTTCCACCTCTGTACGTAGGATTTTGGAGCTCCAACATCCCCAAAACACCCCCCAAATGTACAAATTCAGTGGAGAATTCGGCCACCCAGTAGAGACAATTGTCTATTTTTGGACTACTTTTGATTGGCCATTGTGCTACTTTTGTTGAACAGACCTGGCAACCCTGCACCCAGCCCAAGTTTGCATCAGACCTCGCAAAGTGCACAAAACCGCACACTCAAGTTTCTTTGAACAGAGTGCCTGAAGTTTTACAGAATCTGTTTTTTGGACATTTACCACAAAGATAAGAGGCAGTGATTAGCCAGCTGCCAGTCCGCTGTAGTGGAGCTCAGGAGCCGTGACTGGCAGGTAGGTATCACGGCAATTCACTCACATCTTTTATGACAGCTCGAAAATTAGAGATGGCTTGTCAATGATGACAATGCCTAAAAAAGAAAGACAGGTGATGGCCGATAACACCAACGCTGCCTCAGAAATTCCTGTCTGGACGTAGAGATAATCCCAGAGCTGTTTTCCCCAGCACAACCCTCACCGTGCCACTGCTGCATCTCCAAACTTAAAGGAACATTTGCCGCTGCGTTCGTTCGCTAGGGCGGTGAAAAATCTTTACGCAACGATTGAAGACGTCAAAGCTCATTCGCCTCACAACGCTGCAGCAGCTTGAAAAGCTCGACTGGAGTGTCGAAACAAGACCAGGGGAGTCTGCTGGATGAGGCTGCATGCTGAATATTTTAAACAAGGGGTGGGTGGGTGCGACTCCTCTGGTGCAAGAACTTCAAACAGCATGCGTTTCTCCCATCTGTCCACAGCGAGAACACATTTACATTTCCTGGCCGCCAGGGATACAGTAGAGCAAGTTTGCTGTAACTGGATTTGAATATCGTTTCGCCAAGGTTAATAGCCATTTCTGTTGCTCATGAGGGCTGTTTAGGCTTTTTCAATAATTTAGGAAGGCGGCAATCATTTAGAGTTCCTCTCGGCAGTCTTTTGAAGGAGAGGTGCCTCTTTTCAAAGCTCCTGTGGGACTCGTATACCGGCCCATTTGGGATAATTCTTCTGTAATGATGATTATGATGAGGCGATATTTAGTGTTACAGGAAATTAAAAGTTGTTATACAATATGTTGGCACTGTTGTGTCAATGACAGTTCAGAAAAAACTTTGAAAGTCTGTCTATCTTGATATTTATGGATGTTCAAAGGCTCATTTTAAGGCATAAAGCTGGAGAACAGTTTAAATGTTGTTTATTAAAGGAACAGTTGACTAATTATTTAAATTCTGTCATTATTACTATAAAAAAACTTGACTTTCCTTCTTCAATTGAACTGTAAAGATGAAATTCTTAAAATGTTGGTTGCTTTTGTCCACGCAGTTACAATAAAGGGAACTGGAGCTTTCAAGCTTCAAAAAGAACAAATAAGCACCATACAAGTACACTGTAAAAAGTAATATGCTCTATCTACTCAATAAAATTGTGGCAACAGATTACAAGCTATAATATTAATTAAATTCAACATATTGAGTTAGAATTAACAAAATGAATTCCTTAAAAGTCAACCATTTAAAATGTGTAAAATTAGCAAAAACCATTACAAAAACCACAATCTGACATAAAAAGCAAAGAGTCAAACTTCCTAACAAACTTCCTAACTAAACTAACACTGATCACCATAATGATGATAATGGTAAAAACATTTTCAATAAAATCAACATCTAAACCTCTGTTAATCCCTGTGTTTCTCTTTCATTCAGTGATTCTGCTTGTTATCATCAGGTATCTTCAATGTTGGCAATAAAAAAATAAGTTAAATTTGACTTGGTTGACATTTAAGGAATTCATTTGTTTAATTCTAACTCAATTCAATTCTAATCTGTTGCCAAAATTTTATGGAGTAGATATATCCTATGACTTTTTACAGTGTATCATAAAGGTCTCTGTGTGAGAAACAGACTGAAATATATGTTGTAATTCAGAAAAAAATCTTAAAACTTTGGTTGCTTTTGTCCACACAGTTACCATAAATGGGAACTGAAGCTTTCAAGCTTCAAAAAGAACAAAAATAAGCACAAAGTATCATAAAAATACTCTTTGTGTGAGAAACAGACCGTACCATAACAGGATCATTGAGTGAGTTGAATCTGAAAATCAGATCAGTCTGATTTATGAACAAATCATTCAGACCAGTCTAGTGCATCAAATCAGCAGAAACAAACTCAAAAGAATGATTCAATAAATAATTATACTTTTTAGCTAGTTTCTCACACAAAACTATGGAATGGCTTCAGAAGACCTGGAACATTCATTCTAAGCTGATTTGGTGCTCAATTATTAATAATGGTTCTTATTGTTATCAATGTTGAAAACTTAATATTTTTGTGGAAACTATACTTTCAGGATTCTTTGATGAATCAACATTTATTTGAAACAGAAATCTTCTTTACTGTCACTTGTGATCAATTTAATGCATCCTTGCTAAATAAAATTATTTATTATTATTATTTTTAATTATTTTACCCCAAACCTTTGTATGGTAATAGTTTCCACAACTATTAGGCAGCACAACTGTTTTCAGCATTGATAATAATAATAAGCAATGTTTCTTGCACCAAATCAGCATATTGAATGATTCCTGAATGATCGTGTGACACTGAAGACTGGAGTCATGATGCTGAAAATTCAGCTTTACCATCACAGGAATAAATTACATTTCAAAATAAATTAAAATAGAAAACAGTTCTTTTAAATTGTAATAATATTTCACAACATTACCTTTTTTTACTGTATTTTTGCAGCTGTGGTGAGCATAAGAGAATTCTTTCAAAAACATAAAAAATCTTAATTATTTCAAACTTTTGACCAGTGTAGAGTTTGAGTCATATACCACTTTTTTTTTTTTTTACTTTTGCGTCCTTTATGAAGGAAAGTTCATTGTAATTGCAAAAACATTGAGCATGTAAAACAGTCTTCAAACTTGTTCCATCGAAGAAAGAGTTACATGAGTAAATGAGTGAATTCTTCTTTTAATCTTGTATTATAAACGATTCAGTATTTTCGCCCACTTCCATTTGTCCGCAGACTTGACCTCACTCTACCAGACCTCTCTCTTCTAAGTGATGTTCCTTATTAACTATGCTAATTGCTAAATTCATATCTGTAGAGAGTTGCCTTCACCTTCAGCCCGTGTCTGTCTTTAGGAGATTAAGCAAAAGGCGTATCCCATGATGCAAATCTCTGCGATCTAAATCCTTTGGCATGCTCTGCTGACTCCCCCTAACTCAGCTCTGCTAACACACGCACGTCACGGCCTAACGGAGCTCTCTTGTCAACTTGTCAAAAGCTACTGCTCATCCACTGCTCACCTGACCTTGCTGAACGGAAGTCAAACGTTAAAACCCGACAATGAAAAAGAGCTGAGAGCATTCAGAGATCAAAATTACTTTGACTTTTTTCCCCAGCACAAGCTAATTAAATCATTGCTTCGTTATCCTACATTGTGACTTCGAAAGAATATTGATGTTCTAAATTAAAATATTTTCACCATTTGTTCCTGTGAGCATGTTTTTCTCTAATTAGTTTGTGTAAATGCAGGAAGGATGTAAGTACATCTTATTAATATCTCAAATGATCTTACATTATAATGAACCCTGGTTTATCAACAAAATTTGCACCTCTGTTTTGTTGATGGGACTATTTTAATACCCGTTTTGTATTATTCACGACAAATGGCAGCTATCATTTCTGAATAAAGTAAACCAATTAGTTACAATCAGGAATGGGAAAATGTGTTAATTTCTTAAATCAAAACGCCCCTCAAGGATTCCACAAGTTAATTAAATGTGAGGCCATTTGGAGGTGCTAATTAAGAAGAGTCATTTCAAAGGGTTTAGGGCAGAGCTCTGACTAGTAATGAGGGTTTTAACCCCTGGAGACTGTTGGCCTGTGACTGCGCTATGAAGGATCCGATACAGACGACTGGGCTGCTTCTTAAATACTGTTTGTCGAAGCATCAGATGCTGATAATTAGGGAAAGAATTATCATATAATGCAGAGTAGGTATGGTGGTTTACTGTACAACTAGAATTGTGCAACAGGTAGACATTCCACTAATATAATATAATGTAATGTAATATAATATTTTTACAAACATGGCATAACTTGGGTTGAATTTACAAGAAAATGACTGTGATATACAGTACAGTCCAAAAGTTTGGAACCACTAAGATTTTTAATGTTTTTAAAAGAAGTTTCGTCTGCTCACCAAGGCTACATTTATTTAATTAAAAATACAGTAAAACACAGTAATATTGTGAAATATTATTACAATTTAAAATAACTGTGTACTATTTAAATATATTTGACAAAGTAATTTATTCCTGTGATGCAAAGCTGAATTTTCAGCATCATTACTCCAGTCTTCAGTGTCACATGATCCTTCAGAAATCATTCTAATATGCTGATTTGCTGCTCAATAAACATTTATGATTATTTTCAATGTTGAAAACAGTTGTGTACTTTTTTTTCAGGATTCCTTGATGAATAGAAAGTTCAAAAGAACAGCATTTATCTGAAATACAAAGCTTCTGTAGCATTATACACTACCGTTCAAAAGTTTGGGGTCAGTAAGAATTTTTATTTTTATTTTTTTGAAAAGAAATTAAAGAAATGAATACTTTTATTCAGCAAGGATGTATTAAATCAATCAAAAGTGGCAGTAAAGACATTTATAATGTTACAAAAGATTAGATTTCAGATAAACACTGTTCTTTTGAACTTTCTATTCATCAAATAATCCTGAAAAAAAATATTGTACACAAATATTTTGTACAATTGTACACATTAAATGTTTCTTGAGCAGCAGATCAGCATATTAGAATGATTTCTGAAGGATCATGTGACACTGAAGACTGGAGTAATGATGCTGAAAATTCAGCTTTGCCATCACAGGAATAAATTACTTTGTGAAATATATTCAAATAGAAAACAGTTATTTTAAATTGTAATAATATTTCACAATATTACTGTTTTTACTGTATTTTTAATTAAATAAATGTAGCCTTGGTGAGCAGACGAAACTTCTTTTAAAAACATTAAAAATCTTAGTGGTTCCAAACTTTTGGACTGTACTGTATATTTTGTGATATTTACCAATTTTTCACTTTTTTGGGCTGGTTACACAACACCATTTTTTTAACTAAAAACTGAAAACTTTTTGTGCTTTTGGCTGTTTCGACAGCAGCGTTTTAGCTGTTGCAGGTAAATTTAGCATTTTCCTTCAGGTCAGTCCTATGTTCATAAAAAAAAAAATAAAATAAAATAAAAAAAATGTTTAAATGTCCAATGTATTATCTTGTCCTTTTAACAGTTAAGGGGTTTTCCCGTGACTGACAGCACTAGTCAAAGCATTTGTCAGTTGCGTCTTGTTCCGTGTTCACAACAATTCAGTCTTTTCAATGTAAAAGTCTTCGCTACTGACTGACACACTCATAAAGACTATTTTTGACGCCATCTAATGGCGTAATAATGTAACTTCTGTTGCTGTTCATGGTCAGGGACTATTTTTTTCCGGCAGAAGGAAGGCTTTTAGTGAAAGTTTACTTCATGAAAGTTGCATTGATACATATTTTTGGCTTTAATATTTGTGTTGTGTGGTAACCGTTTTATAAAAGCAATAAGGTACGCGAGGCTAGTGCTGTATTGTGAATAAGTCACGGCCTTCAGCTGTGAATTATTCACTATACAGCACAGCCTCAAGTACCTTATGTGTGTGTTTAGCTTTATTACACTAATTTTTTTTTAATAGTTTAACAATAATAACTTATCTCTTAAGTCATTGCCCCTATATAATTTTACGGAAGTTTCTTTAACCCAGGGAAAAAGAGATTTTGATATATGGCAAATACAATAGGTCTTGAATGTAAATTATGCAATGATTATGCAACTGATATATGTATTTTTAATTTTTTATGCCATGGAAATTCATGAAAAATTATCTCTCTGATTTAATGTTTTTTATTATGCACAATGAAACAGCATTGCCCTCTGAAAGACCTCAAGAAAAGCTCTCATAATCCTGTCCTCAGAAAATCTCCTTGTTTGAGCTCCTAAGCTCCTCTTCCTTCTCCCAAAAGAATTAAATTGGTCAATACAGATTTGTAAATATCCCCTCATGAATATGCGAATGTAAAACCAATTTTCCCCAGTGAGGAAAGCAGTTGTGTTGCTTAATTTTCTTTTCTGTTTGTCTTCCCGCAAGAACTCTTTTAGGAATCAATCCTTTATCGACTTGAGATTTCTACTCTCTCTGTCCTGCTGATGGAGCGGCCTAATGTCTAAGTCACGCTAATGTCAAGAGCAGACTAATAGTGTACTGAAGGCCTGAATGTAGACTTGTCTGCACTGTCTGGATCTTTGGCACATTGAGTAATTCTGTAATATTTTTGTCTGTTTGTAAACTATGTGAAAACCCAGCAGATTTCATGTTTAGTGGATGAGTGATTGCATGATTCCGGTTTTTTAAGGACGGATGTTGATTTCTTTCTTTCTTACTTTCTTTTACGCAGTGTTTTTTTTGCTTTTCTCATCTGTCAGGTAGATGCTTAAACATGTCCTCCTGAATTACTCTGACACTTAATGTCTGTCTGGCGAGAAGCTATGAGATTGGATCTCTAAACAGCTGCTTGCTTTCAGTTTGTTGCGCATTGGTAATGGTGCATATGGTCAGGCAGACTATTAATGTTAGTTAAAGATGACATGAAATCCAAACTGATTATGTTAACTTTTAAAATCCATGTTCAGTCTTATGTATCATCCATGAGTGGATGCTATATTCTAAAGAATTTTTATCAAAATGTTAACTTTCTCCACCTCTCTGAAATAATTTTACTTTTGATGTTACCAAATCCAGTCAGGTAGGGAAAAATTAAATATTAACAGATTTGCATGTTATTAAATGAATGTTCATTTCTTATATGGTGCTTATAATGATGTGATGCCTCTTAATGTCGCTTGATTGATTTTAGTTTTTAGTGTTTTGTTTTTAATTTATTTAGGTCTTTTTATTTAGATTTATTGACATTTTATTATTAGTCATTTATTGGTTATTGAGAATAATAACTTAAATTTGGCTCATAGGTATTGACTTGAATTTTAATATACAGTATATGCATCCCCTAAATATTAAGTAGTATATCAAAGCTATTACTATTTATTTCTTTTCTTTTTTTTTCTTTTTCTTTTTCTTTTTTTACACGTTATGTATTTGTAAAGGTATCATCCAAATGTTTATACATTGCTGCAATGTATTTCTTATCATAGCATACTTGGCTGATACATAAAAACCCTGTCCTACTTTTTTTCCCCCCATTAAATATCCTGTTTCACTTGGAAATGTTATATTATTGAAGTTAAATGTTGTTTACAGTACATTGTCTTTAACATGATACATTGGTGGTATTTAAAATTCAGTGTTTACTTGCTCCCAATACCACTCACCACATCATTTAGTACACACGCCACACAAACACAATTCAAAATGCATTTTTTTTCCTTATCTGTCACAGTTAATGAGAAGCAGTGCTGCAATCAGAATAGGGTTATAAGAGCAATGACTGAACCAGGAGTCTATTACATTCAAGAGCAACAGACCCTCTCCAGCACTTTGGAGTGTTTTCCCCCCTACGTCTGAAGTGTACGTGTATTACCTTCATATATCCAGCTGGATTAGCATAGACTTCGTCATGACTGCAGTGCAGTGGCCCTTTCTTTCCAATGGAGTATTGCACACTCAAATTTGAACATAAGTAAATCTGTAATCCTTATGTGCAAGACAAACACACTATGAAAGAGCCAAATCCACAAATGTAATTTCATCTCTGTTTTCTCTAGCTGTAAATTAATAATTAAATAAATAATACAGCAATTGCAGATATTCAAGGCTGTTAACATTTTTTTAAACGTTAAACCATAAAACTTTTAATTTGATGGAAAACCACAGGCAGCCCTTAAAAGGATTGTTCACTCCAAAATGAAAATTATCTCATGATTCACTCACCCTCAAGCCATCAGTGTATATGACTAGCTTCTTTCAGATGAACACAATCAGAGTTATATTAAAAAAAATATCCTTGCTCTTCCAACCAAGCTTTATAATTGTAGTAAATGGCGGCCCTTATTTTGAAGTCCAAAAAAGTGCACCCATCCATCATTAAAGTAATCCATACGGCTCCAGGGGGTTAATAAAGGCCTTTTGAAGCAAAGCGATTGGGATTTTGTAAGAAAAATATCCATATTTATATCCATATATATCCCATAGAGTACAAAGAAAAGAGTAACCCCTGATGTGATGTATGACACAGTATGTAGGAGAATTGTAAGCTTAGACACCTCTTGCGGTTCAAACAAATAGGGCTGGGCAACAATCTCAAGCTCCTCTTCTCTTATATCGAAATCCTCCAACATTTCTCTTTAAAATTTCTCGTTCATCAATACGTCATGCTCTTTCGCCGTAAGCTGATTTGCGTAGGCTGTCTGCCAGAAGCTAGTTATTTTAGTTTATAAAGTTTTAAACATGGAAATTTTTCTTACAAAAACCCATCGCTTTGCTTCAGAAGAACTAATTGTTATATAGCTCAACACGTTTAGTCTAATTGTTTCAATCTAATTTTCTTGATTTATTTGCGAGTACCATGCTTTACCATGCCTCAGAGAAAAAGTAGCTAACATAGCATAATCAGATGCAGCTTTATTTTTAGTAACAGTAATGCAGAATTTTCTCCATCATACTGTACATTTTAAAATTAATTGCATGCCATTTATCAACACAAGACATACAATATTTAATATGATATTCTAAAATCGATCTAGCTTACTGCAGTGTGTAACAAGTGTCTCACAGCAGCCGCCAAGCGAACGCACAGAGTAACGTTATAACAACATTTTCAACACTCTCAAATGTATCTAATATGATAAACAGAGCTGCGTTACCTCATACTCATGACCGGAAAAGCGGAAGTGGCACCGGCGACTGTGTTATAATAAAAGTTACGCTGCTCGTGAGGCATGTGTTGCGCAATCGCTCCAGTGGCCTCGTTCAGCTCCCACAACTAGAGATGTTCCGATACCCCTTTTCCATTCCCAATACCGATTCCGATACCTGAGCTCAGGGTATCGGCCGATACCGAGTACTGATCCGATATCAGGGTGCAGGGCTCTGAACCGGTTCAAGGAACGAAAACGAAAAACGGAAACTAACGAAATTTTGACCCGGAACGTAACCAGAAACGGAAACTGAATCGATGATTTAATCGTTTTGAACAGAAACAGAAACGATGATTTAATCGTTTTGAACAGAAACGCTCATTTGAAATGGCCATTAACCGGTTAATAACGTTATTTTTTCGTTCTATTTAATATTTTGCTTTGGCAGTCAACCAATCACGAATTCAAATATTACAGCCTATGCAAATGTGACACTGACGCATCCAACGTGAGTGAAATGCCCGCGCTGACGCTCTAAAGTGCGATATGCCCACGCTGACGCGCTCAGGTTCAGCTGTCATGTCATCATAGGTTAGGTAAGTTACAATGGCAATTCCCTGGCATTAGTTTTTCCAATGATATATGTCACCATTAGGCCTACATTTAAGTGAAAATTAATGTCAAGTAGGCTAATATGCAGCTTGTTGTGCGTTTTGAAACCAGCGAAAATTACAGGATATGTAGAACATGAGTTCACACAGCCACATCACGCACATGCAGCGGTTCAGAATAAAACTATAGGCTTACATAACACATATACAACAAAAGGGAATATTTAGGCCTATAGGCTACGCAAAATATTTCACCATATAATTAGGTCTACATATTAACAAAACGAAAGTGGTTCATTGTGGCGCACTCGAGCGATCTAGGAAAGGAAACAGACATTCTGCTTGTTTTCGTTATTTAAATGTCTTTTGTAAATGTATGAATTATGTCTGGCTTTTAAATTACGACCATAAACCATAAATTACAAAGTACAGTTTAGGAAAAAAACGTTCCAGTGGTCGCGACGGCGCCTCATGCGCGCGCACACAAATTCTTGCATTGCTTACTTGATATCGCAGCTCAGCTGTTAAATATTAAAATAAAATACAATCAACCAAACATATAAAACTTTACACTGCTCAATTCAATTCTGTAATACAATCTGCCGTCCTGTGACCACCGCCTGACTGTGCTGTTATGTGAAGAATGATAATGCGAGTGAAGTACAAAGCTTACATAATAAATAGTCTAATAGTTTAGTATTCGTCTCGAAAATGGAAACGGTGCCGAATGAGAAAGGTATGCTTCAGATTCACTTTAAATTAATTTGTTTAGCATCTTATTTAGTTTTATTTCTAATAATTAACCCTGTTTTTTACTTCTTCACTGCTCTAAACAGTGGTTGCTTATGGCAACACAGCACAACTTCCTGTGTTTGCATTCTGAGAAGAATTGATTTCCGATTTGCTGCGTTAAGCAAAGATAGCGGGCACAACTAGATATTGTTTAAGAATATGGTATCGGATCGGTACATGAGTTTAAATACTCGCCGATACCGATGCTAGAATTTTTTCTGGTATCGGTGGTATTTCCGATACTAGTATCGGAATCGGAACAACCCTACACACAACACTCAGTCCTGCTCTGCTTCATACTACAGTAACGTTAATAATCGCATCCATGAACATGATTTCTTCCCAAGTCCAATCCCTATTCTATTCCACCGTCCGTTGAGGTGAAGACCACATGTCCCAAGATTCCGCTCTCAAACTTGCCGTCATCAAGCTACGCCTTTGTTAGGCCTCTAGCGACCTCTAGCGGAGAGAAAATATTACATAGTGCACCTTTAATTGTGCAGACCTACTATACATTTCATTACTTTTATCAACAAATGTTAGCAAAGAAAACGTAGGCTTATGTTAAGTAAGACAACCTTAACTTTGTGCCCGACTTTCTGAAGTTGATGTGGGGTCCTAACGGAGCATCTGCTATCCTGCAGAATTTGATGCAACTGCTGTCACAGCTTTCCTTTGTCCTCTTACCTTTGTGTGAGGACAACCAATAAGTCAAGATCTGCTGTGGGCCACCATGTCCTTACGAGACATCTGGCCTCCCAGAGGATCCAGAGAAGCTATTTCTTTCAATGTTAGTAAAGGATACTTGAGAAGAAAAGCAAATGTTTAGGTCAGTTGTGAATAAATTTATTTTAGGATTCTGGGATATTTAGGATTGTCGGGCATTTACGTGGCTCAGACGTTCTCCAAGTGGTGTGGTCTACTGGATAAAGCTTAAAAGGATAGTTGACCCAAAAATGAAAATCATGTCATCATTTACTTGCCCTCATGTCTTTCTGTATGACACAGTGGAACACAGAAGATATTTTGAAGAACTGTTTTTGTTTATACAATGGAAGTCAATAGGGTCCAAAATGAGCTGAATCTACTTTTTCATAATTGACACATTTTTTTAACATCGACGTGAATTGATTTGTGATGAATAACATTGTCTTTGTAGAGCTGCTGTACAGCAGAATTTGAATGTGTTCCATATTTGATGTTTGCATCATTAAGTTGGCTTGAAAAAGTCAACTTACTGTTATGTGTTATGCTATTTTCTTCTGAGACTAAAATTTCTGACTCTAACTCCTCCCAGAGCTTTAACTCTACAAACTCCAAAATCGTCTCAAACCTTCAGACTGTTCTGACTTATGCCGAGTTCAGACTGCACGATTTTCAAAGTAGTCGGGTCACTGTTCTTTTCACACTGCATGACTATCTTGGCCAGCATTCAGTCGCTGCTGTGTTCATACTGCATGATGGATCGGCGACAGAAGGTTTCACACTGCATGACTTTACAATAGGAAGAATCGCCGACAACTCTGTCTGGCACGCAAACTACGTTTCACAACCAAAACACACGCGAGACATGACAAGGAAACAACGCGCGCAAGACCAGAGTTCTCACGTGAGACAGGCCCTGCGTCTCAATCAGCTCCCTAGCTCCCTAGGTAGTGAATCAGTACATAATAAAAGTGAATGTGGCTGATACCCTGATCAGTGCCCTGAACTAGGGAGCTGATTGAGACACACGGTGGGATTATTATTAAAAATAGTAGCCCGCATGAAGCTTGAAATACAAATTGCCTGTGCGCTGATTTGCAGCGAAAACAACATAAAGAAAAGAAGAATATGGAGGAGGAAATGTTTGGGGAGACACAAACAAGGATTGTGTGTTCTGCAATGACAGTTGGAGCTAAATACATAACTTTTCAATGTGCTGCTGTTGCGGATGGTCAAGCAAATGTTTGTGCTTTGTTTCTGTTTGATAGAATTGTAATGTTTATGTGAATGAAGCCATGCTTGCTGATATTGTTGTCTATAACTCCTCCCCGAACTCCCCGCTGCTCTGTATCTTGCTCTCTCATTGGCTGTCGGTCATCGCCGATGTAGTTTTCAGTCAGAACACTTTTCACACAGCAGGATTTTGAATCGCCGACAGGTCCAGATATTTAGCATGCCAAATATCTCACGGGTGTCAGCGACTCGTCGGCGATTCTCTCAGATCGCGTCTTTGCTCATTCACACTGCGTGATTGTCACTCGCGTGAACGAGCTCCGATTTGCCTGTGATTTCGGGCATTTGTCGGCGATTTCTCAAAACCTGTCGGCGAGCCAAAATCGGGGCTAAAATCGTGCAGTCTGAACTCGGCTTTAGTGTGCTGTATCTTTTCTAACTGATCCAACTTACGGTTTTCCTAAAAATTACTATTAAATCTCGGAAAAATCCCATTGACTTTCATTGACGGAATGTTCAAATGAGCCAAGACTTTCAAACTCCAACTGTCAAAATTCAAATTTAAACTACGGAAGCCCATTAGACTCAATAAAGCTGCCATTCTATGTACTATTTCTAATCCATTGAAACTCATTCAAACTCATAAACTCTATCTATCTATCTATCTATCTATCTATCTATCTATCTATCTATCTATCTATCTATCTATCTATCTATCTATCTATCTATCTATCTATCTATCTATCTATCTATCTATCTATCTATCTATCTATCTCATAGCAACCACCCAGAATAACCTAGCAACCACATAGCAACCACCCAGAACACCATGGCAACCACCTAGCAACCACACAAATCACCCTGGAAACATCGTAGAAACCAGTCCGAGTACCCTAGCAACTGCATAGCAACACCCTAGCAACCACCCAGAATACCTTAGCAACCGCATAGTAACACCCTAGCAACCACCCTGAAGTACCCTTGCAACCTCATAGCAACACCTTAGCAACCACCCCAAGTACCCTAGCAACCTCATAGCAACACCTTAGCAACCACCCCGAGTACCCTAGCAACTGTATAGCAACACCCTAGCAAAGACCCCGAATACCTTAGCAACAGCATAGCAACACCTTAGTAACCCTGACCTCTATCTATCTATCTATCTATCTATCTATCTATCTATCTATCTATCTATCTATCTATCTATCTATCTATCTATCTATCTATCTAAACTACTAAACTAAAACTTTCAAACTGAAAACTTTTAAAATTGCTTCAAACTTTCTGGACCGGCTTTTTCAAGCCAACTTAAAGTTTGTCTCGATTAACTTTTTTCATCTAGTTGATTCTGTTATTTTCCTGTTTATTAATGTGAAGCTGATTTGAAACAATCTGTATTGTATAAAGCTTTATTTATATAATGGTGACTTGTCTTGACCCCGTTGACTTTCAATGCATGGAGAACACTGATACATACTTCAGAATATCTTCTGTTGTGTTCCATAGAAGATACAAAGTCATACAGGTTTGGAATGGCATGAGAGTGAATACAGTGATTAAAGATTAGATTATCTATCCTTTTAAGGCTGTTAATCAGGATGCCAAACTGTGTTGAATCACTTGAGCTCCACTGTCTGCTTTCCCATTGGTAGTTTCCTTGACTACATAAAATCTAAAATCGACTCCTTGAATCATTCAGTCAAGGTTTAAGGGCTCTTTGAATGCTTCCCCGCTATGATGACTGTAATCGGTCTTATTTGTTAGTTGTTGACCTGAAAATTCTCCTTCCCAATACATTTTCATAATTCTTAAGGCTGAAAAAAATCACATACATGATGACATTTTCTTTTTTTTTTCTCAAGTATCAGAAGAGTAGTAGTTCTGCTTGTGGCAACACTGAATGTTGTACATAACAGGATCTTTTTTTTCCACTGGGAAGCAGCCTAAAATGGTGGTCATTTTTTATAAGACCATAATAGTTTTACTTTTAACTTATTTATTACTTCATCATTGTTTTAAAATGAGCACTGAATTTTTAACTTTGTGATTTAAGGTAGCTTTTTTGGTGGTAACTTTCTGGCCTGGTTGGTTAGAAGGAGACGGACTTACATCAACAATGTTGGTAGCGCGAGGCAGTAAAAACACTCAACGCTGTCTTGAGAGAATTACAGCGTGTGCACAATAAACAGAATGTGAGTAAAAATATGAAACAGAATGCAATGTACTGAGATAGTTTTAACCTTTAAATTAATTACCTAAGACATTAGAGTTATTAACACACTCTTGAATCTATTAAAGCAGAACTAAGTAACTTTTTTACCTTCATAAATAGTTTTCTAAGTCCTTACAATGGTATAATTGACTTGTAGTGGTGTGTTTGAGGCGTGCACTAACCCCCTCTGGGCTCTGGCACGTCTACGCCAGAATACAACACTTGCAAGTTGAGCTGCATCGACCCGACACAATCTCGCCTCATGTTCACGCGAGAGTGACAAAATGCTTTACGTTAATTCAAAAACAATGTATATATTATGACTTTATAAGACAATTTCGAAAATTACCCACCTCCATCACATGTACTGTATTTGCAAATTACCCACCTCCTCTTTCTTGTACTGTATTTGCAAAACTACTGCGCTGGTGAGCGTTTTAGTCGTTGTAGTCCAGAGCTGCGCTTGGAGTATTTACGACTGAAGGAACCTGTAGGGGGAGCTTCGTAAATCTTACTGAGTTCCGCTTTAATGCTTGTATTTACAGTGCCATTGTTGAATTGATGTATGATGAGATGCTAAAATTGTAGGAATGTTTTGTGCTGTTGAAAGAATTACTTTTGAAAGGAAATTGAGAACTTTATTTTTGTGCCATTCTTTGACATTAAACAATCACTGCAGAATGTCATGGTTGCGGCTTCACTCTTGCCGAAAGCGAAACCCTAAACAAAAGTCACTTGAAAATGTTTCATTTTCTGAATTATATTGACTTGATTATTCATGGAGAAAGTTGAGAAATAGGGTTTTAGGTTTGTGTAAGCTTTTATGGTGGTTAGCTTTTGTTGCTTTCCTGTGACTTCATGAGGGTATATTTATTTGGATTTTGCTGTCAGTTGGTATGTTTAAGGAGTTTTAGCTTATAGTGCGACAATATTTTGCATGTCACACATATCTGTCAGCCACATTATACTAAAGCATATTATGGATGCCCAATTCCACCACATAAGAAATTAAATAAATCATTAAGAAAATTATGACAAACAGTTTTGATAGCTGAATTTATATCATCATAATGACACATATTTATGTCATAATTTTGACATAATTATGAATTTGTATGTCAATTTCGACTGTCATAATTATGACATACTAATCTTTATGTTTTAAGTCATAATTATGATTTACCAAAGCATGAGTTTTTTTTTTTTTTTTTTTGGTGGAAATGTGCTTCCGTAGGCCTATAAATAGTTTTAACTACATTAAAGGTACAGTAAAAGTAAAGTAAATCAGACCGAGCACAACACTACTCTTGTAGCCAATCAACAGTAGGGGGCGTGTCCACTCATAATAGTGGAGGAGAGAGCATGAGCAAGAGGATGATTTGAAGAAAGACTGTAGAAAGACAGATGGCTGAGAGACATTACAAAAGAGAAGTGGTCAGAATAATTTCACTGGAAACAGAAGGGTTATGATCAGGCAATAGTTTTAGCTCCCACGTTAAAGTAGAACTTTTTTTAAAAGATGTAATATAAGTCTAAGGTGTCCCCTGAATGTGTCTGTGAAGTTTCAGCTCAAAATACCCCATAGATTTTATTTAATTCATTTTTTTAACTGCCTATTTTGGGGCATAATTAGAAATGAGCCGATTCAGGGTGTGTGGCCCTTTAAATCTCGTGCTCCACGCCCACTGAGCTCGCGCTTGCCTTAAACAACATAAAAAAAGTTCAAACAGCTAATATAACCCTCAAAATGGATCTTTAAAAAGTGTTCATCATGCAGCATGTCTAATCGCGTAAGTACAGTGTTTATTTTGATGTGTACATTTGATTCTGAATGAGTTTGAGGCTGTGCTCTGTGGCTAACGGCTAATGCTACACTGTTGGAGAGATTTATAAAGAATGAAGTTGTGTTTATGAATTATACAGACTGCAAGTGTTTAAAAATGAAAATAGTGACGGCTCTTGTCTCCGTGAATACAGTAAGAAACGATGGTAACTTTAACCACATTTAACAGTACATTAGCAACATGCTAACGAAACATTTAGAAAGACAATTTACAAATATCACTAAAAATATCATGATATCATGGATCATGTCAGTTATTATTGCTTCATCTGCCATTTTTCACTATTGTCCTTGCTTACTTAGTCTGTTGATTCAGCTGTGCACATCCAGACGTTACTGGCTGCCCTTGTCTAATGCCTTTCATAATGTTGGGAACATGGGCTGGCATATGCAAATATTGGGGGCGTATACCCCGACTGTTACGTAACAGTCGGTGTTATGTTGAGATTCGCCTGTTCTTCGGCGGTCTTTTAAACAAATGAGATTTATATAAGAAGGTGGAAACAATGGAGTTTGAGACTCACTGTATGTCATTTCCATGTACTGAACTCTTGTTATTTAACTATGCCGAGGTAAATTCAATTTTTGAATCTAGGGCACCTTTAAAGGGTTAGTTCACCCAGAAATGAAAATTGTGTCCTTAAAAACCACTGCAGTCACGTGGACTATTTTAAGGATGGCTTTAGTACCTTTCTAGTGGTGGTTAAATTGCTGTCAATGAAGAAGTCAGATACCTCTCGGATTTCATCGAAAATATCTTAATTTGTGTTCCGAAGATGAACAAAGGTCTTAAGGGTTTGGGATGACATCAGGGTGAGTAATTGATGACAGAAATTTTCATGCATGTTCATGTGTTTTGGTGGCGGAGCAATGAAGAGAGGGGGTGTGTTTGTTTGTCTTAGAAATTGCTTACTGCACCTCACCTTTAAAGTATCCACAATTTATTTACTGGTTTATTTACTTTATATCTATTTGTTTTTATATATAAGTGCATCTATTCTGTTTCTGTATGCATGTGTTTTTGTATTTTGGAGCTTTCAGCTGCTTGTGTGGTTGTTTAGTGTAGAAAGCTGTGCGTTTGTGCGTTTGTGTGTGTGTGTTGGTATTTAGCTGGTGGTGTCTCCTGAGTGCTGATGAAGATAATTACTGTTGAGGCAGAGTCTCAGGGGAGATCAGACACCTGCCGTCCCCCCTCTCACCGCCTCCTCCCGGAGCTCAGCGCTCACACTCCTGACGCCCACCTCCCGGTCCCGATACACCTCAACCTCCCTTTGCCCTTGAGTGAACTAATAACCTGTGAAGCTACAAAGTGGGCTCCCGCTAAATATAGCAAGAAGGGGGAAAAGAAAACAATTACCGCTAACATTTGCAAAGAGGTTGCCATGGAGCTGTTTTAGCACTTCCACAGTCCAGTTAATCAAGGTGGACTGGAACAGGTAACACAAATATAACTGTTAGGCGAATATTATCAGACTTTCAAGCTGATATTTTTAAATAGAATTCTCTCATTAGAATCCAGATTTAGATGTTTATGCACCTGACACCTGCAATCTAATGCCAGAGTTTGCTTTCCATGTCTTTGACGGACACAGGGTCGTGAATCTGAGGATAGTTTGGGACCAGCTTTTAATGGGCGCTCTATTTGGTGCCTGATTAGAAATGATAGAAAATCACAATAATGGCCTGTTCACACCAAGAACGAAAACTATAACTATTTAAGCACCCATCTGTTAAGATGATAACATTCTTTTTATTGTGTTTATAAATGTGATGTATTTATAACGTTCTGTTTATAATGTTTTTCAGCATGTGCTTCATGTCATCTGCCACTTTAAAAGCTCAAGCTCTTTAAAGTAGAGTGGATTCTGATTGCTATTAATGTTTTTATTGTTTATCATGGAGTGCATTAACTACACTGTTAAAATAAGTGTAAAAAATGGTAAAAATTATGGCAGCATAGTTTCCAGGTGGATTCTGCCAAATTACAGTAAACTGGAGTTATGGAATACACTGTAAAAATACAGAGCACATTTTACAGTCACAATTAATTAAATTACAGTATATTACTATTGATAATTATTCGGTAAACAGTGGTAAAATAGATAAATTAGGTCAAATATATTTAAATTTTTTAATACATTATTTTTTTTTAAAATGTGCAATAACTAAAATAATTTATAAACTTTTTAAAAATAATTTTTAAAAGTACATAAAATCAAATTTTACAACATTTACAGTATTACCCAGACATTTTACAAAAATTATATTTAAATAATATTTAAATAAATTGGAAAAACAGAAAAGTCTGTAAATTGATGGCAATGAAGACATTTTTTACGGAAGAGGATTAGGGCCAAGCTATAATAAAAAAATAAAACCATCATGAGATTAAAGTTGTTAAATTTCAAGAAAAAACTCATTAAATTTCGAGAAAAAAGTCGAGATAAAATGTTGAGAATAAACTCGTTAAATTACGAGAAAAAAACTCATTAAATTTCGAGAAAAAAGTCGAGATAAAATGTTGAGAATAAAGTC